>JAFCMP010000312.1:0-600000 GCA_017506865.1 Tribonema minus | reverse complement strand
AGACGAGCAAGAGTCGGGCTCCACAACGGCCACGCCCTCATTCTGCCTACTTCAAAGTATATAATCTGATGTGCAGTGAACACGACACGCAGTGCTTGCAATGTACTTCGATATTTGTCGAATCGTCGGTGCTGTGCCGCAGGTTGTGGGGCACGGCGGCGGCGGCGACGGCGACGACTTGCGACTCAGAATTGTTGACAGACGAGCCAGAGTCGGGTTCCATAACGGCCACGCCCTCATAAAGTATATAATCTGATGCGCAGTGAACACGACACACAGTGCTTGCAATGTACTTCTATATTTATTGAATCGTCGGTGCTGTGCCGCAGGTTGTGGGGCACGGCGGTGGCGGCGACGGCGGCGACTTGCGAGTCAGAATCGTGGACAGACGAGTCAGAGTCGGGTTCCACAATGGCCATGCGCTGATTCTGCCGGACGGTGGGCGGTGGCAGGAGGCCAGCCTGCAGGAGAGCGACGATGATGACGATGCCCTTGTGCTCTCGTCCGATCTTGACAGGTGGGTAGGTATGTGTGTGGGTATATACCGTAGGTATGCTGCGTGGTTTACTGGCGGCAGGAGGCCAGTCTGCAGGAGAGCTACGATGACGATGATGCCCTTGTGCTCTCGTCCGATCTTGACATAGGTATTGTGGGTATGTACTGTAAGGTATGCTATGTGATTTATTGGTGGCAGGAGGCCAGCTTGCAGGAGATCGAGCTTCCGATCTTGACAGGTGGGCAGGTAAGGGTGCGCACAGTGGGGATGTTGACAGATGGGTAGGTATAGGTAGGTTTGTGGGTGCTGGTGGTGCTTCATCCTGTTTCGAGTCATGCTTTGGCTTACATGTGTTACTACTTCGGTGACGCATTCCCTGCGCTTGCGTGGCAGCCTCGACCTGAGCGGCTTTCTGCGCATCCGCTGCTTCCAGTCACAGTCTTGTCAGCAACTCGCTTGTGCTTCTTCAGTTTATAAGTCCAACGCTGACGCTCCCTTGCGCTTGCGCCGCAGCGTGGACCTGGGCGGTTTCGTATACGGTTTACGATAATGCGCTTTTTACGCCTGTGCTTATTCAACTTGCAAGTTCATCGGTGCTGCACGCCTTGCACTTGCGTCGCAGCCTTGACTGGACGGCTCTGTATAGGCTCCACAAGAAATGCGGCTATTTGCACTTGTGCTACAACTTGTAACTGCAACAGTGACGCACGCCTTGCACTTGCATCGCAGCCTGGACCTGGGCGGCTTCGTACAAGGTCAACAATAAAGAGGGTGTGTTTGCACTTGTACCTCTTCAACTTGTAAGTTCAACAGTGACGCACACCTTGCACTTGCGCCGCAGCCTGGACCTGGGCGGCTTCGTGCGCCACCCGCTCGTGGCGCTGGTCGTCTTGGTGGAGTACACGCTGCGCATCCGCTCAAAAGAAGCGTCAAAAGCCAAGACCCCATCGTCCACGAGGGACGGCGGTAAAGATCCGCTGGCGCAGGTAAGCACACCCAACACCCACCTTTCTGACCGCCTTAACGATCTATGTGTCAAAGCAGGCACTCACTACGCTTGAAGTGTACACTTTGGAGTTTATTTGCATATGCACACACTGGTTTTGTCATGTTGGGGTACACCAGGCGCATCTGTCCAAAGGAGGGATCGGAGATCAAGTAAGACTGCAAGACCCAATTATTCACGAGAGACGGCGAAAATGATTAGCTGATGCAGGCGAAGTGGGCCAGATCTTCCACCAGTGTGTCCATCTGGCTTGGACATGTACACATGCAATGGCTGTTACATACTAGGAAAGAACGTGTTACTGCGTCAAAGGCTGAGGCTGCCTTTGCACTTTGCTTCTGCAATTGCCGGGGGCGCCTGCGCGTCGTGACACCATGCGGGGGAGTGTAGTCTAGACTGCACCTGGGTTAGGGTTAGGGTTAGGGTTAGGGTTAGGGATGTGTGGGATGTTGAGTAAAGTTGCGGTGAACATACTTGAAGTACATGCTCGTGCCTGCTATACAGTATTAGGCCTCCGCATCATGTTGTTAGTTGGGCTCCTGAGTGCATTTGGTGGTCCGTACCACCTAACCCTTAACCCTAACCCTAACCCTAAGACTTTGCATGGCCATCGTCTCATGGGCAGTCTCGAAGAACAAGGGGTAGAATTTGCTCAGGTGCAACTTCAAAAGGTAAAAGTACACCTGATACTCGCCTGCCGAGCAGAGTCTTATATACTGCTAGGAAGATTGCCACGTTCATAGCGTCGTGGCATGCAGCGCTCATGTTGATATGCAAACATTATTCAGATGGATCTCAATGCCATGCAAGGGCACCCGTTTCAGTTGACTTAATTGCTTCCATTTCTACTTTCGCTTTCAGGCTACCCACGAATTGCAGCAGAGCAGCCTGAATGTGGTGCTGGGCATGCACGCCTTTGTCCCATACGACGGCCACCGACTGCGCCTTAGGAACACGCCGCGTCCCGAGAAAGGTGAGCACCGCTCAGTCACTTGAAGCTTCTGCACTCAGCTCTTGCACTCTGTTTGCACGCATTCATCGCAACGTATTCGTCCTGTATGGCGGCCACTGGCTATGACTCAGGAACGGCTAAAGAAAGGTCAGTCACTTGAAGTTAGATTGCTCATCACTTGAACTTTAAACGCATTCATGACGCAATCGTCCCCTGCGACGGCCACCGCCTGCGCCTCAGGAAAATGCCGCGGCCCCGAGAGAAATGAGGCGCTCAGTCACTTGAAGTTACAGTGCTCATCACTTGAAGTTGTTGTCATTACCAATTTGCACGTGCTGGGCTGTGGGGTTCTGACAGCCCGCACCGAAGCATGGGTATCACGATGCTGGTGTCCAATGACTTTAGACTGTTGCATGTAACCCTAAAACCTAATCTTTACCCTAATTTGCCTGCCATCTAGGGCTCTGCTGAAGCCGTCTGCCTGGTGTTGCTGCCCTGAGCGGCTGAACAAGCAGTGGGGCTGTGTTAGGGTCGGGGCTAGGGTTAGAGTCAGGGTTAGGGTTGCCCAAACCCTACGCCATTGATGACCATCCCAAGATCTCTCTACGCAGGTGCCGCCTTCAGATGTGCGACGCCTGTGCGGTCTCTGCCTTTTCCTAACCCCAACCCTAAACCATTCTCTTTTCGCTTCACCTCCACCTCACCTGCATTATGCAGGCAGTAACGTCTAGATGACCCACGAGCGGCGTCAGCCTGATCTATGAAACAGAAGAATGTACTTGGCAGCTGCGAACCTCACGCGTCTCTGCAAATCTATTTGCCGCTCCATGCACGACCCCTGTTGCCCGTTGCGCATTATGCGCAGGCCAATAGGGTCAGGGCACTGGTTTCGATGCGGCGCTGAGCGCTGACACGCATGTGCTTACCTACCTACCCACCAGCTGGGGCTCGTGCTATTGATTGTTGGCTTGAGCTCAACAAGTCACCCATCCATACGCCCGCCGAGAAGTCTCTGCGCACTCTGTGGCGTCCGTTTGTGTTGTCTAAGACAACCTTCACAAGCCACTGAACACGGCAACCTGTTTCCGCACGGCGCATGGTGACAAGGCCCGGGTGACAGATTTCAACGCGCAGTTGAGCGCAGGCAAGCGTGTGCCTACCTACGTACCCACCAGCTAGGGCTTGTGCTTTACATTTACGGCTTGAGTCCAACAAGTCGCCCATTCACGCGCCCACCTAACGAGTCTCTGCGCAAAAATATTTGTACAATCTGCTTCGTCCCTTTGCAGAAACCTCCACAAGCCACTGAACACGATAATCTGTTTCCGCATGGCGCACGTGACAAGGCGCAGGTGACAGGTTTAGATGCAACGCTGAGCGCTGATAAAAGCGTGTGCACACACACTTCACTGCCTCTTTACGTACAAAACTTCACAAGCTAACAGTACAGTGTCTCCGCTTGGTGCAGGTGACCAGGCCTGTGTGACAGACTTCGACGCAACGCTGAGCGCTGATAAGCGCGTGCCTACCTACCCACCTACCTACCACTTTTGATTGTTGGTTTCTTATCGTGCGGTACCCTGGTTCCGCACGGCGCAGGTGACAAGGCCCGAACTACAGACTTCGACGCGATTCTAAGCGCTGACAAGCGCGTGCCATTGTCCTGATGGTGTTGGGAACCAATGCAGGGGACTACCAGCATGTGCCACGGCACTTTGTTTCACGCGTTTCTTGGACCCTGCGACGTGCTTTTGCATGGCACAGGCGACAAGGCGCAGGTGACGGACTTCGACGCAACGCTGAGCGCTGACAAGCGCGTGCGCCTCGTATCCGCGGACCTCGTTTACACCCCCGGGGAGGGGCCACTGATGAACGACGACGAAGGCGGTGATGATGACAGTCGTGGAGCGCTGCCACAACATGCTGGAAATGCGGTCCTGTTTGATCTCAAGTGCTACGACGCCAAGGGCAAGCTCGTTGAGGTGAGGACTTGAAGGGTGTGTGAGGGCTTGAATTACATGAAGGGCTTGAAGTAGTATGTGGGTCATGCGCGATGAAATGCGGTCCTGTTTGATCTCAAGTGCTACGACGCCAAGGGCAAGCTCGTTGAGGTGAGGACTTGAAGTATGCATGAGCGCTTGAAGTAGGAACTTCAAGATGACAGCCGCGGAGCGCTGCCACAGCACGCCGGAAACGCAGTCCTGTTTGATCTGAAGTGCTACGACGCCAAGGGCAAGCTCGTTGAGGTGAGGGCTTCAAGCATGGCGAGGTTGTTGAGGTAGGAACTTCAAATTGGAGTATATGTACAAACGTCACAACTGCGATGGAGTTTGCAAAGACGTTTCTGCCAGCGTGCGGTCGTAATTCAGGTCGTCAGCGATATAGGAGCTCAATTGACAATGGCAACCTCGCTGGAGGCTGTGAAAATGGGAATTGCTTAGGTTGGAACTTCAACTTCACAAAACCACAGAGTGAGGTAGACAAGGCGACTTCGGCGCTGGCAATGCAGCCCTGTTCGATCTTAAGTGCCGCAATGCCGAGGTGAGATGAGGCTTCAAGTTTGGGGCTCGTGATATTGTTGCTGCGCGACGAGATTGAGAGCAAAACCGAGCCTGTGTTGCGCCGCAAGGTCATTGAGGACAACATTTGAACCCTCATGAACCAGCACGTCAGTGCTCGCAGGACCCGGCCCTAGCATGTGCGGTGCTGTCACCGTTGTACCCCTGACTCTGAGAGGATAAAACGCCGTTGCACGACAAGGATGAGAATGGTATTGCACTTGTTCTGCCCAAAGTAATCATCGAATCCTGCATAGAATATTCTGTATACATGCACGTCAGTGTTGGGCAGGACCCAATCTGCACATGTGCTGAGCTAGGCGCTGTCGCATTGTGACTGCAGCTCTGTCAGGATGAGACGCCGCAGTGCATACAATGTATCATCATTTTATAATCTGTTGAGGCAGTTGAAGTTCACTACATGGTCACATTCCACACAACAGTATCCGATGCGCACGCCCTGACCCTTGTAACTCTGCTGACGCCAAGCGCTAATACTAGTAACTTTAATGATGCTGACGCCAAGCGCTAATACTAGTAACTTCAACTCTGTCAGGATGAGACGCCGCGGCGCGACGAGGACGAGAGTGGCATGAGACATTTATCGCCCGGAGTGGTCACTGAGTACGACCAGCATCTGTAAATCGCGTGTATACATATGCACGTCAGTGTTCAGCAGGCCCAAACCTCAACTGGTGCTGAGCGCTGTCACATTGTTACTTCAACTATGTCAGGATGAGACGCCACTGCGCGACGAGGATGAGAGCGACATTGAGCCTAAGAACTGGCGCAAGGAGGCCGTGCCAGACCCTGAAGTCAGGTACGCTTTCAGTCTGCATAGTATACCTACCCTTGTTGCGTGTAGGCATCCCTGACCTGCCCTTAGTTGGGCAGGTATGTCCGCATAAAGACAGCTGGGCATCGATACATCAATACAGCTGCGATGATCTTCGTTTAGGACTGCTCATGTAAGTAGGTGTGTGGAAAGGCGTGCATGCATACCCCATGACAGAGTTAATCCCATGTGTAGGCCCGTATGGTTTGACCCCGCCGCACGCATGCTATTCTGCATTGGCGTTGCGGCAACTGCATATCACGGACTTGATGCTGGCGTTCGCAGCAGAACAGACAGCGCTGCGCAGACAATGCCCGTGTTGTCATCTTCAGTAGTAGGATGACCATTAGGGCCCAGGCCATGTTATCCTGGTGGACATTACATTTGCTAAACATTTTGACCAACTTGAGGATGACCATTAGGGCCCAGGCCATGCTATCGTGGTGGACATTTACATATGCTAAACATTTTTACCAACTTGAGGATGACCATTATGTAGGGCCCAGGCCATGTTATTGTGGTGGACATTTACATATGCTAAACATTTTGACCAACTTGGTTGCCGCGCATTCACCACAACGCACAGTTCTAGCAGCAGCAGCAGCAGCAGCAGCAGCACCAGCACTGAAGATGAGACGAGCGAGGAGGAGGAGGAGGAGGCGAGCTCTTCGGAAGCTTCCAACGATGAGCCAGAGCCCGTTCGGGTCCAAAAGCCAACTCCGAAGAGGCACAGGCCTCGCACGCCCAGTCCCAAGCCCGTCAAGAAGCCGCAGAAAAGGCCAGGTATGATCGCCACAACGCGGAAGTTAGAGTTCAAGGCAGTAGATGTGACGAGAGCCATTACAAGAACCCATCCTGGTAGACTATGATTGCGCGACAAATGCCACACCTCATAGCAATCATGCTGATAAATTGTCGGTGCCATGTAAACCGGTGCTCTGGCAGTGTCCCCTTTCTCGTTATCGAGACAAAGCGAGGCAGCGTTTGGTGACTGCGACACCGTTGAGCTTGCAAGCATCCTGTAGCATGCTGATGCCCACTATGTAGACTGCGTGTCACAGTGTTCTTCCAGTTTTTGGGCCTCTACTACCCTTTTGAAGGCTTGTCATCCACTCACATCAGTGTTGCCCAGCCACCGCGACCAGCATCCAAGGCGATGCTTTCGATGTACATAGTCAAACCTTTGTCGGATGAAACTGTTACAGCACTGTCGTATACTTCAAGTACACACTGAGCGCTGTCGCGTCGTATCGTCCGTACTGCGCACCCGCAGCATCGCCCGCCTCGCCCTCAGACCGCAGCGAGCCGGCGCTGAGCGATCGCGATGAACTTCAACTTGAAGATGAGGACAAGAAGAAGCCCTCATCGGAGTGGGAAGACTGGCGGCACGGCATACGTGTGCCCGGCACGCGCGACTCGCTGCTCGCGCAGTCTCTGCAGGCGCCGCTGCACAAGGGCGACGCGGAGCCGCCGGTGCGTCACCTCTCACTTGAACTTCAAGCTTGTCTGAACTTCAAGCTTGAAGTTTTATTGTTTTCTCTTCTCATTGACTCGCCGCTAGCGCAGTCGTTGCAGGCGCCGCTGCACAAGAACGACGCGGCACCGCCGCTGCGTCACCTCTCTTCCCTGAACTTCAAGCTTGAGGTTGAGGTTTTTTTCTCTTTTTTCCATTGTGAGCAGTGCACACTGCACGTCAAGTATGAAGTCATCTTCGGCTGTGTGTCTACCTTTCACTGTTTTGTGAGCAGTGCACAGGGTTAAGCGGAGTCACTGGTGCATCACCTCTCTTATCTGTACTTCAAGTATGAAGTGTCTCCCTTGCGGCACCTCTTGCCCCTGAACTTTCATGGCTTTCATGAGTGCCTCTGCATATTGCACTCCTGCTGCTTCACAACATGGACACAACAGCAAGGAGGCCACATCGTGGTTCACTTGAACATAGCGACTGCTGCCTGCTCTCCACAGCTTGATGCTTCGTGTCAGGGCCAGGAGTAGAGCTGTTAAACTAGCTCAAGCCCTAAACTGCGGTAAAATAAAAAAAAACCCATTTCCTCGGCAGCTTGCATTTTCTGTTGACAAGTCGCACTGCGCCCTGCCCCTGACCACTTTATCCCACACCTCACACATCACCTGCTGACGATGTGCTTCTTGCATTCAGAGCACATGCAAGGAGCTTCATGTCATCACAATTCTCTCTTTCGAATCTGCTGAATGATCCAGGCACCGCGCACGGACTATTCCCCCACTGCCGCCGTAGTGGGCGGGGGCAGCGGCGCAGGCGCACACGACCTGAGCCGTGCCTCGCGCACACGCCTCAGCAGGCACGGCTACAGCGATGTGATGCGCGACACATCTCACCGAGAGGAGGCGGTGAGTTGCGCACTGATACACACCAACTGTTTTACAGAGCTTATTGCTGGCCCTAGTTCAAGTGGTAGCAGTTGAGCACACAACCTGAGCCGTGTATCCCACACGCGGCCGAATGGGCAAGGCTACAGCGACGTCATGCGCGACACATCTCACCGCAAAAAGGCAGTGAGTGACGCACTGATACATACCAATCCTAGGTACAGGGTTTTGCTGGCCCTAGTTCAAGTGTTGGCAGTTGAGCACATGATGCGACAGGCACAGCTACAGCGGCGTCATGCATGCCACCACTCATCAGGATGTTGTGGTAGATGGGTGTGCTACCGCCCTTTGGCAACCCAACATGTACCGCTTTGTGTTAGGGTTAGGGTTAGGTCAGGGTTAGGGCTAGCCCTAACCCTAACCCTAGCTCCAGTTGACGACTATCCTCGAAGAGCGGGTAGAGTGGCACATGCACGGAAGGTCAACGCTGACCCTAGTGCAAGCCCTCCTAGCCTTGTGTGATGTTCGCAGTGCCTGCAAGGGCCAAGGGTATTTGTGCGACTGAGCCCAAGCATCGTTTCTGGTGTAGCGCCCTGATTTGCCTTCGACACAAGCCTTCCCTTGAGAGCGCATGACCTGAGACGCCTCTCAAATGTATTATTGCGAACATGACAAACTGCACTGCCGCGCTGCTCATGTCGCACCGTGAAGAGCAGACGAGAATCACACAAGCGATTGGAGCTGGGCCTTCAAACAGCCCTGTTGGCAGCGTGCGATCCAGGCCATGACCATATCAGTGAAGCAACAAAAATCTCATGCTTGAGGCAAACGCCTCAGCAGCATCCCGATGAAGCAACCCCCGGCAGTGCGACAGGACCCGAGCCGCGTTGCTGCTGCTGCTACTGCAGCCGCTGCTGCTGCTACTGATGCTGCGGCTGCCTGTAGTGCTATTGCTACTGCTTCTGCTGCTGCTGCCGCCACCACTGCCGCTGTCACAACTGCTGCCACCTCCGCCGCTGTGGCTGCCGCTGCCGCTGCTGTCGCTGCTGTTGCCGCAACCACTGCCGCTGCCACGAATGCTGCCGCCTCCACCGCTGATGCCGCTGCTACCGCTGCTGCTTTAACCGCTACCACCTCCAGCGCTGATGCTGCCGCTGCTGTCGCTGACGCCGCTGCTGCTGCCGCTACCACCGCTGCTGTCACAACCGCCTCCGCCGCTGATGCTGCCGCTGCCGCTGCTGTCGTTGGCGCAGCCCATCGCCAAGCGCGTCAACATAGGGCTGGAGTTGTCGGACCCGCTGGCCCTCCACGAGCTTACGCTGCAGTTCGCCGGCTACCGGTGCCCGCGTGCAGCAATGTCGCTGCCCGCGGCCGTCCACTTGACATACCAGTGAGTGCCACATTGCAGTGCTTATGATGACAGTGACTGCCGCATTGCATGGGCATGGAATGTCAAGCTGCGTTGCCTGAGGCTTCGATGTTGAGGTTTCTGGTCATGATGTGCGGGTGTTTGACCTTAAACGCGGTCAACGCAAAGTACTAGCTGCACCATGCTGCATTGCAGGATGCGATGCCGATGTCTTTCGCGTTGCAGGTTTCATCCTGATGGCTTTCGGGATGGTGCAAAAGCTTTCTTACCTGAAACGCGCGCTCGGGAAGTGCGCATGCCGTGTTGCACGCAATTTAATCATTGACAAACCAGCCAGTAAGTAAGTTGCAATGTTTCAGGGTCATTCTGAGGCTTTCAGTCACAGTTGTGTGTTCCGCCTGCAGCGCACGGCGGACACTGAGTTATAATACCGAGGCCCCGTACAGATTGCAACCTGCCTATACCGAGGCCCCGTACACATTGTAACCTGCCTGAGCACTGTGCTTGTTCCTGAGCTCTGCTGCAGCTGTCTGAGCACTGCTGTACTTCTTCAGCAATGCTGCTTAGGCACTAGCGGATGCGCACTTGGGCACTGCTGAATTCTGGCAGAAGCTTGCTGCCTCTCTTCCTCAGTGCTGCTGCTGCCCCTTCTGAGCGCTGCTGCAGGTTTCACATGCGCACACGCGCGTGTGGATGCAGCGGCGGCACCTGCTGCCTCTCTTCCTGAGCTGAGGTTGAGCGCTGCACCTCTTTGCTGAGCGCTGCTGCAAGTCTTACACGTTCGCGCCGGTGTGAACGGAGAGGCTGCACCACCTGCTCCTCCTCTTGAGCGTTGCTGCCACTACTCCTGAGCACTGTTGCACTTCTTTCTGAGCGTTGCTGTACATTTTCAATTCTTCGATATAAGCGTGTCTTCCTGAGCACTGCACCTGCCATTGAGCGCTGCTGCAGGTTCCACACATGCGCGCCGGTGCGCACGGAGAGGCTGCGCCTGCTCCCCATAATTATCCTGAGCTGAGGCTGAGCATCGCTCCTGTCTCTGAGCGTTGCTGCAGGTTCTACACGTGCGCGCCGCTGCGCACGGAGAGGCTGCGCCTGCTGCCGGATGCGCCGCGCGGCGCGCGTGAGGGTCCCTACCGAGCGGAGGAGGGGTCGCATTCGCCATGTCTGCTGGTCAGGGAGGAGTGCTACGGGCGCGATGAGCCCGCGCACGCGCTTAAGCACAGGGTGGACTGCAGCTACATGCAGGTGACCTGAAGTTTCATGACTTTTGAAGCATCAGTTGAAGTTAAAGTTCACCTGAAGTTTCATGACTTGAAGTATCAGTTGAAGTTAGAGGGGTCGCATTCGCCGTATCTGCTGGTCAGGGAGGAGTGCTATGGGCGCGACGAACCTGCACATGCGATCACGCACAGAGTGGACTGCAGCTACATTGAAGGTATGCATGAGGCCGAAGCGTAAATGCAAATTGTTTGCATTCGGGCACAGTTGCATGGCTTTAAATCCAGCGCACGCGCTCAAGCATAGGGCGGACTGCAGCTACATGCAGGTGGCTTGCAGTTTCAGGTGAAAGTTTGACGTGAAAGCAAGTGTTTGCACTGTGCGCAGGACACAGCCGCCAAGAGTCTGTCTGGGGACTCCTGGTGATTAGCATGCCATGCGCGTCAACACCTTGCGGTGCGTTCTGCCATCGACGCAGCCATCAGCACGGACTGTCAATCCTACACTCCGCTTGTGACACTCTCACTGTCGGCGTAAGCTTTCGCGCACATAGTCCTTAGGGTCAGAGGTAGAGTTAGGTTTAGGGCTAGGTTTACGGTTAGCCCTACCCCTGACCAACACCCTAATCCTCAGCGCGGTCACTCGCGCATCTCGGATGAGTCAATGGTTGCATTCCACTCGACATGCGTGCTGCTGATGGTGCAGCCATCAGAGGCAGCGTACTTTGTGCGCTACACTACATGGCCAAGAGCCTGTTTGGGGAATCCTGAATGATTAAAATGCCATGCCCCTCAACACCTGCTGCTCTCTTGCACTCTGCTTGCGATGCGTTTCGCCATTGCTGCAGCTGTCGGAGGCAGCGCACTTTGCGGCGCGCTAAATACATGGCCACCAAGAGCCTGTTCATCGACTCGTGAATGATCAGAATGCCATGCCCATGACACGAATCTGCTTGCGATGCGTTTCGCCATTGGCGCAGCCGTCAGAGGCGTCGCACTTTGTGCGCTACATACATGGCCACCAAGAGCCTGTTCATTGACATGTAGCTTCAGGATGCTATGCCCAATCCCCACAACGCGAATGTGCTTGCACTGCGTTTTGCCGTTGTCACAGCCATTGGAGGCAGCACACTTTGCGCGCTACATGGCCACCAAGAGCCTGTTTGTCAACTCTTAAATGATCATAATGCCACGCCCCTTAAGACAAACCTGCTTGCGGTATGCTTTGCCATTGTCACAGCCATCGGAGGCGGCGCACTTTGCGCGCTACATGGCCACCAAGAGCCTGTTCGTCGATGTCTGGGATGCGGATGCTCAGCTGCATTTAGGCACTGTGGCCGTGCCGCTGCGCACGCTCATGCGCCAGGGCAAGGCCGTCGCAAAGCACGCGGGGGAGTTTGAGGTGAGGAATCTGGCGCTGCATCAAGGCTGTAAAAACAAAAGAACAGCAGCGGAGTTTTTGAGGTACAAAAGCAGGCACTTCTGTAGTCTTTTGCGAAGCATGTAGGAAAGTTTGAGGTCAAGACTCGCATGAATATAAGACAAGTACTTGAAGTAATCTTCCACAGTTGGGACGAGACAAGCCATTTACTCGTTCCTCGTACTCGTAGAAGCACTCATACGCAAGTACTCGTACTGTACGAGTACTCGTACATGATTTCGGAGGCCGTACTCGTACAGGACGAGTACTCGTACATGATTTCGGAGGCCATACTCGTACCGGACGAGTACTCGTACATCATTTCGGAGGCAGTACTCGTACAGGACGAGTACTCGTACACAATCGTCATACCATGACTCGTACAGTACTCGTACTCGTTTACTCGTCTCGTCCCAAGTGTGTAATCTTCTAGGCTGTTGCAAAGCAAGCAGGGGGGTTGTGAACAGTGAGCCGCTGTGAATTTGGCCAATTACAGCTTTAATTTCAACCAACTTCAAGTCAGGCAAACCTCGCATTTTCATCATAGCCTCTTCTCCTCTGTACATACTGTATGCGCACGGGACAGCGCCTGCGGTGAGAATGTTCAGTGACTAGCATGATGTCAGCCGGGAACTCAACCAACTTCAAATCATGCACAGCCTCCAGTTCAGATCATCGCTTCTTCTCCTTTGTACAAACGTATGCACAGGTGATAGCGCCTCAAATATGGTCGGTGAGCCGCCGCTGTGAAGTTAGCCAACTTCAATTGCATGCCTAACTCACTTCAAGTTGTGCCAACTTCAATTGCATACCCAACTCACTTCAAGTCAAGCACAGAATGTTTGCTTTATCGCCTCTTCTCCTCTGTACATACCGTATGCGCAGGTGATAGCGCCTGCAAACATGGATGGTGAGCCGCCGCTGTGAGTTTAGCCAACTCCAATAATTGCATACAACTCACTTCAAGTTTCTTAAAAGTTATGCACAGATTGTTCGCTTTATCGCCTCTTCTCCTCTGTACAAACCGTATGCGCAGGTGATAGCGCCTGCGGGCGCAGGCGGCGACGATGCTGCTGCCCATGGCGGCATTTCCATCGGCCCCGGGAAGCTGGCAAAGGGGGCAGTTGTGGGGCTGCTGCAGCTGCTCGCTTGCAACTATGGCGAGGTAAGCGTGCGAAGCGGAGAGGAGTTCACACTAAAAGTGGGGGTTGTAGGCAGCGGTGGCGCCCATGAAGGTGTACTTGATGAGTAGCCTAAACTTCAACCCTAATTCTTAGCGCAACATCAGGCGCTGGCAGTGTCTGGTGGAGTCTGACTGTGTGTTTGGGTGCACCGTTCAGCAAGCGCACTGCCGAGACAGTTAGTGGCATCAATCACTGCATGTTTCACGTGCAGAACTTCAGCAGTGCTCAGCAACTGCCTCCCCCTAATCTGTGGCACACTGGCACAGACTCTTTGCGCTTTTTCTGGCTCGTGTGCCTAGCTGACACTTTCGTCGAACCTGCCGAAACACCGGCTTCATCCTCTTGCAGATTGGTGGAGGCGGCGGCGTTGCTGGCTCAGGCATCCCCTCAGCAATCTCGCGCCCCTACGGGACCCCCAACCTCAGCGACGAGGTTCTCAACTGGAGGCTGGGAGTGGGAGGTGCGTCACCTGTTGCACTTGAAGTTTGTGCCTCGCTGTGTCGTTTTCTGAAAATGATGACACACACCTCAACTCGCTGAGCATTATAGTCTAGGCTCGTTCCTATGGCAGCGCCCCTAAACTTTCAACTTGGACTTCAAGTAGTGCTGCTAGCTACCCGCTATCATTCGCGCTGCGTGCCTGGTGAAGCGCTTCACCGAACTGCAAGCGCAGTGCACCGTCGAGCCTCCATTTTGTTGCTGTTGCTGGCAATGTTGCAGCTGCACAAGGGCCAAAACCTAAACCGTACCCTACCCCTAAATTTAGGGATAACCTCATGTCGTGTAACCCTAGCCCCAACCCAGACCGCGACCCTCCAGATGCGGCAGGGGGCACACCCCCAAAGCGCCGCCCCTGCCACCGCCAACCCAACCCTAACCCAAACCTGCCATTGAGCTCACGCCGAGCCGCTAGTAAGTAGGGCTGGTTAACGAACTCTAGCCCTAGGGCTAACCTCCCCGTGGCCCTGAGCCTAACCCTAACCTCCTGACCTTGGAGAAACGGCAGCGGACGCGCCCCCCAAGCGCTGCCCCCGCCACTGCGTTCGAGCCAAGCCGCCGCTAATCCTAATCCTTATTCAAATCTGCCACGGAGGTCACGCCGAGCTGCTAGTAAGTAGGGCTCGCTCGAGTTAATTTGACATAGCCCTAGGGCTAACCCCTCCCTGTAACCCTAACCCTAACCCCCTGACTTTGCAGAAGCGGCAGCGGGCGCACCCCCCAAGCGCCGCCCCCGCCATTGGCTACACGCTCAGTCGTCCCTGCCATTGAATTCACTTTGAGCAGGTGGGGTCAGCTCAAGTTCACCCTAACCCCAGCCCTAGGACTAACTCACCCTGACTTAACCTGACCCTAAACTCAAACCTGGACCCTGATCTTCCAGAAGCGGCAGCGGGCGCACCCCCCAAGCGCCGCCCCCGCCACCGCGTTCGCGCCAAGCCCCTGACAGAAACTACCCCCGAGCTGGGCCACTACATGGCAGCGATCGGGGCCCTCGCACCCGCACGCGCGCCCAGCGGTTGCCAGTCGGTGACGGAAGCTGTAACTGCCACGGACGATGATAGCATTGGGTGAGTGATGAAATTCAAGTGACCTCAGCGCGCATGTTGTCATTCTGTTTTGGCAAGCCGAGTCGAGCGTTTACGCTACAAGCAGTTTGTCTGGCTGCGCAGGCGGGGACAGCTGTGTGCATGTACGTACCTCAGGGTTTGCAATACTTGGAGTGTGTACTGTACATACAGTGCGGAGCTGATACAACTGCCATGACGCAAGACAACGGCATCAGGCGAGCAATTGAAGTTTGCTATTGGCGTCTGACACGATGCGCAGCGTATGGCATGAACAATCCCCTGCAGCAGCCTTGAGTATTGCGCAGGTACCAGCAAACTCGGCTCTGGTGGGGAGTCGCCAAGTGAAGTTGAGAGCTGAGAACTTTAAGTGCGCATACTCATCCAATGTGCCAATTGCAGCTGCGGCGAGCCGATAATGTTCGTGGCAAGTTACCATGTGAAGTCAATAATAACAAACTCAAGCACTTGCGCTCATAGCATTTGCCACTGGTCGCCCCGCCGCTGCTCCTGCGATGAGCTGATGCTGCTGGTGGCACGTCACCATGTGGAGATGAAAACTATTGAACATGCCTGCGCTCATGATGTCTGCCACATGTTGCCCCAGCTATGACGAGCTGATGATAATGCTGCTGGCGGCGAGTCACTATGTGAGCTTCAGGACCGTTGAGCTCAAGCATACGTGCGCTTATTATGTTTGCCACTGGTTGCCCCGCCGCTGCAGCTACGTCGAGCTGATGCTGCTGGTGGCGCGTCACCATGCGAAGTTGATGACTATGAAACTCAAGCACTTGCGCTCTCGATGTTGCCACTTGATAACGCTGCTGGTGGCGGATCACTATGTGAAGTTAAGGACCGTCGATCTCAAGCTTGCTTGCGCTAATCATGTTTGCCACTGGTGGCCCCGCCGCTGCAGCTATGACGAGTTGATGCTGCTGGTGGCGAGTCACTATGTGAAGTTGCTTGTTGAACTCCAACACGATGTCTTCCACTGTTGCCCTGTCATCGCAGCTACGATGATCTGATAAAAATGTTGCTGGTGGCGCGTCACTATATGACCTCAAGCATGCTTGCGCTTATTTGCCACTTCTTGCCTTGCTGCTGCAGCTACGACGAGCTGATGCTACTGGTGCGACGATTCAGAGCGCGTGAGAGGGGTCGCGTGCAGTACGGTGGTCGAATGATGGCACTGCTCGACGTGCCTAGCGTCCGACGCCTCGAGCGCAGGCTCGTATCAGGGTGAGATTATGTCATAGAATATCAAGGCCCTCAAACGCAAGTTGAAGTACTTGTTGTTTGACCTCAAACTGGTGCGACGCTTTAGAGCGCGCAAAAGGGGCCGCGTGCAGTACGGCGGTCGAATGCTGGCATTGATCGACGTGCCTAGCGTCCGGCGCCTCGAGCGCAGGCTCGTATCAGGGTGAGATTATGTCAAAGAATAAATGGTGGCACTGTCTGACTCGTGTCCAATTGCCGCAGCAGCGGCGTACACGGTAACTGGTCGAAGGCATTCAATTTGACGGTTAGAGTCACCTAAGTAGAGCTCTACCATCTTTTCATTATTTTATGTCATGTTTGTAGGGCAGCTTGTACTTCTGACCTGAAAGACAGTTGAAAACTCACGACTTGCGTGATGGGAGCGCTCAATATGAAGGGGCCGCGTGCAGTACGGCGGCCGCATGATGGCATTGCTCGACGTGCCTAGCGTCCGACGCCTCGAGCGCAGGCACGTATCAAGGTGATAGCATTTTTTGTAGGGTGGCTTGTACTTCTGACCTGAAGCGCAGTCAAAATCTTATAACTTGTGTGATGGGAACATTCAATATGCTAGGAGCCGTGCGTAGTACGGCGGCCGCATGATGGCACTGCTCAATGCGTCTAGCGTGCGGCGCCTGGAGCACATAATTAGTGTCAGGTTTTGGGTCATGGTAACTACAACCTAATCTTGATGTTTTGACACGAACGACAATTGAGGGAGTCACCATGCATACGTATCCAATGAGCGCGCCAGTGACCATGATTACAAAGCTCTAACCTGACCAAATCGTTGTGTACTTTCTTTCTAGAGAAGTGCACACTGGAGTGGTGCGTGTGATGTGTCGACGCAGCAATATGCGGAATTCACATCGAGTCCACATGGAGTCCACATGCACACTGATTGCATCCTGCCAAGCGTGTAAACTCCCCCCGTTCCCCCGGTTTCTGACCCTGCAACTGCTGCTGAACTTTCCTGGCAGAGCACTGCTCCCCCGGCAACTTGCACCGTATGCCGCCTTCCCCACTTTTGCACAGAACAAATTTCCCTCACATTTGCTTACACTGTTTGCATCCCTCTCCCCTCTCACAGGATTGTACGTTTCGAAAAGAAGGGGGGGTCCCTTGAGGCGACGCTCGGCCAGTTCTGTGCTGGCCATTACAGGGACAAGCTCGCGGACGAAACTTCAACAGACCATGCCGCAAGTACGCTCAATGCGGCACAGCTGGAGGAGGCGCTGCGCTTCATGGGAGCCCTAGATGTGAGTTGCCGACCTCGGGGTTAATTTGCCCTAACCCTAGGCTACCTAATTTCAAACCCTAAACCTAGGTCCAGGTCGAGAAGCTTGCAAGTTCAGGTTTCGACAGCATGGGGAGCACGCATTATTCTTGAAACCGGCAGTGCACAGGGGGCATGCCTGCTGGCTCGACTGCAGGGTGATGGCAGAAGGGGAAACGAATTTTGAAACACAGTGCAGTCACTTGCCCCCCTCTGGGGGGTGGGAGGAGGGGCGCTAGCAAGAGGGGGGGCACCCGGACGTGCCCGTTGCGGCAGCCCTCACGTGTGGCGAATGAAAAAGGGGCATTGTGCGTGTTTAGCGGCTGCGGTGCTACATACATACATACATGACCTCGCAGGTGCTTATCGCTTCTTCTTGGGCCATGTACTGTATTGTTTGTTCAGGCTTCGAGTATATGAGCGCCTGGGTTAAGGCGAAGGCTCAAGTCTAGATTAGACCTGCTTTTTGCAACGTTGCTGTGGTGTCAACGATGATTCTCAACAGTTACTTGCCGCAAATGTTGTTGCGTGCAGGAGTTGCGTCCGGAGCACGTCAAGCTGCTGCTGCGGCGGGTGTTCGGCAGCAGCGCAGGCAGCGCTCCCAACGCCACCCACCTCAACATCCGGCAGTTCGTGGTGTGGGTGCGCGCTCGTCAGGTACTGGAGATAATTTGAAGTTGACTACTTCAACACGTCTACTCTTTAAATGTTATGTGTAGAAGTAACAAGAGGTATGCTCCCAGCGCCACCCACATCAGTATCCGGCAGTTCGTGGTGTGGGTGCGCGCTCGTCAGGTGAAGTTGCTTACTTCAACAAGTTGACTTTTCAATGACATGTATAGAAGGTTAAGGAGGCAGCGCTCCAGCGTCACCTACCTCAGCGTCCGGCAGTTTGTGGTGTGGGTGCGCACTCGTCAGGTGATGGAGCGTCATTTGAAGTTGCTTACTTCAACAAGTTTTATTCTTTAAAGCGGAGTGCCAAATGTGTTGTAGCTGCTGCCGCCATGTAGGTGCGGTTCACCATTAACCTGCCACGCGAATGTAACCCCATCCTGGCAATCGTCCAATCACACGAGAGCATCGCCATCAAGGACATGAAATGACTACTTCGGGATTATTATGACAACTTCAACTCAGCCTTTCCGCACCTACATGAAGCTGAAGTGGGTGTCGTAATCAGTGGGTGCGGAAAGGCTGAGTTGAAGTCATTGCCGTAATAGTTCCGAAGTAGTCGCTTCATGTCCTTGATAGCGATGCTCTCGTGCGATTGAATGATCGCCTTGATGGGGTCGAGCTCACAAGGCAGACTGTTGGCGATAAATGCTTGAAGCATCGCGTTGCCACCTCTCTCTCTCTCTCAGCCGCTCCATCTGCTTCTGCATGTACTCCGCTTAGAACAGATGCTCGCCGATATCCGTGTTGATGTCAAAGCACATGCGCATGAGCCGTAGTGATACCTCCAAAGCACTCGTCTGGCTCCTACCAGCGTGCCGGTCCTGCAGAGTGAGCCAGGCCTGCCTTTGGGTTAGGGTTAGGGTTTGGTTTAGGTTAGGGTTATCATTACGTTGTCTGCTGCATCCACGATGCTGTAGGAAAGGGCAGTGGTGGCTAGACGGGACGTCAGCATACAGACCCCTCCTCTTTCTTGTGCGTTAGTAACGAGGTTTGAGAAAGTCGACGAGGGTCAATGACAGCCTTCCTGACGGACTGGGGATGTATAGAAACATTGCACTTATTTGTGTGGCCGTCCAAAAATTCCAATCGAAAATTAATCCACGTAAACTATATGTAAGGCTAATACTCTCCACAATTGCCCAAAAGAAAGTAAGGAAACGAACATAATTGATGAGAGAAGTTTGCTGCTTCACTGTGGTTAGTCGTCATCAGGCTTGCCGCAGAAGAGGACATTCAAGATTGTTTCAAGACACAGCTCAGCAGCCTCCGCCTCCCGGCTGCCATTGCCCGTAGCGCCTTCAAGCTGGAAAGAGAGTTGCATCATCATACAGCATAGCATGGCAAACTATGGGGCACTTCTACTAGGCACTTGCACACTGGTCCTATGTCTAAGCCGGCCCTTGGGGCCGCCTGCAAGTGCCAGCTACTGTGCGCTCTTGCAAAGCACCAGGCATCTTGAAAGGCATGCGCATTAGCACAAGGGGGCGGGAAGCGTGTGTGAGCTGCGCGACTCCAGATGACTTGATGACTCACTGCACAAGACTCAACGACTCGCTGCGTCCCCCAGGGACAAATGCTGCCGCGCGCTCACGCTGACAACGCTATGACTCGGTGTTGAATTACTCATTGCCTTGCCTGCTTTCTTGACAATACAGGCCATGCCAGCAGGGAATTCAGCAGAGGCGCAGCTGCTGCGCGCTCTCGTTATGACTTGATGACTCATTGTAAATTACTCAAGGACTCTCCGCTCTCTCTTATTATAATACAGGCCCATGCCAGCGGGGCAAGGGAGGGTTCAGCGGAGGCAAAGCTGCTGCGCGCTCTTGCGAGGGCTCGAGCAAGGGGCGTGAGCACTGCCGAGTTTGTAACCGCTCTCGATGGCGACGGCAACGGCTTTGTAACCGCCAAGGAGCTTCTGCAGGTACGTAGTTGCAGTACTTCTTAGACTAATTCAGAGCGGGTGTTTGTCTGCTTGTGTCACGGAGTTCAGTGCTGCTGTTGGAGCGACGGAGACGGCTGTGTAACCGCCAAGGAGCTTCTGCAGATACGTACTTTGATGTTTTGAAGTACTTTTGGAAGTATATTCAGAACGCGTGTTTGGCTGCTTGCGTCACTGAGTTTGTCGCTGCCCTGGACCAGATGCAGACAGCTTTGTAACCGCCAGGGAGCTGCTGCAGGTACACGTATATTGATGTACTTTTGTGAAGCAGCTGATGATTGAGGCATTCACTACTTCGACAGAGCATCAGAGCGGGTGTGCAATTCCTCATTGCTGCATCAATTGAAGCCTTTCATGCCGATCGCGACTGCTCTGCATCTGCCAAATAGCTGCCGCAGGTGCATATCTGACTTCAAGTTGTAGTGTGGCAGCATATGATGCAGTGCTTGAGAGTGCCTTGTGCTGTGACTCTCTTCACTGTGCAGCTGACCTTCCGACACAGTCACAGCGTTCAACATTTTCACACGACTCTGCGTGACGTGCGTCCCTCATCTAGCTACGCACTTTGCAGTACATGCTGCTGTCTGGTCTGCTTGCTGCCACGTTACGCACCGTTTCAGGCTCTAAAGAGGCTGCTGTCATTTGGTAACCCCCTCACGCTGGACACCGAGGTCAAGTCACTGCTCAATACAATGGACCATCGCTAGATCAATGCATACCTTCAAATGGAGAACAGGATATTCATCAAAATTCTGCGTTTACTTCCTCACCGGCGCTGAAACAGCTCCTGGCATCCGACGACCCCCTTACACTGGACACTGAGGTCGCTGCTCAATACAAGAGGCCATCGCCCGATGAATGCTTACCTTCAAGATGTTCAATATTTTGTAACAGAAGGGTTTAGCACTGAGGCACATTGTGCGCTTTCTTCTTTGCAGGCGTTGAAGGGGCTGCTGTCATCCGATGACCCCCTCACACTGGAGACCGAGGTCAAGTCACTGCTAATGCGCTTCGACGCCAACGGCGACGGCTGCATACCTTCGAACAAACATCAAGATACACAATTTTGTAGCACAAGGAGCAGCACTAAGCTACACTGTGCAATCTCTTCTTTGCAGGCGTTGACGAGGGTGCTATCATCTGACGACCCCCTCACACTGGACACCGAGGGCATGTCACTGCTCATTACAAGAGACCATCGCTCGACCAATGTACACCTTCAAACGGGCAATAGGGCATTCAATACATTGTGGCACTGGCACTGATTGTGCGCTTTCTTCTTCGCAGGCGTTGAAGGGGCTGCTGTCATCTGACGACCCCCTTACGCTGGACACGGAGGTCAAGTCACTGCTAAAGCGCTTCGACACCAACGGCGATGGCTGCATCAGCTTGGCCGAGTTTGCGCACTGGGCGGGCGTTGACTACGTGCCTGCGGCTGCGCTAGAGGTGCGTCACCTGCTGTGCTCGGAAGATTTACTTGAAGTTCAAGATGGCGCGAGATGTGCCTCGTTGGATCTTGTCGGAGAGTTCACCTTGAAGTTGAATATGGCGACAAGCACCTGCAGTTTAGATTTTGCGCGCCTCACAGGCGTTGACTATGTGCGCTAGAGACTTTTTATGGTTCATGTTGGGAAATCACATGAAGCTCCAGATATCAGCAAGCTGCGTGCAGTTTACTGACAAAAAGTAAACCCTCATCATATCCTCAACAGCCGCAGCAATGTAGGAGGCACTGATGATCTGACCTTGCGGCAATCTTCTTTTGCGTATGTCTCTGCAGGCCAGAATACGCAAAACCATCCTCAAGGCTGAGAGCTCTGGCTTCAGGTGACCTTTGACCACAATTGAGCTTGAGACTTTGGATTGGGATTTGATTGCGCACAGCTTCACGCGGGCGCAATGGTGCGCGCGTCGCCTTATTGGAAGAGGTGCTTGCACATTCGACTTTCATAGAGAGCAACTGCTTCATACACCTGGCGTTGAACAGCAGCTGCAGCGCCACTGCACTTGTGGAGCAGCATACGCAAGCAACCATTCTGCTGTGCACTGCTGAGGGGGTCGATGACATGATTCAGGCTGCGGGTTGCGGGATGACAAATGGCCTAACTTCGCCAATGCCAGTACCCCTTGTGCAGCATCTGAGAACCACTTTGAAACAAGTGTACGCCTTGAGCTCTGTAGGCCACTGGCAGCCGATTGTATTGTGTTGAGGGCCTGTCACACGGTGTGGCCCAAACGATATTGACTCCGAACCCTCTTCGCTGACTCTGACTCTACTCGTGCCATGGCTCTGTAGCACCAAGGAGGCATTTGCCGACCTTGATGCGGATGGCAGTGGCAATCCTGACTTAAACATGACTCTGATTCTAGTAACTGGCTCTGTCCCTATTCACTCACTCTGACTTTACTCATGGCATGACTCTGTAGCGTCGAGGAGGCATTCGGCGACCTCGATGCGGATGGCAGCGGCGACCTCTCGCTGGCAGAGCTGGAGGGGGGTCTCAGGGGGCTGGGCGTGCTCAAGGGGCTGCAGGTAATGATACTTCAAACTTGCACTTGATAAAAAATTTAAACTTGCACTTGCATGTCATTCGCAGTTGAAGCGTCGCATGAAGTCCTTAAGCGTGCATAGGGGGCTGGGCGTGCTCAGGTAATGATTACTTCAAACTTGCACTTGGTAAAAACTTCAAGATTCCACTTGTCGCTCGCAGCTGAAGAGTCGCATCCCTGCAAGGGTTGCTTGTGTGTGGGTGTGGAAAGCCTCATGAGCGTATGTAGAGCGCTGGGCGTGCTCAAGGGCCTGCAGGTGATGATACTTCAAAGTTGAACTTGATGGAACTTTAAGCTTGCATATGCGTGTCTCTTGAGAGTCACGACCCTGTCGAAGTTGCATGTGTGTGGGTGCGGAAAGCCTCATGCGCGTATGTGGGGGGCTCGGCGCGCTCAGGGCCTGCAGGTGATGATCACTTCAAACTTGTACTTGATTGAACTTCAAGCTTGCATATGCGTGTCTCTTGAAAGTCATGACCCTATCGAAGTTGCATGTGTGTAGGTGCGGAAAGCCTCATGCGCGTATGTGAGGGGCTCGGCGCGCTCAGGGCCTGCAGGTGGGGTTACTTCAAACTTGCAACTTGACGGTGCTTCAAGCTTGCGTACGCGTGTCTCTTGAGAGTCATGATCCTATAAAAATTGGATGTGTGTGTTTCAAAGCGTACACGTTGCTAAGCAGTGTGAGCACTGCACCGGGCCCTTGCCTGGCACCAAGCCTTTTTTTCTGGGTGCTATTAGGGATGTCTAAGCAACATCGCTCCGTCCTGTATGCACGCAAGTGACCATGCATCATTTTGCGCAATCTGTGCACCAAGCTCTCTACTTTTCACGGCTTGAAGAATGCAAGTGCGCAGTGCAAAGCAGGTGACTTGCTGCAAAGGATGTAAAGCCTGAAGACTTGCTGGACACCCAACTCTCTTGGGGCCTTCATGGTTTCATGAGCACGTCACATAGCATGTGGGCCTGTGGCCTTTTGTGCTGTTGCTCTGTCCTACAAGCTCGTATGATTGGCACCGCTGGGCTACTGGCCAGCACGCCGCACTCATTACCCTAACCCTAACCCTGACCCTAAATAACAACGATTAAAAAACAATGGCTCGGCTTGCTCAGATGACCACCAAAGCACGACCAAAATGTGAGTTGCGGTATGAAAACCTTGCATTGCTTAGGTGATGTGGTAAACTCGTTTAAGCAGGGGATCTAGTCAGGATGACCGTGGGTTAACATACACACATTTCAGCTTCTGTTGCTCTGCAGCATTGACTCTGCTTGGTTTGCAGAGCATCCCACCGAGTGTTCTGAATGCGTCGCTAGTTCTGACCGCATGTTATTGATTGCCTGCCCATGCGCGCTCCGTGCAGGCATCAGAGGTGGCAGCGCTCATGAAGCGACTGGACAGGAACGGTGACGCGCGCGTCAGCCTCAAGGTGAGAAGTTCAAGCTTGAAGTTTCTGTGGCGTCAGCTGAGTTGGAGGCCAACTTCAGCTAGAACGATACCGTGCGCAGCGGTGTGGCCATGAGTTAGGGCTCACACTCACCAGGTGCCTCTTCTGATGTCCAGGCTAGCTGCGCTGCTTGCAGCTATCGCTGCATGTTTGCTCCTCTTACACGATTCCGCAGGCATTTACGCGGATGACAGACGCGGCACAGGCAATGCAGTGTACTGCGTACTGAAATACATCTGGAACTTTTGCACACACGCATGGCCTGCTGCTTAGCCATCGCTGCGACAGCAGCTGACGCTCATCGGCGCATGGTGCCATGGATGCATCTGCTGCGCAGGACTTCATGTATGTACTGCCCATCTTGTTGTGCTTGACCTACACACGCCTTGCCCGCTGCTGAGCCACCGCAGTGGCAGCTGACGGACCTTGTCTGATCGTGATACGTTGCTGCGTGCGCTGCGCAGGAATTCATGCAGATGATTGGGCGCGAGCGGCTCGGTGGCTGGCGCCTAACCCTAACCCTGATTCACACTTTTGCACTGCTTTGCACACGCACTGCATGCTGCCTGATCCACCACTGCGCTAGCTGATGAACCTTGTCTGCTTGTGATGCTACGCTATATACGCTGCACAGGAATTCGTGCAGATGATAGGGCGCGGGTGGCGCGGCGACACCTAACCCTAACCCTCATTTTTTTCTGTACTGCTTTTCACACGCACTGCATGCTGCTGGTCGATCACTGGCGTAGCTGATGGACCTTGTCTGCTCGCAGCGCGATGCTGCGTGCCTTGCGCAGGAGTTCATGCAGGTGATAGGGCGCGAATGGCGCGGCGATGCCTAGCCCTGATCCTAATTCACACTGCTGTACTGCTTTGCACACGCACTGCATGCTGCTGACCCACCGGTGCAGTAGCTGATGGTCCTTGTCTGCTTGTGATGCGATGCTGCGTACGCTGCGCAGGAATTCATGCGGATGATTGGGCGTGAGTGGCGTGGTGATGCCAGTGTTATAGAGGCACGACTGAAGCGCATACTGCTGAAAGCAGAGGCGGCCGGCACCAGGTAACTGTGTGCTGATGCTAGAGCATGCTGCGAAATACGTCTTTGTTGTCTACTTTGCGATGATTTTCCGAGGTGACGTCAGTGTCATAGAAGCACGACTGAAGCGCATACTGCTGAAAGCAGAGGCGGCTGACACCAGGTCACCTTACCGTATTCACCCGTGGATAGCCCCCCCCACCTTGAATAGCTTGGGGGGGAGGCTATGTGGCTGAATAGCCCCCCCAAGATAACGATTATTTGATGCACAGTGGCTTACATGCAATAGCCCGGGGGGGGCGTTGAATAGCGCGGGGGGGGGTATTAATAAGAGAATTCTCGTCACGAATGAACAATTTGTGGCAGCTACTAATGAGCAAAACACATGCATATGGTTGCGTTTGCGAACAGTGACACCATCTATGCCATCTGTGTTCGTCGGCTTGAGTTTTGCACGCAGCAGCGCGTGTCTACATAGCTTTACAAGAGCTCGGCCTTTCGGCGAAAGTCGTCAGTGCCCAAAAAAGTGATCCCAGGAGCTGTCGCTAGCGTAGCCGTGCTTGCGCTGACTGCCTGCAGAAGTAGCTGGCGTGCTTGCCAATGCTGCTGCTCGTGGACTGCGGCTTGGCCCCCCCACGCTATTTTTGCGGGTGCTCCGGCGAAAATGCCAGCAAATAATGCGGGGGGTCGTTGAATAGCCCCCCCCGCGGTAATTACTGCATGCTCCCGGAAGCTAGGAACGTTATCGCGGGCGGGGGCTATCCACGGGTGAATACGGTATGCTGGTGCTATGCCCTGTGTCTATGTTGTCTGACAATATGTTTTTGAAGCGACGTCAGTGTCATACAGGCACAGCTGAAGCGCATACTGCTAAAGGCAGAGGCTGCTGGCACCAGGCACCCCCTATGATGACTTTAGGTAATATGTTGTCTATGTGGTATCACTGACAGCGAAGGTGAAGGCAAGCGTGCGGTAGCCATTCACATTCTCTTTGCGTTGCATTCTGCCGACTCTGTCGTCCGAACCCTTAGTAATTCCATATGTTCACAGCTGTCGGCGTATGGTTATTGGTGGAAGGCACTTGCGGCTAACCATCCCTTGTCACCCAGAGCTCTACGATGTTTTGATTTGTTTTCATAAAAATTGTGCTGCCTGTTGCTGTTGCAGCGTGGAGGCCGCGTTTGGCGCGCTGGACAAGGATGGCAGCGGGGAAGTCACACTAGGTAATATATTGAAGTTGAAAGTCGACAACTCGCTGCTATGCCCCGCGTGCCCTGGATGATTTAGCGTGGACATTGACAAGTGGGCATGTAGTTGCGGCAAGAAGGTGACTTGGTTCGCTGGAGAGGCTAGCTGTTCGGCGCGCGCAGGCACAAGGCTCAACGACCGCAAACTCTCAGTAGAATTGTGTCACAGTTGCGTGCAGCATGCATACAGTATACCCCTTGACACACCCCAATGAGCGCAGTAACTCAGCAGCTTGAACAATGGCTGTGCTGCATGCGGCTGCCTGCGTGCATGCTGTGATGGCGGTATGATGCATTGGGCGCCCACTAGCTACCGCATATCTTAGTGCTTCGATGCAAATTGGTTTAGCTCAGGGTTGCAGTAAGCACAAGGTTTTAGAATACCGTGCCTGTCGTGCACTTCTCTGCTTCAAGTGTAGGCTTCGACAAACAGCTTCAGCGTGAACACATGCTGAGGGTACATCCGCAGCACATAAATTTTTCGCGCTCTGCACAAGATGCTGCTGGCTCCTGCTCAGCAGCAGCATGCGCTTCCTGTCAGCCATGCCTAGTCCCATCACAGGTTCAATCAGGTATGTTAGCCTTCAGGCCATGCCTAGTGGAATTCAGGAAACAAGATTTTTCAGTACATCAGTGAATGATTTTGCTGGCACGGGCCTTCACTGTGCCTGACTGCTGCTTGACCTGCGTCGCGCAATCTCATCTGACGGTTCGGGGTAGGGCTAGGGTAAGGGCTAGGAAAACTTCATCACAACCCTGACCGTATGCCATCACACACAACTAGGGGACATGTTTCACTTCTGTTCATTGTGCGCGTGCTCCCATTTTCCGCAGATGAGCTGATGGCAGCGCTCAGCAGCATGGGCGCCGTCAAGGGCCTCGACAAGGCCAAGGTGATGCTGCGCTGCAGCGCTCACAGATCTCTGCACGCCTGCACTTGCTTTCAATGTGCTGCTGTGCTAGGGGTTGCATCTGAAGCAGGGTCAAGGTCGGGACTAGCCGCTTACTATATTTGCACTGTAACGGTCGTGTGTATCCTCGCCGTGACACAAAGCACAAGTGGTCAGCATATGCTCTGGGTACACAGCAGAGCGCAGCTGCACTGCAGCACCTGAGACGTTATGTGCCCACCGCAGAGGGGTTGTTGCACATGGTAGTATAAATCAAGCGTGGCATCAACACCATCCGTAGCTTTATTTTTCCTCAGAGCTACATGTCAGCCCAGAGCCTCCCCCCCCCCCTAAACATGTCATGGCCAACGCCAAAGCATCCTAGGGGTACTTCGTTTCGGATGCACACCGGGCAAGCATGACAAGCGGGAGTGGCGTCGCACGAGTCAGGCAATGCAGGGGGTGTTGCGGGCGAGCACAACTGCCAAATGTGCCTGGGGGCTTCCAGCGCTCTGAGCTGCGGTGATAGTGAGCACTTCTATGAGTTTGATCCTCGTTGTAGCTTGCTGTAACTAGGGTTTGAGTTGACTCCGCGGTTGCCCGATGCACCGTAACCCCAACCCTAGCCCTAACCGCAGGCCCAGGACGTGTTGCAATGATGCGATGCAGACGGCAACCTCAAAATGTCACTTTGTTGGAGTACGCTTGCTGACACTGCCGTTCGACGGCTTTCGTACCCCCACACCGCAGGCGCAGGCTGTGCTGCAGCGCTTTGATGCAGACGGCAATGGCAAGATAGGGCTCGGCGAGCTCATGCATTTCCTTGGACGGCCATACTCAGGTACGCGGTTCATCTGAACAAATGATCACATTTATTGTGCATTTGAGTGGAACGTGCACTGTGTGACGACAGTCAGGGCTCGCCCGTAAACGATGCCACTTTCGAAAGATGTATGTGGTGAAGAAGTCATAGATTGTGCAACGGGCTGGCGAGGCCAGGATGGGTGTTAGGGTCAAAATTAGATGCACAATATAGGTGCCCTGCCACTTTAGTAGCTGCCCTACTTTGTGGCTATCAGTTACCTGGCCCTTGAGTTTGTCTTTTCTGTGCTACCGCCTCAAGTGCGGTATAGGTGAACTGTCCGCAGTGTAGGCTTCAAATGTGATGTGTATTGCAAAGACACTGTTGCACCAGCTCTCGAGTTGTAATGTACTCTACTGAGTGCTATTGGTCCAATGCAACTTCAACTTCAAGTGAGAAGGCCCACACTCATCCCCTGTCCGCAACAGGCATGAGCGCGGCAGAGGCACTACATGCATACCCATTGTAAATTGTCCGTTGCTGCCGCATGCAATCATATATGACTTTGAAATGTGTGTTGCGGCAGCATGCTTTCATTCATGGTTGTGAAATGAGTGGTTGAGTCATATGTGCATGCTCCATGGTTCTTGCCCTGTGCGCAATAGGTATGAGCGCGGCAGAGGCAAAGCTCAAGAGACAATACATGCATACCCATTGTTGAAGCTTACCTACATAGCCATGGTGCCTGCCCCGTGCACAATAGGCATGAGCGCTGCAGAGGCAAAGTTGAGGGCGGTGCTGCTGCAGGCGGAGAGCATGGGCACCAGCATCGCAGAAGCGTTCACGGCCTTCGACAAGGTGACTCAGAGTCTGACTTGGCATTTGTGCACTTTGACAAGGTGACTCAGAGTCAGACTTAGCTTTGCGGACTTTGACAAAGTATGCAATACAGCTACGAAATCCATTTAGAATAGAACCAAAAAGATAGAGCAAGCCTCGTTGACTCTCAAAGTGGTCAGAAAGGTTTCTGCTTGGCCCGTTGCCATGCAAACACCACAACGTATGCCGTTGTCCAATTTTTCATGGGCACCAGCGTCGCAGAGGCGTTCACGGCCTTCGACAATGTATGCATCGCCTCTTGGTTTCTACGCTGTTTTTTGTACAGCTACGGCATTAGTTCGGTGCTTCAAACATGTACCAAAAGGCTCATTGACTCAAAAGACCTGTTGAAAAACGGCTGGCGCTTGGCCCGCTGTCATGTCTGAATGAATGAATTCATGAATGAATGAATTCACGATTGTTTGCATGTAATCAGGCGCATACTTTGCATGACGTTTGGTGACAATATTTGTTCTCCATCGTATGTTAGCAGTACCAGCATCAACGCCTCCACACTCCAACCTCAGTCCTGTGTTCCAATTCCGGCACAGTTCCCATCTGCTGCAGCCCATCGATGCCTTTTAACAAATAAAGCTGCTGCGCTTGCTGTTGCAACAGAATGGCGATGGTGCCATCACCCCGTCAGAGCTGGAGGAAGGTCTGCGAGCGTTGGGCGTGTTCTCAGCGGTGCCACCTAAGGAGGTACGAACGCAGCATCAAAGACTTGATGAAACACACTGTACCACCAATGCACAACCAGACTCATTCAACAAAACTTGGCGCTTCAAGTGAGTGTTGTAGTAACGTGACGACTGCTGTGTTGCGTGACAGCTGTCGCCAATTGCTTTAATAACAACGGTTCTGTTGGGAAATCGTTGTGCTGTGATCATCGGTCACGAAATTCAACTGCGGTCGTGCTGCTCTTTCGGCCTTTTTGGCAGCCAAGCACGCCGTAGTTGCGCTCACAATGGCTTACATCACACGACCTTAGCATCTGCAAAGGCTACTGTGCCTGACCTCATGCACTACCCACAAAAGTCTACCTTTCAGACGTTTCTGCTAGTGACTACTACTCCCAGCCCACCATACACCCTCCATGCACTCTGCAGATGCTTTTCTTGGTTTACCCACCGCTTCTGCATAGGGTTAGGGTTGTGGCTAGAGTGAGGGTTAGGAGTATGTCATGATGAGTTCTGTACGCATGAGATACGTTATTTGCTTGCTGCAGGGGTATCGCTTGAGCCAATGCCGATCTGACCGACATCCTCTCATCACCTCCTGCACATACTACATCCCCGACTCATCAGGAAGACGCGAGAATCACAGCTTGACACTGACAGCATCTTGCAACTGTATCGTTGCCCTCAATAGGTGACGCACCTACTTCAACGGTTTGACTCCGGCGGCAACGGCAAGATCAGCCTGGCAGAGTTCATGGCCTTCCTTGGCCGTGAATATTCGCCCACTGCCGTGGCTGAGGCGAAGCTCAAGAAGATATTGCTCAAGGCAGAGAAAGACGGCACCAGGTATTACGTGCTTTTGAAGCCTATTGCACGATGGCATGCACACACTTCATGCACATATTTACGTGCGCTACCAACGTGGTGATTGCACCACCATTGCATGACTTGGGTAGGCCATGTTTAGCCATGTTAAGAATTCGCTTGTGAGGTATCAGGGAGCTCAAGAGCAATGTGAGCTGCACTTGGATATGTATGACCTGCTGTACATATAGTACAGTGCTGTTCTTCAGCATGACATCAGAGCTGTGAAGCAAGCCGTCCTGCTCTGCACAGACATGCTGACTGCCACTGCAATAATGGACTGCGTGCACAATTGCTGGTTTCTGGATTCTAAAAATATGGTACACGATAACAAGATCATAACCATTGACTACATGGTCAAGCAAATGCATTGAGCGACACTTGCATAGCATGACGTGAAAATATACACATTCACCATGCTTGAAGATATGTAGTACATTGAATGGATGCCAGATGACACTGCAGCATGATGGGCTAACTTAAAGGCTATAGAGGCTCTGATCAGGTAGTGTGAACTTGTGGATGCTTGCTAGGTCACGACTCAATGACATGTGATGGTTTGGCTGCTGCTTTGTGTGAAAGGCCAAGGCTATAGAGGCTGATCGATAGTCCGTGAATTTCAGTGAACTCGCGGACGCTTGCTAGGTGGCCCTGACTCGTTGTGCGCTGGCTTGCCGTGCTGCTTGTCGTGTGCAAAGTGTTCTCAGATGTTCCAAGAAAGATGCGTGCTGCTCGAAGCAGTGCAATAGCTTACCTGCATTAAAGCCCAGAACAGCATCAATATGTACCAGGAATATGCAGGGGCACCGTGGAAATGCAACTGAACAACAATGTGCTAAAAAATAACAGGCTATCCCTCCATCAGAGCGCACCGCGCAATTATTCCTGCTGATGCAACGGTCGCTATGCCCTTTCTTATGACATCACAGCCTGGAGTCAGCCTTTGCTGCTCTGGACGGCAATCGCGATGGTGTCATCACCACCAAGGAGCTGGAGAGCGCAATGATGACGCTTGGGGTGTTTGACGCAATGTCCAAAGATCAGGTACGGCAGCAGCTCACGACGAGGCTTGCTTGGTGACTATGATTGGTAGCTCAACTTTCTGTGGTGTGCTCCAGAATTTGCCGTAGCTGACATGGGGAGATTGCGTTTTGTACTGAACACCGAGGAGTAGTGCCTCGCCAACTTGGTTACGTCAGTTTGAAGTAATGTGCTGAGCGCAGACCCTGCCCATTAACAGCAACGGGTGCCTGACCATGCATGAGTTTCCGGGTTGATGCTCTGACATGACACTTGAAGTGACCTCCTCAGTTGAACTGCTGTCGAATGATTTGTTGCTGGTGCTGATGGCAGTTGACGCATACCCTGCCCACCCAACTGCCTCACTTTCAAGTACTTGAATTACTTCACTTAAAGTATTTGAAGTACATTGGTGCGCCGAGCGCTGACCCCGCCCACGTGACGCTGTTCAACATGTGCGACAGGCGCTGCTGCTGCTGCGCCGCTTCAATCTCGACGGCGACGGCCGCATGAGCCTGCATAGTTTTTCAGGCCTGATCATTCCGCCACGTGTAATTTGTATGCCGCTGAAAACGACTGTCATTTCTGGAAACAGTACTACTTTACATGTGGTGGCGCAGGTGCTGAAGGCTGCAACGGAAACACTTGCCGCAGCACAAATTCTTGCCTGCCTTGCCAGTTCAAGTACTTCAACTTGCAGTAATTTGATGCGCTGACCGCAGCTGTGCCACGCCTTTCAATACGTCGCAGGCGGCGCTGCTGCTGCGCCGCTTTGACCTCGATGGCGACGGCCGAGTGAGCTTGCGCGAATTCCTGGCCTTTGCGGGGCGGCCCTACACCGCTGGTGACTCTCCCCTGGAAACCAAGCTGAGGCGTGTCATAGGCAAGGCGGAGGCCATGGGGACGCCGCCCGACGCCGCTTTTGCGCACTTCGACAAGGTGACTCAGACTGTGACTTGGCTTTCATGTATTGCATGAAAGTGCATCTGGATGAGTTGAGGCTTATTGCGCATTTCAACAAGGTGACTCAGGCTCTGACTTGGCTTTTGTGCACTTCCGCAGGTTGAAGTAGAGCCAGACTAAGCTTTTGCGCACTTTAACAAGGCGAGTCAGAGTCGGGTTCAGCAGTGCAACCTTCTTCGGCAGTTTGCATTCGCTGATGAGTAGTACCTGGGCGTTGAGCAGGGCACTGGTTACTAACCCTAACTCTAACCCTAACGCTATTGCGACAGGCCTGCATCGCCGGGCAGGCAGGCGATGTCGGTTCACAATGACCAAGTGACAATAACACCTCCTCCGGGGGTCTGACAGTATTCAATGTGTCACGTAGTCACTGATAAGTCTACCACTCGTGGCTAGGCGATGATACCGGCCACCATTGATACCTGTGCATCATTGATACAGTACCTGTGCACATTGATATCTGTGCTTTCTGCGCAGAACGGCCATCATTGATACTTGTGCTCTCTGCGCAATACATACAGTGAGCAAGTGCCAGTGCGCAGTCGCTTTGACCTTGCCTCCTTTACACTGCGCAGTTGACCGCGAGCTCGTTTTCCCATCGCGTGCAAGTTTTTGCCCCGCCAGTTGCGTTTCTGCGGATCCATTCTGTGCCAAAGTTACCGAACATGCTGCAACTGCGCGACATGAGAAGTGCAATCCATCAATTACCGCCGTGATCTAGCTTTGCACTGCACGAGATCTTTGTGGTGTCATCGCACCTGTCAGGACGGCAATGGCGAGATCATGAGCTAACCCTCACCCTAACGCTAACCCTAACCCTGAACCCCTAACCCTTTGTGCCATCGCACCTGTCAGGATGGCGATGGCGAGATCACCAGAGATGAATTCCGCAAGGGGCTCGAGGAGATGGGGGTATTTGCAGACTTTGGCGCTGAAGGTGAGCTTTTGTGCAACAAGTTGAAGTTGTACAGCAAGGTTCAAGTATGGTACAGGTACGTTAGAACAGGTACGTTATGCACCCTCACCCAGGACCATGTTGCAAAGACACCGGCACAACACGACTCAATGCGTGATCTCAACTTCAAGTGCACATACTGGCAGCCTTGGGTACACTCAACTACTACTGAAGAGCACTTCCATTATGGTGTGTGCTACGGCAGTACGGTCTGCACTGGCGATTAAAAACCCCATTTGTCCACAAGATTACACATTCGGGCAACTGCCCCTTTCCTTACACACAACTAGTCCCATGCGGATGCAGCAACGCTTGACACGCAACAAGTCTCTGCACTCCCCATGCCAATGTGGTCAGTCTTGATGTGCGCTCCAGAGGCTGCCATGATGCGCTCATGTGTGGCATTTCATTTCGCCTACTTTGCCATTTGATTGTGTTAAACATGATTTTCCCCAATTGACATTGAATCGCGTTGTTCAAATATGGCTGGTATGTGTTCAGCATGGACGGCGTGTGCAATGATGCTCAACTGCAGAGGTCGACGAAGTGCTAAGGCGGTTTGACCCCTCCGGAGCGGGCGGTGCCATTAACTTGGCCAACTTCATGACCTTCTTGGGCAAGCCCTACACGGTGGACGTCGGAGCAAAGCTACGCAAGATACTCAACAAGGTGCGCACAAACGCCATGAGTGATAAGCTGCCATCAATGCTCACGACGCAAAGCTTAAAAGCGAAAAACTCCATCTATAACATCATCTTGATGCATTCTGCCGCTCTTAGTCAACCAATTGTCAAGTTAGGTTTCAGATGAGGAGGTAGGAAGGTTGACTTGTTTGGGCATGTCCATCCGATGATCTGAAGGTGAATTGTGGCCCAGCAAGCATGCTGACAAAATTGAGGCGACACTTGCTGAATACAAAACACAACGACCTCAAATCAGGGTGTCCTTCAACACTGTGTTCTCATGGCCTTGGTCCGCATTCAATATCAAGGCGCGCCCGTATGCCTCCCACACATTAGAGGTTTATGTTGCGATGCCACAGGCTGAGGAGCTGGGCACCACGCTGGAAGACGCATTCAAGCACTTTGACAGCGACGGCAGCGGCGTCATCAGCGGCGACGAGCTGCTGCGCGGGCTGCAGCAGCTGGGGCAGTTCCACTGCTTGACTACGGATGAGGCGCGGCGCTTCATTGCTCAGCATGGCGATGCTCAGCAGGGCATCACCAAGGCGGCTTTCATTGACTTCGTCAGGTATGAGTGAGGATCGATTTGTACTCGCATTTTTTACTACGATAGGGAACGGCAGGCAGAGTGGCTCGTGGTGTTTGAGGACTTTGAGGTATGAGCGACATTTCATCGGTGCTCAGCATGGTGATGCTCAGCAGGGCATCAGCAAGGCGGCTTTCATCGACTTCGTCAGGTACATGCACAAATCATCTGCTACTCTGGAGCACTCAATGTTTTTCACAGGTTGTTCATTTGATACTTGAAAGCGTCTGGGTAGTGTAACAGCCAGTTGCTGCGTTGTCAAGCATGCCTCAGTTGAAGTTTGGCATTGTACAAGCGCCTGGCTGCTCTCGCCTTGGGTTGATAGCTTTACGATTAAAAGAAAAAATGCTACTTCCAGATCACAAGCGCCATCCATTGGAGTCCATGCTGTTAAAGTACATGTGACAAAAGTCATCTCTTTTGTTGTATGCCACCACAGGAATGGGCCAGACGCTGCAGCCGCTCGCAACAAGGCAAGGAGGGAAAGCTTGTTGAAGAAAGGCGCCAATGGTGAGGTGCTAGTATGACAACATTTGCCAGTCAGGGGTAAGGTTCATGCGGTTGAGTGCAAATGATACCTCTGCTGGTGCATACGCATACCTCTGCTTGTGGTGAGCCCTACTGCACCAACATCTTTCTGTGTGTCACATCCCAATAGAAGCACTGCAGGTGCTGGTGCTGGTGCTCATCTCTCTTGTGCATCTATCTCCAAACTTCTCACATGCGGCTCATGATGCATGTAAATACTTCTATCACCCAGATGCAGTGCTGCCCCATGGCACAGTAGCAATCGCTGAGCATCTGCAGCTGGGCTTTGCCCCCCCCCCCTCCCCCCCCAATGCCGCAATGATCAATACTTTGATGGACCATCATGAGCGTTGGCACAGCTACCGCGAATGACGCACAGCTCTTCACGCGCTGCCCTGTTGCAGGTGCGGATGAGAACAAGGCACAGCAGGCGGCACTCAAGATGCACCTCACACGAGTCAAGGTAACGATCATCGACACATCTCCACGGCACCAGACTGGCTTGTCGGTCTTTGTTCAGATGGTATGCCTTGAGAAAATTCAACAGGTTGCCTCAGTGTGCGTGTTGGTAAACTTCTATAAAGACTTTCAGCACATCTGCCAGGGCTTCGCGTGTCAAATACTTCTAAGGAGTGATTCCGAAGTGCTTATTTGAAGTATGCATGTTGTTAGTTTGTCCAAACTCAGGGTCATGCTCTGCTCGGCCTGCAAAAGCGCCCACTGTTGCTGGGCCTGACTACAGTGTTAGGTGCAACAAGGCCGGTCACTAGCAGGCTGCGTTGCGCAACCTTTCTGACTTTCTGCTGCGGCTTTGGCGAGGAGATTATGATAATTATGCTGCTGGCTCAATCATTGCCAGCTTGCCTCCATTTCCCCGTTGCTCTTCTCCTGCTGGTCCACGGCCAGAGGCTGTTTTTATGCCACAGCTGTGAAAGCGTTGATCTTTTGGGCTATTCCTTCTGTAGCACCAATGCCTCTACCTTCAAGCAGCATCACAAGAAGACCTTGATGTACACTGGCAGCGTTTGCAGTAGGGTCAGGGCTAGGGTTAAGGCTAGGTTTAAGTTTGCGGTTAGGGCTTGCGTTCTGTCGCAGGCGCCGACGTCGCTTTCTCTGCATTAGCTTGTGTTGTTCCACTCAAACTTGAACAACACTCGGTGCGAGGTGCAATCACGGTTTAAGTTAGGGCTAGGGTGAGGCTTGAGGTTAGGATCAGGGTTCTAGTCAGGATTCTGTAGCATGCACCGCCGTCACTTGACTGCAGGACTTGGTCTTATCCTTACCCTAACCCCAACACTAACCCTAACGCTAACCCTAACTCAGCTTTGAACAACACTGGTGCAGGAATGCCCTGCGTGCTTCGGGCCATGCCACACGCATCCAAGGGTCATGACTTCTTTGCATCCTCAATATAGAAGCCTTGTTATTGAGCATGCAAAGTCTATTCACGTGCAGCTGGGAGCCAGGACGGCGCACACGCTCTGCATTCACGCTGAGCTGATGATCTCACAGCGGTTTGTTCTGGCGTTTTGCGCCGCGTGCAGGCCCCCGCGCGCCGTCGCGCGCTGTCATCATTCGATGGCGACGACGATGGCTGTTTGAGCGTGGCAGAGGTGGAGATGGCCATCAGTATATATATATACTTCTGACCCCCCCCCCCCCCTCTTGCGCCCCTATTCATTGCAGTTAGAAGTATAGAAGTAGAAGTTTGCTAACTCTATTCAAACGCGGTATGAGAATCGCCACGGTGCACACGCCTTGCACTGACCTTGAGATGGCATCACTGCGTGATTGTGTTTTGTGCCGCGTGTACACAGGCCCCTGCACGCCGCCGCGCGCTGTCATCGTTCGACGGCGACGGCGATGGCTGTTTGAGCGTGGCAGAGGTGGAGATGGCCATCAGGAGTCTGAGCATCACCAGCGCTGACCTGCCAGGAGTGGCCATCCGCAGGTGATGCGGTGGTGACACTTTTAGCGGAAGAATAGCTTCCACTTTCGATTGCATGAGACCGTTTCTGACCACCCCTGGCAGTGCTGCTGTTGAGCATTGCTGGTGAATATGCACGACACATGTACGTTCAAGTAAAAATATTTGCACTAGATGTGTACACTTATTCTATCTGCAGCAATTGTTTGCGCACACATGACGGTGATGATGTGCCTGATGGACCCCTTTCTGAGCCAGCCTGCCGGCTTAAGCTCAGTCTTGCAGTGGTCTGTGCCAAGCGACAACAACGCGGTCGCACTGCTTTGGCAGACCCACTCGTCGTCGGAAGTATTTCAAGCACAACTTCAATTGTTGCTCTACCCCCCTAAACTTCACAGCTTCAGGCTGTCAACCGCATGACTGTGGACCTTACGCATGGCTCCATGCCGAGCCATGCCTACTTTTCGTGTTTTTGAATATTTCAAGCGTACCTTCGATTATAACACTTGCGCACCTGAGATAGGGACGCGTTTGAAAATCTCAGTGCATCGGGTCTTGCTTTGCTTGCGCTTTTTTGCACCTCACAGGGCTCTAGCCTCTTTTGAGCGCCCTCCCGGCTCAGGTACTGTCCCCATCGCGGCGCTCATGCAGTGGACTGGCGGCGACTCTCCCAAACATGCTGAATCAGGTAAAATACACCAACTTCAATAAATTATGCAAACACAGGCATGATGAATGCTTCCAGACTTCAAAGTGGTTTGTTGGGTGCGAGAGCTGTGCTAACTATGCCATTGTGGGCTGGCGGCGACTCTCCCAGACATGCTGAATTAGGTAAAAAGGCATAACTTCACCTCATTATGCACACAAGTCAAATCAGGCATGATGACTACCTCAATACTTCAAAGCAATTGGTTAGTTCACAGACCAGTGGACTGGCGGCGACTCTCCCAGACATGCTGAGTCAGGTAAAAGACACAAACCTCACTTCACTGTGTACAGAAAGCCACACCACTCATGATGAATACTTAAATACTTCAAAGTGCTTCATCAGTGGACTGGCGGTGATTCTCCCAGACATGCAACGGATTCAGGTAAAAGGCAAAAATTTCAATAAATAATGCACAACCAAGCCACACCCAAGCGTGATGAATACTTCAGAACTTCAAAGTAGTTGGCTGTTGAACAGAGAGCTGCGATTTCCTATGGCATTGTCCAGTTGTTCAGCAAGGCGGGGCAAACTGCAGAGGCAAACTGCAGCAGTGCTCAGGTGCTGCAACGCTCACCTGCTCACGGGGTGAAGCTGGTGCTCAAGTTTGTGTGCGCGACGACTGCCTGACAGCCTCTCAGCCGCTGCTAGATGCGCTGCATACTGTATGCCGAAGCGCACTTTAATGCATGCGACAAATGTGGACCACTCTGTGAGGAACTCTCTGCGACGCTCATGTGTTGATGTGCTGGTTTCTGCGGGTTCCACGTATTTGTTGGCCAATGATGAGCGTTGCAATGTGCTGCACTGCTAGAGATGACGCCATTCAGTATGCAGACACAGCCACCAATGAGCACTCAAAGAATTCACAACGATTGAAACCTCGCAAGGCACTGTCTGTCGTCTACACCTCATGATGAGTTCAGCTTATGAGATCAGAGTTTGTGAATTCATTCCATGGCCTCTGAGTGCGTTCGCGCCGTGATTACGCAGCAGCTCCAGAAACAACTCAACCGCTGAGCAAGACAGCAGCGCCGAAGGACACCGCCGACTCTGCGCCACCAGAGTCCTTGCTGGCGCTGCAGAGTCTCGCTGCTGCCGCTGAGAATAGGGGCGTGCCTCTGGAGAGGCCTTTTGCCAGGCACATCAAGGTACGACTTTGCTGAGCGAGAATCAATAAACAGGACGACTTTGCGAATCGCGTTCACCTTTCTAGTGACAATGTTCAAGTTTCCGTGATCTGCATATAGCTTGCGGTGCGGTGAGGGATTAATCGGTACTGGCATGCAGTGCATGTCTTGAGAACACGTGTCTCTGCCCTGTTGCAGCACATGCAAAGGGGGCGGTGTGGCCCTAGGCATAGGGTTAAACCCGCGCGCTCTCGTTCGCACCCGCTTGTTTGCGTAGTATCATCGACGCCATGCATGGAATTACATCAAATTACCAGTTCGCTGCTTGAGGGACATTGGTTTCTTGAGGTAGGGCGTCTGTTGTTCTTTAAGTAAGTGCCTGTGCGTGTATGGCATTCCGCTGAGCGCCGAGCACAACGTCCACTACGGCACCCTTTGGGTGCGCACACGCACCTTGCCGTAAACAAAAAGTATGTGCGTTGCGTGCAACACTGTGAAAAGAAGATGAAAGGCCCCAGGCTTGCTGACTCAGACCCAGCCCTAACCCTAACCTAGAGGCACGTTTGAGGAGGGCTCGTTCATAGCTACATAGCATACGCTGCAAGGGCACTAGGGCAGCGCTGAACCCTATGTGATGTCCCCATTCCCATGCCCTTGATTTCATCATGACAAGCATACGATACATACCCTACCAGGGCAGCGCTCAGCCTCATGCAGCTCTTCCCCTCCCTACAGTACGCACTTAATGCTCCGCCCGCAGATTTAAGTGTATGCACCGATGCCGGTGCTGAGCATTGCGCTACTTGCTGCTGCCTGGTGCCGCTACTACCGCAGGATGTATCGGGCCGCATTGGTGTAAGGGCGCTGTACAACGCGTTGGAAGATCTTGGCGCTCTGAGCGTGCTGTCCAGGGAGGCACTGGAGGACTTCATTGAGGTGAGGGGGGCAGGGTATGGGTATGTATTACATGACTGTCCTTTGGGGGGGCGCTAGTCTTTGCTGGCTACCATCTTCAGGACAAAGTTCAAGAAAGTTCACACTTGGAAGCACTTGTGATTTGTCAGTACTCCCGCTTAGAGTTTGACTCAGAGCAGTGTTTCAAGAAGAGCATTTGACTATACGCGAGCGCCGTGCTTGAAGTGGATATATATAGAAGTATGACAAATGTTCAACGTTTGGGCCTGCTAGGCCATGCATACTATGCATCAGGCTTTGCCCACGACAAAGATGGCGCTCTCGCCTCTGCTGAGCGCTGATGCATGGTGAGTTATTTGCGCTCATACTACCTCTTAAAATTTTCATTGCTTACTCTCAATAACACACGCGGTTCACCTGTTGCATGCACTTGTACACTGTGGGTCAACAGGGCCTGCCAGCTGATGACGATGGCACTGTGGATCTGGTGCAACTGCTGCGGGACCTTCGTGGCGGCGGCAGCTACTACGCGAGGGACGATCCCGAAGAGGATCTGCCTGCAGAGGTAACTGACATGTAACTGATATGGGCGTAACTGACATGAAAGTACGTTTACTACAGAGATGCTGCAGGCATGAGTGTAATTCGCATGAGTACACACAGAGAACCTTCGTGGCGGCGGCAGCTGTTATGCGAGGGACGATCCCGAAGAGGATCTGCCTGCAGAGGTAACTGATGTATGTATCTGACGTGGGTGTAACTGCCACGTGTATTACAGCAATGCTGCGGGTATGAGTGCATCTTGCATGAGTACACACAGAGAACCTTCGTGGCGGTGGCAGCTGCTACGCGAGGGATGATCCTGAAGAGGATCTGCCTGCTGAGGTAACTGACATGGGTGTAACTGCCATACTTGCCATACTTTTAGCACAGCGATGCTGCAGGCATGACTATAGTTGCCATGAGTACCTGCAGGGGACCTGCAATATGACTAATATTGCTACGGTTAACTATACCTGGCTGTGCGATACCTTGCGCCTTCATAATATAGTGGCGGAGTGTAAGTTCTGTGCGTTGCCCGGCTGGGTGGCAGCAAGTGTGTGTGTGTGTGTGATCTGCACAGCAGGGTTGGGATTAGGGCTAATTGAGGTTTAGTGTTAGGGTTAGGGTTAGGGTGTGCGTAAACAGCAGAACACTGGCAGGTTGCCTGTCCTCCAGGTCTTTGAGCATTTCGCTGGCTCCTGCATTTCGGCACCATCACCATCCGTGGCTGAAACCAGTTAGGGCCCTCCACGTTGAAGCTCAACTTGTTTTCATAATCTTGACCTGCCAGCATCGTGCTCGCTCCACTGGTGTGCTGCGTTTGTGCTGCGTTTTCTTGACGCCATCATGTTTGTTGTTCCTCGGGAATTTTTGTGGTTTGCGTGCTGCGCGTGTGCAGGTGGGCTACGAGTTTTCGGCGGACCCTGACACGCGAGACGTGGAGAGGAAGGTGCGTTGACTGCTATGCGCACACTGTCCACATCACCCTCGTACCGTTTCGCGAATGCGGGTGGCAAGCACTACACTAAAAGGTGCTCAGTCTCGTGACAACCTCCCTATCACAGTGCGACACACGAGCTTACTTCAACCTCAACTCCTCAAGTCACCTTTGCCACCTCACCTGCGCTTAAGTTTACATTCGGTCCGTGCGCCACATCTGCTGTGCGGCCAACAGGTGTAATGTGTACAGACCGCCAGAGTTAGGGTTAGCCTTACCCTAAGGGTTCTCGCCAGTACGCATTCAGCGGCCGCCAGCGTTCCTGAGAGGACGATGCCAAGCGTCCACTTCAACTCTCGACATCATGCTCCTGACCACCGCAGTTACCGCCGTTGCGCAGAGCCTTACACTTCAACGTTCAACCTCAACTGGCATCTGACGGCGTTGCACTGCTCACCTCAAACAAATGAAAAATGATAATGCGCATGGCGGGATGCCAGCTGCTCCACTCCAGCATTCAACTTCAGCAACTGACGCCCCTCCTCAAAGTGCATTATGACAATGATGTTTGCTGATGCTCAGGGTGCGGCGCATGGCGGGGCGCCAGCTGCTATACTTCAACATTCAACTTCATGAAGCCCTCCTCCTCAAACTTCAACTTCAACATGATACTGATGTTTGCTGATGCTCAGGTTCGGCGTATGGCGGGGCGTCAGCTGCGGCGCGGCCTGGACATTGAGCGCGCATTCAGCCAGTACGACACGGACGCGAGCGGCACCATTGTGCGCGCTGACTTTGTACAGGTGCGTCACCCTCAAAGTTCAAGAAGATTTGCAGTACCTTCTTGTCTACAATTAGGGACATTGAGCGCGCATTCAGCCAGTACGACACGGACGCGAGTGGCACCATCGTGCGCGCTGACTTTGTGCAGGTGCGTCATCCTCAATTTAGAAGTTCAAGTGATTGAAGGTTCACATTGACCCGATGAGTACGACATGGACGCGAGCGGCACCATTGTGTGCGCCGACTTTGTGCAGGTGCGTCAACTGTTTAAAGTTGGAGATTTGCAGTAGCGTCTCATCTACAATTAGGGACACTGGGATGCTCTTTGGTGGTTTTGACGGCACCAGTAGAACTCGGACAGCCATATGAATGCTTCACCAAACGGATGTCCACCCCCTTGCTGTTGCCTCACGAGAAGATGCAGGTGGGGGCGCACCTCAAAGTTGAAGATTCGCAGTAGTGTGAGCTTGCTGCAAATGCGACAAGTGTACAGCTGTCATGACTCAGACACACATCAAGTCTAGATTGCAGAGGTGACTCGTGCACTCCCTGTGCTCTAAAGCACACATCTACTTTGGAGTATGCTGTCATGCCAGCATGTTGACTGTGACTTATCTGCGCCATTTCCTCTTGCAGGCGATGATGGAGCTGGGACTGAGCCTGGTGGACACAGCAGGCGCGCGCAGTTGCGACGATGGCGGCAGCGGCAGCGATGCGCTTGCCAGCATGAGGCGCAGACAGGTTTGTAAATTGAATAAGACAACTTGATGAAATAGGTTGGCAACGTCATTCTGAAGCTCGCTAGTGTGTGATGCTTCACGAATGGTGTACTTGCTTCACAGTGAAGGTGCCAGGCTGGTCGACAGAATGCAATGCCTGGGTGCGCAGTTGCGACGATGGCGGCAGCGGCGGCGATGCGCTAGCCAGCATGAGGCGCAGACAGGTATGTAGGTATAGATGTGCAGGCATGGAGAGATCTAGGCGTGTGTAGATACAAAGGCGCAGACAGGTTTGCTGATAGAAGTACGAAGAGACAACTTGTTGAAATAGAATGGCAATGTCATTCTGAAGCTCGCCAGTGTGTGATGTTCCACGAATGATGTACTTGCTTCAACTTGAAGGTGCATGAGGCGCAGACAGGTACATAGGTATACATGCGCAGGTGCAGGTATTGAGGCACGTTACCGTTGATGTGGTCATGGAATCTGACGCGCTTTGCTCTGCTTAGACCCCCGCTAAGGCGCTTCAAGCAGTCTCGGCACGTTATTTACGTGGGCTCCACTACATTGGTAGATCAGGCATGTTCGCTTCCTCTTCGCACTCACCAGCTGCAATTGCCTCTCGTGCCTGGGATCAGTGCAATGGACACTGCATATCTGACCCCCTCTGACATGTGTTTGTGCTTTTAATCTACAGATGGCGCAGCTCGCAAAGGCCAAGGGCCCCTTTGAGAGGCGCATCATGCGCATGCGTCAGAGGCACTCGGCGTTCTTCAGAGATCAGGTCAGTTCATCACTCAGAATGCAAGGTTTTCAATTCTACAGTAAATGCTGGTGCTGCAGCACAGACACTCTACCTGGCACTACAGCAAGGAGACGTTGGGACCCATTTAGGAAACTTCAGATAAGTTCAACTTGAAGTTCAAGGTGCAGCTTTGATGATAGGGTGCATCTGAATGCACCTGCTTTTCCTGAAGTTAGGCTAGAGGTCCATCACTGCGTTTGCGGCGGCTGTTGCCCGCTGTGCTTCCTGATCCCGCCAATTGAAGCAATTCAGAGTAACCAATGTGTGTCAGCTCTTGAGCAGTAGTCTAAGCGCCGCAACGAGTGCCATGCACACTTACTGGCAAGTTGCTCAAGGTACAGACTTTGTTACTCATGAAAGGCTGACCACTACAGTCTCTGTTCGTGCGCAACGGTCAGATCAGCAGTTTCGACAAAACCGCTTCTGAGATTACCATGTTGCGTAATGTCGCATGTGCTGTGGTGGATTTGAGCCCGGCTTCACACAACACCTCACCTGCGTTGCGTGTCGACTGATTTGCGGATAGAATGCAATGTTAACAATACAGCGCCAGCGTCTGCCTGCTGTGCAAGTCGTCTCTTGCTTCCCTCGCAAGCTTTGCAACGAGCACAGCGTGCCGGCATCTATCCCTGCAGCGCACAATGAAGGACAACGACAGCGACACATGTGTCCAACTCCTACGCTTCAGTGTACAGAAAATGGCAATGCTGACACCGCGCCTGTACCCACCTTTGCAGAGCCCCAAAGGCAAATACAGTACAATTTTTGAACATGTAGAATACCTTGCATCTCTGACAATACGTATGCAACCGCCTCTGCAGGGCGACAGCAAGGAGGAAGACGGCGACACGCCCTGTGGCGCCGCCTCCGAGGCGCTGGCTCTGATTGGCTGGTACCGCGAGGGGCAGAAGAGGGGGCTTGTGCAGTCAGTGCTCAGGCACTCTCTCACCACGCAGTACCGCATACACTTCTCCTTCGCCCAGCCTCTGTTCTGGGAGGTAAGACACAATTCCTGCACAAAGCATCATACTGCTGTGCAGCGAGGCACTTGCTGAGGGTGAGAGTAAGGATACATGATCGACTTACTCAAGCTGCAACATCTGACGGATCCCTCCACCTACTTATAAATAAGTACTGATTGTTAGTCAATCGCTTCTGGCACTTCGTGCACTCCTCTGTGAGACGCCCGGTGTTTGCTCAAGATAGAAAGCGTATAAGCGCGAGTCACTGTCGTCTGAAATTTGGCTGAGCTTCCTTTTTGAGTGCGTGAGTCTACTGCTTCGTAATGATTGCTGCTTCAGCATATCACGTATGCATGTTCTGCTGACCATTTGATGATTGTGTGCCTTGGCGTCTTGATAACGTAGCAACAGAAGTAATTGTGTCTCACCTTTGATGTTGTTTAAATGTCATGTCACTGTCCTTGCACTTCATCAGCACTTCATTGATTCCCCTTCTGCACTCCCCTCCTCGTCTGCAGCATCCCCTGCGCAACCCCTTCAATCACGAGGAACGGATCCGGATCGATCTCGAGGACCCCTGCCTGCGCGTGGTCACGTGCTCACGGGAGTGGACCCGGCTGCGGCGCTTCGTTGAGCCGTGCCTCGGCCAAGTGGGCCAGGGAGGTGTGGAAGCTGACCTGTTTGACGTGGATCCTGCGCAGGGAGTGCAGGTGTGTGGTGAATGAAAATGAGTCAAAAGACCGTAGAGCTCTAGGTGACAAGAGATGTTTAGCCGCAAGTGCCTTCCACCAATAACCGTGGTCGCTGCTACTGCAGCAACGTGGACCTTAGGCAGGGAGTGCAGGTGTGTGGTTAATAATGAGAGTTAGGGCTAGGAAATGTGGAAGGACGGTTATGTAGGTGGTTAATAAGCGCAGTTAATGAGTGCAGGCGCGTGGCTTATGAGGGTTAGGGTTAGCAAAGGTAGGTAGGGGTGGGGGGAGACTAGAGTGCAGCAGTTTGTGCTGGCAGAGAAGCTGCAAGCATACGTGTTGCGTGTACATGTCCCCGTTGGCGTGTACAAGTTAAATCGTTTAATTTGAAGTATTCTTGTGAAGTGCTAGTTGCGCAGATGGGGACCGGAGGTGAAGTATGGCTGGCTGGAGCCGACAATGTGGGCACATATTGGCTCCAGTAAGATACGCAGGAAAATCCAGAAAATGGAATAAGCTTGGATACCAGTACTGGTGAATTCGTACCACAAAACGGCTATGCACTCATGCGCAAACAGCAATGCATAACTTCAAGCATGCTATGCCGTCTCTTGTGTGTGTGATGTCGCAGATAACGCTGATGGCGCATGAAGTGGTATACATACCCTTTGTCTTCCTGGACTTGACCCCCGAGCGAGGGGACGAGGACTCTGTTCAAGAACAGATCGAACCTACCAGGGACAGCGCGTTGCACAGCAAGCAGGTACTCACCATTGTACTTCATACGTACACATACATACGCCAGAACCCTTGTAAGATGCTTCTCCAGTGCCTTAAGGCGTTATACCTCCAAGTGCAACGTGGAAACCAGGGACAGCGCGTCGCACAGCAAGCACGTATTCAGTCTTGTGTTTCATGCACACACACGCACTGAGTGCCCCTTATTTTTCTCTCGTATGATGCTTGTTTGGTACCTCAAGGCGTTGTACTGGTAAGTGGGACATGATTCCTAACATGCGCTCATCTTCAGCGCTCATGATCATTGACTGTTTCCTCTAATTGTATACTTTCATGTACATAGGACTAGTACTCAGAGAAGCGCAGTGACAAAAGCCGCAGCATCACTTATTGCTGCAATACGTCATTGTCGTCAAGTACTCATGTCTTGTTTGGCAAAGGTTAGAGGCCACATTGTTGGCAGTCGATGAACCCAAACTGCAGGAAGTCGCTCAAGCTGTGTCAAACCCGCTAGCTCACACATCGGCTGTTGCATGTTTGCCAGCACACCAGACGCCAAAGTACATGCTTGAAGTCTACAAGTACCCAATTGTGCTTCCAATTTTTTTTTAATTTTTAGCGTGTTAGAAGACAAGGTTTACTTTTGAACTGTTTTATTCACAGCTAAATCTTTTTCCACACAGTGTTTGCAACACATCAATTTTTTTTTACGGATTCAGTATATTCAATCTCACAAAAAGTATATTCTTGCTCTGGAGCCATCGCCGCTAAGAGTCAGCGTTAGGGTTCCACACATGCTTGCAGCAGCTCAAAAAAAAAAAAAAATGTGTTGCCTTTGGTGCAGGCGGCGCCAACTGTCGGCAACGCGCCCGATCGCTCTCTCATGGTGACTTTCATATCGGCCAGCCACGGCCACATTGTCAGCGCCATCCAGGTAAAGCATAACATGACATGTACAATTTGCTACGCAACTTGCTGGTTGCACTGTGACATGTTCGTGTGCTTCATGAGCGTTCAGCGCTGTAAATTGCGCTGTGTACTTTGACACCATCGCATGGTGGGTATGCGATACTGCTGATCTTGTACTATGCATGCTGGTGAATAGAGTTAGGGTGCAGGTCAAGCTAAAGTGGTTCACAAATGCACATACATACGCCAACATCCACTGTGTGTGTTTTTGCGCTTCAACAGGGGTGCCCAGTATGCGTGTCCCCCATGATTGATGCCACCACCACGCACACTTGAATCACAACGCCCCTGCATGCCTGCCACGTCTCAATACCTCACAAGCATACGCGGCGGCTTCGAATGCTGGACCATGCCACACGACTAGGCATACATGCTCCTGATGCGATACATACCATTGATACAATACATACCCTTATGCCCATGCACAGGTGCACGCCTACAGGCGCCCGTTTCCGGTGCACCGAACATTCCGGTTCTACCAGCCGGAGGGGGAGGTGCTCAAGCGATCGATACGCCTGCTACCAAGTAAGTTGAAGTAAACGTGAAACGTGAAGTTCAGGGCCCGACCACTTGAAATTCATCTTGCTTCTGAAGGGGTTTAGAGCACTTCCATAGTACAGACATATATGCTCGCTTGGTACTCAAAGAACTGTTTTGACCTGCGTAGCAACCCTAACCCTAACCCAACCCTGCGTAGCAAATTGGCGGACCACCAGTATGAGCTCCCAAGCATGTGTGGAGACCTGACAGGGTTAGCCTGCAGTGTCAAATACACACAGACACTGCAAGTGTCAGAGATGCGGTCTGCACCTGTGATGTTGCAGTTGAAGTTGAAGTTGACAGCGCGGAAGGGGCCAGCAATGACGTTACTGTGATGTTGACCGTGGCCTCAATCGCTGCACTCACATGTGCTGTCTTGCAACAACACGGCGTACGCTTGCCATGACGCTCAAGTGCTTTTGGCTCTGCTGCGTAACTCTCAGAGGAAAGCTTAGGGGCAGCTAGCATTCAAATTTCACACCGGCAACTTGTCTAAGCAGACCGTTTCTGTCCCATCAGTACACACCAAAGCCTAGGCGAAAGGTTACGGTTAGGATAGAAGTCAGCCGCTTAGAGCTTGCGCATGCCATTGCCATCTGCTGTCATCTGCCGCCCCTGCGTCTTCTAACCCTAACCCTAACCCTAAGCGGGCGCTGCCATGCACGTACACTCTGCAGTGGCATGCTTCAAAGTTTACGTCGTGACGCTTCTTTATACTTGTAACTGTAGTCATCTGAGCTGGCGTTGTCTCTGCGTGTACTGTGCAGGCGCTGGTTGGGGCCTCCTGCCGCCGTCCGAGGCGTCCGGCGTGAGCGGCGCTGCCGATGACCCCGCGGAGAAGTTCGTGCACTGCGTTGACAGGTGTGACTCTCCGCCATTTATTCATGCATTCACTCATTCGTTTGTTCATTCGTGCATTCATGCGCAGACACTGTCATGATTTCCCGCATGCATTCGCCAGCGCGTGGCTGCCGTGCACAGATAGTTTTCCGCAAAGGAGCTGGCAATATGATACAAGGCAGCACATATAGGCAATATTAAGCCGCTCTTTGGACACAAATACGACCAAGAGGCGGCCAATACCTCACGTACATGCACTCCTTTGCTGCGAGTCAGAACTGGCGGCAATGTGGTCGTGGAGTGGCGTCAGCTGCAGCAGCAGGCGTGCGTGCCAGCTGCGATGGGTTCAAAGGGGTACCTGCCCTCTATCTCAACCAAAGATCTCCAATAATCCACGTACATGCACTCCTTTGCTACGTCTCAGAACTGGTGGCAACGTGGTGGTGGAGTGGCGTCAGCGGCAGCAGCAGGCGTCCGCGCCAGCCGTGGTGGGGTCAAAGGGACACACATCAAAGCTCAGCAGCGACCCCTCCGTCAGCGAGATATTCATCAAGTACAGGGTCGGCGCCTTCCCCAGGTATGCAATACAGTGTTGTGAACTGATGATGTGAACATAAGAAACATGATCTTGATTGATGCTGCATCATTGGTGGTGCCCAAAGAAAAAAAATATGAAAGCACTTGAAGTATGTGAAAGCACTTCGGAGTATGTGTTCAGTGGGAGTATTCTGAAGAGATGGAATATACTTGGCTCACAATCGGTTCCCACACTCTCTGTTCAGGAAGGGTTTTACTTGGGTTGCAGTCCAGGTGGCCCTCGTGCTTTTAAAGTACTTGTTGTTGTGCTGTGCACCGAAACCAATGTTCAGTACGTATGTTGCACATCATCGAATCATATTCTACGGAGCGACACAGATCGCGCTCAGAACCCTGCAATGAACTGCCAAACACTTACAATCACCACAACCCTCCACCTTTTATGCTGCGACACCACGTGTTCATTACAGCATTGGCAAGTTCCACCTGCTTCTCTACAATGACAGTACAATGACAGGAAGCGCACATGCCTTGCGCTTTGCATGCCCGCATGTCAAGATGCACCAAGACCTCTTTCCGTTTGCCCACCTGATATTGCTTAGGGTTACCCTAACCCTAGCCCTAACCCTAACCCAATTGTTATTGCCGCCATGTTCGGCTCTTGCGTGTACCTTGCAGCGCCGGCGAGTTCTACCTGCTGCTCTACAATGACAGAGAGCGCACTTGCCTTGCTCTTTGCGTGCCCGCATGTTACCTCTCACAGACGCACCAAAGGCTTTTATCCTCTGCTCTTGAGTGTGGCGCCATCTCATTTCCTCACCGTTCCCGTTGCGGCTTTGGCACATGCCCTCTTGCAGCGCCGGCGAGTTTTACCTGCTACTCTACGATGACAGGGACCGCACGCGACTGTATGAGATCTGGCACGTCATGGTGCACTCGCGGCTGCGCCTGGACGTTCACGCGACGCTCGGTCAGGCCAGTGCCGCCGACCTTGTGGTGCGCGGCGATCGGTACTCCAGGTGAGCACTGCTGTTACTGACTCAGTGAGTGAGTCGCTATGGTCATTATGATTGAGTCACTTAATCGGAGCGGGTCGACTGCTGTGAGTCACTCTCTTCGGTCAGTGAGTCATTCTGGTTATGCGCGACGCACTTCAACCGAGCAGGCCAACCCCACGGCTACTCCAAGTGAGCACTGCTGTGACTCACTCTGTTCTATGAGTGAGTCATTGTAGGCATTATGAGTGAGTCAATTCATTGGCGCAGGTAGACCTTGTGGTGCGCGGCGATCGGTACTCTAGGTGAGCACTGTGAGAAAAAGTGAGCCATTTGGGTAATTGGGTCAGTGCCAGCGCTGCCGATTCTGTAGTCCACCGCAACATCAGTGCTTCTGTCCAGCACTGCCGTGATTGTTATGAATGCTATCGAGTCCATTTGGAAAGCGCAAGGGCGTGCCCCCCCTGAGCTGGTTGTACAGCTTGAACCAGATGATCTGCTCTGAAGACCCCGCTGGCAATTGAGTCGCTTGCAATGCAGTAAGCTTGCTTTCACGTCCACAACCTGTGCTGTGCTGCCCTTCTGAATGCGGAGCCTGTTTACTTGCTGTTGTCACCAATGCTGTCACTGTTGATGCTGCTGCTGCTGATGCTATTGCTGCTCCTGCTGCTGCTATCAACCTCCATGTATAGGCGGGTCCGCTGCTTCACTTCTGCACCCGCGGACTGCGAATTTGACCCACCCAGCACCTTCCAGGTAATCCGCCGCACAATACATGTATAACATGGACCCAGTCCCTCGCCACATTGCTGAGGTCTCAAATGCAGTTTGAGATGTGTACTGCCCTCATTGCGCTGTGGCGCGATTGACGGCAGCCGACAGGGAGGCTTGCGTAGAAGTGCAAATTGCTGTGTTCTGCACTACGGCCCTTTCCCGGCACCTGCCCCCTCATGCATGCGTTGATGCAGCACGTGCGCTGCGCAGCTCGATGCAATCAGTCATTCTGTGTACTTCGAAGTAATTGAATTTGAAAAGTTGAGGTAGCAACTGTAGGGAGGGTGCCAATGAGATATGGTGCTCAGGCATCAGGCGGCCCAGGTGCCGGGTTAGGGTCAGGGGTAGGCACCTGCACCTCACTGATTTTGAGCACGGTCGGCCACGGACTGTGGTTGGCCTCTGCTTCACATAAGAAAAGAAACGGAGCGTCTGCCTCATTCTATGCTCTTGACCCACGCATAACTGTTTAGAGTATCAGCTGCGTCTGACCGTCTGCTGTTGCTGTGCGCTGCTGTTTGCTGTTTGCTGTCATCACCTGCGCAGCTGGTATCGGGGGCTTACAACAGGGTGGACATGCGCTACCGCCCCACGCGTACCGGGGGATCAAAGATTCAGGTACGCATGCCCTGCATCATTTTCGACGGACCTACAGTCATCTGTAGACTCTTCATGCAACCTTGGACTGACACTGGTGCAGCAGCTGCGGTACGCCCATGAAGCCTGACAGTGGCGCGCCAGGCAGCGCGTGATGCATTGCATGATATTTGAATGTCTTGTGAGAATAGCGCAACCATAACCCTAATTCGCCCCCTACCGCGCCCCTCGCCCCTGTGTCACATGGCTCAGCTACCCCCTGCCCAAATACCCCTACTGACACATACCCCTTATAATATACCTACCAACCAGGTACACATGGTGGACGTCGACACCCAAGAACTGGTCGGCGCATGGCTCGCCACGGCGACAGCGCTGCCACCTGTCGTCACCAAGACCTATGAGCTGGACCTTCCCGTGGGCAAGGAGAGTCACAAGCGCATCGCGTACGCCAACCCGTGGTTGCAGGCGCGCGCATTTCGACTGCGCAGCAGCGACGAGACTGTCATGGCGCCGCGCCATGGGGGACTGGAGGTGAGATGCGCAGAGCAGCATGGCTCAGCTGATGTTAAAGTTTAAACTCTGCTGGGCACTGACGTGTCGGTAGTGACGAGACCGTCATGACGCCGCGGCACGGGGGGCTGGAGGTGAGATGCGCAGAGCAGCATGGCTCAGCTAATGTTGAGGTTTGGATTCCGCTGAGCACTGACGTGTCGGTAGTGACGAGTCCGTCATGGCGCCGCGCCACGGGGGGCTGGAGGTGAGATGCATGGGGTGGCAGAGCAGCATGGCTCAGCTGACGTTGAAGTGTAGACTCTGCTGAGCACTGGTATGTTGGTAGCGACGAGACCGTTGTGGCGCCGCGCCACGGGGGGCTGGAGGTGAGATGCGGGAAGGTGGCAGTGCAGCATGGTTCAGCTGATGTTGATGTTTTAGTTCTGCTGAGCACTGACGTGTCGGTAGTGACGAGACCGTCATGGCGCCGCGGCATGGGGGGCTGGAGGAGAGATGCAGAGCAGCATGGCTGAGCTGATGTTGAAGTTTAAACTCCGCTGAGCACTGATGTGTCCGTAGCTGGCGTGGTTGCCAGGTCCTTTGCGGCGCTTGTGTGTGAACGGTTGCTGTCTGCTTTAGGGTTGGGGGTAGGGTTTCGGCTGCGCATGCTGCAGCTCCTTGCGCATGTCAGAGCGTCATGGGCCCGTGTCAACAATGGCATGAGTGCAAGGCGATGGTGGCTTACTTTTTGTCAGCAACATGCTCATGGTCATGGCCAGCCAGACATCCACATCATACTATACGTATCATCGACTGAGTGCGTGTGCATGCTCGCTGTGGGCATGTTTGGCGTTTGCCATGTGCTCTGCGGCATTGCCTCGCCCTGACGCTGCATCCTCACGTTGCCATGCTAATCGCGCAGGTTGCTGCGGGCGGGACGGGGTTCATCAGGCTGTGGCTGCACGCCCCCGATGCTGCTGGCAGCGCAGAGGTCTTCCTCTTTGTGAACGACGAAAACGACCAGAATGAGGAGTGTCTGCTAATTCGCATGCGCTACGCATGAAGCGCTTTTACTCAAAACGCCGACGATTAAGCTTCGCAAGGTGCTCGTTCAGCATCAGCATGCCATTGGCGACGGTGCTCAGTAAGGAGTGCCCACGGAGCATCACCAGTGCTCATGATGGTTGCAATGCCGAGTGACGCGCATGAGCGGCACTCCAGCAATGCAATGGCGCCAATGAAGCGAGCGACATGCAGAAGTGACAGTGCTCAGTGATGAGCGTCAGCAGCGCGCTCCACGCTGCTGCATAATGCATCACCATCGTTTTGTGGAGGTGGTGCGCACTTCGGTCTTGCTGTTTGATGGGCAGTTGCGTGAAGTCACTGTTCTGCACAATGACCTGCCGTCAAGGGTGCATCGATGCTCGTCCCACTGCGCTGCCAGTGTGCTTTGCCACAGGCAATCTTGTGTACTCAAGTGCGGTGGTCTTTGTACAGTCACCACGGGCTGCACTGCATCAGATAATACACAGGCTGGCGCTTTTCTGATGGGTGCAGTGTACAACACCAAAACCTTAAATTGACAATGTCCATACTTCAACAACTTCACGGGAAAAAAGAAGGTACAAGAGTGCAGCAGCGGCGAACCGCAACTCATGTCACAGCGGTGATTCAGAATTCGAATCGGTGTCTGCCGTGTCGCCATGGTCACGGTGGTGCCACCAGTGGCACTGCGTCATAGTACCTGCTACAGCGCAGGGCACGCATGGCAGTGCATTGAACTGAGTTTCATTGACAATCGTTAAGTTGAAGTTGCGACTTGGAGATTCGAGTTTATGCCACGCGCCACCGTGTATGACACACTCTCAGGCTCACTGACTCACCAGTCAGCTGACAGGCTCAAGCCACGCCAGTGGCAGCTGAGCCTGTCAGTGAGCTTCCCAACCAAGTTGAAATTAATCATGATCATCGATGCTCAATGACATGAGTAATTGCAGGAAGCACTCGCTGACAGTCTGGCAGCTGCCAGTGAGCTTGCCAACTTGAATGCAGTGCCAGTGGAGCGCGAATGCTGGGCTGTGTTGCGGCGCCGGTATCCAAGCTCCTAGGGCACAGCGCAGACTAGGCTGCTGCGTTGACGCAAGCTTTTCGATTGCATAGGCAACCCGGCCTCCCTTGGGCCTTTATAAATACAAGTCCATACGTGCCAGTGCCACCAGTGGGGCTTTCAAAGCGTATAGCCAGACTGAGTATCATATGATCATCATACCATGTAGTAAGATGAAATCAGTTGCCTCAGCCTGCCAGTGAGCCTCAGGCTGGTGCTGATCCGATGAGTCAGTAGGCAGTTTGAGAGTCCCACACACAATCACCATGATATTGCCCACTGATGTAGCAGTTCGTGGTATAATCTGTTCTGCATATATGCAGTGTCTATACACCACTCTCGTTCATCAATGGTCTCACCAAAGGCGAAGCAATCCGACCTGAGGCTGAGGTACGTATGGACTTGTATTTATAAAGGCCCAAGGGAGGCCGGGTTGCCTATGCAATCGAAAAGCTTGCGTCAACGCAGCAGCCTAGTCTGCGCTGTGAGGCTGAGGTACTCCTATTACAGTATTCCAGTTCACCGGAAGTTCATCATCGCCAGGCTGAGCGCGAGACTCAGCTCGGTGCAAGTACAGACCGACTACGCTGGAAGCACATCTACCCTTAGATGTACGTGCAAATGCACGCGTCACACCGGTGTGCGGGAGTGAGCGATTAGGCTTTTGAGAGTGAAACATTTGAGAATTTACCGTTTCTTTGTAACTGCCACTTCGCCCAGAACCTTTGGTGGAGCAGCTGGCTGCTCGCACGTGCGCAAGGCAGGCTTTCTAGCTAGGCTCGTTTTTGTGCCGCCAGTTCACTCTCTCTCATTCCTCACTTACTGGTCCTACACCAGACTTTCAGTCGCCACCGCCAAGCAGACAGGTAAGGCTTCGGAGACCGCAGCGTACACAGCGCAGTAGCACCCAGAATCACTGAACCGCCCATCGCCATCGCAGTCCCGCAGACCAGCCGAGAGCCTTCAGTGCCCATGGCGGCATACGGGATCACCACGACACCCGTATGCGCATTCTTGCGCAATGTAGCATTGCCTACATGCACCTGCCTGCTTTGTGCCTGCGCGATCGCCGATGTGGCTGCTCCACGGTTTAACTTTGCCGCCGACAGCTCTCAAATCGGCTCCACAGGTGTCCTGCGCTGTTGATAGCTGCATGCGGATAGCCTTGCGCCATCTCTCCACAGTGCATTGTTAACCAGCGCTCTCACGTGTCTCCGCCGCTGCTTCGTCCGTGCAGACAACATGGACATGCTGAGGAACGCGGTCGAGCAGGTTTCGCGCTTCGTCGGCCTCCTGCAGGAGCGCCTGATCACGGCCGTCGCGGACGCCAGGCGCCGTCTTCTTCAGCTGCTCGCCGACGCCGAGCAGCAGCTTAACTGTAAGTGGAAAGTGCTCATGCCGCACATGACGTTGTTGACAGTTAGTACGTCATTCAGATGCTTGCACGCTCTTCACACCAGCCTGATGTTTTCGGATGGTTTAGAAGACCTTGCACATTCGCAGAACAGTTTCCTACACCATATATGTATGGCATGTAAGTTGTGCATCAGCAAGGCACTGCACAGCAGCACACAGTACCTAGTCACCGGCAGACATGATGTCACTGAGCCCTGTCATGGCGCTGCATCCAACGACATCCCATGCGCTGCGCTCCTTCACCACGTGAGTCCTCAACCGTGCCGTCCGCTTCTATCTACCTCCCTACACAGACCTCCTCGGCGAAATGCAGCGCTGGACCGCGGAGCAGCAGCGCCGCCACCGCGCCAACCTCCGTCAGCCGGACAAGCGCACTCGCGCCGCCACCGTCGCGTACTTCGACAAGCTCCCCGCAGACGCGGCCATGCCCCCGCCCGTGCCGCGTATGCCGGCAGCCCAGAGGACCGCAATCGCCGCCGCGTTTGCGACACGGGCTGCAGAGTGCAAGGCGGCGGCGGCGGCGTTCGCCGAGCTGCCTGGGGACGACGCGAAGCTGCAGCGCGTCAACATGCACAAGCGCGTCAGGCCCACACGCCGTGTCGTGTCATCCCACGACCCCCGCTTCGACAACTACAAGCTTATATGGATTGACAACGGCGGCGGCCAGGTCATCGGTGCGACGGGCGAGGTGAGGGAGGAGCGGATGCGGATGATGAAGTTGAAGTTGAAGTTAAGAACATGGCAGTGCTCCGTGCATGTAGACAGGGGGTAGGTTGCTTGATTATGCATTGTGTACACTTGAGCTCGCAATGCGGCTCCAGCCCTTCGACGGGGTACTACTGTTGCATGTGCGGCGTATTCAACTTCATGTGATCACACAGGTTGTGCACTGAGGCATGTGGCAATGGGAGACTTCAGCAGATTGTGTGTTACTGTTGCACGTGTAGTGCAGCCTTGTACTTGAAGATCGTATTAATGGATTATGATGCGTCCTAGATGGCCACCCAACTTTGGGTGCTAGCGGCAATAATAGTCATCTGCCCCTGTATGTGGCTTGAAACCTTCATCCTTCGTGTGCTCACAGTACCTGCCCCCCCCCCCCCCCCCCCCTCATTCCTGCAGGTGTGCATGGAGAGACTCAAGGGCGACCGAGCTCGCAGCCAGTTTGCGTCGTATCTGCAAATCCGTACGCGCGAGCAAGCTCAGGCCTACGAAGAGGCAGTCCAAGCCGAGCGTGCCGCTCACCCAGTGAAGTATAATTTCAGAAATTATACTTCACTGGGAAGTATAATTTCAGAAATTATACTTCACCCAGCCCCCGAGCCCGAGCAGCCTCAGCAGCACCACCACCGCCGGCAGTCCAGCCTGGTCGGCGACGCGGTCGGCATGGTAGATGGCATCACCGGCGCCGTCATTGGGAACACCACTGGCGCGGTGGTTGGCGGCGTAGGCGCCATCGCGGGCGGCCTGTGCCGGTTTGTGTTCGGCGGCGGCAAGAAGGACGTCAACAAGCCGGAGACGCGCGGCCGCAGCGCGACGCGCTCGCTGTCCCCCAAGGGGGAGGTTGAGCGCCGCTGCGAGTCGCCCAGCGACTAAATCAGTTTCTCTCTTTATGTTTGGCCAGTGGGGGCTGTGCGGTGTTGGCCGAAGCCCTCTCCACACTTTCTTTCATGAAGCATGTTGTTGCCTTGTGAGTCTACAAGGCGCACCTGCTTTCTTCTTAGTAGTACTCTGACTGATCCTGTGAGGGGCGGCGGGGGGGCTTTCTCGCCCCCCTCTTAAGCCCCCTCCCCCCCCCCCCAGGATGAGACCCCGCCACAGCCCGGCCAGCTGTGGGTCCGTGGGTCCACTTGCCCTTGCCACCGTTGCATGGGCAGGTGCGATCAGAGTGCGTGCATGGCGCGAGGCAGTTGTTGACTGCGCCTTGCATCCACGCTTGGTACACCCCACCGCATGCCACCTGTTTCAATAACGCGTGCTGCGCGTTGCTTTCGCATTCTGTCCATTCTGTCTCGGTCTTTCTGTTCTGCTGCCTGCCACGTGCTGCATGCTTTTGCGCCAGCTGTTTTTCATGTTGCAGAGCGTCCTTGTTCCATCTGGTACGGAATGCTTCCGTCCTCACATTTCAATGGTGTATCACTGCTAACAAATTCTGTGCATCATCAGTGTTCTGAGCACATACACCACATATGCAGCGCTGCCTACGTCAGGGCGAGCTTTGCTTTGCGCAGTGAGCAGATGTGTCCATGATCGCTGAATGTACATCACAAAAAAAAGTGTTACTGGAAGCATTCATGGGTTAGGTTTAGGGTTAGGTCAGTTTTTGGGTCAGGTTTTGCAAGCTTTTTAAGATTAGGTAAGCATTAGGGCTTGGTTAGGTTTACGATTAGGTGCGGGTCATGTGCGCTTGTAGGCTTGTTCTCAACACTCAGCTTTGAGCCTTGTATATGTTTGGTGATGGGGTTTATTTATGCCGCAGGGACGGCAGAAGTGAGGCAGCGCCCTCATTCTTTCTAGTACACTTGCAGTTTGCTGGACTGCTGCTGTCCTGTTGTGCATGTACGTATGGACTTGTATTTATAAAGGCCCAAGGGAGGCCGGGTTGCCTATGCAATCGAAAAGCTTGCGTCAACGCAGCAGCCTAGTCTGCGCTGTGCCCTAGGAGTTTGGATACCGGCGCCGCAACACAGCCCAGCATTCGCGCTCCACGTGTGTATGCCATGACGCGCTCCGCCAACTCCCGCGCCAGCGATATGCTCAGCTCAATGTGGATCTGACGCATAGCTAACCCGGCCTTGCGTAACACATCTGCCTTCCCCCCCCCTGAGCACAGTGCTGAGTGCATTGCCAACTCCTTAACAAAAAGGCTTGTCTGCTTGCCCAGCCGTCCGTACGACTCCTGCACGAATGGCACAAAAGCCCAAGATGACGTCAAGGTGCCGGTGTGGTGCTTGACCTTCGCGTCCTCCCCCACCCCAGCAGCATAGCCGTCCGTGTTCGAGGCATTTGTTTTGCCTGTCAGGTACGAGCTCGCTGTGGGTGCGCGCACACTTGTGTCTAGCACTATTCCCTTGTTACGGTATGCACTGCTAAAGTGCAGACACCCTGGGTCAATGACTGTGTCCGCCCGATACCCCGGTACCTTGAAGACGCTAGCGTCCTCATTGCGGACAATAGAGACATGGTGCTGTCTCAAGATGCGCTGTAGGCACCGCTTTTGGGCAGTGTGTGTCGCGTTGTGCCCCCGTATGTGCTGGCTGGGGCAGCTGATCGCATGCGTGGAGGTGGGGCTCACGTCACTGCACCGCCATGGGCACACCTCGCCCTGTATGCCCCACCCGTCTATAAAGATCGCAACCATAATCATCGTGGCTGCTGCCATACTGGACATGGGCGCCGCACCCGGGCGGTCATTGGCAGCGGGTGGCACGCTCATCCACGCCATTGCCCCGGACGCACGCTGGCTGCGCAGCTGCGCCAGGACCCGCGCGCTAGCCTGTTGGCGGCGGCGGCTGGTGTCACGCAAGTCACCAATAAGTGTAGCCTGCGTCGGCTTGCCCACGGCACCAGCCGAGGCAGCCTCTAGGTCCTCCACCAGGCAGTCCTCGTATTGACGTCGAAGAACATTTGAAAGGCCGGCTTGTAGTCCGTGCGTGAAGTGACCGCGCCGGCGGCGGGGCACTACCTTTCTGCAGATCTCGTCAGCATAGGCCTCCCAGTCGTCGTCGTCGTCCTCCTGCCCGCCGCTGCAGCTGCTTTCTTCCGCGCTAGTTTGTGTTTTAGCGGGCGTGGAAGAGGCAGCCGCGGCAGCGGCTTGAGGGCCAGGTACGGTCGCCGCCGCAGCGGCCGCCTCGGCGCCAGGCACAATGCCGTGGGTGTGTGGGGCTGGCTCAGTGGTCCCCGTCTCCGTGACGGCAGTTGCGGCGTAGATCGCTTGCACCGCAGTGGGGAGCGTCGACGCTGCGGCCGTTGTATCCGCTGCCCACCGTAGCAACGATGCTGGGAGCTGCTCGGCCACAGCTGTGCGTGATTTTTCGCCGCCATCAGCTGTCAGCGCTCGCGTAGAGCGTCGCACGGCCTCGATGATTGGCGGCAGTCCCTGGTCCTCGCGTATTGCGCATGAGTGCTGCGCGAACCAGGTGACTGCGCCGTGTTCGTCAGTGCCGAGCCTCAGGGCCCCTGCTGCCACAGTGGCATGAATTATTGCAGGCCGCAGTGTTGTGCATGCCTGGGCCGTGTATGCGGCTGGTGCCAGTAGCCCCAAAAGCGGCATGCCCAGACCGCCTCGTCGCTCCGGCAACCGTGACGCCCGCAGTGGCACTGCGATGTCCGTGAGTTCTGGCGGGCCCAAGCGCGGCAATACCAGCACGCTGCCACTGCTGGCTACCTCATTGTCACCAGCAGTGCAGGCGGCCAGCAGGTGTGACTTCATGACTGCCGCGGTAGCGCAGCCGTGCAGGTGCAGCATGCGTTCAAGCGTCCATGCACAGAACCCGTCAAATGCGTGCAGCCATGTCTCACTCAAAGCCGTGTCAACGACCCGAGCTAAGAAGCCCATGCGCTTCGTCAGTGACCTGCGCAGAATGAACTGTGCTGCCTGTAGGTGATGCCGCGCCATCCCAGCTAGCTGCCACGACAATCGCCATGTCCCTGCGTCAACAAGATGCTTGCTCATGGCAGCATGCACATAGGCTGGGTGCCCTACCGGTACCCCGACCGACGTAAAGCCCTGACTGGATTCTGGCATGGTGGCGTCCACAAACGGTATGTCAAGGGCGCGCAGGCGTGCTCTGGCCGCTTCATCAAACACTGTGCCGCGCATGGCAATGGCCAGCGACTTGTCTGGTCGAACGCGTAGGCCCCCTGCCGCAAGCCGACGGATCACCTCTGCCACCCCAGCGGCCGCTGCATCGTCGAAGTAGGCAGCTTGCAGCACGTTGAGGTCATCCAGGAAAGCGCAGTGCGGGGCTGGCGGTTCCGCTGTGCTGTGGCCGTAGGCCGGCATACTGCCGGGCGTCGCACTCACTCCATCAGGGTAGAAGAGTAGGAATGCCGCTGCCACTGCAAAGTACAGCGGCCCTAGAGGGTCCCCTTGCTGGCACCCTAGGTGGGAGCAGATAATGCGAGCTTCACCGTTCACCTCCACTCGCATCTCTGGGGCAGTGTCACCACAGTATACGGACTCAAAGTGCGGGAGCAGCTCCGGACAGAAGAGCATAAGTCCCCGCACAATGGCGGCGCGATCCACACTGTTAAATGCGTTCTCACAGTCCAGCTGGATTGTGGTGCCATACAGCTCGTGCCACACGCGCGCGCGCGCTGCCACATGCTCGACGCCAGACCGGTATCCTACGCCAAACTGCGACATGGAGGCCAGCAGCCCCGATATTTTGCCCTTGACACCCCGTGCCGCTGTGGACCCGAGGAGTCTGCGCCAGACACTGGAGCAGGCGATCGGACGCCGCTTCTGTCCTATGCCTGAGAGGGCCGCGGCGCGGAGAAGCCGTTGCGATTGCTCCGGCAGCAGTTCGGGCTCAACAAGCAGCGTCGTGAACACCTTGGCCAGGTGATGGGCGAATGCCGGTTCCATCACATCCGATTCTGAATCACCAGCTAGTCCTGGCGAGGCACTGCCCACGGGGCGGGTGGCTGCTTTCACTGGTGCACCAGGCCCAGCGGCCATCAAGAGGTGTTCATAGCGTAGGCCGTCCAGCCCTCCTGCCTTCCCCGCCCCTGCTGCGGACAAGGTCGACAGTATGTCTGTCGCCTCCACCTCGAGGCGCCGTCCGGCTGCGCTGGCAGCATCCTCAGGCCTATCGCTGCGATCATGCGCCTGACCCGATTCGAAGACGGGACTGCCGCTGCCAGCGGGCCCGGCGGTCGTTGCCACCCCTGCGCCGTGCAAGCAGTGCCGCCGGGCGTCGCGTACCAGGCCGCGCACTTGCTCCATTGGCGTATCGACTACCCCGGGCCGGGTGCCAGTTTCAGGGTGCTTTGCTGCCAGCACCTGTGCCGTGACCTCGTCTGCTGGGGCGCATGCTTCACGCGCCTCTAGTCGTGCGGCAGCCAGGCCTACCCCCCGTCGCTTGCCTGAGAGGGCAGCGCATGCTGTTTGCTGCCTGGAGTCAGCCTCCGTCCAGTCGGCATCGAAGTTCGTTTGTGCCGACGCCGTAGCTGCGTTGTTTGGTTTGGGGGCCCGCAGCGCCGCTGCTGCTGACAGCGTCTTTCTCAGTAGCTCCGCAAAGTCGCCAGACAGCAACGCTGCCAGCCGGGCCGCAGGCGGCATACCGGTTCCCTCCGGTTGCCTACCAAAGGCCATTGCTGCTAGCAGGTGCAGCAGCCTGTAGCCGCGCTGCACTAGAGTCTGAGAAACCTGATGAGCAAACGCCCCGGCACCATGGTGGAGGCGCACCCGTGCCGCCTCACGTGCACTGTCTGTGGCGTCCGCCAGTAGTCGTGTGGCGTGCTCCACTAGCCGTGCCCACTGGGTGCACTGCAGCTGAGTGCGGAAGGGGTTGGCAGTCGTGGTGAACCGTAGCAGCAGTAGATCCGCCTCATTGGTCTGGTCAAGTGCGTGGACGACCGAGGGCGTCGAGAGGTCCCAAGCCAGGGATGCTCGTGACTGGGGCTTTGAGGGCCTGCCACTGGTGGTGGTGGTCGGGGGGGGCGGTGACGCGGCATCGTCCGGCGGGTCCAAGTCCATGTCCGCCCATCCCACGGCCGTCCCGTGGGGGGGGCTGCTGTCCTGCAGCCTTAGGCTGTTAGACTGAGTGCGGCTGCCGGCGCTGCCAGGCGGTGCCGCAGCAGCTGCCGTTCGGCGCCGGCGTTGCGCGCCGGTTGCCGTGGCCGCCGGGCGTTTCTTGCTGGACTTTGAGTTGGCAGCGCCACTAGCCGGCACCGCCGGTGGCTTTGGAGGTGTCGCTGCGGCAGCCCCCGCCGCCGCGGCCGCGCCGTCGCTACCCGCACCCCCGCCCTCGGACTGGCCCGGGGGTACTGCCGGGCGTGCGCGCGTGGGGGCGCTTCCATTCCGTCGACACGTGTGGCATGGCGAGGTCAGCGCGCATTGCCTCTGCCCCGCGCTGGCTGACATATGGACCAGACCGCAGGCACCTGTGCATGCACTCAGCTTCCTTACCGCCCGTAGGAAGTCTTCTGCCGTGCAACCATACATGGTGCTCATCTCCTGCACACGCTTGGCATGGTGTGCCCCAGTGTTGCAGGTACTGCTGCCTGAAGGGGCACGGTCACCGGATGGGTCGTGATCAACCTGCTGCCGGATGCCCTTGGCGTATGCTGCCGCCAGATTTTGCTGACAGTGTGATGTGCTCGCCTCAGGGTTCAGCATCGACCTCGTGCAGCTACCACCGTTGAAGTGGGCCACTACCGGTGCCATGCGGCTCGCAGCTGACAGTTTGCCTCGCTGTTTGCTGTCCTCTTTCTGACCAAGCTGCCAAAATGCCAGTGTGCATAAAGGACACCTCAGTGGCTCAGGCTGCTGTGGCAACTGCAGCGCAGTACGGGGCTGTGTCCGTCTCGGAGCCGTGATGTGGGTGCTGTTAGCTTGAGTGGTCGCCGACGCTGTCATAGTGGTTGGCAAGGGCGGAGCTGCCGCAGGGGCGACAAGCAGTTCAAAGTGTCCCACATTTGTATATAGCCCAGGCGGCGTCCACAGCACATCCAGATGGCAGTCAGGCTGAGCTGGAGTTGCCGGTGCGAATACCGCTGGCAGCCCCATCAGTTGTGCCAGCACCAGCCCTGTTGATTTTTGCGTGCTGCCAGTGGCCTGAGGCTCGGCCTGCCACACCGTCACCGAGACCGCGTAGACCGCTGCAACAATGGCCCACACAGACAAACCGAGGGGCCGTCCCCACACGCCCTCTTCCTGTAGGCGTTGCAGCAGGAGCGTGTGCCCGCTGTCCGCGCTGTCCGTTTCATTTGTGCCGTACTCGATTGCGAGGCAGCGAGCGCGTGTCCCGTACGTGTCGAATTGTTCACGTGTACACGCAGGTTGGGCTGCTGCATGCGCGGTCAGTTGACGCATCGATGACATGCTGGCCCCTTGTTTGCCCGCCCCCTGCGTGACGTATGCCACCATCCCGTCCAGCAGTGCCTCTCGCATGGCAATCACCAGTGCTGGGGCCGGCAGTCCGTGCTCAACTGCGACGCTGCCTATGCCGTGTAGAGCTGTATGAATCAGGCAGTTGCCGTTGCCCACGTTGCTCACGGGGCGAAGCTCCCCACCACGTGCTAGCGTCGCTGTGTTTTCCCCAAGCGCCTGTTTGTGGAGTGCCTGCAGGCCCGTGTGCCAAGTGGAAAAACCATAGTTGGTGGCTTTTGCCAGCGCGTCTTGCTGCTCCTCCACGGTGACTGTATGGCACACGGTTGAGGGTATCCGGGTCGCCACCTAAGTTGTGCATGTACTCTGTAAGATTTTAGTAACTGCACTTGATGTAAACCAAACACTTCAAATACTTCAAGGTACTTTGAACCTACGCGTAGCATGCTCTGTGGTATCCCCCGCTGCTGCTTTCAATACACTTACCCTAGCTTCCCTCAACTACCTCTGACAGTTCCTCTTGTGCATTCCACATTTGAATCATCACATTAACTGGTGATTGTGCTGTGTCCGCGCGTGCGCGCGTGTGTGTGTATGTGGAGGGGGGGTGATCAGTATGCAAAACTGCATGTACTGGCTTAATAATGTCAATGAAATGAACCGTAATGCTCACCCAAAAACACACAAAGCATGCACGAAAAGCAAATACTACGCACATACTCTGCAATCGTAGTTGTCATAGCTCACCTTCTGACTCCGCAACGTGCATACTAGTCGCAATGCGTTGTTCACAACCCTCAACCAACATTTTATTGCAATGTTAGAGGCGGGGCAGTGCAGGACTTCCGTTGCGCGTACATTCTAGAACGCGCAAAATGCAGCCAAATGCACCTATTAAACACATGTAATTTAGAACAAGCTTGATGTTAGCAGAAAAATGATCAAGTGTAACATCAAGGTTGCCAGCAAACGGCAGCAGCATGCTTTCAAGTTGAAGCGCACATGTTGAGCGCTGAAGCAGATGACGGTTCACCCATGTCCCCCACTGAATGAGTGTTTCACCCGGGACTTTCAGCGATTGTTGTCGCTTTACCAAGTGTTCCATCATAACAGCATGTCATGCCAGCATTTCATCATGTAGGCCTGGTCCCATCCCTCCCGCCCCCCCTCTGGCCCCCCCCCCCCCTTTCCCAATTTGACGTAGCAGGCGTGCAACAGTCATTCAGACCCAACACCGCTAGCAGGTCATGTACTGCGACAATGAGATCAGTACGTGTATTGAGCCACTGCTACAGATCCCATGACCTCTTGACTTGCCGTTCACGCACCTGCGCAGACGTGTTCAGAGAGCTGCAGCAGTGGACGGCGAAACAAAAGCTGCGCCGCCGCGCCACCGCGCCCCGCGAGCCTGACAAGCGCACTCGCGCCGCCACCGTCGCCTACTTAAAATAGCTCCCCGCGGATGCGGCCATGCCCCCGCCCGTGCCGCGTACGCCGTCAGCCCAGAGAATTGCCATCGCAGCTGCGTTCGCGACACGGGGTGAAGAGCGCAAGGCGGCAGCGGCGGCGTTTGCAGAGCTGCCGGGCGACGCTGCCCAGCTGCCCCCCGTCAGCCCCCACACGCGCGTCCGGATCGCGCGGGTCGTCTCATCCCACGACCCGCAGTTCGACAATTACAAGCTGGTTTGGATTGACAACGCTGCCGGGCAGGTCATCGCCGCGACGGGCGAGGTGAGGGAGAGGATGTGGCGATGGTCAACGGCACGGCTATGATCCGTCAAGTAGGTCTCGCTGCCATGCCGCCCTATCCTCATCATCACCTGGCCCGCCGCGCCGATCACCTGCCCCCCCGCGTTGTCTATCCACACCAGCTTGTGGTTGTCGAACCGCGGGTCTTGGGATGAGACGACTCGTGTGGGCTTGACGCGCGCGCAAGGGTTAATGCGGGGCAGCTGGGCGTCATCGCCGGGCAGCTCCGCAAACGAAGCTGCAGCCGCCCTGCACTCTTCAATGCGCGTCGCGAACTCGGCAGCGACAGCCGTCCTCTGGGGCGCCGGCGTTCGAAGCACGGGGGGGGGGGCATAGCCGCGTCTGCAGGGAGCTTGGCGAAGTATGCCACGGTGGTGGCGCGAGTGCGCTTGCAAGGCTGGCAAGGGCCGTTGGCACGGCGCCACAGCTCCTGTTCTGCGGCGCACCGCTTCAGCTCTTCGAACACGTCCGACTGCATGAAGGCGTCGTGCGTTAATATCATTGTGATAGTAATATCATGTATATCACAAAACGGTATTGTGTGTTAAAACAACATGGTTCTCCAAGCTAACCTAAAACAGTCTCAGATGCTTGGGCTCTCGCACACTGGAGAAAATGGGAGGCTCTCTGCGTGAGAGCGCACCACACCATATCACTCCACATCTACTAGAAACATACCCAGACGTCAATGTTTGACGTCCAGAAAATGCCGTCATGCTGACTTGTGCCAAGACAATGCCTTCACAAACCACAAAGGTCAAGAGCCTTCGCCCTACACTCAACCCCCCTTCACCCTGACACGACCTTCCTTTTTGCACTGCACACTTCAAGTAATGTCCTTGCAGCAGCGGCGTTTTGTTGGCGCACAAGGGCGGGCCCGCTCACCCCTGACACGACACCTTATACCTCCCGTCCCCTTCCCCTTCCCTCCCTCCCTCCCTCCCTCCTCCTCCTCCTCCTCTCTCTCTCTCCTCTCTCTCTCTCTCTCACTGCACTTCAAGCAACGCTCCAGGCGTATTGTTGGCGCATATGGGCGGGGGAGTGGCGGGCGCAGCCCCCTTGATGTGCAGCTCGGTGCACGACGAACGCACCAACACCCGTCGCTCACACAGCCTGGCGCTTCGGCAATGCACCCAAAACTTCAAATCGTCATCACTTCAACTCATCTGAAAAACAAGTTTAGTGCAGTAACTGGTAGCGAACCGCAGCCACACCACCACGTAGCAGCACCTCGGTGTAACAGCAATCAACATGGCACAGAACTCGGCGGCGAGGGCTAGGGTTTACATACATCCCCTCCATAGTCCTGCACTGGCCGCATACATACTTGCGTTTCTCTCTCCGTCCCGATGACGAGAAGCACGTGCGTTGGATTCCGGAACGCTAAGGAGCTGCTGCGCAGCACGGAGAGAAAGAGACAGACACTGGCGGCAGATGCTTTCGCGAGCAAGGCGATCCTCACATGGGCGGTGCGCAATGGAATGGAGGTAGAGCTGGCGCAGACCTCGTGCATTCACTGCGGCGATCTCAATGGGCTGCGCCGGCTGCACAAGAGGCATGGTTTCATATCGGGGTCATCCGAAGACTCCCAAGTAGCTGCCGGAGGATGCCATCTGCAGCTGCTGCAGTATTTGCGAAAGCAAGAGTGGCCCTGGAATGAGTTTACCCTGGTGCATGCTGCAGAACAGGGCAGACTCGCAGTGCTGGAGTGGGCGATAGCCAACGGCTGCCCCACAGCGCTCACTTGCCAGCTCGCCGCACGCATGGGCTTTCTGCGGGCGCTGCAGTGGGCTCGTGCCTGCGGCTTCCCGTGGCGCGACACGTGCCGCAGGGCCGCCAAGAACGGGCATCTCGAGGTGCTGCAGTGGGCTCGAGCCCATGGGTGTCACTGGAACTCGGGTACAGGCTAGGAAGTGTCTTTCAACGGGCACCTTGCTGTGCTGCAGTGGGCCCACGCAAACGGGTGCCCCAGCGACGCCTGGACGTGTGCCTCTGCCGCCCAGTCTGGGCACCTAGCAGTGCTGCAGTGGGCTCGAGCCCACGGGTTCCCCTGGGGTGCAGGCACATGCGCAGCTGCTGCAGAGAACGGGCACCTGGAGGTGCTTCAGTGGGCGCGAGCCAACGGGTGCCCCTGGAACGCCGGCACCACCCGCAGAGCCAGGGCCTGCCGGCAAGCTCAGGTGATGCAGTGGTTGTGCGTCAACGGGTGCCCCGATGACGACGCCTTGCCTGTTCTGTATGCCTAAGCAACTTCTGAGGTGTAATCGTAGAGGATTGAGATGGTCATATGGTGGATATTGGTCATTCGTAACGATGCTCAGCGGCGATGCTCACAGTGCTCGTCTGCAGCAGCATCGGTCAATTCGGAGTGCTGTCGTCTTTGGTTCTCCGCATACACCGAGGGTAGTCTTGTGGCAGGCAGCACACATGTGCCGAGCGGGACAGATCACGCATGTCATGTGGGGGTGACATAGATATGGAGTCATTTGCGCTCTACCGAGGTGTACCATTACTTGACCATTTCGAATGCATACATGGGCTCGTAGTAGGATGCTTCAGGTGCCATTAAGGCCAACCGTTTGAAACAGCCGCACTTTCGCAAGTCTTGTTCCCCTGCTGCTCACCGCTTGTTTTTCATTGATGAGTAAACGGAGCCCATTCATTTGTGTATGTGCATATGCATGTGCCTTCAGAAATGGCAGGTGATGGATTTTAGCACAAATATCTGTCCTCTTGCTCTCAATGCTGCATCGCTTGTGACACCAGTATGCTGTAGGTTCATTGGCAGTGCCTGCACTTGTGACCAGCAATCTGCGCCCACGCTCCATGCAGTTGCCATCAAACATAAGTTGAAGTTGCTTGGGGCGCCATCCACGTTCAGGGTGCTTGAGCAGCTCTTTACGACATGTAGCGGTCAAGAAGGATTGTGTTTTCTTGGTGCTGACTATTCAATGAGAGTTTGCAATGATTGAGCCTTCAAGTTGTACCTATGCGTCAGCCTCAAATATGTTTGAAGTGGTAAAACATGTGAGTCAGGTTGCAGGGCCGCGCTATTCGACGGCATGTGTGCACGACTTCTCACTTTGAAAGTTTCTTTGCTACCATACCTACCACAGCGAATGATGGCCGTCAGCGCCCGCTTCATTGCAAACAGCCTCCTAAAGAGCCTCGCTCCCCATGTCAACGAGGGCTTCTTCGGAAGATGCATACCAAGTGTGACATTGTGGTACCTCTAGACAGCAGCAGCCACGGCAATGCAGGTATCTTGACTACATAGTGAAGCTGCCTAAACAATCATGCCATCGCAAAGCATTGCTGTGAAGCATTACATGCATTGTCTATGTTTGACCAAGTGCACACCATACACAATGAGTGCCGCTTCGGGTGCGGCAGCAGCGCAGTTCTCGGCTGATGGTGTGGCCTTCTGGCGCACGAGATATGTGGGCCAGGCTGGCCCAAATATGGGATCCGTACAACTGACATGCCCTCATTGGCTGTCACGCTGATCAACAGCAGAAGCGCGCATTGACTGCACAGGTCAGTGGCTGGAGCAGACGCTTCTTGCGGTGACCACTTCGTTTGGCGACCACAGTATACGCATAGCGTCTTGAGCTATTTGAGCTTGTCAAACTCACAATGTGTGTCTGGCAATGCACGCACGTGGCTATTTCCCGCCTACGCACAGTGCGCTTCTCCCACATGCAGCATGCATGCTCACGTCATCATGACTATCGATACGTCAAAGCAACAAGAAGAAACGTGTCAATCCTCTACACGGGTAGCCACATAGCCGCCCCTCCCCCTCCCCTCTCTCCAGGAATAAAACACACAGGAGAGTCACCCACAGGTGTAACGGTTGCGGTTGCTGATTCGGTTGGGCTGGTTGGTGAACTTTGGCGTGGTGCGGGTGCAACACAAGACAGAAGCTGATGGCTACAACTGACAAGTTGACGGCCGAGGAGGTGGCGGAGTTTCGGGAAATCTTCTCACTTGTGGACAGGGTACGAGCTGGGGTCGCTGCAGCAGCCGATGTGGCTCGCACGTGCCAGCATGCCAATTGCTAGCGGTCGCGTGTCCCACTTGATCAAAATGTGTTTGAATTCACGTCCGATATACAAACGTCATCGGTCTTTGCTGCTCGAAGCGCGCATGCGTGTGTACAAGCTTTCAGCTCAGCGTATGAGCCAGAGTTGATGCGCAAAGTTCAATTGTTGGACTTGTCGTCAATAATACTTCGAACTACGGTTTTATGATAGGATGGCAGGCAAAACCCTCTCTGGGGCTGGTGCATTGAACATGCATTCACTCTTGCTCCAACACTTGTTGCACCTATTGTGACAGCTCCTCATCACCCCCGCCTATTTGTCTGTGTGCCCCTGTCTCACCCCTCTTGCCTACGCTACTCACCTTCGCGCCCCTGTGCCCTGTCACTGTATATGTTGCCAGGATGGAGGCAGCACTATCACACGACATCCTCTCTGGGGCTGGTCTGTTGAGCAATCGATCCATTACTTTTTGCACCGATTGTGACAGCGCCTCATTGCTCCCGTCTACTTGTGTTTGTGCCCCTGCCACCTGCACCTGATCACCAGGATGGAGGCGGCACTATCACAAAAGTAGAGCTCGGAGACCTCATGGATACCCTGGGCATAGAGGCGACAGCAGAGGAGATTGAACTCATGGTGGCTGAGATTGATCAGGACAACAATGGCGAAATAGACTTTCAAGGTGAGATAAAGTCTCCAGATGACCTGCATTGGTGGAGCAGCTTGTAGCAACAACGCATGCAAAAAGCAGTCCGGCAGGCAATACATTTCTTGTCTTTATGGCGTAATACTGGTCAAGCATGTACCTGCCATTGATACGGGACTGGATCAGGGCTAGGGTTAACGCAAGGCAGTGCTTGCTGTGTGGTGGCTACTCGAGTCACTGTGCACATCTGATAGGGGCTGAGCTCATGCCACACAGCAGCGTGTGATGTGATTTTTATGATCACTGCAACTCACAGTCAAGGCGCAACTTGCACAACTGGCTCATGCTGCAGCAATAGCAGGCAACAACAACATGCAGGCCAGATGACATGCTGCACAAGTAAATGCCGATAGAGTTTTAGTCTACAGGAATACTTCCATGTACTTGGAAGTACAACAATGGTCACCTATCGTGACTGTGCGCTCAGGTGTTGTAGATGCAAATTTGTGCATCCTGCTAGCTGTGCTACACTGGCAGGTTTGATCAAGAGCGTATTGAGCTACATTCTCATGCGTAGGCTTCGGCAATTTGAAAGCGTGGCCAACCATACAGATTTCCTGACAGCGAGACCTGTGCAATACAGTCATTTAGCTCGAGATCGGCTTCATGCAGATGTTCTACATGCGACACGCACCTTCGCGTGAGCCATGCTGCTCAAATGGGTGGCGGTCATGTCGCAGAGTAACCCATCCCTAACCCTGACCATAACTCTAACCTTAACTCTCACCCTTAATCTGAATGACTGACGTGCTTTGCGCCCCGATGTTTGCGCTTCATCCACCCTCAAGTCCCTCTCAGCACTCATAAATCTTACATCTCTGCGCGTTGTGCCCCTCAGAATTTGTGGCGGTGATGTCACGCAAGGTGAACGCGTCATACACACCGGAGCAGGTGAAGGGGGCCTTCAAGGTGTTTGAGGGGTCAGCACCTTCGGGGTACATCAAGGTGAGGCAGCGCTCCGTAAGGCTTCATATGCATGTGTTATTCATGCACATGCTCGCAAATTTCTGCCCCCCAAGTCAGAAGCTGTGCATGCGTTTGACCTCGAAATAATCATTATGTGTGTACTTTCAGTATTGAATCGGTACATGTATGCACACGGACTTGGTACGCGCTTTCATTGTTTCAGTCTTTGAACTCATTTCGCTGTGGTACACGTGAACAGCAACAGCACAAGCGTGACATCCTCAGATACGCTTCAATATGATGCTGGTGGTTTCACCTTGCCCTTGCAGATGGAATCACTCGTAAGGGCGCTGACAACATATGGCACAGAAAAGCTCACAGAAGAACAAGCGCGCGAGCTTGTCAGTCAGGTACGCACTCGTCACTGCTTGAGAGTTATGTGCCGGACAAGGTGTTGTACAGGGATGTCAATGAGTGTGAAGCACAGTTGCACTGCGTCATTTGGTTAAAGTATCGCGCCCCCATAGAATGCTGTCGTGCACATCAGCAATTGGGCTTTTAGTTCCGTGGAGATTACATTTGGGGGTGTGCAAGCCAATTACATAATTACCCTGTCCATATGGGTGCGGCAATGCATGCCTGTTGAAACAATGTTGCGGTCCATATACTCCCTCTGTCCGCATCTTGCACACTCAGGACGTTCTTCATGTTAAAGTTCATGTGCAGTCCTCACACAGGCAGGCGATGCGCTTGCGGCACGTTGTGCCTTGTTGCGCACAGTTTGTCGCCAACAACCACACGACGGCAATGCAATGCGCACTGAAGGTGAACTTCATGTGCAGCTCCCAGCCTTGGCAGGCAACACTCCTTTGGCGGGTCTTGTCTTGCAGCGCGCAGTTTGCCTCTGGCTACCGGCTGACTGCATCTTGAGGCAGCAATGCAGCGCATGCCTCAAGACGATGTTTACGATCACCGCCATAGGACGAACTTCAATTCAGACTGCAAACAGCCAGGCCAGCGCGCTCTGCCTGCCGCACAGAGCCAGCAAAACGACGCCATGCGCCCCATGTATCTGCTGCTGGTGCCTGCTGTGTCATTGGCGAAATACTTTGACTCTGACCACACACAGTCCGTTGTTCCTGCTGCAATTCGCTCTTCTGCTGCAGCTGGAGCCAGATCACAATGGCATGGTCAACTACGTAGAGTACGTGAACATAATGATGAGCGCGCTGTAACGCGCGCACACACATGTATGAAACACATGTACACATCATCATTACCAGAGAGTTTCATTGGCCTGAACCTGCGCTGCTTGTGCGCTTTGCAATCATCATCTTGTCCTGTGGTTGGCAAGCATGCATGGGCTCCAAGCAAAGCTACAGCAGACCATGTTGCGTTTTGAGTCACGGCATGATGCATAGCGATGGATGAAAGAGATGTTCTGTAGCTGATGTTGCACGCTGCGCGGGAGGTCAATGTGCCTAGTTTGAAGTGCATAGAGATTGCAAATCATTCCACTGGTTGACTTTAAAGTGCATGGAGATCACATACCTTTCTTCTGGTTGACTCAGCAAGCAACCGGCTGCAGGCATGCATATGAGTATGGTGCAGCAGTACGTTTTGATGCAGCGTTTGCCCTTGCAAAGCTCACCATCTGTGTGTCATTCATTTGTCGCATCTTGTAGACTAGTCATGTGACATTTGCAATCACTGCGTATTGAGAGAGGCGGACTTGGCAGACAACATGTCCGTGCCATCAGATGATGCAGGACACCAATTGCCATGGAATGCCCCACAATCAACATATAGACCGAAAGGAAAAAAGCATTATGAATACTTTGAAGTAAGTATATGGGCATGCATGTATATTACAAGACTAGGCGGGCGGCGGCACCTCGCGCAGCTGCCCACAGTCTGAGACTCCACCACTGCCGTCGACGACAAGCGTCTGGACATGCAGCTGGTATACACATGCACAACGGAGAGGTGCATGCGGGGAGGTGAGCAACGCTTTCCCTGAGCACCACACCACACTTGGCATGATGAAGTCGACAAGGTGCCGATCCTTTCCATGGGGTATGCGTGTATATGGCACAACACTAGCAGACAACAGGCCCATGCCATCAAATGACGCCGAAGACCAACTGCCCTGAGCAACGCCCCACTCTCAGCATGTAGACCAAGACATCAAACAGCATAAACACGGGGTATACTTGTCAATTACTTCAAAGTACAAGACTAGGCAGGCGGCGGAACCTCGCGCAGCTGCTCAGCTGGCACCTTGACGCGCTTTGCCCCGGGGGTCCCTTGCACTGACCCCCCCGCGCCCCCCCCGTTTGACGCCGCGCCGGCCACAAACAGCTTCAGCGCAGCGAGCTCTGCGGTAATTGCATCTCGCTCAGCCTCCGCTGCGGCCCGCGCCCGCTGCTCTTGCTCCAACTCGTGCTGAGCAGTGCTGACTGCGTCACTGAGTAGTCGCGCGCTGCCATTGCCACCGTTGACTAGGTCGCCAACGGGCAGTGATTGACGTCGATTCGGGGAGTCTGCAGCTGGATTGTTGTGCTCAGCGTGTGGTGATGAGTTGGTGAGGTGCGGCGCTGTGCTGTCGGGCCAGGCGTGACGTGGGTAGCGGCGATCGTGGTGATCCAGCCACTGCGTAGCCGCAAGTGAGCCCTGCAGAGACCTGAGGTCAGAGAAAAGCACACTTCATACATTGTCAAGGGTCTTTCTTCTAGTATGACCTGCATGGCATGGGTATGTATCTTGCTCTAGAGCTTCTTGCGTTGAGACACATGTTTTCACGATGCTTCATATCTGCAACGGAAGCGAACAATTGTTGTCTGCAGCTGATGTGCAGCCGCACACGCACCCTATCTAACCTACCATAGCAAACAGTGACACTAGCACACTTCTGCCGTGAAGCCAGTGCGCAGTAGGATGCATTTGAGATACCGCTTTGACGCCATCAGACTGACACTGATTATGACCAGGATTGCACATTTTTGGTGCCGGCCTCTGCAGCTACTTCGCTTCTCATTTCAACAAGTCTGAGTGCCGAAGGCTTCTAGAGCTAATTTATAAGCCAGAAGTATCAGTTACTGCAGCAGTATGCCCTCTCACCTGTCCAGCGACTGCTGCTGCTGCTGCGCAGCCATTAAGAGGCTGGCTTGGTGCTCCAGTTGTAGCTGCTGCTCCACAAGCTGCACCCATGCATGAGCACATGCGCATACACCGAAGGAGAAGAAACAACGCGAATCAGCAGTGCCCGAGTGCGCCAATCCATGACCTTGATGCACATTTGAGGACGATGGTGGCAAATAATTATACATGCCATAAAGCACAAGTATGACACAAGGTTCTGTGATGCAAAGATGGTGGTGTGCGAAGCATGTCTGATGCGAACACTGTCTCAACTACCACTGCCTGTCAGGATGCATTGACGCAGATTGGATTTAAAGCAGCAACGTCTGGTGCATGTTGCTTGAGCAGATATACACACATCAACAGCCACTGCAGTAGCGAACGAGCAGTGCTGCGGAATGTACGCCCATACCCATGACCTTGGTGCATGCACCACTGAGACAAGTAGGGTACATGAGGGAACTTCAAGGAATTGACATTGCAGAGCAAATGCAGTGGGGCAAGTTGTAGGCCACACAGATGTTCGTGCGCAGGCTGTGTCCAGACCAAAGGTCTGAACGCATGGAGGCAGGTCGAGACAATAGATTCTGTTATCAAACTCCTGCTCAAACTGCCATCATAGCCTCGGCAATTTATCACATCCCGCCAAAATCCAGTGCTTGCTCAGAACTCAATGGTGAGCATACCTGGCGAAGAGCATGTACACGAACGTCCAACCATGCCTGTTGTTCGTGGCCGCATCATTCACAGGTTCCATGATGCAATCTGCGCACACTGTCATGACAAGGGTGAGCACACGTACGTTGTCCATTGAAAGTTTAAACAAAACGCACCTGTTCACAAGTCGTCTGGAGCAGCGCATGAACCTGCTCTGCGCACAGGCCCGACAGTTCTTGGAATGCGTCCTGCGGCATGGCGCTTTGGCTGCGGCACAGCTCAGCAACCCTGGCCGCCCTGCGCATGCGGTGCGCGCAACCAAAGGCAAGGGGCAGCAAGCATGACACACGGTTCTTACAAAGACCTTGTAACGTTCTTGAACAAACATTGCTGCCCTCAGGAGTGGCTTAAGGCCAGTAGCCTGTCACGCTTAGCTGCAAGTACAAGTGAAATGTATACACTTAGGTGCACCCTGTGTGCACTGGGAGCCAGTTGCCAAACGGTGTGATGTGTAGATTGCACATGCTCTACAATCTATACACTATACAGCGTTCTTTGCCCAGCAAGTGAACTGAACAATGGAAAAGTGAGATTGTGGCTTTGTCTAGTTGAGTAGACAAGCAACTGCAACTTAAAATAATGAACAGGGGGTTAAGCGGCAACACATCCGGGGTTCTCCATTTGTGTGTTGAAACACCAGCGGCAGACAAAGTAAGTGCTGACTGCACGAGAGCACCCAAAGCCGGGTCTATAGTGATACATAGTCAAGACGGCATTGAGGACACGCTGGGCGCACCATGGTCGCAGTAGTCCAGTGCATGTACAGCACGTACTGCGATGGCGGTGACCGTTGATCATGATCTATGCTGGACCTACTCTACACTGGCACAGTCGCCTCACCTGATCTACACTGGCACAGTCATCCCAGACCTACTCAAGCTGGCACAGTCATCCCACCTTCAACTGTGCTTGTGTAGACCTACTCTACACTGGCACAGTCATCCGAACCCTACCTGTACTGTATCATGGTCTCAAGGGCCTCAATGCCATCCGCCATTTCCTCGGCTGCTTGCAGGGCGTCTTCGTCGCCTGCTGCAACCGCCTGTACACAGCCATGACACAGCACAAAACCGCTCAGCAATCTACAGATTGCGCTTGCAGGGAGCTGTGACAGGGGCCTTTGGTGATGTTTGGGCATTGTGTTTAATTTATGTCAGATGCGCATCATGTGGTCTTTGATGATGCACCCAGTTAACCACAAGCATTGTTGAGTAGCAAACATGTTGAACCCCCTTTTGCTTGCATTTTGAAACTGAAACAGATCACCCTCTACAAGTTCACAGTTGGTGTGAACCTGGCACGTGTCACAGTGCACAACAGCGACAAACCGCTGGAGGCCTTGCCTGCAACTCTGGCACCTACACACCTAGACAGTGTTCGGTGTCTTTCACCGACATGCAGCAACAGCCTCATGTCACAGCGACAAAACGCAAAAACGCAGAGCGAGCCTTGCTGCAGCTGACCGCTGAGCGCCGCTGCGTGCATTACAAATTTAGGTTACTGCAATGGGAGCACACCCTTGCAAGAAACAGATAAGCTATAGAAGTAGAAAGTGAACATCTACTTGCCTGCGAGGCGAGCAACAGTGACAGCTGGTGCCGCTGCCGTGCGAGCTGTGCAGACAGGCCACTGCAGGCCTGCCGTTCTCGCAATAGTGCATCCTCACACCTGCGCAGGCATGTGTGGAGACAGTGGTATGATTGCATTGGCATGGGGTAGAGTGTTCTGGTTTCTGTGCTGCAGGTGTGGAGACAGTGGTATGATTGCATTGGCATGGGGTAAAAGTGTTCTGGTTTCTGTGCTGCAGGTTGTTGCATACAGACAAGATTCTCAACAGCAACGCACTCACAGAGGCGATCTGGGCCATGCGTACATGCAGTTCTGCTACAAAAAGCAAGATGAGTACTTGCAATCCCTTTCACGCGCTCCGTGTACTGGTACTACTATAAAGTTTAAAGCTTTTTCAGATATCGTAGCCACTTTAAAGTACTCGTAATACTTTGAAGAATCATTATTTATCAACGACAAGGGCACCATGGATGGGTCCTTGCAAGCTGTCATCTTGAATCTCAATGCCCCAGGTGCACTCAACAAATTCTTCATATCAGATGACGGGCCATGCGGTATGCGTATAGAATGTGGCTGACATGCCAGAGTCCAGAGTCCAGGTCGCAAGATTAGATGCGTTGGCATCGCACGTAGTCTTTTCCGTCTGACAGTATACTGTTACAAGCGAGCACCATAGAGGACGTGACCAATTCAAGTGCACTATCTTGTTGACATCAGTTTCATACCTGCGCTTGCGGGCTGCACTCGCCACAGCGGCCGTGAGCCAGGTGTCGCCTCCTTGTCCTGCTGAGCAGTGACACGCGCACAAACAGACAAGATTCGCTGCAATCATTCATGCTCAAGTAATAGCCTCCAGAAGTACTGTTGTGCCACTGTTGAGTCGTGCATGCATGTTATCATGTCGTCATGCTCTTGAGCACTGGTCTTTGGCCTTTGGACCCTTGTACACTTGCTGCGCACCATGCCCAGAATTCTAACTTGAACATGCGAAGTTGGGTAGACAGGCGCGAGGTGAGGCAGCTGTGAGTTTGCGCGCTTTAAACAATCTGTCGTGAGCAGCCGATGTCAGGCGCTCAGCATGCGCAAACCCCCTCCAAATGCATGTTTGATGGAGGCAATGCAATGAGCAGAGGTTTTGTGTGATGAAAGTGCGAACCTGGCAGCTGTACTGAAACCGTTGTTACTCTCTGCTTCCACGCAATGCAAAGGCAATGGTTGTAGTGGTGCTGTGTGCTCTGCCGTGCTGCCAACTGCACAATGTGAGGTCTCTGCCATGTTATCACCCACCAGCAAGGTCCACTTGAGCACTCGCAGGCTTGGAACCGCCGTTCCCATCGACAATGCGGCGCTGCTCATCTGATGGCGGCAGCAGTTCCTGTTCGAGCTGCGCGACGTGGTTCTGTAGCCGTTGGAGCTCATCGTGCTGCTCATCCATCCACAGCTCAAAGCTCTCCTGCATGGCAAAGCATCAAGTACATCCACAGAAGGAAGATCGATACTACCCTGCGTATTTCAATATTGAACTTAGAAACGCCCCCAGAACCTGCAACAGCGCACAATGCCCACAAGCAAACTGCTGGTAGGGTAGGTGCAACAGCGCACAATACTCACAAGACACTGTGGGTAGGGTAGGTAGGCAGGGACAGGGCCTACAGTGCTGGTACACATTGCTGTTGTAAGAGTGTGCTTATGCATCACCCCAGCTTGCTGCGCACCTCTTTGAGATTGGACAAGATGACGACGCATGCAGCATCTCATCCCCAGTCACCTGCGCGCGCCGCAGCTCAGCATCAACATTTGCGCGCTTCAAGCCGATCTGGTGACTCTCCGCCGCAACCGCCCTGATGCGCGCCTCGGTGGCGCCGCGCAGCGCGACAATGTCGTCGTGCTCTGAGCGCTGTGACAGCAGCAGCGACAGCTCGTCTTGCGCCGCCATCAGCTGAGCATCACAGCGCTGCAGCGCTGCCTGCACGTCCGCTGGCGTGCCGCGCGACGTCTGAAAGTGGCAGTAGGGCACGATAGCGCGCATAGCTCGTTAGGTGTGCGCAGATCTAGAATCATCGTGTACTGTGCAAGGCTTGACAGAACGCGCAAGAGTATCAGCTACAATCCGGTTGTTGATAATTGTTTATGAAACTATGTCGCATATGTATGTCTGCTGGCGTGCCGCGCGATGTCTGTAGCGTCAAAGCACACCAGCACAGGACAAAGGTCACTGACTACACAGGATGGTAATCTGGAAGCTTGTATACCTGAAGAAGTCGCAAGGGTACATTAGCACTCGTTTTGTGCAGGGTTCGAGAATGTGCTGTGGACAACTGACGAGACACTGACAATGATAGCAACGTCAACATGTTGAGAAAATGTTTACGACAGTGTGTATCGGTGCAGCGGCGCCTGCACGTCGACTGGCATGCCGCGCATTGTCTGTGAGTCAGAGCGCGCAGAGCTCATAGAGCACATGATACCTCTTCCAAGCACTTGAAGTAGCTTAGTTCAAGTGGGTGTATTTTAGAGAAGCCAGTGGAGATGTCAACTATGTAGTACCACTTGTCTTTGATTTCCGTTGTCGAAGGTTAGAATGCTATCACAATACTGGAGTGAGCTTTGGACAGCCTGCTTTTGATCTGCCAAACCAGTGATGCCCAAGCACGAACTGCTGCATGATTACTGGCTGATATACCTGCACAGGCTGCCCCGCTCTCCACCAATATACGTTCATGGCCATTTCAACAAAAGCATCAGCCCCCAAACCCAACCAGATTTCAAAGCACTCATACCACATCACTCCGCTTGTACTTCAAGAGACTCACCTCGCCATCGTTGACAGCCTGGATCAGCCCATCCCGGGCTTGCGACAGCTTGGCAACAGCACCCTTGAGGTACTCGACTCTATCCCGGTACTTGCGCACCAGCTGCGCTGCTTCCTGTACGCAAGTGCATGAAGCAAGACAGCATGCGTGGTGGCAGTGGTCAGCAGCGTGCAGCGAGTAGGCAACGGCTGCGCAGCGCTGAGCGCTCGGTGAGGTTGTGCCCCTGGTGACCACCGGTGTGCTGCCTTCAACTTCAAGCCAAACACAGAGTTTACCTCCATCAAGGGTGTGCATGGTGTTCAAGTTAACTTCTGACTAGCAGCATATGCTGGTCACGAGTTCTCTCTGCTCAGTATCGTTGGATTGTGACATCTATTGTATGCTATGGAAGAGGGCAGTCTCGAATGTGCACAATATTTAGGTCGGACTAATACGCAGCGGCTTCACCAATGGCTTCAAACGATACCCACATGCAATTTACGCTACTCACATGCAATTTGAGCTTTGACTTGCACGCATGACGCAATAACGTAGCCAACGCAGGAATGCCAACTCCTCCAACAACAAGAAGTCAAAAGTTGCAGTTCATGAACTTCACAGATGACTTGCCTGTGCAAAAAGTTGGGGGTTGAGGCGTCTGCGCTGGCAAGGGGGAGAAATGTCAGCATGCCCTCATAATGACTTACCTGTGCACTTCGTGCCAGCTCTCTGCCGGTCTTGTTTCTCCTTGCAGCCTGCTGCTCAAGGCGCGCTGATTGCTGCCGCAGATCTGCTAGGCCTGCTGCGTGCGCTGCTGCTGCTTCCTCCATAGCCATCGCTATTGCGTGCTGCGCAGACGAACACTTGAATCAAGTTCTTCTAGAAACAACAATATGCGCAATGGCAACGGCATGTGGTCCGATGACAGCCCGCTGCGTTTGCCGCGGCTGCCTCCTCCATGGCCATGACCACTGCTACATAATGCTTCCTGTACACATGAAAAGTTGACAAGTCATGAACGGTGTTGACATGTAATGCGAGGAGAGCATGCTGCATGAGCTGCCGCTGCTTCCACAATTGCTGCTTGTAGGACCCAGCAACTTCAGATACTGTGAATGTCAGAGCTCCCAATCGCAGCAAATGTTGACACTGTGGGTTTTGCTGAGCAGTGACATGCCACGATGACCACGCGGCGCGCGTGCAGATGTTTGGTAATCGCTTGCGTCGCCCCCTTACGTACTGCATACCGCTTGTCAACCCAGCTCAGCGAGCTGAGCTCACCCCTTGACAAATTATAGCTTAAGAAACATCCGCTTGCATCCGCCTGCGCACACACCCATATATCCAGAAAGCATCTGCAATACGCTGTACTGCCACCAGTACAACCCCCCTGTCAAAATGGCTCACCCACCTCTTTTCGCCGCCGCTCCTGAAGCAGCTCTGCCGCTGCGTGCTGAGCACTGATACCCTCAGTCTTTACCACAGGTGCCTCCGCCACTGCCTTGCATTGATCATGCTCTTGGCACTGTTGCTCGACAACCAGGGGGGTATGCACCAGCATGTCTTCGGTGCCGCCAAACCGGACCATGTCTTCGCCGCCAATGCCATCGCCTAAAGTGCTCATTAACAGCGGATCAGTTGGCTGGTTTGCTTGTTTGTCATGGTGGAGGGCAGAGGCGAAGCCGTCTTGCGCTGGTGTGAAGTGCATGCCACCGTCTGACGGGCACCATGCGGTGGGGGGAGCAATTGCGCATTGGTGTTAGTGCAAATGAAGACTATTATGTTGCGAGTGTGGACCATTTACAGAGTGAGTGTGCCGTCAGACGTGCTCTACATGCCGTCAGAACCATTGGCTACAAACCCATTCGACACCTTGGCATATCGCCTGATGCTGTCGTGGTATGTTAATCGGGGAGGGGTGCACCGCTGATGTTGATGCATGTCTCAGGCTGTTGACGGCAAAAGCGTGAAAGTGTGTTGATGCATGACAAGCTGTACTGACATCAATGAGCAGCACCAATAATAGGACTAGGGTTAGGGTCCGGCTATTCCACTGTTCCCTGAGCGGGCCCTTGTACCAGATCAAGTACGGTTGTGTGAGAACCCCAAAAGTGTTTTGGTATGCCGAGCAAGAACGAGCGATGCACCTCTCATGTCATGATACCAGCAGCCACATCACATTGAGCACTACGCAAACCAGCCCCCCCACCCCCCTACTTTATCCCTTACACTAATCCTGCCCTCGACCCTGGCTGTATCTGTATGCGCGCGTCACGCACCTCCGCTGCCGGCCAGACTGTCTCGCTCGAGAGCATCTTCAAGCGGCGCGCCGGCGCCCTCAGCGCACTGCTCCGCATCACAACGCTCAACATCACAGCGCTCAACCGCCTTCTGTGGCAGAAGCTGAGCACTGCCTCTGCTCAGGTCGCCGTCGTTTCGAGAGTCGTCTGTGTCGCTGCTGCAGCTGCTGCAACTGTCCTCATGAGTAGACCTATCGTGTGTCTGCTGTGGCAGTTGGTGTGCGGACATGAGCCGTTCTAGGGCTTGCTCGAGGGCGGCTCTGCCTGTGGGCAGCAGTGCTCCGTTGCTGAGCGCCTGGCCAATGAGGCCTTGCGCAGCGGCGAGTGCCTGAGCATTGCGCTCCAGCCTGCGGGACTTCGCAGCCAACAGCAGAGTTGACAAAGCCAGATGTGTTGAATTGAGAGCCAGAGCGGTTTTCGGATCAAGCAGAAGTGGAAGTCGTGGTGTGCTCAGTTGTTGAGTACGCGAGGCTGGCCACGGAGGAGGCTATACTAGCGACATGTCATCTATCGTCAACTAGTGCTAGCACTTCGGAGTATAGACCACACACGTGGTGCATCCTTTCTCTGTGTAGGATGAGTTAAGAGGCACGCCACGCAGAACCTTGCACGCTACTGTACTTGATTGAACAAGATCGAAACGGATTTGGGTCCAGAAAAACTGACAGCACAGGAGTTGTGGTGGGCTGGCTCACTCCTACGGCACAAGCACGGCTGCTGCTCACTGCAAAGGAGGCCAGGTTTGCAGAATGCAATCACGCATCAAATGGTGCTTTGAAGTATATATAAATGACATGTGGCGCATCCTCTCTCCGTTAATGATGCTTCTAAGTTACGCAGAACCTTGCACGCTCTACGCCGCTGCCCGCCCTCACTAAGTGCCCATGAGTGGTGTGTGCCTGTCCCATACAGGTACTAGTCCAACAGCAAATTTAGTGCCTCAGGTTCAAATGGTATGGTCCGGCCTGTTTGCCTTCATGGTATGCTCTGCCTGCAGGCAGCAGCGCCTTGTCACCAAGATACTTCGAAGTCCACTTCGAAGTGTCAAATTTAGAATGGCACCGTAGGGTTGAGCACTTCCTGCTAGCCCTACTACCGTAGCAATACCCGATTCATCAGCTGCATTGGTGCTCTGAACCCGGGTGGTTTGTGTTGAGCGCTATTGCAGTCTTGCACAAGCTGCTTAGGCAGTGCCGCAGCAACATCCAGAAAAGCTGCGCAGCTGAACCTGCAGAAAATACGACATCCTAGATTTGACTGGTTGCCCTTTGTGAACATGCCTGAACCAGTCCACAATGCATGCACAAGCATCCAGTGGCAATGCAGCCACTGACATTTGCGCGGATTGGCGCTCACCAAAGCGCGTTCACGGCGCCTGCTCGCAGCTAGCTGCCGCTTTGCCTCGTGCACCTCCACAGCAGCTGCCGCGGCAGCGTTTGCGCTGTTGGCATCCAGAGACGACTGCAGCCCCATCTTGAGCGTGTGCATCTGCAATGGCATGATTCCACTGCAATGCAAAACCAGAGCAGTGGGTAACGACATGTAATCGATCATCTGATGACATACGTTTTGTCTGCCTGGTGTCGTTTGGATGAGCAACAAACGCTCTGTGAGCCACACATGAGAAAAGTAGCGCGAAAGACTATACTTGCGAAGACAAGTCGGTGGAGTTGCTGAAGGAGCAGAATATGATACTCAGGTAGGCAGTAATTAGACCCACAAGACTGCAAGGTTGACACAAAGGTCGTGATGCCTCAGCAGCAACAGGCACATAAGAAACAAGTCTTTTTCTAGGTGTTATGCTTTGTTGCAGCAGAAAAAAAAAAGTCCAAATGGTCAAATTCAACAGTTGTGGTGATGCAGTATATCAGTCAGTCTCACAAACTCATCACGTGGCATACCTCAAGCAGTCCATGAAACAATGCGTGAAAAGGTACAATCTAGCACACAGCGCCTGTCGATACCTGTCTGCAATCGCCGATGGCATGGCAGGAGGCTGCATGACCTCCCCCTTGTTGATCACGGGTGCGTTGCGGATAGTCCTAGCTCTTGTGGCGTACTTCAACGTGTCCACCGTCTCTTGGAGATCCGCGTCTGCTGGCGATATGCAGGCGACCATGACCGTTCGGCTGTTGCCGCCGAGGGAATCCTGATCGCAATTGATCACACAAGTGGTCATTATGAAGTAAGGCCGCCAAACACCATTGTACACACACCCGTGCACAAATCACCAAGCGGTGTGACGCTGCCGTACCATGCTACAACGCAACGGCGCACTGACATGATGTCAATGTAGCAATTCGTTGCCGTGTGCATTACCGCGTCAGCGCGGTGCTTACTTAACTGTACATGCATCCAACTTGAGCAAATACCCTGAAGAAGCAACAATATATAGGAGGGACATGCGCAATCAGCAATGGTCCATGGTTTTCTGCAACTCGTCACAACCTTTGTAAGCGTCAAAGCATAATGCAACATGCCCGCATCAGCTTTCCTAAGCAGCAATGCCATGCCCCCGATTCACTGTCGCTTGATGATGCCTCACAAAGGTTCAAGTTCACTCTCACTTCTGTCAGTGCCTCACGCAGGGTAACGTCGACTTTATTCTCTGCTACTTCACAACTCACTTCACAAGCTACCAGGCCTGAGGTGCGGTGCTTAGTTTGTTTCTTACCCTAACCCTAACCCTGATGCTAAACCTAACCCTAACCCTACCCCTAACCTAACTCTGACTGCCACGCACGGCGCACCTGTAGCAGTCTGGTGAGCTTTGACTCACGGTAGGGGACATGCCGCTTCAAATTTGCACTTTTTCTGTTGCCCACTGGCGTTGACAGGGCTCGGATGACCTTGCCCAGCGTAAAGAGGCCCTGATGGTGGATGACATGACACAATGTGAGTCATGGAAGTGGGGTTCAGCGAGTGATCAGCGTACTGTCGTGTACAGTGTACTGCAGCGTCAAGCACACAAGCTCTGGGGAGCCCTTTCTCGACAACAAGAACGTCAGGGTAAGATGATGCCCCCCAAGCTCATGACGGCCCTCGGGGCTATTTCCAGCAGCGCATCACGAAAGAAAGCATTGCACACATCCACAACTGATGAATCTTCTGTGCCACACGCAGGCGTTGCTACTGCGCATGAGCGGCACGTGCACTTGCTGCACAAAATGATCTCTGATGATTGAGGCTATGCGCTACCACAGAGCAAGTGGGAACGTGAAGGTAGAAGTGAGTGACATCTAGTACATTCACAGCAGCTCCAGACGAGGTGCATGGGCCATGGCAAACCGGACCCTAACCCTAGCAGGGGAATTCAACTCAACGATGCTGTACACTCATGCGGCACTTGGCGCGCCTGACAGGCACAGTGGTGGCAAATTAAGGCAAGAGTTGCAGGCAAGCGCTCACGCCGCACTCTGCGTGCAGCACTACACCAGTGCATGGTACCACTTGCAGTCTCTATCAGGGTGGCACCGCAAAGCGCTTTCGGTTTAATTGACAATACTTCAATTCTTACCTGGTTTATCGAAGAGACACTCATTTCCAACCCTGTCTGAGATTGTGCACTGCACATGACGGCTTTAATGCTGCTTGAATGTGCTGCGACTGTACTTGGTTTACTTCCTCTTGAGGAGCGGAAACCCCATTCTGCACTACATCGTATGCAACATGCATGCTCCTACTATGCCTGTGCAGCTTTCCTTCCTGGGAGCAAGGAGATGAGACTGTACCTGATTGATCTTCCTGGGAGCAAGGAGATGAGACTGTACCTGATTGATCTTGATGCTCTCCTTGAAGCGCATTCCCGTGGCGCCTGTGCGATCCGCCCTCTCTGTGCCGGCCAGGTCCACCAGGTGAAACTGCAAACAGAGTCAGGTGCACACAGCGCGCCATTGTGAACGTCCCGCAAACAGAGGCAGGTGCAGGCTGCGTGCCATCGTGAACATACTGCACAGTGTTGGGAAGTGAGGCTAGATGTGAAGCAAGCATCGGTTTGGTCATAAGAACATATAGCACAATGTCAGCAACTGAGGCTAGATGTGGAGCAAGCGCCGGTTTGGTCTCATGGACGAACTGCAAGACAATGACAGACTAGGTGCGCTTGGTGCTGGCCAGATCCACCATGTAACAGTGGCAGCAAAGCAAGGAAGGTGCATGGAGCGCGTCAATATGAACAAACAAGCCACAACAAACGGCCACGTTCATGAAGAAACTGTCAGCAAAGCCAGGTGCAGGGAGGGCGACACCGTGCCGCACCATGCTGCAGCGAGGGTAGAGGAAAGGTGAAGGCCACCGTATTGTTGACAACTGAACTATAATACCTTGAAGTATGCACACTGCCATGGTAAAGCCATCGGCATGCCCCGCAGTCGAGTTGTGGTGACATCACTGCAGGAAGTTGTCTGCTCACTGCCCCTTGAGTTTTGACTGCTGGCTCATCTACACTCCCTCTACCCTGATCAAGGCCCGGGACATATCCTGCATATGACCGATAATTTTGAAGTGTAATCACCTTTGACCTCGTGACCACAGGCAGACCGTTGCCACGCCCTTCAGGCGACACCATAACCCTCTCGACAGCAAGCGTGGCAATGGCGTGTGACCTGCTGCTGACTGCGTTCATGAACGTGCTGCCCGTTGCTCGGCGAGCGATGCCATCGGCCAACAACTGCCACGCGTCTTCTGCGCACGTCACCTGCAACGGCGAGGAAAAGCATCAACAATGAGCGCGGTCAAGCGCTTGTACGTCCATGAAATGAGTGCCAGACAATACACAGTGCGTTTGGCGAAAAATTCAACTGCTCGACAGCTGCGACGCGTCTTCTGCGTATGTCACCTGCAACGATCAAGAACACGTCAACAATGAGCGTGGTGAAGTGCTCGTACACGCTCAAAATATGTTACACATTGCATTCGCCAGGTGATGTCACCGCCCAGCAGCTGCCAGGTGCCTCAGGTGCATGACACTTGCAACAGTGAAATGTATTGACGATCAGCCCGGTCAAAAGCGGTTCTGCATCCGCAATATGACGGCTACACATATTAGGTATATGTGACATATACAAAGTCGCTTGGCAAGCAACGCCATTGGCCAGCAGCTGCCGGACGGCTTCAGCGCCTGACACCTGCAGTAGAGATGTGTGTCCCTGAAAGGCACGGTCAAAAGCGGTATCCATGATTCAGGTGCTTGGGAGAACACAGCGTGCGTGACGAGCAATGACTTGCGGCTGCAAGATGCTCCCATTTTACAGTGAGAGATCCATCAGTGCATTCCTGACCTGAACACTGAAAGCGTGTTTGCGTAGTGCAGTGATCAGCATGATGGCGGTGCGGTGAAACCCTCTGACATCTATTGTGTCTGTTACTTGCAGCACATGGCCGTGACGCTGCGCGTGAGTGTGTTCCAGGCCTTGCGGTTTCTGGCTTGTACAGCCGTAGCGCACTGCGCCATGTGTTCGACCTACTGCTGCATGACGCCTGTCACCCCAACACATCACATGTGCTGCTGATTGCCTTCATGCACGAATTGACATGCAGACGGGCACGCGTCACGTGATATCAGCGCTCATCAGTTACGATGCGTCCGCAGGTCGCGGCATCCATTGTGCATACTTGCACAATTGAGTAATGTTGGTAAAAGTTGCGCTGTGCGTGCAGGTCCGTCAGATGAGATCAAAGCATCATCGCTGCGTGCAAAGCGCTACCCAATATGCCATACTGGACAGCTGACAATACTGAACAGGTACCAGCATCAGCACACCTTGTCTTGATAATCATATAACGTTTGTAGGCGTATCTGAAGCATACAAACCATATTCTACTAGTATGACTGTAATCTTTAAAAACTCGCGCGTAAGCAGCACGTATACATTCATTGGTAATGAGCACTGATGTTTACCTCTTCGCACAGCGCCCCTGCGACTAGCATGCCGCCGCCCTCGTCTTCTCGCAAGGGCAGGTCCTGTGGTGATCAAGAAGGTATATATATTTTGAAGATTAACCAATAATATTTGACGGTGCGTGTTTGGCGGTGACTCAAAGTGCCAGCGCTGCAAAGAGCAAAGAGCATATGGCAGAGCACCAGGACAGGCGTATGCAGAACCAATAATATTTAACGGTGCGTGTTTGGCGGTGACTCAAAGTGCCAGCGCTGCAAAGAGCAAAGAGCATATGGCAGTGCACCAGGACAGGCGTATGAAGTTCAACGTATTTGATTGCATTGCCGCTGAAGCCGTGGCTTTGCCGGTCAAGGACTGCTTGAATAATAAATGTCTATAATGTGGCAGAGGCATCAGTGCAGGCATGACTTGCTGATGCTCAACCATCATCTGCTTGGATGAGAATATACAGATATAGCTCAGACCATCCATTCATGTGTTGTCTGTCTGTACTCAGCTCCTGGAGGGCATGAAAATGGTCTATGCAAAGGACATCATGCACATGACCATCCTCAATAATCATGTGAACTTGAGGTAGGTGACTTGCCTTCGGGCCGGTTGCGAGGCGCAGCAGGTCCTGCACCTCCTCCCTATAGATTTCAATGAAAGTGAGCGTAACGCGCACTGCCGCCAAGCCGCCATCCCTCTCCTCCCTTGCCACATAGTCAAACAAGTCCTCAAGTACACGAGCTGCAATGCCACGCTCCTCGCCGCCACCGCTGCCGAATACGGTGTGAGTTTTGCCGCTGGCGGTCTGGCCGTAGGCGAACGCGGTTACGTTGTAACCGGCGCAGCAGTCGGCCACCAGCGGGCGTACCGTGGCTTCGTAGCACTGCTGCTGCGTGCACGTACTGTCGAGGACGCCTGAAAAAGCACAAGTTCAAGTTCACACAGGAGTATGTGATTACCGGAAATCGGTACACCTAGAGCACTATGAGGCACTAGTGTCTGAATCACAAAGGTAACGAGCATGATGTGAGTTTCATGTCCAATGTGTGCACCATGCTTTGCTCCTAGAGAGCTGCCGGCAAAAATATTCATAGTATTTGAGGAACACGGAAGGCAGTCACCATGGTGTAGCAGCACGCACTATGCATGCGTTGGTTGGTGCTGAGGCAGGCACTGCAAGGTGCCAGGTGACTTGATGGCTGGATGCTCAAGCGTAAAAAGGCTACTGAGGCCATACATGGCCGTCTTTGACACACATATCATAGGCGATATGCCACGTACGCCCACATAACCCAATACTTCTTTAAAGTATGTGATGGGCGTAGGCGCTTTGCTATGTACGCCTGCACTACACAAGATACTATGCTGAACGAGATCTGTGCAAAGTGACACGTTGCGCACCTACCAAGGCAGCAGGTCAATAGTTGTTCAAATAGAGTAGATGTGTAGCCTGTGCCACTTTTCCCATCACCAGCCCTGTGTAATCTCAGCAGATGTCTAAGCAGAGTCAGTCCGAGGGCCGCCTGCTGCCTTGGCAGTCAATACTGCACGTAAAGGCCATGTCACCTGCACTCGGTTGTCAGAAGACTCCTCATGTGTGAGCACGCACATATCAGCTTGCGCACTGCACATGCATTAATTATCTCAATTCTTGCTTGGGGCACAAAAATCCCAGAGAGTTGATTTCAACATGTACTTTGTGGAGGCCATGCGCCCTGCACGCCAAATTCAATTTCAAAAAGCTCGTCAGATGCGTGCGTACATGCAAGGCCAGGCAGCGCACGAACACATACTTTGTGGAAGCCATATAAACAGCACATCATACTCAACTACATCAAAAAAAGAAAATGGCCACAAGCAGTCAAAGCTAAAGCTGAATTTGACATGATTCGGAAGTATGAAGCCAACTACTAAAAGTATGGAGCTAATTGTTTGAACATGAAGTTTGCAGCATCGCTCAACTGTCAAAGTCCCAGCAGCGGATCGACGAGCGTGAGTTGGTGCCTATGGACACCAGGTTGCGCTGAGCATCCGCCACCACGCAGTGACGCTCCTCCTGAGCCTTCTCCTGCACGCACAGTCAGGGGTGCAGTGCGTCACGAGGAGCCATGAAAAATGTGTAAACTGTAGACAAATGCAAAAGCAATTGTAGGCATGGCAGTCTGATGCCCCAACAACCTACATGACCAGCTATGTTGCATGTTGCACATCCTACCATTGCCCCCGCCGCCTCTGGGCTGTGCTGCGCTCTGTGAGGTTTTGCCAGAGCCATATGCATGGCGATGAAGGAAAACATTCTTGAGGCGAAAAACCGTCTCGTGTAGCAAGCAGCTTCCCCCTCCGCCCCCCCTCAAGCACAGAGTTTGATGTTAGACGAAATAGTCTCTTGGGTCACAAAATGTATGATCTGCTTGGCTCCTGCCTGTCCAACTGCAAGTACAACCGTCTGCATATCCTACAACTATTGATGAAGGATATGACGACATTGCACACCAAGCAAGACTTTGCATGTGGTGCATGTTCAAGCTGCACACTCAAAATGATGATGGGCCCTCTAAAGGCGGTAAAAAAAAACACGCTTGAGAACGTCCGCTGCAGGCCTGCAGCCGGTTACAATATACCAGCGCACTGCGATAGCTAGTGCACGGCCTCCTCTGCTGTGGCGATGAAGGACGTACAAACGCCATGGCCTGTCTGACTTGCCACTAGCCTGTCTTAATGACAAAACCTGTATCTTATGCAGCAGCACGACACTGCTTGATTACACCTCTGAGGCTGTTCGCGTGTGTGGCATCGCTCAATATGGCAAAACAATGCTGTGCCCACTGTTTTGCCTGCTGCACCATTCTAAAGGGGGCACTGGCGGGTTACTAATGCACTGGAGAGCCCATACTAAACCTGTGAGAGGTGATCTCAGGCAGAATTGGGCACAATGATTGCAACATCATGTTCAACTGGTTGGCGGCACTCGGTGAGCGGCTGCATAGCCACCAGGCTGAAGCTGATTGGTGAGCACCTGAAGGAGTCTGGTAGGTTAATGGTACTCATCTTGGCTCATTTACCTCAAGCATATGATCGATCAGGCGAGAGAGTTGCAACAAGCCATGTTGCCTGCGAACATGCTGCAGGTTTGAGTGCTCTTTACTGTGATGGCAACGAGCCTTGTGCATGCCAAGGAAAATATTAAGATCGCCGCTGACTCAAGGCGTCTGCGTTCTGGCAGGTTCGTACCTGCGCAGTGGAAAGTATTGAGGCGACTCTATGCGTGCTGCAATAACAAGAACTGTAGTAGTGGCCCCGCTAATGCATCCTTTCAGTTCCTCGCCAGCGTACCTGTGGAAGCAGTGGCCTGCAGCGCACAACCACTTTCACTTCCCATGAATCCTCTCCAGTAGCGGCAGCAGCGACACTCTGCGGCATTCCCACCATATTGCGTTCTAAGCCGACCTCCACTGCTGGTGCTAGGCACCTATCGATAGAATGATTTACGTACCCCTGCAAGTCGGCCGTTGTGCCAGTTGAAGTACGACAAGATTGAAGTACGACAAGATTGAAGTACGACAGATCGCTGTGAGACACCAATTCTTGTGGCAATACATCGTACAAGGGCATCTGCATTTCGGTAGAAGGCTGTTGTCGGGCAGATCTGCATAATATGCCCACATCATACATCGCAATGCAGGCGGGCACGAAGCCAAGCAAGTCTGTTCAACGAGAGCTAGTCTCAGACGCTGCAGCTACAGGCCCAGCTACTTACCTCCATCGCGCAATTCCTGCACAATGGTCTCACTCGCTGGCGGTTGTGGGCGGTGACCACCCAGCTCATGTTAAGTAACACCACTGCCAAGTGACACCACTGAGGTGTCTGCCTCGTCATCATTTGGTGCACGCTGTCTTGCGCTTTCTCGACCGCCTCTGTGAGCCACTGCAGGGCGTACCACTGCCGTCGCACCAGTGCTGCTGCACGCATTTGTTGCACAGTTATCCATGAGTGTTTGCGCCGTGAGGTGCCCCGTGTGCGCGGCACGTTAGCTGATCACATGCCCCACAGGCCCACAAACGTCGCGCGTTGATTGCCCCAGCAGCTCAGCTGCATGAGCTCACGCCCCGTGGTGAGCGGCCACAGCAGCACATGCAGTTGCTACCGCAGTACGCGGCCTGGATGGTTTATTTGATCACTTCATGAGCTCTGCAAAGTGCCCATGGGCAGTTGCATCTATGTATAGCAACACTGCAACTTGCCCACCTTCAGCAACGCATGCGCCTCCTCATGATGATGAGGTCAGCAGCAAAATGCCCGACGTAATTGCCTGGGCAGGAGATGTTACCTCAGCGTACCCTTCCCGCTTCAACATACCCTTCCCTGCAAAGACGTGGCAGATTCAAGCGGTCAACGCCTTGCGCCACTGCTGCATGAGGTTCTCACTGCATGAATTTTGCACAATATGACCCCATGTGCTGCTGCATGCATGTCTGCACGCCATCTGCTCACAATCTTTCACAAACAAGTGTGCCCACCGATTAGATCTCAGGTTAGGTGCTACCCCGCATTCCAGCAGCGCACTTTACATATGCCCCGTCCGTCAAGCATCCATCAGCGTGTGCCCACAGCAGCAAGCCTGTAGCCTGTGCTCTTCAGCAGCCTGAGCACAAGCGGTCCTCTTGGCCTACTAGGTACCACATCTGTGGTGGCCAGCAGCGCTTCAACACAGTTGTAAGCCACTCGAAACAATTTCGTAATGTGCTTCCTATCCGGCCTCATTGTTTGCTGTCGGGGGTGATGTTAAAATTGCATTTGTTACAGAAAGTGCTATGCTATATGCTCATGCATGCTCGTCCCCTGTGTAGCTCCGCGGTCGTGAGGTGCGAGTGTGGCTCGTATGTGGACCCGGCACGTTGTCGCGTCGTGCATCGGCTGGCTGCTGATGCTTGTCGCTCGACTCGGTTTAGGGTTAGGGTTACTAACCCTAACCCCTGACCCTAACCCTAACCCTAACCCTAACCCAAACTCGGCCTCATGATGGAGTGGCAAGTACCAAGCCCACTATTCTGGTCAATATAATCAGAGTTGCTACAGTTTTGCCACTTTGGCAAGCGGGTCATTTGGCAGCATCGGAGCGCAGGGGCGGAAGCTGCTGGAGGCTGTGACGACGGAGTGTGCCTGGCTATGCCAGCAGGATGTCAGTGCCCGGACGAGCGCGTCCTAAAGCTATTAAGGGCATCGCTCTGGCGCGCTTACGTTCGGCACTGTCGGCAGCGCTCCACATGGCGTACTCTGGTCGTGTCATGACAGACATGGCAGACTCCAGGGGGGGGGGGAGCACATAGAGGACGGAGGGGAGGATCCCGAGATGCCGTTTGGTGGTGGCGGGGCTTGAGTGGTTGTCATCGAGACACTTTCAGACTTTCACATGACATGTAGACTCCGTACAGCAAGCTTCGAATCGGATGCCATTCATCTGGGCTTTTTCACGCTCTGGAACGAGAATGCCATTTGGTGGCGGCGGGGCTTGAGTGGTTGTCATCGAGACACTTTCAGACTTTCACATGACATGTAGATTTCGTACAGCAAGCTTCGAATTGGATGCCATTCATCTGGGCTTTTTCACGCTCTTATTTTTTTGAAAAAAATAAAAAGTGCAGTAGGGCGCAGTGCAGACTAGGCTGCTGCGTTGACGCAAACTTTTCGAATGCATAGGCAACCCGGCCTCCCTTGGGCCTTATAAATACAAGTCCATACGTATATGTACAAAGTTGTGCATACCTGTTCCCCCCCTCTGCCCCCCCCACACACACGCACGCGCGCACACAGCACAACCACCAGTTGAAGTGATGATTTCAAGTGTGGAATGCACAAGAGGAACTGTCAGAGGTAGTCAAGGGCAGCTAGGGTAGGTATATCAAAAGCAGCAGCGGGCAATACCACAGAGCATGCTACGCGTACGTTTAAAGTACCTTGAAGTATTTGAAGCGTATGGCTTACATCAAGTACAGTTACTAAAATCATACAGAGTACATGCACATCAGCAGCAGTCCAGCAAACTGCAAGTGTACCATGAAGGGTGAGGGCGCTGCCTCACCTCTGCCGCCACTGCGGCATGCATAAACCCCATCACCGTACATATTCAAGCTCAAAGCTGAGTGTTGAGAAGAAGCCTACGTGCGCACACATAACCCGCACCTAACCGTAAATCTAACCCAAGCCGTAATTACTACCCTGACATTAAAGCTTACAAAACCTGAACCCGAAAACTGACCCTAACCCGAAACCTAATACATGAATGCTTTCAGTAACACTGTTGTTTCTGATGTACATTCAGCGATCACGGATATCCACATCTGCTCACTGCGCAAAGCAAAGCTCACCCTGACGTAGGCAGCGCTGCATATGTGATGTATGTGCTCAGAGCACTGATGATGCGCAACGCACCACAGGAACCATGGACACTGACACACCATTGAGATGTGAGAGCGGAAGCATGCCGTACCAGATGGAACAAGGACGCTTTGCAACATGAAAAACAGCAGACGCAAAAGCATGCAGCACGTGGCAGGCAACAGAACAGAAAGACCGAGACGAAATTGACAGAATGCGAAAGCAACGCGCAGCACGTGTTATTGAAACAGGTGGCATGCGGTGGGGTGTACCAAGCGTGCCGATGCAAGGCGCAGTCAACAACTGCCTAGCGCCATGCACGCACTCTGATCGCACCTGCCCATGCAACAGTGGCAAGGGCAAGTGGACCCACGGACCCACAGCTGGCCGGGCTGTGGCGGGGTCTCATCCTAGGGGGGGGGGGGAGGGGCCTAAAGGGGGGGCGAGAAAGCCCCCCCCCCCCCCCCGGCATCGGATCAATCAGGGTACTACTAAGAAGGAAGCAGGTGCGCCTAGTAGACTCACGAGGCAACATCATACTTCAAGAAATAAGAGGGGTGAGGGCTTCGGCCAACGCCGCACAGCCCCCACTGGCCAAACATATAGAGAGAAACTGGTTTAGTCGCTCGGCGACTCGCAGCGGCGCTCGACCTCCCCCTTGGGGGACAGCGAGCGGGTCGCGCTGCGGCCGCGCGTCTCCGGCTTCTGGTTGTCGCTCTTGCCGCCGAAGACGAAGCGGCACAGGCCGCCCGCGATGGTGCCGACGCCACCGACCACCGCGCCAGTGGTGTTCCCGATGACGGCGCCGGTGATACCCACCACGGCGCCGACGGCGTCACCGACCAGGCTGGACTGCCGGCGTGGTGGTGCGTCTTGGGCTGCTCGAACTCGGGGGCTGGCTGCGAGGCACGCTCGGCTTGGACTGCCTGGTCGTAGGCCTGAGCTTGCTCGCGGGTGCGGATTTGCAGGTACGATGCAAACTGGCTGCGAGCTCGGTCGCCCTTGAGTTTTTCCATGCACACCTGCAGGAACGAAGTAGAGGGGGGGGCGGGGGGGGGGGGGGGGGGGCAGGTACTGTGAGCACACGAAGGATGAAGGTTTCAAGCCACATACAGGGGCAGATTGTTATTGCCGCTAGCACCCAAAGTTGGGTGGCCATCTAGGACTCATCAGAATCCATCAGCATGATCTTTAAGTACAAGGCTGCACTACACGTGCAACAGTAACACACAATTTGCTGAAGTCTCCCATTGCCACATGCCTCAGTGTCTAACCTATGTGATGCCTCAGTGTCTAACCTGTGTGATCACATGAAGTTGAATACGCCGCACATGCAACAACAGTACCCTGTCGAAGGGCTGGAGCCGCATTGCGAGCTCAAGTGTACACAATGCATAATCAAGCAACCTATCCTCTGTCTACAGCACGGAGCACTGCCATGTTGCTAACTTCAACTTCAACTTCATCGTCCGCATCCGCTCCTCCCTCACCTCGCCCGTCGCACCGATGACCTGGCCGCCGCCGCTGTCTATCCAGATCAGCTTGTGGTTGTCGTACTGCGGGTCGTAGGACGAAACGACCCGCGCGATCCGGACGCGCGTGCGGGGGTTGATGCGGGACAGCTTCGCGTCGTCCCCTGGCAGCTCGGCGAACGCCGCCGCCGCCACCTTGCGCTCTGCAGCCCGTGTCGCAAACGCGGCGGCGATTGCGGTCCTCTGGGCTGCCGGCATACGTGGTACGGGCGGGGGCATGGCCGCGTCCGCGGGGAGCTTGTTGAAGTACGCGGCGGTGGCGGCGCGAGTGCGCTTGTCCGGCTGGCGGAGGTTGGCGCGGTGGCAGCGCTGCTGCTCTGCGGGCCAGCGCTGCATTTCGCCGAGGAGGTCTGTATAGGGAGGTAGATAGATGCGGACGGCATGGTTGAGAAATCACGTGGTGAAGCTGCGCAGCGCATGGGATGTTATTGGATGCAGTGTCATCACAGGGCTCAGTGACATCATGTCTGCCGGTGACTAGGTACTGTGTGTTGCTTTGCAGTGCCTTGCTGATGCACAACTCACAGGCCATACATATGGTGTAGAAAACCGTTCTGCGAACGTGCAAGGCCTTCCACACAATCCGAAAAACTTCAGGCGAACGTGCAAGGCCTTCCACACTATCCGAAAAGCTTCAGGCTGGTGTGAGCGAACGTGCATCTGAATGACGTACTAACTGTCAACAACGTGTGCGGCATGTACACTTCCACTTATAATTAAGCTGGTGCTCGGCGTCGGCGAGCAGCTGAGTAGGCGGCGCATAGCATAGCAACGATGTGTGCCTTTTCTTGCTGGGCGGTACCAGTCAAGAAGTGATGCACGTGCTGCTTCCTCCCCCTGAATGCTTTCCAAAAGCACACATTCCGAGGCCTGTTTTCCATTCATACTAACCCCATACGCATCGCCTGCTTCGTCAGCCCTCTGCCCAAGGGCAACCGCGTTGTGGTCATGGCCGGCGCGGGGGAGTGCATCGAGCGCGCCGCGCCCTACAAGTGCAACCCGGCGCTGGAGGCGACGGCCGCGGTGGCGCTGGACGCGGCCTTCACGAGCACCGGCGGGTTCGCGGTACATACTGGCAGCGTCACAGCTTGCAGTTGGTTGATCAAATTGCAGTTACTTCGAGGTATTCAACTCTCAATACTTCAATGCAGAGGCTTAAAATACAATGAAGACATCTGCAATGGATAATAAAATCACAGCAGGTTGGTGGCGCTGGACGCGGCCTTTGCGAGCACCGGGGGGTTGCGGTGGGTGCTGTCTGCGTCTCACCTTGCGCCTGCAAGTTGACTGTTCAAACAGTCAGCATATATATACTTTGCAGTTTCATACTTCAATGTAGAGGCTTCAAATACAAGGAAGACTTGTTCGATGGATAGTACAATCATCACAATTCGGTGGCGCTGGATGCGGCATTCGCGAGCACCGGGGGGTCTGCGGTGGCTGCAATCAGCATCATAGCTTGCGGTTGAACGCAGCGCCAGCGTCACAGTTGAAGTTGCACTTGTCAGCGCCGGACATGGCCTTCACGAGCACCAGGGGTTCTGCGGTGGGTGCAATCAGCATCACAGCTTGCAGTTGAACGTAGGGCCGGCGTCACATGTTGAAGTTGAACGCGCGTCGGCGCTGAACGCCGCCATCACGAGCACCAGGGCTTTGCAGTAGGTGCTGTCGGCGTCACGCCCTGCCGTACGTGTTGATTGATTGAGTAGCGAGTACATTTTTAGAGTCGACAAAGGTCAGGGTGGAGGATTTGGAACAACAAATACTTGTCTCTTGAGCAGTGATTAATCCCATAGGCCGCTGAGGCGGCCTTTTCAAGCACAGGAGGGTTCGCGATAGGCGCCATCGGCGTCACGCCTTGCACCTGCATGTTGATTATTTCCAATACGTTTTCATAAGCCAAACAATAGTGTAGAGAGGCTTCAAAACAACTACATAGCGCTTGTATACTAATTGCTAGCGACACACGCATTGCCATGTGACCTCACCCTGCGTGCCAGCCCTAAGCCATTCTAGCGCCACTGCAGCCTCGTGACATCTTTTGTGACAACATCTTGGTGCAGGTTTTCGAGATGTTCATGGGCGACCCCATCGTCTTGCCGGCAGGCGACGCTTGCCTACAGGTAAAGTTCAACTGTATTCCACACGTGTCAAGCAGCTCTGCTGGTTTTGAGAGGCAATATTAGCAAAGGCACTTTCCCCAGTTGACGGCAGTTTCTTCTGCATCAACTGCCCGTGCGTAAATGCTCGTGTTCCTTGCTTGCGACAACTATGGACCCTGAAACCATTACTATGGGGTTGATATATGATGTACTACTTCAAAAGTATGTATCAGAATTTGTCGCTTGTTTAGTGCGCTGCCTCACACACGCGGTTATTGCTCATCAGCACAGGCACCAATTTGTATCGGAGCTCTGCTCGCTCTTCCTCACAAAGCGCGTGTCTGCTGCTCGCTGCTGCATCGTAGCTTGCACATCACATGCGCCTGCCACACGATAGGGCTGTGCTGCCTTGCCTTGATTGTGTAGGGGGGAGTTTATTGGACTTTTACATCAGTTGAGCCGCTCGGGCTGCACTGCATACTTCTACACTGCATTTCCTGCACTGCAACCGTACTTCCTGACTCCAATCGGCATAAAACTACATTACATTTTTCAACTTCATCACAGGTCGCTTCTCACAGTGCAATTCTTTGCTGCCCACTGCCGTGCGCTGCAGCTGTGTTCTCTGGGCGCTCCCGTTTCCGTCTCCGACATTGACGTGTGGGCGACGTACGACCCGATCAAGGTATGTATGTGCTTCAAGTTGAAGTATGCCTTTGCCTTCCCTACACACGCATCTCGCTTTTGTTCTGAGCGCCTGACCGCAGCAGAAATCATGTGCGCTGAGCAGTGGGCAGAGTGAGTCAGAGTGAGCGAGTGATGTAGGACTCGGACTCACAGGTACCTGTAGACTTGAAGTTAAATGAAACCCAGACGCGTGCAGGGGGAAGAAAGCCTGAGGCTGGTGCAGCGGGACGTCACCTCACAGTGGAGCGTCATGTCCTCACGCATAAACATCATCTGTATAGTTCATCATCTGCATACTGTGGTAGCATCCACAGGAGAAGCCAATGCTTCTCTTCACAGGATCCTACACACACATACCTTAGCACCCTATCTACTGCTTGTCTACCTCGGCCAGGTTACCATCCCCGGCGTTGTGGAGGCTGAGAACTTCGACATTGGCGGTCCCGGCGTCACCTTCTTCGAGACCACGCCGGACAACAACGGTGGCAACATTGGGTACCGCCCCGATGCGCCGTCCATTGACGTTGAGTTTGGCAACAACGCTGATAAGGTACTTGCAAGTGTGCTCGTGAAAACCTGATAAAACTGCTCGCTCATCCGTGCAGTGAGCTGCAGTTGCAATGATCGACCTGGCTGGCCCATTGAGCTGCTGATTGAGAGTAAAGGGCGCTTCTATTTTCGCCAAGCGTTGCCATGCTGAGACAGGTCTAGCACAGGTTTTTGAAAATGATGTGTGTGACAGTTGGCACAATTGCAGGGCTGCAGTGCCTAGGCCCCGACCCCCTGTCATGCTGAACACTGCCGCCGCCGCCGCGCCGCAGGTCATGTCGAATGACGCCGACCTCAACGCTCAGGCTGTAGCAGCTGCTAGGTACTAACGCAGTGCCACTGGTGGCACCACTGTGACCATGGCGACACGGCGGACACGGATTCGACTTCTGAGTCACCACTATGACATGAGCTGCGGTTCGCCGCCGCGGCACTCTAACTTGAAGACTTGTACCGTAACGCCTTCTTTTTCCCCGTGAACTTGATGTTGTATATTATGTCCTGGACCGCGGCGCATGGGCTGAGCACACGATGAATAGGCTTTGCAATTGCTATATCTACGGAAGGGCTGGCGGTTTGGCGCTGGCCGGCGAGGGCCGCGGCACCTGCAACAGTGCGATGCGGCGGTAAGCGCTGACGTCGCCATCAGGGGCTATGACTGCGTTCCAGTTGTCGATCACGACACTTCAAGTTGTGAGCGCGCGCTGTAGCGCGAGGAAGGTGCGGCGGCGCCAGACGGCAACGCGCTGCGCAAGATTGTAGCTGCCCTGCGAGCTCTGCTCGGCGAGTGCGTGTAGCAGCGCTTGGGTGTCGCGTGACATAGCGCCGAAGTGGTCAAAGGCTGCGGAAAATAGGGTGTGTGTGGTGGGGTCCAAGGCCCCTGAGACTACATATGTGTCTATCTTTTCCTGCGAAGCCGATTCAAGCACGCGCTGCACATCGCGTGCGACCCCCTGAGGCTGATGGAGGCGGGAGGGGCATGAGCTGTCACGTATGGTGACGTCTATGCAACACGCTACTTCAAAGCCGCCGCAGTTTAGTGCACCATACTGCCGCTACCGCTTCCGCGCTCAACTGCACTTTGGGGACCGGAAGGCAAACTTGGTTGCTGCCGAAGTTGTTGAAGTTTGGATGATTTGAAGTTTTGGTGTTGAACGCTGCACCCATCCGAAAAGCGCCAGCCTGTGCATATCATCTGATGCAAACATTGATGCAGCCTGTGGTGACTGTACACAGACCGCAGCACTTGAGTACACAAGATTGCCTATGGCCAAGCACAGCCGCAGTGGGACGAGCATCGATGCACCCTTGACGGCGAGTCATTGTGCACAACAGTTACTTCCACGCATCTGCCCATCAAACAGCAAGACCGAAGTGCGCACCACCTCCACAAAACGATGGTGATGCATTATGTAGGAGCGTGGAGCGCTGCTGACGCTCATCACTGAGCAGTGGCACCATTGCAATGGTGGAGTGCCGCTAATGCTCGACACTCAGCATATCAACCATCTTGAGCACAGTGACTGTTGATGCTCCGTGGGCACTCATTACTGAGCACCGTTGCCATGCCCACGCCGAGCATGAGCGCCTTGCGTCGAGCAACAGGGCTTCATGCGTAGCGCATGCGAATTAGCAGGCACTCCTCGTTCTGGTCGTTTTCGTCGTTCACAAAGAGGAAAACCTCTGCGCTGCCAGCAGCATCGGGGGCGTGCAGCCACAGCCTAATGAACCCCGTCCCGCCCGCAGCAGCCTGTACAATTGGCATGGCAAGGTAAGAGTGCGGAATCAGGCCGCAACGATGCCGCGAAGTACATGGCGACCGCCAAACATGCCCACACTGAGCATGTACATGCGCTCAGTCGATGATACGTGTAGTATGAATCAGATGTGGATATCTGGCTGGCCATGACACTGAATATTTCGCTGACCAAACGCCACCTACAATTGCCTTGCACTCGTGCAATCGCTGACACGAGCCCATGACGCTCTGACACGCGCAAGGAACTGCAGCATGCATGGCCCTAACCCTACCCCTAACCTTAGCCCAAAGTGAAAGCAGACAGCAATCGTTTAGACGCAAGCGCCGCAATAACCAGGCAAGTGCGCCAGCTACCGACACGTCAGTGCTCAGCTGAACTAAAACTTCAACATCAGCTGAGCCATGCTGCTCTGCCACCCTGCGCATCTCACCTCCAGCCCCCCGTGCCGCGGCGCCACGACGGTCTCGTCGCTACCGACACGTCAGTGCTCAGCAGAACTGAAAACTTCAACAACAACTGAGCCATGCTGCCCTGCGCATCTCACCTCCAGCCCCCCGTGCAGCGGCGCCATGACCGTCTCGTCGCTACCGACACGTCAGTGCTCAGCTGAACTAGAACTTCTTCAACATCAGCTGAGCCATGCTGCGCTACGCACCTCCAGCCCACCGTGCCGTGGCACCATGACGGTCTCGTCACTACCGACACACCAGTGCTCAGCAAAACTAAACACTTCAACATCAGCTGAGCCATGCTGCTCTGCGCACCTCACCTCCAGTCCCCCGTGCCGCGGCGCCATGACGGTCTCGTCGCTGCTGCGCAGCCTGAAGGCGCGTGCCTGCGACCACGGGTTGGCGTACGCAATGCGCTTGTGACTCTCCTTGCCCACCGGGAGGTCCAGCTCGTTGGTCTTGGTGACGACTGGCGGGAGCGCAGTGGCCGTAGCGAGCCACGCGCCGACCAGTTCTTGGGTGTCGACGTCCACCATGTGCACCTGGTAGGTACGTAGGTATAGCACACGGGTATCAGTAGGGGTAGGCAGGGGGTAGCTGAGTCGTGTGACACAGGGGCGAGGGGTGCGGTACGGGGCAAATAAGTGTTGCAGTTGCGCAATTCTCATTTGACACTCAGTATCATGCAATACAGCACACGCTGCCTGGCGCGCGTGTGTCAGGCTTCATCGGCGTACCGCAGCTGCTGCACCAGTGTCAGTCCAAGGTTGCATGAAGAGTCTACAGATGACTGTAGGTCCGTCGAAAATGATGAAGGGCATGCGTACCTGAACCTTTGATCCCCCCGGTGCGTGTAGGGCGGTAGCGCATGTCCACCCTGTTGTACGCCCCCGACACCAGCTGCGTACGTAAAAGTGCAGACCAAGCGCACAGCAGCAGCAGACTGTCAGAGGAGGGAAGTGGTGTAGCGTGACATGCCTGGTGCCTGCGCAATGTGCTTTGGTGACATCAATGCTGCAACTACCAGCTTTCAACTCTGAACTCTGTTGTACGCACCCGACACAAGCTGTGCACGTGGCAATGGCAAACAGCAGAGCACAGCAAAAGGCAGACGGTCAGAGGAGTGGGGTAGTCTAAACAGAACGCAAGCGTCGATGGCGTGTGACGGTGCAGGCATTCCGCCGTGTTTGCTTTTACGTAGAGGCCAGGCCAGCTGCAGACAGAGGCAGTGAGGTGAGGCTAAAACGCCGGCGCAAGTGCGGCGCCTGGGACGCCTGGTGCCTGCGCAGCATATTTTGACAACACCGTTGCTGCCAACTGTGAACCGGCTATGTTAATGTCAGGCTACGCTGCGCATGTACACTTTCAACGTATGTGTATGCGGCGCAGGCAGGGTGCTGGCATGAACTTGGTGGCGCAGAACAAATCCCTTTGACCTTCTACACCAGCCTCCCTGTTGGCCATTGTCAACCGCACCACAGCGCAACTGGGGGCAGTGGACATCTGAAGCTGCACGTGGTGTCTCAGCCATTTGGCAAGTGAGTGGGTCCATCTAATGTTGTGCGTCGCAGTACCTGGAAGGTGGTGGGTGGGTCAAATTCGCAGTCCCCGGGTGCAGAACTGAAGCAGCGGACCCGCCTGTACATGGAAGGTGACAGTAGCAGCGGTGACAGCGGCAGGAGCAGCATCAGCAGAAGCAGCAGCAGCGACAGCAGAGGCAACAACCGCAAGTGCAAAGGCTCAGCATTCAGGAGGGCAGCGCAGCACAGGATATGAACGTAAAAGCAAGTTCACTGCATTGCGAGCTTGACTTGAGTGCCAGCGGCGTCATCAGAGCAGATGATTTGCTTCAAGCTGTTTACCTGTGTTCGTGCGCTCACGCCATTACGCTCTCACAGTGCATTCAAGAACATCTTAGCAGTTGCAGCAGTGCTTGACGGGAGCACTGACCGCGGTGGACAAAAAATTGGCAGCGGCATCGACCCAATTACCCGAATAACTCACGGTAACACATACAGTGCTCACCTGGAGTACCGGCCCGGCGCATACAATGAAGCAGCTTACTTGCAGTAAAGATAGTGATGCGCAACAACCAGAGTAAGTTGCAGCGCAACCACTCACCTGGAGTACCGATGATCACGCAAAATGAGATTGGCCTGCTCCTTTGAAGTCACTCACTCTGAGTCACTCACTCATAATGACCAGAACGACTCGACCAGAATGATTCACTCACTGAAGAGAGTGAGTGAGTTGCAGCAGTGCTCACCTGGAGTACCGATCACCGCGCACCACAAGGTTGGCGGCGCTGGCCTGTCCCAGTGTTGCGTGAACGTCCAGGCGCAGACGCGAGTGCACCATGACGTGCCAGATCTCATATAGGCGCGTGCGATCCCTGTCATCGTGTAGCAGCAGGTAGAACTCGCCGGCGCTGCAAGAGGGCATGCGCCAAAGCCGCAACGGGAATGGTGAGGAAATGAGATGGCCGCAAAAACAATCCAGTTGGACAAACGGGAAAAGTCGTTAGTGCATGTATAACAGGTAAGATGCGGGCATGCGAATGACAAGGCATGTGCGGTTGTTGATGTCATCGTATAGCAGCAGGTAGAACTCCCCGGCGCTGCAAGGATCGCGTGTTTAAGCAGTGTAAATGGCTGCGCTGAGGGGGTGAGATGGCGCGGCATGCAAGAGCCGACGATAATCGCAACAACAATACAGTTGGGCAAACGTGAAAAGTCCTTACTGCATGTGTGAGAGGTAATGCGCGGGCATGCAAAGAGCAAGGCATACGTGCTTCCTGTTGCTGTAGAAAAGCAGGTAGAACTCGCCGGCGCTGCAAGGCACACGTGGTGTTGCAGCGCAGACAGCGGAGGGTCGTAGCGACTGTTTACGTACTTTCATTGCAGGGTTCAACAAGTTGTGAGCGCAATCTGTGTCGCTCCGTAGAGGATGAGACGATGATGTGTAACACGCGCTGCACAATGATACTGGGTGCGCGGCGCAACAGGAAGTACTTCCAAAACACGAGGGCCACCTGGCCTGCAACCCAAGTAAAATGCTACCTGACAGAGAGTGTGGGAGCTGATGGCGAGCCAAGTATACTCCATCTCTTCAGAATACTCCCACTGAACACATACTCCGAAGTGCCTTCACATCAAGTGCTTTGAAGTTTTCTTCTTTCTTGAGCACCGCCAATGAAGCAGCATCAAGCAAGATAATGTTCAGGGGTTTACATCATTAATTCACAACACTGTTTTGCATACCTGGGAAAGGCGCGGACCCTGTACTCGATGAATATCTCGCTGACGGAGGGGTCGTTGCTGAGCGCTGATACGTGCCCCTTTGACCCCATTACAGCTGGACCGCACGCCTGCTGCTGCCGCTGACGCCACTCCACCACCACGTTGCCGCCAGTTCTGAGACGCAGCAAAGGAGTGCATGTAAGTGAAAAGTTGGACATCTCTTGGGTCGTGGATCGTCCAGGATGAACAAGCATGCAGCATCAGCAAGATGTGCTTCTGCACCTTGCCAGCGCCTTTGCGAAGGTATACAACAAGCATAGCAGCCATGGCATTCGTCATGACTGGCAGGCTGCCGCCGGCCTGATGACTCTGTGAGCGTAGTGATACAGTTGAAGTAGACAGTTGTACCTATTTTAAAAAGAGTAAACAGCTCAAAAGCTCAGCAACAAATCGTGTTGAAGTGACCCTACAGTGAAAAAAATCACCCTATGATTTGAATGATTTCTTGAAATGCGTATCTGCCGCAGTTTACGGTACGATAGAGGTACACGCATGCAACACATACCCAAAAGCAGACCAAAGGTTCAACGGTAGAGCAATCTCCCCGCCTTTGCACAGGCTTCTTCGCAGCGTCATCACCAGCAGCGCTCACCCCCCCCCCCACGACTTATGAGAACAGCCGATGCATCACATCGATAGGCCAGCACAAGCACAGCCTCTTGAATGCATGCATGGAATCACGACGGTGTCTGTGCATGCACAAATGAATGAATGAATGAATGAATGCATGAATGATTGACGGAGAAAACCTGTCAACGCAGTGCACGAACTTCTCCGCGGCATCATCGGCAGCGCCGCTCACGCCGCACGCCTCGGAAGCCGGCAAAAGGCCTCAACCAGCGCCTGCACAGTACACGCATAGACAACGCCAGCTCAGATGTCTATATATTTAGAAGAACTAGCTGTGGGCGGGACGGCGGGATGCGAATCAGTCTCCGCCTGGGCTGCAAGCTCCACGTGCCACCTTGGAGCACGTTGGTATGATTGCTGCACCCCACGTGCAACACACCAACTTCAACTTCAAAACTTCTGCAGTTGAAGTTACGCTGGAAACAGGAAAAACAGAGAGCGAGAGCGAGCGAGCAAGCAGCGCGAGAAAGCAAGATGGCGACATTTGCTAGTGGCAGCTCGGTGCCAGGAGCGCCGGGCTCTGGTATGCTGAACGTGGTGGTGGAGGGCTGCAGCCATGGTGAGCTGGATCCTATCTACGCTTCCGTAGCAAGGATAGAGGAGGCCGCTAGCATCAAAGTGGACCTGCTGCTGTGCTGTGGAGACTTTCAGTCGCTGCGGGATGCGGGAGACTTTGAGGGAATGGCGGTTCCCGCACACCACAGGTGATCTATGGGTTGTAAAACTCGTTGCCTTCACTACCTGATTTCTGGCTCGAGTCATGCAGGTACAGTAGTGCCTTTGCCGTGAGGCACTCATGTACTGAGTGCGAAATCTTCCCAGCTCAGCAACACTTTCTACGAGCGCTTCAGTAGGAGTTGCCTGTCACGAAGTTCACAACCAGAGGGCTATGTCGAGGGCGGGAAAAACCCGCGAACATCTCGGTGCAAGGTCAATCTTCTCCCTGTATTCAATGCGTATATAGTACACTTCAGACCAGGTCCTCACGCCTGAAATCATGCCTCTCAATGCCACTCACATTCTGCTTCGCATATTCACGGCTACTGGTGTTTGGTGGTGATAGGACATGAAGTTGTGAGAGATTTGCTAGAGGATATACGGGCCCAATGCAACGCCTCGTATGTTGAACAAACAGAGATTTCGATCTGATTCGGCTTCAGTTAACGTGGGTCTCATGGGTCAGTGTGGATGATTCCTGGGACTTCTCACCCTTGCGTACGTTGTCAACACAACTTTGTGCAACGCCATTTGTATGTGTTGAACTCTGAAGGCTATACCTGTGTGTAAATCCGCACGTACGCGTATCCTGTACTTTGGATGCAACGCCCGCCGCTGCGACTTAACGAGGCTTGCACATGACATTTTCTGAAGAAATATGGTGACGACACGGGCTATTTTAGGAATATGGCGGCGACAAAGTAATCGAAGAACACATCATTATGGGACTGATCGCATGCCACTACTTACATCAACTTCACATATGTATTCATGATGATTGCCTATAATGTCCAACAACAATTTCTACAAGAGGAGCACAGCGCTGGCCTTTGTGTCATGGCTCAACTGCAATGGACAACAACTTCCGCCTTTCCTGCGCTTGTGCCTGTGATGCAGGCACCTGGCGTCCTTTCATGACTACTACCATGGTCGCAAAGTTGCCCCCGTGCTGACCATATTCATTGGGGGGAATCACGAAGCCAGCAACTACTTGCAGGAACTGCACTACGGGGGTTGGGTGGCTCCCAATATATATTTCCTGGGGTTCAGCGGCGTGGTCAATGTGGGGGGCATCAGAATAGGGGGGCTTACGGGGATATACAACCACAGGCATTACAGCCTAGGACATTTTGAGGTGAGACCACATGTATGCAAGTCGTTAAGGCTCTGGCAACGTTTTTCACTGCTGACAAGCATGTAATGCTCATGTGTAAGCATGAACAACACAGTCGTGCCTTTTGTATCCTGTACTGAATGAACGAGAATGATGAACAAAAAGCAGTAAACAAATGGAAAACATGCCACACAGCGTCATTGTGCTGTAGATGAGTAGGCCTGATTGTGAGAGGTGCCACCACAGGGTGAATTTGTCTACAACTGGACTATCGCATGTAAGATGCCCCTGTTACAGACGCCGCCACACTCTCCGGACATGCTGCACCTCACTTACCACATGCAAGAGTATGATGCGTGCCACCGTCACTGTTGCATGTGCTGTTGCTATGGTACCACCTTCACTGTTGCATGTGAGGTGTCTGTTGCAGGCGCCGCCGTACTCGCCGGACATGCTGCACATTGTGTACCACGTGTGCGAGAACGATCTTGTACCCACTTCACTGTTGCACGTGACAAGCCTGTTGCGACATGTACCAACTTCACTGCCGCATGTGACGTGCCTGTCGCAGGCACCGCCATGTTCGCCTGATACGCTGCGCAGCGTGTACCACGTGCGCGAATTTGACGTGTGCCAACGTTACTGTTGTATGTGCTGTACCTGTTGTTATGGTACCAACTTCACTGTTGCGTGTGACGTGCCTGTTGCAGGCGCCGCCATACTCGCCAGACACGCTGCGCAGCGTGTACCACGTGCGTGAGTACGATGTGTACAAGCTGGCGCAGCTCACGGGCAAGGTGGACATTATGATGAGCCACGACTGGCCGCGCGGCATAGCGCGCCATGGCAACGTAGGTGAGCACTGCCTGCGACGCGCTCTTTGCACAAGAAACGTTCTACAAGAGGTCAGATAAACTATCCAATGTACACATGATCCAGGCTCAGCGACCATGGCAACGTAGGTGAGCCATGATGATGGCAGGGAGTGTTGATGAGCGACGTCCCACAAGAGGTCAGATGCAATATCTATTGCAAGGATGATCCAGGCTCAGCGACCGCGAGAAGCTCGTGTACCTCGCCAAACACATTTATGACATGCTGTTGAAGTTTGGAAATGTGTGCGAGGTGTAGCACTGCAACTTCACACGTGTGCTTGTGAATGCGCACCACCCCAGTTACGTGACACTGAGTTTAGCATCGGCAGTTTGATCCACTGCTGGAGACGGTTCGAGGCTGAGCGCTGTGCTCTTTGCTTAGGGCTAGGGCTAGGGTTAGATTTGGTTAGGCACGCTGCCAATCCCCGATCAGCCTCACTGCTTATGGCTGCGGGCCGGGCGCCCCCTTGAGCAGCTGCACACAATATCACAATGTACCCCTATCTATTTCACGCGATGCAAGATCGCTCGCACCACCACCCACAACTGCTGACCTGGTATGTATGACATACCCTCATGTACTGTACTCTTTGTATATAATCCATACACTGCAAGATCGCTGGCTCTGTTGCCTACGACTGCTAACATGGCATGTATGACATATCTTCCCGGCACGCAGGGCGCCTGCTGCAGAGGAAATCCTACTTTCGCGAGGAGATTGAGGACAACACCCTTGGCAGCCCCCCTGCTGAGCAGCTGCTGCACATGCTCAAGCCCGCCTACTGGTTCAGCGCGCACTTGCACACAAAGTTTGCGGCGCTGGTGAAGCATGATGACGGGACTGAGACGCGCTTTCTGGCGCTGGACAAGTGTTTGCCGAATCGCGAGTTCCTGCAGCTCGTGTCGCTGCCGAGACCGACAGGTACTGGTCGCCATCATCATTTTGGCTTCGCTGTTTGAGGGAATGATTTTCCTCGCAAATTTTGTGTCGTGCATGGAAGTGTATTGCAGTCTGCAGGTCGTGCCGCTGCCGAGAGCGATGGTACTGCTGCAGATCATCGTATCCGCTGCTTGTCAGGGGAACATGTTCCCCCCCCCGCAAATTCTGTGTTGTGCATGGCCGTACATTGCAGTTACACTCAGCATTTCAATTTGGATGAGTCTAAGTAGTGCTTCCTGACGGAGCGCCTGATCTGCTTTGCTGTGGGTTGCTCTGGCGCTCGGCTCACTCATCTTTGCAATAATAGGCCCCACCATAAGGCCATGCGATACACCCACGTCTTGGTTAATTGACTTCTTGCCGTATACGAGTGTGCGCCGTCCTCATTGGGATCAAGTATTTGTCTCGCAAACTATGTGCCTACTTGCATCAACAGTACTCCCCGCTGCTTCTGCCTTTGTCTTCCCGGTAGACACACCCCGCCAGACACGCGGTGCAACAGTACCATGCTCAGCACCAGCAAGAATTCACCTCATCACCTGCTCGCCAGCCGCTATCCCCGCATCGTCTACTATCAGAACCTGCGTACCTTACAGTTTATATGTACCTTAAGTGTGTGGCCCCTGCGCTGCCTGCAAACATGCCAGAAACCTGAGTATGCCTGTATCGATGTATCTCATCCTTGAAACCCCTATGCCTCACTGCATATCCCTGTCCCATGCGCGTGTGCGCTGCCGCACCGCCTGCAGACACGCCAGAAGGCAGGGGCGCGCCAGTGCTCAGGTACGACCCGGAGTGGCTGGCCATAGTCAAGAAGACGCACCACCTGCTCTCCAGCCACCGCGGCAACGTCTACCTGCCCACAGAGTGCGAGCGCGTAACGGACGAGGAGATAGCGGACGTGCGCAAGCGCTTCGACCGCGTGCCGCACAACTTCAACCCGCCGCCGCGGCCGCACAACGGCGGCGCCGGCGCGCTGCAGGGGGACCCACAGGTACTTGATCGTGTGTGCTCGTTTATTATGCATACTGGAAGGCTCTGTGTGTATGTGTATGTGTGTGGCCCGAGGGCATGAATTGTGAAACGCCGGATTCATGGCGGCTCTCATGTCCCCGAGACGACCAATTTGTTGTGACAACGCGTCAGACATTCAGGTTAGCAGCATGATTTTTAGGTGTGTAGTGCAGTGTGGCGGTATCATGATTGCCGTAGCACTGGGTGTGGGGCCGCAGCACCTGTTGCGTATGGTGCGTAAACCTCACCAGCACAAGTAGACATAAATGTAAATTGGAAGCACGAATTAACACCGACCTGTCAATGTAATCAATTTCACTGAGTGTGACAAGTGGCAATCACACTTGTAGCTCTGCACGTGACACTTTACTCTGAGACTCGTGTCCTCGTCACGATGCCTGATCAATCTGTGCACATTGCTCCACCACTTTGAGCACCAAGTTTGTATTGCAGTCTGCCACCGTGCGTGTTGATCGTTCGAGCATCGAATGTGTATGGCGCCTGCAACAATCACTTGGCCACATCCTCATCCAGCGTTGCTCGACCCCACGCTCCATTCACTTGCGCGCACTCGTCTTGCTGCCGCAGACGGATGCCTTCCTGGCCGGCCTCGGGCTCAAGCACCGAGTGACAGTTCCATGCGCCAGCTCCCAAGCTGCTTCACTGAACGGCGGCGGAGCAGCCAATGCCCCTATCGCAGCAGCAGCAGCAGCAGCAGCAGCAGCAGCACCCGCGCAAGCGCCAAAGCGGGCCAGAAATGCGCTCGCTTTACCGGCCGCCAGGGACCCTGATGAGCTCGATTTGGATGGCCTAGATGGCGATGACGGGGCGTATAGCGCCAGTGGCGCAGCAGCAGCTGCGGCAGTCGGTGGCAGTTTAGAGGATGTGGATACAGATGCGGTGGAGAGCGAAGGGGAGGATGAGGCGGCCGCCTTGTGGGAGGGGGGAGGGGGGGCGGACCCCGGGGACGACCCCAACTCCATAGCCCTGGAAGTATAGTCTGTTTTCATACTGCACAGTGCGCTAATGCACGCAGCATTATGCAAGAGAGTGCGCGCTGCGGTTTGTGTCACGTTGTCGTTGATGCCGCTGCCCTTCTAATGCAAGTGGCACCTCTCATTGCCCGTTTTAAGGCGTGCTTGTTGGAATCGCAGACACGAAGCCGTGCTTGACACTGCCAGTGCACTATTAGGTCTCAAAGGCCACCGCACCTGAAGCATTGGTGTGGAGAGCAGCGAAACGATGCGCAACTAGGTAAAGCTGCAGCGCAACTGCACCAGCACTGTGCAGTATGGGTGTGTGCACGACTGAGGCGCCCGCTGTGAGTTCCAGGTCACTCACTATAAAGTTCGCACATGTATGATTAGTTTTAGCTCTGTACTCCATCATGTGAAACCAAACTGAAACGCTGCAATGCAAACGGTAGTGCCACAGTCTTGAGCCGTGAAACCCTTCTTTCGAGAAGGTCTCTTGCATACTTTGAAGTACAAGACACGCTGGCGCAATGCTTTGTCAATCTGCAGTCACAATCGAGCCATGGGCAGGGTGCCTACCCCCACACCACGGCCGTTGGCCCATGCGTCGTGCATGCTGCCGCTGCCACAGCCACCGCCGTTCGCCCCGTTGGCGGGCTCGTTGCCGCTGTAACAGTCGTATGCCACCCGCTTGTTGGGGTCGCTGAGCACTGCGAACGCATGACTGATCGCCTTAAATGCCTCTGACGCGTGAGGACCGCCTTGCTTGTCCGGGTGGCATTTGAGAGCAATGGCGCATCTTCAGGAAGAAAACATACGTCAAGTGCTTCAAATCCATTGATCGGTATTGCTACCTACACAGATGATTGTCTTCAACTGCAGGCACCACTATCAGGTATTGCTGTCCATTGAAAGTGCCAGCAGGTCAGAGCCCCACCTCACTATTTGCAACGATGCTGATGATAACTGCACACGGCAGCAGCAGCCGACGGACGTGCGCCCTACTTTATTCATCTCAGGCACATGTGCGTGTCTTGAGTTTCCATCACCTCTCGTAGTGATTGCCACGCCTTCACTGTCGAGTACTGCGCAGTATGTGCAGTGACCCAGACGTTGTAGTGACTCTGGCATTACTGCTGACCTAGAAGCTTGTCCCAACTTGGCACCTGCCATCATGTCTTTGACACCTGTATTGCTGCGCATTTAGAGAGGCAACAAGAGCAGGGGACATGTGAAACCTGGCTTCAGGCACTTGAGATCAACAAAGTTCCACTGTCAAGACACTCTGCTGCACATCTGGCAGCATTATCATCAGGCCAGAGTCGTTGCGCACGAAAGCATTTGCGTTGATCTGTCAACTACGCTGTTTGATGTTTGAGGCCTGCAACACATGAAACACTGACCACAGTACTGAGGCCACTTTGAAGTAAAAGTACATGTTCACAAATACACATGTAGGTTTTGGTTGCAAGTCCATGGACATACACCATCTGGGCTTCTTCGTGCCCTGAGCGACAACTAATAAAAAGGACATGTTGTGCTTCGAAATGATGCATCTCGATGAGACAAACCAAAGGCAGCGCGCTGAAGCTGTAGCTTCAGTCCAGGCAGTTTCACAGTTCCAACTGTGTAAGCGGCGCAAGGTCTACACCAACTGCGCATTCTGGGTGTTCCTTGTGAAGTACAACATGGCACAGCGCAGACTAGGCTGCTGCGTTGACGCAAGCTTTCGATTGCATAGGCAACCCGGCCTCCCTTGGGCCTTTATAAATACAAGTCCATACGTACAACATCCAATATCAACCAACGCTGCCATCGCGATGCACCCAAGCAATGCCGTTTGATGTGGCAGTGGCAGAGGAGGGAGTTGAGGCTTTTGACGCTGGCATTTGAAGAAGGAGTGCTCTATTTTATGCCACCATGCTCTCTGTTTAATGCAACTTAACGCATGGAGAAGTTGTTGCCGCAGGACGGAGTCCCAAAGATACATCATGGTTTGGTTGTGGGGCGGTGGTGGTACATAGCGTGAAAATAGGGAAGCCGGCTTGCTCTCAAGTCTCTCTTCGGAGAAGGAGTGTTGCTTTGCGTATTTAATCCATGAAGCGAGGGGTATTCGCGCTCTAAGCAAAATTGATGAAATGACATCAACGGCCCCAGACTCGGGTGAGACTGACGATAGCATACTTCTCTAGTACTTCAGTACCTGGGAAAACCCTTGCCAATGCCTTCGTCACACCAGGATCCAAGCCCAGCTCTTGGAACTGCGTCGGATTGCTGCATGCGAAGGCCAGTGCTGTAGCGAAGCAGTGGTGTACCAGGCAATCCCGGACTGTCTCATCAAACAGCAGCTCCCTGACTTCTTCATCCGAGAACTTGTCAGCTAGAAGTTGGTCGAGGCGTGCCCTCCTTTGCACCCTGCTGTGCGACATGACTGCAAGGGCAGTGCACAAGCACACGCTGGATGCAGGCAGACAGCGTGACTTAGCATGACCAGTTTCAGCATTCTACGGCAGATATGTAAATGTGCAGGGCTTGAACGTTGGCAAGCGGCTGTGTGTGCCGTAGCGCACTCCTACTGTTACCGTAGTATCACGCAATACTTCCTAGCACCTGGACTAAATGCGCACAGTGCACTGCCACAATACATGTATACATGCTCTTGACGGGCATTTCCTTGCAACACTCAGGGAGAAACATAATGGCAGAGAGCATGATCTTAAGGTGTTGGACGCGCCGCATGAATGTATACTTCTATATGCTCTACTTGGTTTCCTGCGTTGACTCCTAGACTGATGAGAAGTTGAAGACAGCCTTTTGAACACGTCATAACTAGAGGAGAACTGTGCAGTAGCCTGCAAGCTTTGGGAGAGTGACAATGGCCCTAGCCAGCATGGCGTTCAAGATAGCCGCGAGCAACCGCGTGTACGTGCCAGTTCAGCTTCGGCGTCCAGGATAACGACAATTAGCATACACTGGTACGAAGGACAGGTCCAAGACGTTCATGAACCGACATGTGGCAGCCGATCTCACCGTGCGCACGTACCATGGTGAGGCACCTGCAACACTTCCGCAATGAAAACAGCAACTCACCAACTCTTTTGACAACTGAAGCACAAGGCTTCAGCCTGTGGCGTCGCGCAATATGCCCTGACACGCTGTTGGTCGTCAGGGGCTGTCGTGATGCAAAGCAAACACTTGCCTCGACCTCGACCGCCTCTCTTCAGAATACACAAGACACGCTGTTGAAGAATAAACATGACTACTTCAACCGGCTAAGGTTGCCAGCAACTGTGGCAAGCCAGCGACATCATTTGGGGAGTGATTGGATTATTCAACAGCAAGCAGCTCCGCAGGCAGTGGGGAATTACGGCTTCGCTTTCTAGTGCGCTGCAAGGGTTGTCCTACAGTAGAGGGCAATGTCCTACTTGGCTACGCACCAGTGAAGGTGGAGCTCTCCAAGTGGGCTCGGGGGCTGCGGCGGAAGAAGCGCCGTCTGACTTTCATCTGTAGTCAGCTTCAGCTTAATGAGTGTTTGTAGGCTTTGTGACTGTTTGTGCACTCGAGATATCCCAGCGGGGAAAACGTGCACAAGCAGAATATGAATGCACGTGTATCCAAACGTGCTGCAGAATAGCCCAATATTCATGTTACCACCCCTCAAGCGGAAGTAATGAAGCACACTGCTATGGAGTGTTGTTTGTGTGACGGCAACAGACCGCAATTTCTGCTGGCACTTCTTGTCGCTGTACGCCGCATATGCCGCCCCAGCACTTCACATCTGGACGCTACGTGGGGCCTCGCGGCACCCCTGATTGTTGTTGCACACACAGTTCAGAGTCCCGTCCATGGGGAGGGGGTAGCAATGGCGGCGATGGCGCAGGCAGGCGGCGGCTATGTCCGCTTTGTGGCCGATGTCGACGCAGCAGCTGAGGATCAAGCCTGCTGCCTGCCAGTGCTGTACCAAGATCATCAACGTGAACACCAACACCTGCATCACCAACGTCAAAGACTGGAGCCTCTCTGCTGCCATCACGGTCCCTGCCATCGGCGATGGCGCACGCCTTCAACCCACAACCGACACAGGGACACAATCTTGGGGCCTCGCGGCGCCCTTGATTAATCAACTGCTGTAACATGTGACTATAGTACTACAACTCTGCGGAGTGTTGTCCAAGTAAGGTGGTTGGAGAGCGGCGCCTGCGCGCGCAATGGGCAGGCGGCGGCACGTGTTGATTGATGGGTGCGGCCGCCGTGCAGGAGCAGGTCCTGGAGCAGGTGCAAGGAGTTCGCAGTGGGGGTTCCAGTGTGCGGCCGGGGGACGCCAATGGGGGCGAGGTCAGCAATCAATTTCTTAAATAGAAGGTGAGATGGGAGTCACTTAGCATACATACGGGAGCCCGACCTCACAAGTGACCGCAAATATTCCTGGAACTCCGAGTCCCTAGACAGTTCTCTTTTAAATTAGTGGAGCGTCATGATGCATCCTAGAGAGCCTCTACATTGACTTGAGCTGCCACACCTTAGGCTACTCAGTAGGCTACATAGCGGAGTCGAGCCCAGCCACCGGAGTAGCAACGCTAGCCCCCAAGGCACTCTCCTGCACCAAGCCCTAACCTTGGCCAGTTGACTGTGAGTGCTATTATACACCTTACATTCTGGTCTCTACTTTTTGAATCTTCCTCTGCCGCTCAAGCTCGCAATGGCCTGTACCACCCGGCCCTTGGCACACATCTGCTTGTGTCCTTTGCGCCCAGACATGTTTTCGCTTGCTCAAAGTTGAAGCTGTAGCAGATATGCTTGCTACAGTTACAGCATCAGCCTTTAGCGCCAGTACCTGTGTGTGTCAAACGCCATCGCCATGTGGACACCATTTGATGAACGAGAGTCCGCAGAGGACATCAAACATTAATGCAAGCTTCATAAACACATCGGTCGTGTAAGGCAGCGAGCGACTTTCGTGAGAGGCTTACGAGGTGCGCACGAAACTTGGTGACTCGCCGCTTCAACTTGGGGTTGCTGTAGCTGTTCGGCGCAGCAGCTCAACTGTGGCCCTGGCTGTCCAGTCGCTTGTCACCCGCAAGCCCGCATCAGGATATATTTTATTCATCGCAGCTTTTGCTACGTCCAAACCGGATCAATCCATGCGAGCAAGCAATGAAGACACTTCGCGTGGAGGCGTTCACGCCTTGGGTGTGAGGCCACGGAAACGAACGACGATGCTTCTGAATGACCGCAGCATGATACCGGCACTCGCCGCAGCACCCGCACACCACATCTGAACCACGGTACGTCAAACGGCAAAAGGCCAACATGATCGTGCACGTAGAGCTCGCAAGCATTTTGGGTTGGCCACTAGCTCTATTTCTTTGCTGAGCTGTTTGGATCTGACACCAAAGCCGTGTTCAGAGCATAAAACGAGTTGCTTTGGGCTAGACAAGAATGCATATGCTCGTAGGGAGTTGAGTGATTTTTAAAGAGAAGGTGTGGCTTGCTGACTTGGCTGGGAGTCCACACAACATTGGCACTCTCCTCTATAGGTATTCCTATGACATATATGACACAGCGCGCGATCAAAAACAAAGCATCAGCCCAAAAATGTTGTGCTCGAACTTTTGGAAATGCAATGAACTGTGGTGACGTATACAGAACTGTGTTGACGTATACATCAATCTGCGCTCTTGTGCTTTGCATTCACAGCTTTTGGAGCATGTTTCAAGCCCGTCAATGGCGGGGAAGTGAAGGAGTCATACACTGCGAAGGTTGTGCTTTGGCCCATGACGTCCGGCAATATGAGGCCAGCTTCTTCGGCCAGCACACCACAGGTGAGGAGAGGGGTCACAAAGGGGGCGGTAAACCGATAATGGATGAAGTGTTCCAAGTTTCGCTTTTTGAACAAGTACAACTGTTTGGCTGAATGCACGGATTGTGAACAGCAGCCTGGGCAGCATGTGGAGCACCTCGATTTGAAGCTCCGTAAGGAAGTGGATTTGAAGCTCCGTAAGGAAGTGCAAGTAGGGTGTAAGCTTTTTCTCCTGCCACACGCAAAGGCGACGCGCGACCAGTGTGAACACTGCATTTTCCCTTCGTTTTGCCTGTCAGGCATCAGGCTCGTTATGGCTGATGGCCGCAGCGTGCAAGGAGCAAGCATGAGAACATGCGTCATATAGTGTGGATCATCAGCATCATTTTCTGTCAATGCATTACCATTACCTCGTGCAAGTGTTCCTATGACTGACGGTAATCAAAAACCTGCCCCAGAGGGAAAGGCTCAGCGTGCAGGTTTGCCAGAAGCTCTAGCACTGCTCTGTACCCATGCATACATACATACGTCCATGTCTGGCGGCAGCGATTTTCACCACATCTTCTTATATTGATGTTGACTCCAACACTTGCAGACGGCACTCTGTCACATTCGGAAAATAGAGCATTCCTGTCCTGTTGTCTGATATCAGTTTTTTGCTACACCTCACATCGCTTCGTTCCACAACCGCTCTGTTCAGGTGTTGGCAGTGGTAGATGGCAAGGACAGAGGGCACCGAGAATCAAGTCTACGATCGCGTTTAGGCCGGAGGCGGCCACTAAGCACGTGAGCTAGGACGAGCCTGCCGCTGTGGAGCGCATCACCAACAAGAACCTTCGGCGTCGTGTGATCGAGAAGAGCAACAGGAGGCACATGCTGCTCACGTCAGAAGCAGAGCCGCCCAAGATGTGGGAGCAGGTACGCGATGCCGTGCTCTTGAAGTCTGTGACGTGGTTGAAGTTTACATCAAAGTAAGTGTCTTACCTGCGGCGGAAGTGTGCAGACTGAGTACGCACTACTTACATTCTGGCACATGCCAGGCATGTGCTAGGTGCCTGCGAACGCGAAGTTTGTTCATCATCACCTTGTAGACGCCTCGGCGCTATGGAGGTATTTCTGAAGTTCACCATGAATAGATGTATTGTTGGTTATCAGCCGACCACCACCTAAGTTATCTGGCGTCGGCACGGGTAGCCAGTGTAGCTGAGCCAGTAGAGCTGACAAGAGGCATCGGCTGACAACTTCAACATATGTGATAATGTCATGTACATCTACATCTGCAGTGGCATGGCACCACTGCTCCGGTGACACGCAGATCACGCGTGTGTTCTTGCTTCACACGGTGCATTATTCTGGACAGGAGGTGTAAGAATAGCATATATGATATATTGGAATATCTATGTCGGTTTTCAAACTTCGACCGTTTGGATTGAGCCGGTGCCTTCGCCGTCCTGATGAATACACATCTCCTAGTGGTGCTCTTTGTCACCGATGGCCGCTGCGCAGCCCCGCTCATGACCTTTTGAGCCTGCTAAATTGTGAGAGCAGCATTGATACACCAACAACGTCTAGGCTCCTGAGGCAACGCATCGGGAGGCAAAAACGGTGCTCGGACAGTACTTGAAGTTCAAAGCATGTGACGTGCATAATGAGTCACAATGGAGAGAGAGAAAAGTTTGCATACATAGTTGCAAAAAGTGTGCATCAGAAACGTGTTGGAGAATATAAGAAATACAGCAGAATGCCTCAGAAAAATATCGTAATTGATGCTCGCCAGAACTTTACATGCATTAGCTGTGGCAAAAGCCCCCCCTAAAAACTGAACCAAACTTTCAAAGTTCCATTTGCTGACCTACCGAGACAAAGCTTCAGCTATTTCTACAAGCATCCGATCAGCGGCCCGTCAGACCGTTGGATCATCGACCAGCGGACGGTAGCTGAACCCCTACGTCGCTTGATCTTTCCCGCAGCTTGTTCAATGCCTGCGTGCCGATGATCTTGATGATGCCGAGGCACTGGGCGATTGTCAAGCCCAGCTTGTTGTGCTGGTGCTCCAGCGCCATCAAATGATGACGCGGGCGTAGAAACACCTCGCTCGACAGCCTGTCAGTGAGGGCCACAATGCCGCGTTCTTGACAGTTTTGTCCACATCGGCCTTCAGCAGGCCGAGGATGGTGGTGCCACCGGCGCAGCCACTATCGCCGCTGCTGCCCAGCCTCTAGTGCTTGGGCATCTTGACCTGCCAGCCATTATGGTTCCACTGGCGGCAGGTATCATTTCGGAACGTACATAAAGGCAGTGCTGTCCGGATCACATCCGTCCTGATTTCTGAGGGATGCCAGGAGGGCTTTCCCGATACATGAAACGCGCATGATGGGGCTGCGAATGCAACATTGCGGTACACGCCATGAGTGCTAGGATCGCGGGTTCACCTGCCACTGTTTGCTAGGCCAGAGGCAGGTGCATGTCCAGTACAGCCTTTGACTGCCGTATCTACACTGCCTGTACAACGAAAGTGGTCAGCGCACCCTATGTTATTGTATCACTACTGTAACACCAAGCATGACCACCTCACGCACAGAGCAAGCGCCACAACAGTTACCTCAAAGGTCAAGATACAGTGCAGGTTTGCTGTGGTTGGTTCCAACTCAAACTCTGGAGCACCCAACAGCTATGTACCTATTCAGATAAGGCTTGAGGCTGCCGCACACATCGTTTTGCTCAACGGCCAGTCAGTCCGAAAGTAGCTGTATTAACCAGCATGGGCAGCTGCAAAACCCTGCACTCATTGACCTTCATTGTCTCGCTTCTCATTCAGTCTTGTAAGGTGCCTCACGAGCTACATCTCTGGTAAGATTAGCAACGAGGCGCTCAATGAAAGACGGTGTCGCAGAAACGAGGTTTCCACTGGCAGCAGGCAGGCTGGCTGCCATCTTCAAAGTATCACACAGCTTCTGCCTGTCGGTGGGCAGCTGCAGCTGCTGCAGCGTGCCGTCGGACTGGATTCAACATCATGTGATCTTCCCCACGCATGTGCCAGACTGAGTCTGAGATAAAGTTTGAGGTGGCGCTCAATGCTGAGCTTTGCCAACGTCGCCTCAACGCATGCGACCTGTGCAGCGGACTGTAAGAGTTCCATGTGTGAGGGCAAGGCATGCATGCTGTGTGGAGAGCAGTGCCGTCAGATGAAGCCTGTATCCCTGCTTTGCACCAGCAGCCAGTGCCAGTCTGCAACTTTGAAATGGCCTGGTGATTGCCCATGGGGATGTGTATTGTACAACACCCAGCGGCACGCGCGTCCTCTGTGCTGCCTGTCGTGACAGCTTTCCTGAGCAGGTGCCAAACGAAGCCAATGCATGAGCAGCGTCAATTGTTATGCCTGCTGCCAGCGATAATTTGAGCTTGCTGCGCAGCTTGTAGAGTCAGGTGTGCACAAGGCCGACCTCGCCAGTCACAGCCTGACACAGATTCCCACAGACTGGTGGATTGGCTGTGACCACTGTCATTGGTGAGCTCACCGTACATGCGCAATAGTGATCGCACACGCAGATGCGAAGCATGCATAGGGTTAGGGTCAGGGTTATATATATTCGGGCGCATGTCATATAAGTAGGCATAGTGGACCTTCAGCGGTATCTGTGTCCTCAGCTAGACATAATAATTTCTTATTCCGTGTTCCGTTTCGGTTCTATTTCGTTTCTCATATCTTGGATTTGTGCCAGAAAGTATGTCGTACAGTGTCACCAGCAAGGCCCTGAGCCTGTTACAGCTCATCGACGACACTCTGGTCATGAGCTCCATTGTGCATGCACATGATTATGGCCACAATCATGCATCAGCCTGCAGCCATGGGCGTGTGTACGTGTCGTACCTCGACAGCATGCCTTTCTTACAGCCCTACAGCAGCTGCTCAGCAGCATACCAGATGATGCTGGTTGTGTACTTCGACTGGGTGAGATGGCGGGGGTTCAGCGCCGCGCACCTCCGTCTGGCGACGATGGCACCTACGTATTCTGGTGTCATCCTGAGCACCACCGCACCCGCGTTGAGGATGGAGTGCAGAAGTGCTTCAGCGAGGCAGCCAAGAAGTGCCAGAGCCGCGGGATTATGTCGGTGTCCGTTGGCCACTACAAGTACGGCTGTCAGGAACTGCAGACTGCTGTTGCCATAAATGACAGCTGTTGGAGAAGCACAAGTGACGAGCGCCCTGTGCTCCCCCCGCTCTTGGAAGGCAACTCCTGGATGGCGGAGCTGTGGAGCATAACCAGACGAGCGCGTTGCTGCTGCACTGCTGCCAGGTTACGCAATGCAGCACGTCATCGTCATCACTGGGCATGTGGCACATGATGTGCTGGTGCTCAACATGGCTGTGCCCGAGGCGTCACTTGTCGGCTCCTAGAATTCAAATGTCGTTGTGCCCAGCTGAGGGAGTGCTTTCAACGCTGACATGCTTGCCAATACCGATGGGCTGCGCTCCGACGAGGTCGTTGATGATCACCTAACGATGCTTGAGGCCTTTATGTGAAGCTTCTTGCAATTGCGCACGATGGCTGCGGCCATGCAGAGCACTGCTGCTGTACGCGCAGCACTGCCCGCACGAGCAGGCGCTGAACTCCCGTTGCCACAAGTGCGCTGCGGCGATTGTGGTGCGGCGGCACCATTGTGAGGACTGCTCCAGGGACCTGACGTACGATGTGAGCATCGCATGATGCGATCTGAGAGCATGAGTAAGCGTGTTGAACTGCAAGCAGGTCAACACGAACGCCTCAAGCAGCGCCAGTCGATCATCGACGACCTTGTTGGAGCGCGGCCCATCGGTGTCGGCCAGCGTGTCAGCGTCGAACGCCCGCCCTGAGCTTGGCACCACGACATGTGAACTCCACGAGCCGACAAGGGACGCCTCGGGCGCAGCCAGCTTGAGGACCAGCACATCGGGTGGAACCTGCCCGGTGATGATGACGACATGCTGCGTTGCGTAATCTGGCAGCGGTGCAGCAGCAACGCGCTCGTCTGCCGACATCGTGTTTCACAGATCCGCAATCCAGAAGTCGCCTTTGAAAATCGGGGGGAGCACAGGGCGCTCGTCGCTTGTGGTCCCACGGCTGCTGTCATCGCTGGCAAGGGCGGGCTGCTCTTCCCGATGGCCGCACTCGTACAGACCACTGGACGCCGCGATGATCCCGTGGCTCTGGCACTGCTTGGCTACTTCGCAGTACCATGCCCGCAGTCCATCCTCATTGCGGGTGCGGTGGTGCTCAGGATGACACCAGAACACGTACCTGCCATCGTCGCCAGACGGAGCACTGCACAGGTGCACGGTGCCGAACCCCCGCCGTCTCACCCAGTCGAAGTACGCGACCAGCTTCATCTGGTATGCTGCTGAACGGCTGCTGTAGGGCTGCAAAAACGGCACGCTGTCGAGGTACGACACATACACACGCCCGCGGTTGCAGGCTGGTGCATCGTGGCCGTACTCATGCGCATACACCATGAAGCTCATGACCCAAGCGCCGTCGATGAGCTGAAACAGGCTCAGGGCTTTGCTGGTATACAGCATTCTCTTCCGCGGGTTGTTTCCGGGTGCAGCGCAGAATGTGTGCTGGAAGGGTGCCGGTATGCTGACTGCACTGTGGCAGTTGCTGACCAGCCTCATGACAACCGGCGGAGCACCTGGGGGGAGCACGCTCTGCACGCGCTGCTCTACATCATGATAGTCGCTTACATCCGAGCGCGGTAGCTTCTCCGCTGAGAACACGTCAAGCAGTGCTCCTGCAGTGCCGCTAAGTGTGCTCTTGAGGCGGGCCACAGCCATCAGCACCATCTGCATCCGCCACAGACGCCGCAGGTAGTGACGTGCCAACATCACCCCCCCCCCCCCTGTGCAAGCGCATCACTGCCGACACCCAGTGAGCCCTCCTTGAGCTACTCCCCGACGCGTGCCTCGGGCGTCAATGCTGTCTCCCATACCGCCCAGTCACCGCCCGCATGCAGCGACCCCCGCCAGGGCGCTCTGCATTGCTCCAGAATGCACACTGTCAGTCAACAGCTACACTGTGGAAGCGCCGCCGCCGCCTCCCCTTGGTGCCACCAGTGTGGTCTCAGCTGCAACTTTAATTGCAGCAGGCTGAGCATCAAGCTCCTCTGTTGCTATAGACAGCCCCACCGCTGCCATACCCAACGACCCTTGCAGCGGGCGTGACTTACACTTAGCTATATGCAGTTGGGGCATGCAAAAGATGAAGAGGCAAGCCACGCATCTGTGCATGCAACCACCATTGCGCATGTGCGGTGAGCTCGCCGATCACAGTGGTCACAGCCGATCCACCAGTCTGTGGAAATCTGTGTCAGGCCGTGACTGGCGACGTCGGCCTTGTGCACACAGGTACCGGCCTCTACAAGCTGCGCAGCAAGCTCTATGCCATCGCTTGCAGCAGGCATCGGCTCCGTCCATGCATCAGCTTCATCTGGCACCTGCTCCGAAAAGCTGTTGTGACATGCAGCGCAGACGACGCGTATATCGCCGGGTGTTGTCCAATACACATCCCCATGGACAATCACCGGGCCATTCTGAGACTGGCACAGTTACTTGCTGCTGATGCAGAGCAGGTATGCAAGCTTCATATGACGGCACTGCTCTCCACACAGCATGCATGCCTTGCCCTCACATCTGGAACAGTCTGCTGCACAGGTCGCATGCGTTGAGGCAGCGTTGGCAAGCTCAGCATCGAGCGCCACCTCAAACTTGTGTAATGCAGCTTGAAGATCCATGCTGCTGCTGCTGCTGGTGCCGCCGCCGAGGCAGATGCTATGAACGTCAGACATGGCATGGCACCATCAAGGACGTTGTCGCTGGAATGAGGTTTGCCAGCAGCCCGGAGCTGGTCATTGAGGGTCACGGTGCTGGTGCTGGCAAACCTCATTCCAGCAGCAACATCCTTGATGGTGTCATGCCATGTCACACCGACTTACCGCCATGGCAAGTGCACTTGTAACCCATGTGCTGCTTGGCGGCTATGAATCATTTGTGTGTTCATGCTACTCCGGCGGCTGATACGCATTCGTAGCGGCCTTATGGCCCCCTCTAGAGGTCATGGACGCAAACATGCGGTGTTAGTGGCAGGTGCCGCTCAGAGGCTACCACGGCATATCTGCATTGCTTTCAGTGGTGTAAACCGCCCTGGCCTGAGCACCACCTCAGGCTGGCTCGGCACCACAAAGCCACAAAAAAGTGAGTGCCAGACAAGCGCAGCTGCTCAAACACAGGAGGCCCAGGTGCACTGAAGTCGACGTCATGCCGGCTGCTAGCTTGGTCCAGTTTGCGAAGTTGAACTGCTGCAGCCTTGCGCGCGCAGCAGCTGACGCAGCAGACCTGTTCGCGCAGCTTGTCGTACTGCATTCCTGGCTGACAGCCTTACTGCCCACGTCGCGCACTCTAACCAGTGGTGAGCGAGATCTTGATTTATCTGCGGGAGGGGACTCACCCGTCACTGGGCCCCTTCTTCAGGAAAGAGGGGAGGGATTGCCTTCCTCGCTCTTTCCGGGCCGTGCCTGTGTTCAGCAGCATGCGCTTGTCTGGATGCAGCTTGTCAAGCACCAATGTAGTTGAGTGCACCACCTATGCAAGTGTCGTGGCTTTTCTAGAAACGCATATCTGATTCGGGCCACCTTGCAGCCTCCATCTGCTGCGGGCATGTGATCCTGCGCTTCCCGTCACTGTGTGCTTGTCTGCTGCTCATCGTGCGTTCTTTGTATATTCTGGTGTACCTAGGTTCGCCCCCGCAAATAAAGTCTCCACCTTGTCGTGGTGCGGGGGCCTGGTGCTGGCCCTTGTCGGTTCACTACCACCAAGAGAGACCTTGGCTGGACACATCACGCAATGCTTGAAGTTGCATACACTGATGTGACGTAAAATTACATGTACCATTATGATACTTGATGAATTGATGCATGCGGAAGCTCTGTCTCTACGTATGTGTATGTGTGCCATTGCTTGCGTCAAAGCATGAATGTGCATTGATTGTCAGCACCCACCGCACACCGTGGTGCAATGGAAGCACACCAGGCAATAGCCTGGAGAAACAGGTTCAATTCCTGTCGGTGTGGACTTTTGCCATGAATAATGTATCGTCATGTGAGATTCAATGTTACCGATGGAGATTGACACCATAACATTTATTTATGACACTTTTCCTCAAGATTGCCGACATGCATGTATGACTTGTTTTTGCTGTCGTAAGCACATTGTGGCAGGCGCATGTGTGCAGACGCACGTGCATGGCACTAACCCCTGCACCAGCACACAGATACAGCAAGTTTTATAGCAGTATGCTGGAAGTACACAGCATGGCATTTCCACAGCCACAAGTGGAATATAATAGAGGTACATGAGAGTAGTTTCATTCTGTGTCAGACTCAGAGCCAGACTCATTTGCAAAGCCGTCATATTCACTGCTGCTCGCAGCTTGTTCTTCAAGCCTCACTGCACCGCCACTAGACACCATGCCCTTGAGTTTGTAGCCTGCACCGGCTGCAGTGGTGGTCGTGACGGCTTTTGCGGCTTTCGGGCGTTTGGCTTTGACCATGATGGCACCTGCAGCAGCCAGGCCCAGTTTGTAATCATAAGATTAGAGTAGTGCAAGGTGCTCACAGCGGCAGCACAGGCGGTACAAGCCCACCTGACAAGCAACAGCAATTTCGTAGCGGAGAAGCTCAGCAACAAATGCAGAGGAATGCTACTCAATCAGCCACACCTCAGTGTTCATTTGGATCACAACTACGTGCTTGCACTCGAGTCCTACAGCTGTGCAGCCCTAGCTTTGGTGCAGACGCCAGTCTGCTGCTGTTCAGAATGGTATGACCCAAATGGAATGGATGATGGCATGGGGGCACAGAACGACCAGAAATGGTGATGCGAAGGAAGGGCAAAGCCATATCCAGCATGAGCAGCTGAGCACATTGCGCATTGTAACAAAAACATTGAGACCGCGTCAGTGGCATGCAGTGCGCAAAGTAGAATATTGAGTGCACAAATAAAGTGCAAAATCACCTGCTTTAGGCGGTGGCTGCTTGCGCATGCGCTTGGACACTGCCACCATGTAGCTCTTGCTCACATTGCCGCTGGCCTATAGCAGCAGCAGCATTCAGCAGAGGTAGTGAGCTCACAGCTCTACCACGATGGTGCAGCAAGCTTTTGCGCAAAGCATATTCAGAGCTGTCGACGCACATTCAGTGGAGGCAGGATGGTCCCAACTGAGGGGAATTCCAGCCGCAATACTCTCGTGATTTTTGAAGTCCACTTCCTAAAAGAGGGTAGTGGTGACATTGGAGTTCCAGTAGAGTGGAGTGCTGAGTACTCACCAAGCACTTAAGGTCCTTAAGTTAATGATGGAGTTCTTGGAGCTTGACAACGGTCAACAACAGTCGTCAATTTGAACAGCGACATACGAGCAAGTAGAGTAACAGCAGAATTGATCTTTACGCACCCTGTGCCGTTTGCAGGATGCAGAGATGTTGAGGAAAGGTGAGCAGCAATGTGCAGGCGGTACAGCACAGCCTTATCAATCACACAAGCATGGCTATCATGCATGATAACCCCAGCAGGCCCTGCCTCCTAGGGTGCAGTAATTCAAAACCTGTCTGCAAGGCGAGGGGTGACACTAGGGCTCTATGTAACGACTCGGTTATCCCTCCATACCTGCGATTGCCGGGCATTGGCAGGGCTCTTGCCGGCTTTGCCAGTTTTGCCTTGTGCTTTAGGGGTTGGTACTGTCGCGCCCAACGTGTTCGGTGGCAGCGACACAACGCCTGGAACCGATAGCTTCCGTTTCTTCTTTCCCTGCGCACCGCCACTATCCTGCAGGCAGTGGTGTCACATGCATCACAGGCGACACCAAAGCAAGTAAATCAGTACGATAGTCTAGTACAGATATTACCAGGCAAGGCAGCAGATGGGAAGTGATAATATTTGCTGCGGCAACTTCAAGTGCCCGTTGTTGCTCTTTTTGTGGAAGCAGGGACAAGACCACAGGCTTTCACCGGGCAAACAGGCAGTCAAAGCGCATGAACCCACGATGTTAAAGTGCGGGAATCACCAGAGCGCAGTACAGCAGGTGACGCGCATAGGTCAAGGCGCGGGTGTAGGGAGGCATGACAGGTCTGCTTGCAGTACAACGGCGCCATCAACTGCACCAATTTGTTGACTGCTGAGACATGCTTGTGCGTTCTGCACGACAACGAGGCTGCTTGTGCAGCAAATGACAGTGCTGTAAGGATTTTGAAGTTGTTTTGACCTTGATGCCCATTGTTTGTCCACCGTCCGTCTTTGGCCGTCATGACAACAAGTGTCGGATCACTTTTTAAAGCGGCCATGCCACACTTTTGAGCGCTGAACGAATGTGGCATGGTATTGCTGAATATAAGGGGCCATTAATGTCTAATGATCACCATCTGAATGCTACTCTGGCTGCCAGAGGACTCATGCATGCTATGAAAGGCAGCAAAAACATAAGTGCTGCATTCCATCCATGCCTAAGATGCAGGTTGGTAGGCGTTGGCACCCAAGACTTGGGGTTTGGTAGCGACCTAAACCACTTTGCTTGCAGGCCCTGCTAAGCAGTCAGTATAAGTTGCTGCACAACACAAAAGCGAAGGCATACCTCACAACTGTTGTTGTGCATGTAAGTCACTGCACGTTCGAAAGGCATCTGAGGTACAGCACTCTGTCTACGTGCCGCGCTGCTGTAACATATTGAAGGTGCTTCCGGGAAGAGTTGATAGCTCGGTGTCGCGTCTGTACATGCCTGACCACGCTTTACGCATGCAACACTCTGAAACAAGGGCTTCAGACATGCGCGCACATGCATTGCCAAGACAACACATGTGCAGATAACATGCAACTACATGCTTATGAAGCACCTGGAACACATCGTCCATGTGCCCCGCTTGTGATGACAGGTAGCTCGCTATCGCGGCGGCGCGTGTCTGGCCGCGCTTGCCGCCCTTTGACGCCGCCTGCGCTGTCTTCGCTGCGGAGGCTGCCGGCTTGTCCTGTTTGAGCCATGATAGTGCCAGTGGCAACCCTGTCAGTGCTGGTCTGATGCCGCATGACGTCCTTCCATCATGACGTAATAGTGCAAGTGCCTACTTCAACTCTTGCTGCTGCATTATCGGCAATACCTCATGGCACAGCCTCTGCAGTACTTACAGAGTGAGTGTCATGTGCCAGTGTGTGTACAGCCATGGTGTTAGCGCCTCTCTGATTGCACATCCTGCGCTTGGCATCACAGTGGGATTTGATTCAAAACTTCAACTTGCAGATGTTCATGCGCCGCGTTTGACCACGTATTGCATGGTACTGAACAGCCATCACGCTCATATGCGTGCACCAGATGTACGGACGCTGCCGTGGTGCCGCACAAGATACTGCTCATTGTCATGAACCACAATTGTCCCTGAAAACAGTATCATCGCTACTTCTGCTTCAAGCCTTCGTCACCAGGGCATCAAGCCCCTGGCACCAGCAACTGGAAATGCTTCTAACCCAAAAAACTTGAGGTCTCTCTGGTGGTTTTATGAATCAGGTACAAGCAAGCAATTCGACTTGCATTTGCCTTTCATTATCACACCAGCGCATCCCAGCGCCGGTGCAGACGGGACAGCTTGTGATACAAACATTGACATGTGTTCATGTACTCGAGATACTTGAGACAACTTGCGTCACTAGCGCTGCAGTCAATGCAGTGCGGCACAACCACCATTTCTTCATGATGTTGCAGGTCACCAAGCACTTCAGTGCCCTACGTCACACAGACATGCAGAAGCGGCAACGTACCTGTGCCGATGGCGTTGCTGCGGCGCTTTTGCCCCTCTTGCGCTTGGTCCCCGCCTGATTGCCTTTGCTAGTGCCGCCCGCTCCATCGTTGTGCTCTTCAAGTTGCGCAAACCAGCGCTGCGAGCACTGGCCGGCGCTCTTGCCGGGCACGCCCTTTGCAACTTGAACCCAGAAGTTGGCGTGCCCCGGGTCGGTGCGCAGCTGCGCCTGTTGAAGTAGCGCTTCCTGCTGCTCCGTCCATTCATCGCCTGTGACACAAATATCGACAAACCAACTTACACATGCCCAAGGGTTAATCCATCTGGTCTAGAAAAGAAATGAGTCTAGTCTAGAAAGGAGGATGTTCAAAAATATAACCAGTATTCACCCGAAATTCACGTTTGGGGCTGGCACTTCGGCCGCTCTAAGTCGGGGGCACAATGATTGTTTTATGCGTCAGTGTCACAACGGTGGCTGTGTGTGGGGCTGAATTCAGATGGTTGCTTCAATGAACAGCTTATGTACTTGAGAATTTGCGTGACGAGACCTTCCTTTTCACGATCAGCATCACATGAGTTGGACGTCAAGTATGCCTATTTACCTGCAGTCCACTTGAAGCTACTGGCTCAACCGACAGCAAGCCTGCTGACTGCAGCAGCAAGAACAAGTCAACATTTCAGGCACGTTGCTGTTTGACTTCGATATGTCAATGTATATATATTCAGCGGGGTGTCAGCATCTGCACTGCAATAGGCTGGCAGTACTTCTTTTGAAATTATGCGCGGCCGCCACTTCAAAACACCTTCCGCTGCTCCTTTTCTGCGCTTGCTGGTGCTCTCCTGGGGCTCTTGCTTGACTGCTAGAGCAGCTGCGGAGCGTCGCCGTTTGCCGGTTGAAGTTGCAGAAGCAAGGCTGGGCCTCATTGGTGACGGTGAAAGCAGCTCCGCTGCACAGCGCGCAACAGCAATGGATGCACCAAGGCATCGTCAAACCGTATGCGGAGGTTGGCCAGAACAAGCAAGTTGAACTTGAATGTGTAAAGTGAGTTCAAACACCGCATCTGGGCTATCAGTTTGAATGTGGACCGACATGCGAAAATGCACTGGGCGTACAAGTCGCATTTACATACTGAATAGACCTCAAAGCTGCTGTTGCAGGTAACAGTAAGAAACTTGAAAATATAATTCAAGGGTACCCCAGCTTGCAATTGGCCACAACATGCCAGTATGCACTTCAGCATGTAAAAACTAACAAACATTGAGAAAAGTCACCACTCCTTTCGAGCAGGCTGCACGCAGGATGACATAAACACTCTATGCGTCATTGAAGCAGTGAGCGCTGAGAAGGCTAGTGTAGTTACCTCTACCTCTTCATACAGTATGCAGCACTTGATTTACTGGCAATAATCACCAGACGCAAGACACAGGCGGCGCAAACCCTCAATGCTGCTTGTTCCAGACCTGCGCAAGACTAAATTGTACAATGCGAGGCTGTGCCCTGAATTGACCTCACCATTCATGAGATGGCTTGGACACGCACGACACAGATTGATCTGAAACCTACTGTCCAGGCCACTGCTGAGCAGCTCTTCGGTCCTCACACAGCGACAAAATGAGTTCTGGCATTGATCGCTGTAATTGCATGGTAGCCAGCCACTGCAACTCACTGTCAGGTATATACTTCAAACTACGAGCATATTGGTCGCCAACAAGTGAGGAGGTTTGACGCAACCCCCCTGATGTAGCCAAATCCACCATACATGACAAGTAGCTTTGAGTGAGCAACTTCAACTCAGGGGCCTCACCGTTGCTATCCGGGCCAACGCTGAGCCGTTGGCTGCGCCACCACTCCAGCACCGGCACGCGCTTCCTGCCGCTGCGCGTACATGTAACCTTCACGCCGCTTTCATCGCCGCCACCGCCGCCGCCGCCGCTGTTGGTGCCGCCACCGCCAGCACCAGCGGCATGTCCTGCGCTGCCGCCACCCCCCTTTGCATGGCTGCTGCCCTTCTCTGAAGGCTTCTTGCTAGCGGCTATGGGGGTCTCAGCGGCTGCCGAAAGCCGCTGCTTCTGTGACTTGGGTGCTTTCGCGGCAGTTTTTCTGGAGGCAGCGCTGCAGTGGGAAGCCGGTGCCGCTGCTGCTGCTGCTGCTGCTGCCGCTTTCGCTGCAGATTTTCTCCGTGCGCCGCTGCTGCGCGAAGTTGAAGGCGCAGCTGGCGACGCTCCTGCTGCCGCTACCTCCTGCGGTTCCGGTTTCACTGCCACTAGGGCTGCCAGGCCAGTGCTGCTGCGCGCATTTTTTGCCTTGGTGGCCACGGCACCGCGTTTGCGCGAGACCTTGGACACTGACGCCTGTTTGTCAGCTGATGCAGAGGGGGGCGCCGCCGCTGATGCTTTGCCTGCTGCAGGTTTCTTCTTTGTTGCGCTGCCATGAGCAGATGGCAGTGTGGCGACGGCACCAGTTTTCCGGGAGACTGTAGATTGTACATCGGCCTTGGAGGCCTGGCTGGTGGAAGCAGGTGTGCTGCTGCCTGCCTTGTTCCTCAATCGCCCTGCAACGAGCAGGAAACAGCGTTACACAGCTCAGGCGCTCATTGACAAATCATAATTTTTGTTGCGTCGTGTCGGAGTACATGGTGGCGGTGCAATTTACAAATACTGCCGAATGTGTATATACGTCGGAATCACTGGTCAAGGTCCGCAGTAGTGAACTTGGAGGTATCTTGAGGTACCTGAACACAACTGACCAGCTCATTCTGCAAAAACGCTGCTACTGCAATACCTACTTGCCGTTCTTCTAATAAATATTGTAGCTGAGACACGCTGCATGACGCCAACACACGTCAATGTGCTGATCTCGCAGAGCAAGCGGACGCACGCGAGTCTGAGGCTCTCCCAAATGACAGCTTGAGCTTGACTCTGAACCTTGTGACACGCGTGTTAGCTGATGCCCGCTTACAGCCAAGAAGGTGCATATTCTGGCACGCAGCGTCAGAAACGATGTGCAGCGCACATGATGAGAGGCGGAGCGCGCATGCCACACACAACTGCCTTGCAAAGCAAATCGCCATACAAGTGATCATCAACAGTCCAGTGCTGCCAGGAAGACAAATTCCACACACCCACCAGCAATGGTCCCCGTCGGCAGCTGCACATCGCCATAGCGGTCCCCACCACCCCCCTGCTGTCCCTCAGTTGAAGCCGCGACTTCAGCGGCGGCGGCGGCAGCAGCGCGCTCGTAAGCGCGCGCCACTGCGCGCCGCCACTGCATGGGCACACCTCCGCGCACCGCAAACAGCGCGCCGTGGGGCGGTGGACGCGCTGCGGCGCCCGCGTCCGAAGGCGCGCCGCGCACGCCATAGCGCGCGCCGCCGACTGTCGCGACAGTGTGCTGGTCGATCCGCGCCTCCACCTGCAGTTTCACTGGAGCGCTGCTCCTGCTGTTGCTGCTGCGAGCGTCATCTCCTGAAGTATCGTCGATGACAGCAGCGGCGCTCTCGTTGCTGGTGCTGCTGCCCGCATCGGCAAAGCCGTGGATGTAGTACTTGGGCTGAGCTACGCCACTGTTCTGCAGGTTGCGGATGCTGCTGCTGCCGTCGTTGCGCGGCAGCGGAGACATGGTGATGCACCAGTCGCGGAGCACAACCTCGCGTGTGCCAACTGCAGCTGCTGCTGGTCGTGACAGCGCTGCTGCTGCTGCTGCTGCTGGCATCGGTGGTTCGGTCGCTGGCGCCGCCAGTGCCGCTGCTGCCGCTGCTGCTGCCGCTGCTGCTGCCGCTGCGGCTTGTGTATCATCTGCAGCATCATCGGCTTCAACTTCGCGCTCCAACAGCGGCGATCGTGTTGCTGCTGACCAAGTGGCATAGTTTGCTACCATCTGATGCATGTCCTCCAGCTGCAAGTCCTCGCTGTCTCCATCCGTGTACAGAACGCGCCACAGCACTCGCTGCTGCTGTTGCTGAGCGGTGCTGGCGCTATTTTCAGAGTTTACCGCATGGCGCAGCACCACCTGCTCAGTACACACAGCATAAATCTCCGATCAGAGCAAGCAAGCTAGTCACATCAACTGTGTGCAGGCGCCTTAAGACCAGCTGAACATGCTGGAGTGCGTGTGATGCAGCTGCTGGCGGCTTGTGCGTGATACCTGATGCTGCCATTCTCTCGATGAGATCAGACAGCGCACACATACAGGGAGCACAAAGGCACCTGCAGACTCACTGTTTGCATCGGACTCAATGCAGTGCCCTGCCGCATGCGCAGCAGTCACCTCACCGTACACATCACCAATTCCCACATTTTTACACCAGATTCAACACGATTAGACAGCCTTCTATCACAAGTGCGTGATGAACCCGCGCTGCTCTTTATGACAAACAACAACTACTCACAATGGTGCACACGACAGCACCTGCGCTGCGCCACAAACTGCAGCGGATGCACGACGCACCTGGCCATTAAACCAGCCCTCAACAAATTGCCGGCGCACGGCAGTCCCCTCCGGGTACAACACCCTGTCATCCACTGTATTGCCCCTGCCCCTCTCCCCACCAGTTGCCCCAGCTTCCCATGCCTGCTCCTGCTCCGCCTGTAATGGTGATGGAGCGGCAGCGATCGCGTGCGCCGCAGACGCTGCCGACGTTGCAGCAGCAGCGTCAAGGCACGCGTCCGCTCCCGCCTGCAGCGGCGCCCGCACTGGCTGCTGCGGCGGCGCAAAATCGCACTGCTCCGCGGCGCCGGCGCACGGCAGCGCTGCTGCCACATCTGCAGCGCCGCCATGTACTGCTGCAAGCGCACACTGCTGCTGCTCGTGGCGCTGCGCCTGCTCGCAACTGTGTGGCCATTGTCTCGGCGCCGCCGCTGGCGTGCTCTGCGGCGAAGCCATCATGACCTGTCGCTGATAGGCAGGAACTGTGTTGTGACCGCGTGCCGCCGATCCTGGGTCGGGAAGCTGCTCTGCGATTGTGTCAAGGGACGAAGGCGAACGGAGCGGTCGCGCTGGCGGCTGCACTGCATCCCAAAGTGTAGCAGGCGTCAGGAATGGCGCGCTTGACACTCCGATTTCATGAGCCTGCCTGAGCACCCTCGGCATCGGGCTGGCCTGAACTAACGCCAAGAACCTCTCGCTGACGCTGCGGCCAGCAGGGACGCTTGCGCCCGCATGTACGGGCTCGGGTCGGCGCAATGATTGGCTCACTGCTGAGGGCGGTGGTGCTGCTGCTGCTGATGTTGGTGGCGACACGGCGAACCACGGTGGTTGCAGAGGAGGTTGATGCTGCTGGCACTGGCGTTGAGAACTAGAAGAGGCTTGTCGCGGAAGAGGAGAAGTCATGGCCAAGTACGCCTTGCTGCCTGGAACAACCCTATAAATCGCTCCTGACTTGACCGGATCCAGCTTTGAGGCCGACATGAGTTCAGATTAAGTACCAACGGTGACAATCTTGGTCTTGGCTTCGAGCGACGATGAGGTTAGGGCCGTTGTGATGTCATGTTCGTCTCAAAGTGCTTGCCGACGCTGCGATGACTGGTTTTTGGGTGTGCCCCCCTCGTCCTCTCAGTTCCTCGACATATGAATACTTCAAGTTTGAGTTGAACTTCCGGTGTTGAACCGGGGAAGAAGGCACGGCACGGCACCACAAGCCTGCAGGAAGTTTATAAATTGTCTAGCGCACACTGGAGGCTCATGCGATAGTCCGCTTCCGACGCCTCTTCACCGACTCCTCAAATCACATGGTAATGCCATCACCAACACATGATACTGCCATGAATGTGCCTCGTGTCGGCATGGGGATCTTGCTGGAGCTGAGCGTCACCCTGAGTCATCAAGGGCCACCTTCTGCCAAACTTGTGAGAATTGCAAGTCATGATTGTGGAGGACATCACTTTTTGTGGATATACACAGCTCCTGCAAGATGACTATGCAAAAAACCATCAAACGTCACATGCTGTTATCACCACCAAGCCAATTTCATAGACCAGATGTGCAACAGATGGCCGACCAGCGCTGCTGTGCTACCAGTACAACCACTAGCAACGCCACTGCTGTGACACCTGCACCGTGACCATCACTGCCTGTGCAAGCGCACAGCTGGCGACGCCAGCGGCGGTGGCGGCGGCGACGGCGGCGCAGCAGCCAATGCCACATTGTCAGAGTCGAGGAGTAGCTATCATGAAAAAACGAAGCATGCGGGCCTTACGGATGGCCTGCTCAAGCCCTGAGACCTGTACGGTGTGTTTGGATGGCCACCAGTATGGCAGGTGCTATGGCATGCCTGCAGGCACTGGGGCATGCCATATGGCAGCCTCCGCACCCAATGCAGCCTGGGCCGAGAGGTGTCGCACGAGAGGGTCTCTGTGGGTGTTTGGACCCACAATGCCTGTGCTTTTGCACGTGCACGGCGGCAGCGCGTCTCATGATGTAGTGTGATTCTCTATAGTGAGTGTATGCATGTAGCAGCATGTGGCCCATGATTGCTACAACTACTTCTTTTGTAGATGCACTAAAAGCATTGATTAAAGCGTAAATAAGCCCAGAATGTTGATGCGCAGCTTGCAACTAGTGTCCATGTACTTCAAAGTATAGCTGCTGCCGGCCAGCGTGGTGCTAAAGCCGCTTGAAGCGGAGAGCAGTCTGTGCATTGAAACCATCGCACATTGCACTCAAGCTGACCACATCTACACAAGAGCACTTCATCGATTGTGTACCCTGTTGCTGTGTGTTTCTGGTGTCAGAAAATGACATGCCACTCTAAATTGGAAGTGCCGGACCTGACATCATGCAATGTGCAAGTCACCAAAAACGAGCACTGCCTGAGAATGCAACAGATAGCGCCGCCAGTGAGTGTGCAATGATGTGAGTCACATGCAAGGCCTTGCTTCACAGTCTCCCTGACGGTGTGCATCAAAAAGTGCTTCGCTGTGCATGCAGTTGTCTTGTCAGTGCCTGCCATATACTATGCATTGCAAGCTGAACTCTGCATGTAGTCATATTGATAGTGTGCAGCGCTGATCACAACATCTGCTTCAGCCAAATGTTGACAAGGGAGCTGGCAGTGCTGCTACTGCAATGCTCGTCCAGCCTTCAAGTTAATGCAAACGATGCATGCGCAGAGTGTAATTGCCAGACGACTCACAGCATCATGTGCGCACCTTTCTTTACTGCGTATGCAGCTGGTCAGTTACTCAACCCAACAACAAAGCTTAAGAGCAGTGACACTGACAACACCACTGCAATATGGCCGAAAGAAGTGCTTTGATTTTACTCATGTGGCGTGGGTCGAATGTCACTGCAGCATCCTGCCGTGGTGCCTGTGTGGTTGTGCTGTCTGCAGACAGACAACGGCAGAAGTATCTTTCACATGTGCATAAACACCTCATCTCGCTCGGAAGTTTTATCAAGCCCGTATGAACAATGGTTCACTTCACACTTCACAGCACATGTTGCACCAATGCGCGCGTGTCGAAGCTTCAAAAGACCAAAGTACCGCAATAAAGACACATTATTGGCATGCATGTTCACAGTTTCAGTGTCAAGATGTAGTGTGACTCATCCACAAACTGCGCGTGTTGGTCAGTGACGGAAAGCATGCATACCCATGTCATCTGCTCAGCTGCTGGTTTGCGTGCCATCAACTACAAGTATGGATGGTAGATGTCGCTACTATTGGTAACTTTCATGAACAGTAATGAACCTGTGCGCAGAGCGACTGATGATCACAGGTGCTGATACACGGATATGCGAATGATGATATATTCACGCATGGAAGCGGCTGTAGACTACATGCAATGTATTAGGTGCTTTCAATGCTCAATCAGCATGACTATCAACCACACCTCAAAGCTGAGCTGTTGATAAGTGACACTTGTGATTGATGTGCAGATGATGTGCATGGCGTATCCTTCACCCGCACCTTGCGTACTCAACGGATCCGATAATGCTAACTTGAAGCACAGACTTTCGAGCAAATTAAATGAGACTTTCGAGCAAATGGCATGGCCAATTGAGTCCTGATTCATCGAGTATTTGACGATCAGTGTGCAGCATTATGCCCACTTTGCAAGCTCACCACTGTAATGTGTGAAACGTACAAGCATGTACAGGGCGTCTGCTGCTGCTCCTGTGACAACATGTGCGCCGGAAGGTATGTATATATGTATAAGCGGAAGGTATGTGTAGAGGTATACACGTCAAAAAAGTGTAATACTTCTATTGAGCTGCATCTACCTGCTCAGCTCACCTGCTCCCTGACCATCTTGACCAGCAAATGCACCATGTATAGTTGCTGCATCAGCACTCAACCTGGCATCAGCGCGTGTGCTGCACAGAAAACGACCTTGCTCTCCTCTCCTTGCGCTTGCCATGCAGCTGAGCTTAGAGGCTCCACAGGAGCGTGCAGACTGTGTCAGCAGGGAACAGAAGGACATACAGCGTATACAAGCTTAGGGCGATTACATGGGCGAGCTTGAGAAGGACGTACAATTGATTGGGTCCTGTACTACATGATACTCACTGGTGCTTCGCGCAACACCACAACATGGCCATGGGATACTGCCAGTCTGCATGTCCGCTCGCCTCAAGGGACCCTGGTGGCGCTGGCCCGCTAAAAGACATTGAAGTGCCTGCTTCGTGGCGCTGGCCCGCTAAAACATCTCCAAAATGACTTATATTTTGCGCAGCTACTGTCATTCAATCTCACGTGCGAACGGTTGTGCAAGCCCACTGAAAGACATTGAAGTGCCTGCATCGTGGCGCCGCTAAAACATCTCCAACATGACTTACATGTGGCTCAGCTACTGTCATACAATCTCACGTGCAACCGGTTGTGCGACCCCACTAGAAGACATTGAAGTGCCTGCATCCATCAGAAGCACACATCAACTCATGCAGAACTTCTTGAAGGCACTGTTGCTGTGCGCGCATTGCCTTGCCTCCTCAAAACCTGCCACAATCAGTTGAGGTGCGTCAACTCATGCAGAACTTCTTGAAGGCACTGTTGCTGTGCGCGCATTGCCTTGCCTCCTCAAGGCGCCTGCCACAATCAGTTGAGGTGCGTACACGCATATCTGAAGAACCCTGTTGGCATGAGCCCGCTCTGCTGCTTCCTTCTGCCCCTGACATGCAGCACATCAACGCGTTTACTAATCCGACGGGCACCCATCCGCGCGAGCCCACTGCAGCACCTCCTTGTGCCCTGCTTCTGCCTCATAGGTGCAGACGTTCTTGTCCCAGGGGCAGCCGTTTTCACGAGCCCACTGCAGTACCTCCAGGTGGCCCGGCCTGAGTTTGCAGCAAATGTGCAAGTGTTCCCATCCCACGGACACCCATTGGCACGAGCCCACCGCAGCACCTCGAGATGCCCGCCCTTCGCGGCTTGTATGCATGCCCAAGAACACCAGGCACATCCGCTTTGTCGCAGCCACAGCAGCAGTTTCAAGTGACTGCCTTCAGCAGCAATCCGACAGTGCTCCTGCACCAGTGGCAGGTTGAACAGCGACTGAAGCAGGCGCAGGTCAGCGAGGTTGCCGTAGCGAATGCACGATTTGTGCGCCAGCTCCAGGCCGGCGCGTCTCGCCCACTGTTGAGGGTGAAGCTTGGTTCAAGTTGAGCCAGACTGATAGTGCTCGTAGTACATGGTGAGACTCAAGCAGCAAGTTGAACGGCGTAGACCTGGCAGTGTTTCAGAGTTATAACGTTATGATAATAATGATAATGCTCCGCGTGTCTGTGCAAGCTGCTGCTGCTGCTGCTGCCGCTGCTGCTGTGGGTGGTGGGTGGTGCCGCTGGACCTGCAGCTGCAGCGGCTGCTGCTGTGGGTAGTGGTGCCGCTATAGCACTGCCAGACTGTCTGAGACTGAGTGCAGCCCGACCTGCTGCTGCGGCTGCTGCTGCTGCATGAAGTCGAGCAGCTCGCGCCGATGCTGCACGCGCGCATTACCGTCGCTGTACTCGACGTGCAACTGCAGCTCGCGTAGCCGGAGCTCACGCCACTGCTGCTCCATCGCCTCATAATGATTGAGCAGCTGCTGCTGCAGCTCCAGCAGCAGCATGCCCTCAACGTCGCCTCCGATGCCGCTGCCGCCGCCGCCGCCGCTGCTGCTGCTGCAGTGCCGCCGCCGCCGCCGTCGCCGCCGCCGCCCGCCGCCGCTGCCGCTGCCGCCGCTAGTGCTGCCGCCGCTGCCACTGACGCCGCTCACTGGCAGGCTGCCCGGCCGCTGTGGCGCCACCTGGCCACACTCCTTGCAGTGCTCCGGGCCCGGCCCGTTTGAAATAGTGAAGGCGATATACTTTCATAATGGGCAAATATAAGCACATGGCTGCTCCATACATGTTGCTTTTTACTGGAAGTTTTCAGTGCTTTTACGGACACATCCCCTTTACTACTAGTAGTAGCAACCCCGGACACATCCCTTCGCCTTTACAGCCACATCCTTTATCTATAATTATTTAGTCTATTAGGACTCCCGCCGACAAAATTTAACTTTCCCGAGAAAATGCTGACCGTCTGACAGCATTAACCTGCTTACAACTAGGCCGGTTGTGGTGGTGGCGGTATGATTGTTCGGTGGGGTTCAGGCGGCAGAAGTATCGTCGGCTTCCTTCTGCTCTCATGCATGCTGCCCATCGTGCGGAGCGAGCCTTGCAATCCTCGGCCCACGAAAATCGCTGTGAGAACTACAGCGAAATGTGGGGTTTTAGCAGGCTTAGTGGCTTGTGAAGGTGGTAATGTGCATGCCTTGTGGGATGGCCGGGTGGTGCCTCCTGCCACTATCGTCATTGGCAATGGAACCAGCCTCACCATCACACCTGCACGAGAGCAGTCGTTCGCAGATACCACTAGTGTTAACCTCGACTCAGTGGACTACGAGTCCATCATCGACGGAGCAGCTGCCCAGCGCATCTTTCAAGTGCTGGACGGGGGCATGTTATCCCTCACTGGTGTCCGAGTTCAGGGCGGCTCAGGGGTCTACGATACGGATTCTGATTACGGGGGAGCCATATTCGGACAAGAAGGCAGCACGATCACGCTAAGGGACGCGCATTTCACCTTCAATAATGCCAGCACTGCCGGCGGGGCGTTATATACAGCGGGAGTACTGCAGATTACCAATGTGGCGTTCAGCGATAACTGGTCGCCCAATGGCGGAGGAGTCTATGTGGGGATCAATGGCAACAGCACGATGACCGACGTCTCCTTCCTGCGCAACGCGGCGACGGATGGCGCTGGACTGTATTTGTATCAAGACGCTGTCGCCAGTATAAGCGGGGCTGTTATCATTGCTAACATTGCTCCAGAGCGCGGAGCGGGAATTTATAACGAAGGTTCATTGGACTTGGCCAACTTCACCTGCACCAGCAACTCTGGCGGACACATCTATCCCGACGTGAAAGGTGAAGGCGGCTGCGTGTACTTCGCAGGCTCCTCACAGCCCAGCACTTTGACAGACGGCTACTGCGGTGGAAATGACAGCGGGTTCAGCGGTGGGTGTTTTCTCATTAAGGCGGAAGCCAAGGCTACACTGGTCAGCGTGGAGTGCGTTGACAACCACGCCCACAGAGGTTAGTGCGATGCCTGACGAGTTGTTGGTGCTTGAGCATCATCATGAAACTTGTACCACTAGTAGGCTCCGAGAGTCAGCTGCCAATGGGAAGCTTTAAAATTTGCTCAAGTCTTCACGTTTCTCCCATTATAAGCAGTGAGCCACCAGGCCTTGCAACCAGCAGCGCTGCTGCTGTCAGCAAGTCGGGTAAGATGCCATTGCCGCTCTTCAGATTTTCTTTGCAGCTCAGCAATTACAGTAACAGTTGCAGCACTGACTACTAGCATCAGCGTGTTTCGTTGCTGTATCTGCGGCAGCAGGCTGAGCCGCAGCAACTTATACTGTCACAGTGCTGTGATGATGCTTCAGCGTCCAGCAGCACTGAACAACATGCCCACTGCCTCACCTAACAATTGTACAGCCTGAGGCTGCCCTCTTGACAATGTATGACATACGAAGTACTCTTGTCTAAGATAAGCGGGCCGCGAGCGAAGCCGGTCATTGCTTGCGGAAATATCAAAAATCTGTGGGCGGTACTGCTCAAGCTGCGCCGCTGTGCTCGAGCAATGCCGATACCGGGCACGCTGCACTGCCGAGCATCGCCGCTCCACGTACGTTCGTTATGACGCCCTCTCGTACTTCCAGAAGCATAGTTCAGCAGAGCAGTTACACTGTGACAGTCAGGTTATCATCTTATACTGGTAACGTTTGAGTCGTGGCAGACAGACGTGCAGAGCTTGATCTAAAGACCTCCTCCGTTTTGCTCATGTGCAGCACTGCTGCACAATCATGGTGATCCCTCAAGTGCGATGAGTCACCTTGCCCGAGGGCCTGTAATCTTCTATTCGAACATGATGATTGTTGTGCTGGTCATATGGCCCAGGGTTCCCAGTTGTACATGCTGAACCAAGTTGCTCAATGTGCAGCGCATCATGCGGCTGCTGCAATAAGCTGAGTCATGCCTGCTTCAGAAGCGCAGTTCCCTGTGGGCCCTTAGAGCTGTCAGTGACTGAGCACCTGTCATGATGTGCATGCAGGCGCCGGGGTATATTCTGATGGTGATCTTCACCTGATCGACTGCTACTTCAGCAACAACACTGGAGTATACGGCGGCGGTGCCATACACGTCGCCTCGCACGGCCTGACTATGGATGGCGGTGGAGTTCGGAACAGCTACACTGAGAACGGCTTTGGATCTGCCATCCAGGCCAATGGCGGCGACTTTGAAATCCTTAACCTCACGAACGTGAGGTTCCAGTACAACAAAGGTACGCAGCATGCACACACTTGATGCGCATGTGGACTGGCTCTTCAAGCAAGGCCTCGGCTTGAATGAAATGACTTTTGTGATTCAACAACCCAGTGACACTCATAGATTTACTATAGTACGCACATGGTGAGGGCGTCATCATGATGTGTGAGTGCCAGGTCCTTGTCCTGCCAGTGCCTCAGATGTCCAGCTGCTGTTGCTGCTGCCAGTGCCTGCACGCTGCAGCTGCACAGCATCACGCCGCAATAAAGTGTTCATCCGCTGCTCCTGCTGCAGTATGGCCTTCCATTCACTTGTTATGCCCCAGAGCGTGGTTAATCATCATTGCAGCATTCAACATGTTCAGATTATCGCGTGCATCAATCTACAAACGCTAAAACCTACATGCCGGTCAATGTCAGCAGCAACGTGAACGAGTACTGTATGGCTGTGTCAAGGGTCACAGTTGCACCGACTTCAATGTTGATGTTGACGTTGAATGGTGATCGAATCTCTATTTCAATTTAGTGAGTTGGCAAGAAACGCTGACCTGACCTCAGGCTGCTTGACGGCGTTGTGCTTCCAGGACCTGCTGCTGCTGCTGCTGCTGCTGCTGCTGCTGCTGCTGCTGCTGCTGCTGCTGCTGCTGCTGCTGCTGCTGCTGCTGCTGCTGCTGCTGCTGCTGCTGCTGCAAGCTCCTCTTCTACTCGGCCTGCTGCTGCTGCAGCGGCGGCCGCTGCTTGCTTCGGCTAATGTGCTTTCGGCTACTGTGCTGCTACTGTTTTGCTGCTGCCGCCGGCTGCTGTGCTGCTACTCCTGTGCTGCTGGTGCCGCTGCTGCCAGTGCCCTGCGGTTGAGTGTTGCACAGTGGCCAGATGTGGCGCAGCGTCAGCCAGCTCTTTTTGCACCATCCCGCTTATGTCAGTTTGTGAAATGCACCGCGCAGGAATGCGCAGCAATGATCGCACACTCTCTCCTTGTACCTGTGACTCAGAGGTGGCCACTTCCATCTCGTCAGGCTGGCCAGCAGCGATCCTGGGCTCATGATGTCAGGACCTGCTTGTGATAGTCTAAGAGTTGACTCTCAGAAGGCTTGACGATAATCATTGTCCGCATCTCTCGCCCCATGCTCTCATCGGCCTGCCAGCAACATGTTGTCAGTTTGTTGCACCAGGTTGCGCTGCCGCTTATGGTGCCATATAGCACTAGGTAAACACGGGAAGCGTTGTGGATATGAGTATGTGTGACTGACCACATGAAAAAACTGTCCAAGGGGCCAAAATCTGATCTGGTTAGCAGCCTCGTGACTCTTTTCAGATTTCTGCGATAATCACGTTGACTGCGTGGCTGGCATATCAGCACCAAATTCAAGTCCCCTGAGGCTTGCTGTGTCACTGTCTTTCCTGCGCAGCTACATCATGTGGCCATATCTTGTTTTTATGCTGACCCCCCTTGCAATGTTGCACATCGCTTCGACATGCGCCCTGTGGCAATCATGTGCTGGCGACCAACCTGCCAACCGGCGACTGCACCTCGACTTGCTGATGGAGCGAAAGCACTGCACCATCAGTTTGGCTGGTAGTAATAGTAGCGACCTGCGTTGGGAGCGGGGAACCAAACTTCAAAACTGCACAGTGCATGCATGTGCCGCAGTGCCTTGCGGATTCACTTGTGTACTAAAGCCCTACGGTGTGAGCTACGACTAGAGTAACGTCTGCAAACCTCAATGTCCTTTCAGGTAAGATTAGACATGTATGAGCTGTCTATCTGGCATGTACGGTTAATTACCCACTTGTTTGCTTCCTCTCAGGATTGCGATCACGATTGAGCCTCACTGGTCACACAGAATTGCACCTGTTTTGACCACATTGCCGCTCCCGCCAATTGGTTCCCACCGTGCAGTGCACTTTGGCGGCACGGTCTTCTCTGAGCTGTCAACAACCATGACGGGCGTCACCTTCGAGGACAACTACGCCTCCACACATTGGAGCGGCCAGAGCTTGATGTCCCCCGGTCTCTACCAAATTAACGGGAGACTCAACGTCCAAAATTCCATCTTCAGGCGCAACGATGGTCCCTCTGGGGGCACGCTCGTCATTTCGACCCAGTATGATGCAACGCTGACGGACGTAATATTCGAGGGCAACAATGCGTCAGTCGGTTCAGGTGAGACTGCAGGAGCGTGCCCACTCAGGAACAGGCAGCAAGGGGCTCGATGCTGTACATCCTGCTCTGTGCCCATTGTCAGCTAGTTGCACGTGGTCCCTTGGTACGCAGGCGCCACCTCACAAACACTGGCAGGCTGAAACGAGTGCCAGGCACTAAGAAGCCCGGCATCACGGAGTCTAACAACCATTTGATGGCAGGGTACCACATGGTATTCAAAAGCTCTCATGTGATCGATAGGCCACGCTCCGTAGGACAGTCCTGATGAGTTCTAGAAGCAGCAATAGAAGCAAGCGCGTTCAACGCTGCTGGGCTCTGCCTTGATTAGCTCACGAACACATCTTCCAAATGCGTGATGTGCTTTGCACATGCTCGCTATTCACATACTTCAGAAATATATTGTTGAAGCTAGTTGCCGCCAGTTGATTTGGTGTCTGTAAATCCTCTCGGTCTGGCTTTGAGATAACGCTTGCGTACTAAGGGGACCAAGTACTCATAGCTGACAATAGGTAAGTAGCAGCATCTGGAGCTCCGCGCACTTTAATGAGTTCCCACATACAAAGTATGTATACCTCATCCATGTAGGTACACCATCGCATGCACATACAGCGCCTCTGACAGTGCCATGCAACACTCTCGTGAATGCAACTGGCGAGTTCATGTTCATGAGCCCGGAGGATGCCATCTTGGACTCGTGTAGTGCCCCAGTCAGTACTCTGAACGCTGCCTTTGCTGCAGACTCTTGCTCCATGGGCACCTGGTACATGGCATCCTCTTGCTAAGTCTAGCAATGATTGTAGCTTTGGCGTGCACAATCGGCACAGTGTCATCGTTATCCCCAATGTCATGTGCGTCCTTCGGTCATAACTTTGTCCAGTGACGGTGGTCTAAGCAACGTTGCAGCCTTCCCTTCTGCACAACTAGCACAGGGTTGCATGCCTACAGTGAGTTCGAGGGCTCTATCTGTGCTTTTCCCATGCAAGTTGTTCAGGTGCTTTGTCAGAAAGAAGGCTTCTTTTTGCGCCTAACAATGCTAGCGGCAATGTAGGGGGTTGACCGGAGCATATCTTACACCTGCTACTCTGCCAGGTCAGCCAGTCGCTCTCTTTCTGCCCACTGGGTGGGCATTGTCTCTGACAGGCAGAGTCAATTGCTGGTCACCTTTGCACCTGTCCCGCATCTTGGCACGCTTGCACAAGCCCACGTGCAGCCACACACCGTCAGGGGCATCTTTGATGGTTTAGAGCGTTCACGTCACCGCCACCAGAGCTCCAGCAGCACCAACAGAAGTGCCTTTGATGCACACCGTTGATGAAAGGCAACTGGTGCAGTACCCGTGTTGTTTACGGTGCACATGCGCCCTATCTTCTGTCTATCTCAACTGCCGCCACAGTTTGATGAACGCAGGAGACCCCAAAATTGAAGGTGTGTAGCCGCCTGCAATGCATAGCCGCCTGCAATGCATAATGCAGTTGGAGGGCAGACTGCGACGGTGCATCCTGCAAAGCTGTACCTGCGAGTCCCTGCTGCGGCCTCTGCACCAATCATAGTTCATCTTGCAGTTTTGACTGCCACTAGGCAGGTTGCCTGTTCAGGGCCGCAGGCTCCGCCTGAAGATCACTGTATGTGCTGTCACGCTGTGCTCTGCTCCGCTGCACAGCGCAGACAAGCCCTCTGTTCAGCAGAGTGCCCTGATTGGAGCCTAATTGGCTCAGCGTGTGCCCAATCAATAGACACGGCAGAGCTCTGGTTACGCATAGCCTGCTTGATGCGTTGCGACAAAGCCCCATGAACAACACATCCTCTCCCCCTCCACAGCGTCCTTCGTCATGTGCGTTCAGATAACTCATATCATTATGCGATCTCCATGATGGTCAGACGCTGTCCCTGTTGCAACTGGAAAGGCTACGTACATGTAACCGCAGAGGCGCAACCTAAACGGCATGCGATATTGGCCGTTTTACTGCAGGTGCCGGTCTCTACCTACGACAAGGAACTGTGGTACTGGAGCGGTGTGCCTTCACAGGGAACAACGCAACTGTCAAAGGGGGAGCCATATACAGCGAGCCAAGTGTATTCCTGACCGTCACCAACAGCAGCTTTCTGGGCAATCGTGGTGAGCCCCTCCGCCAGAGTTATGAAGGCAGGAAGTAGGACGTAAGCAAATGGCCAGCGCATGAGCTTCTTGAGCAAGTACTTGCGCATGAACGTCATGCCACTGGCTTTGTCGCAGGCAGGGATGGGAACACCGCATTGGCGCTTCGGACAGAAGTTCTGCCTGTGACGCTGCGCGAGCGCGAGGCTGCCGCCTGTTTATGCAAAACCCCTGCTTGCCACTGCTTGGCGCGCCCCGTCCGGTGCTTGGCGGTCCACGTATGACCACCGAAGCACGATTGACAGAGATAGGGATCGGCAGATATCGTGCATCATTGTAGCGTCGTCGGCTGAGCCCTGATGACCCCGTCTATGAACTACTGCATATGGCCACTTGAATCCAAGCTGCATTGGCGGTACGGACCATCCAGCGCAGGTGCTCTGCGGCACTCCATGCCAGGCCAAACAACAGCCTGACAGTACCCATCGAGTGGTGAAGCAGTGCTTGTCACAGCCCGTGTCGGTGGCACAGTGTTTGACACATTCAGGGCTGACACACTGAGGCCAACTCCGAGTCTTATGGCAACACACACTTGCCCTCCTGGCACAAGCTCGCAACAGTTATGTGTGGCACTTTCTGCCAGCGCGTCTTATAGCCCACTTTGTGGAGCAGACTGCTCCAAGCAGTTTCTGCAGGTGCCAGTTTCTGCCACTGCTGGCACAAAAATAGGCACCAGTTCCTGCCAACCTTCAAGGCTGGCAGAAACTGAGCTGCCGAAGCTGATTGACGAGCACCGGAGTGCAAGTGTGCTGGAGCTGTTTCGCCTATGCTCGAAAGCAGCTGACTCTTAATGCGCCAGTGCTTGCTCAAGGTCGGACCTGTGCCCACACTCACCCCCCCGATGACTTCACTTTGATCACATAGCAAAAACTGCAATCTGTCATCAGCCGTCTATGACAGCAACGCTCCACACCCCCGCGCTTTGCTGCCGTCTTCATGGCACCCACGTGACGGTGGCTCTCCGTGTGCCTGCTGCCTACCCGCAGCATTCAGCGGCGGTGCAGTGGAGCTCGCGGGCGAAGCCAGCAGCTCTGCGGTGTTCACGTCCGTCTCGTTCGCCGGCAACATTGCAAGCGGCTCCGGTGGCGCGCTGATGCTGGGGCCCAACATGAGCGGCGGCCTCATGAACTGCACGTTTGCTGACAACAAGGCCACCTACGGCGGCGCTCTCTTCGTGCAAGCCGCCCTCAAGGACGTCCCCCTCCTCGCGCTGCAAAGCTGCAGCTTCACAGGCAACATGGCGGACTCTGCGGGGGGCGCCATGCTGCACCAGGGCGACATTGTCACCCTGACGGCAAACGACACCGTGTTTGTAGGCAACTCGGCACTGTGCTGCCATGCCGGCAGCACCCAGCTGCTGACAGACTCAGTGCGCGATGCCATCGACGGCTGCCAGGACATGGATGCGGGCTATGGCACCACCAGGCAAGCACGTGCCTCTGTCTTGGCATACTTCAAGTTGCTGCAATGGCATTGCACTGTACATGCCCATGTGCACCTGCTAGTGGTTGCCCCATGCCGCCTTCATTGGTCTGTTCTGCTGTTGCCGACTAGGCCACTGTACTATCAACTAGGCCACTGTACTAATCGCTACGAGCGAGGGGGTCAGGAATGACCAGAGACTTGGGCGCCCGTTTCTTATGCTGGTACAATGACTCCTCTCCTGTTCTCGTCGCTACTGCATTTCAAGATGATGCCATTCTCAATCACCTTACTTGAACCAAATCCTCTGATAGCACTTATGCGGCACAGCAGATCGTGGGACCAGCATGTGGCGCAGGTTGCGCTGCGCACTGATTCACTCTGGCAGGGTGACTTCGCGTGTATTGGTAGCTGTGAGGAGCTGCTCTGAAGGCTGCGTCGCAAGTTTGCTCGCTTGCACGCCCCACTTCCAGCCATGTCGGGTCCACCGCTGCGGTACATACAGACTATTGTGTCTTTGTGTCTTGCAGATCTCATGCTCTTCCACTTGGTCAAGCGTCCGTCTCTGCTTGCATTCAACCTTGAATCTGAGTCCCTCCCAACTTTCCTCCTGCCCCACGCATTCTTTCAAACAGGCAGTGCTGTCTGGCCGGCGACTTCATTAAGGATGACCAGTGCGTCTACTGCGATCCGCAGCTGTTTGACTGCAGCCAGATTGGTGTCTCTGCCAAAGCCCTGCCTCTACGGCCGGGACTCTGGCGCGAGAACCTGACACAGGCCAACGTACGGCAGTGCTGGAGAGCAGAGGCTTGCCACGGGGGCAGTGCGACTGACTCGCCTGATGATTACTGTGCTGAGGGCTACAGCGGCCCATGTGAGTGCGTCTGCCTCTGGATCATTGCATCATGGGCCTGCAGTTATCAAGCTGTATATACACGTAGCACAGGATCTTCTGCAGCAGGTATGGTGACTACAGCATACTTGAAGTACTGTTGTAGCGGTGTCGAACAGCGGCACTGCACTCAAGAGTTGGCGCCTCCACACGTCACCACCATGATGCCGGCGTGCTCCTGTACCAGATATGCACACCGATGTGTTTGACACTGTTGAGTCATCCTGATTATTGACACAATTTGTGAGGGTTCTTGTGGCGGTGACCGAGGTGAGCGATGGCAGGAAGCGGCTTGCAGACGTATGCATGAGAGGAAGGAGAGGCACAAGTACATCTGATACCTCCATAGAGTACGCTTCAGTGTCCTGTACCACTACTAGTATCCGTTTCGTAGTGCACGGAGACTTTCACCTTCCTGTACCACTACTAGTATCCGTTTCGTAGTGCACGGAGACTTTCACCTTCAAGTTTGGGCAGAGTAACTCGTCGTCGATGGCAGCTGCAGCACACACATCACGATGGGGTCAGCTTCTAAGTTACACAGGTCTTGCAAGGTGCAGTATTACTGTGGTCTCAGTGCACACTGATAGTGCCCTTCGTGCCCAACAGTTGGTGTTGCCAAGCAAAGGACTACACTGCCGCGCATCGCGCACGCCTCTAGGGCGTTGTCCTGAATGACTGACATTCATGCCATTTGACTTTCGAGTCGACCAGTGTTCCGCACTTACCCGAGAGTAGCTCCCACACACCATTGGTGCCAATCTGATCCTTATGCTGCTACACCCGGGTTGTCAAATATCGAAAACCATAACTTACGATGCATTACCTATGGTACAATGTACGCCGCAATCTCAAATTTCAACGTACGTCGCAATCTCAAATGCCATGTGAGATTTGGTGAAGTACAAAATGACGATATGGTCGTCACGGTACCACATGTATAGCTCATGTATGATGTACTGCTGCTACTGTCTCCTGAAGCTGCTGCCGCTGCTGAGGCAGGCTGCCATGTGGCTGCGGGTTGCATGAGTTCTCGCAAGACCCTCGCAAACATCACATTGTTGTTGAAGTGTGTTACTTTACACTTGTACATAAAGGGTTACGAAGCACAGCGATGTGCTTGACACGGCTCATGCAATCTGATTGATTGGCCTGTTTTTCAGGGTTTTCCTTGGAAACAGGGTATGGTGAGCGATGGCAAGGGGAAGCTTGCACGCCTGTGCAAGAGACAGCCCCATGTACTGCTTGTACATATTCTGACATAATGTTTGTGGTGATCCTATACGGTTTGTACGCCGGGTCCTCTACACTTTTCAATTGGTAAATAATGTATGTGAACGTAGGCGCAGAGCCGTTAGTTGTTAATGGCTACTGGGGCGTACTGTACGATCATGAACCAATGGTTCATACTCAATGGTAGCAGAGACTCACCACCACAATGAGCTTGTACTCTGTGACGAAAGGCTCCTCAGCAAGGTGTAGTTTTGCTATGGTCGGAGTGCACGATGACGGTACACTGCATGGCCCACATTACCATGATGCCAAACAATGGACTACACCAGCACACATCTTGCGTGCCTTCCATGTCATGGGGTTTTCGTGATCCTGGCTGGTGCACTGTTCACCCTGCTTGGCTGTGCCGTGCTGTAGGCCTTTGTCATGTGAGCACCGCGTGGGCTTGCAATCAGTTCAGGACTCTGAGCATGTATTCGGCGTCAGTACGTTCAAGAGATGAGATTTATACTAATAGCTCTGATGGCGACCACTGTACCCCTAACTGATTGACTATCAGGAAACACAAAGATTTTTATGTATCACCTGCTCGGCAGTGAATCCGGATCCACTAGGTATGTTTTAAGTTGCACCCACCAAACCTGGTGTTTGCTCACAGCACTTCTTGCGGAACTGCAATCCAGTGCTATCAAATCGCCAGTCCAAAGGACAAGATGCCAATCAGGCCCATACGAAGCGAAGAGGCAACTGTCAAAGCCACAAACCGTGCATGTGCTCGTAGAGACTACTGCTGAGGCTATACAGGAAATTGTAAATCCCCCATGTAGCCCTAATCTTTCCGTACTGATGCCCATTGACAGGTTTACAGGTTATGCCCGACATTATGATAAGGTCCATGCAAACATTCAAAATAGAAGCTGTTGCGTTTGGCCAATCTACAGGGTTTCGTTTTTATGTTCTCTGTATTGGTAAGTGTGTGATGTACATACTGAGTGGAGCTATGCTCAATCACCATGCTATATGAGGAAAATGTATTGTATCATAGTTTGTGTTAGCCAAGTTCTTTCCATCACATTTGCACACAGCTGGATCTGATAGTTCAGGCTGTGAATTGGGGAGCTTTGTCAGACTGTTTAGCCATTTCAGATTTTGCAGGCAATAAATGAGGAACGTGCACTTTGGAAGAAACGATTGAACGCCAGGTAAGTCTTGAACACATCAAAGACCTTCCATGCTAGCTCATAGTCCTTGAAATATGATACTTCATAGTAGTAGAAAGTACGTTGAACTTTACAATGAAAAGACATGAAGCTGTTTATGAATGGATACAGAAGCACTTCAGTGATTTATTTGTGACACTTATACATGCTTCGCCTGTGCAAAAATAATGCCTCACCTGTACAAAAGTGACGCATGATTCTTGACTGAAAACAAATTCATCAGCACTGCACATATACAAACATCTGTCAAGTCACTGTCGAAGAAGGTGTACACTGCTTGAATGTAAAGCCTAGGGTTATACCAGAATATTTGGATAACAATGGGCAGCAATGAAGCTGACTGAGGGTCCTGATATTCGTGAGCCTAGTGCTGACGCCAACAAAACCTTTTGGTATGCACCCAAAATACCTGCGAGCACATTTCTCATGGCCTTTTGCTGACCACCATGTAGTTCACATGTGATGTTCGCAAGGGAAGGCCCAGAAGCAAAGAAAGCTGCTGCGGTTTGCAGCCTCTGTTTGCTGACCGTCACTCCCGGTGCCTGTCACTCTTGCAGATTGCGCAGTGTGCGCCGCTGATCACACACGCACTTTCGGCAACAAGTGCGTAGCGTGCGACAGCGGCCAGGCCGCCGCCGCCATCAGCGTCTTCGTGATCCTCATCTGCGCCGCCGCCGTCGGCATCAGCTACATTGCCATCACCAGCCTGCGCCTGGATGCCCTGATTGAGGTCATGGACTCCGCGACGGAGGACCAGACAGGGCTGCTCGCCAGCGTCGCGGCAGCGCTGGGACTGGCGCTCAGCCACCTGCGCATCCCCATCGTGGTGGTGCAGGTCCTCACGCAGTTTGCCAGCGTCACAGGGGCGCCCTTTCCGCAGCTGTACCGCGGTTTCCTGCGCTGGCTCAACCTCTTCAGCCTCGACCTGAGCCTCTTTCTGAGCGCCGGCTGCTACGTGCGCACCGACTTCTATGACCGCCTGCTGTTTGTGACCATTGCGCCCCTCGTGTGCGTGGCTGCGCTGGGCGCGTTCCACCTGTTTGTCTGCCGGCGCCATCAGCGGAGAACCGGTGGTCTTGATGGCGGCGGCGGCGGCGGCGGTGGCGGAGCCTCGGTGAGCGGCGGCACGTCGAGCAGCCGCTCGCTGGCGCAGTGGCGCAGCGCGCGCGCGCGAGAGAGGCTGGACGACATCGTGTCGCGCCACGCGACGCTGCTTCTGGCATTCACGTTCCTCATCTTCTCCTTCGCGAGCACGACCGTCTTCCAGACCTTCGCGTGCGACTGCCTGGACGGCACGGGGGAGTGCTACCTGCGCGCCGACTACGCGCTCTCCTGCGGCACGGCGCGACACCGAGCGTACGTGATCTACGCGTCGTTCATGGTGCTGGTGTACCCTGTGGGCATACCCGCGCTCTACGCGTACATGCTGCGGCGCCACCGCAAGGGCATCGCGCGCCACGAGGACGGAGGGGTGGTGGCCGCCTCGCTGAAGCCGACCAAGTTCCTGTGGACGCCGTACAAGAAGACCGTCTACTTCTGGGAGCTGGTGAGTTTGCGCGTGCAGGATGAATGAACCGGCACCAAAGCCTTGCTTGACCATGGGAATCCGATGTAGCTGCTGTGTGCGCAGTTGGTTCCTGATGTTAACCGTAACACTATCGGCCGCCCTTTGTATTAATTTTGGATCAGCTTGAAGCACGGCTCCACCAGGTTGACAATGTGCTAACGCAAAGTGTCTCATGCATCTGCGAACATCACCCACTGATAGTTTCATAATATGAGAATGATGGCCATCAGCAACCCAGCCCCAACCGGACCTCCTAGTACTACTTAGATCATGCGCGTAGTTGCACCTACATTCAGCATGTTCTATGTATACCGCTGTCCTGTTCAGGCTGACTGTCTGTTCGCCGCTCAAAGGTGTTGGCAACATCTGCTGATCAACAGTGCATCAAATCATTCCTCGCGTGGACGCGATAAACTTCCCTTCAAGTTAGTGAGTACGAAGTAGCTGATTACAGTGTACACCACTGCGCAGCACTCAGCATACGGGCGGACATCACAATGCTATCCTGTGTTAGCCACTGGCCCACTGCACATCAGATGTGGTTTATGTATTCTTTGCTTTGTGTTGGCGTCTGTGTGCACATGTCCAACGCATGTCGCCAATTTGTACCATCTGCAAGGCAGTTGGCTGCAAATAATGGCAGTAATTTAAGCGATGGGCGTCTCTTGGTGGCAATCTCCTCAAGCAAATACAGGCCTTGTGCAGCAGTTTGTCATAACGTATCGATACTCTGCAAGCGCACCACGCAACCTGCTTTTGACAGCCTGTATTAGTGGACATTTCACAAGTATCGAAAGCCTGCAGCTGAGACTCTACGAGCACCACATGCAATGTGTTTTAGCACCATTCAACAGGTTCACTTGTTGACATTGTGTGAGAGCAATCCGCTGCCAGTACCAATAAAAGGGGCCCTTGCGCCTGCATTACTGGCTGCAACACACCTCACAACGCCTACGGGGCCCTGTATCGCTTATGGTGCCACTTCTGGCTAACTGGGCTGCCCATAGTCAGCTGGTTGAAACTACGCACGCTCAAAGCCGCTGTGTATCGCTTGTGTGAAGTGAAAAGCACAAAAAGCACTCAAGTGCCTTGCTACAGTGTGATGATACCTCCCTCACACAGCAGCACACTCTGCTTATCTGTTACCTGGCATGGGTAGAGTCCCTGGTCCCAACATTCATGCAGTGCCAGCCAGCAGCAGCTGCTGCACCAGCAGAAGGACCGAACACGGCTGACTGAACGTGCCACGCAACGCTTGTGTGTGCGCAGATCGAGTGCGCGCGCCGCCTGCTGCTCTCCGGCTTCCTGGTCTTCATCTTCCCCGGCACGCCAGCGCAGAGCGCCGTCGCGTGCACGCTGGCGCTCATCACCATCGTCGTGTACGGCGAGCTCGCGCCCCACAAGGACTCCACTGACCACCGGGTGTACGTACTGGGGTCGATCATCATTTTCTTCAGCATGTTCTCGGCGCTGCTGGTGCAGGGCGACTATGTTGCGCAGGACGACCGCAGCGCGCAGGTCATCTCCGTGCTGCTCATTGCGCTGAGCGTCCTGCTCCTGGCGGCGTGCGCGCTGCAGATCGCGGTTGTCGTCGGCGGCGTCGTCAGGTCCACGCGCGGCAAGCTGGGCGCGCACGGCACGTTCTGCCGAAGGATGTGCGGAAAGTGGTGCTTTGATCGCGCCACCGATGCCGATGTCAACGACGGTTCGCCGACGTCAGTGGCTGTGGTGACGCCCCGACAAACGACCGATTCCGAAAAGGGTTTGCCCGGTGGCACTCCGAGGGAAACCAGCCCCTTGGGTTAGACATCATCTTGTGTGGATGCGATGCAGAGGTTTTGAAACAGAGGTGACGTTTGGGTTTATGCCTCTCCACACAGTTTGCTGTGTGATCATGGGGGCTGCCCGGTGGCACTCCGGAGGGAACCAGCCCCTTGGGGTAGACATCGTCTTGTGTGGATGCGATACAGAGGTTTTGAAACAGAGGTGACGTTTGGGTTTATGCCTCACACAGTTTGCTGTGTGATCATGGAGAAGTGGGCTGCCACTGGTGGTGGAGTTCTAGAGATGATGTATATGCAAGCACTTGACAGCACTTCATCTAGGTAGGTCAGCTGAGAAATTTAGTGCTATATTTCTTTGAAATGCAGTTGGCAAGAAGCAAATGCTTTCACTGTGCATTCTAATCCATTTTGCTGTACTGTGTTATGTTCTCTGACACATTTCTAATGCATTTGTATCATAAATTCACCAGCGACATTTCTCAAATGGTTCAAAATGCGTTTTGACTGATTTGGAAATTTCACATACTTCTATTTTTTTTGCAACACCATTTTGCCTCCAAATGTATTTCCTCATGGTCCCAGACGTAATGGCATAACCTCAAGTTCCTTCAACAGCGACCGACGGCCACAGAAGCTCTGCCAGAGATGTGTCACGAGTGCCTGTGTGATCTCTCTCTGCAGCGTGACTGGGTAAGCAGTACAAACACGCGCAATGTGGCACGTCTGCTTATATCGTGAATATGCCTGCCTCGCACGAACTAGAATGGCTTTGAGTCCCAAATCTCATCATGCTGCATGATCAGCACCGCCCGCAGACTCTCTGCGTTACACACACAAACAACTGGCATCAGACAGGAGCGCGAGCCCCCCATTTCCAGAATGGAGTCCGTATGAAGCCAGACAGATAAATCAGCAGCTGCTTCTGGTGCGAGGGGGGCATCCTCACCAGATAAGGAGCAACGCGCCACTTCAGTGGATTCTGATTCGCACACTGCATTCACGTTTGCTTCCTGTGCTTTTCGACCAGATTCTATCCATGTGAAACATAACATCGTATTGAAAAGGGCAGTGAGCGCGATATCAATGTACTCACTCATATTCTCGTAACTTCGAAGTGCGGCGCCGCCCTCTCTGTGGGCGGCGGCAGTGGCATGGGTACGCGGCGCCGACTGGGGTGGCGAGGCCCCAGTGACGCTACCAGCACATCAGCAGGTACGCGTGCATCTGCGGCCTGGGGAGCGGTGGCTTTGGCGTGCTGGGCGCGGCGCCGCGTGCATGTGCCGCATTTGCTGCACGTACCCTCCAGTGCATGGGACCGGCACTGGCGGCGTTTCCAGTCGCGGCACGCAGCCGCGTCCTAGAGCACGCCCGCTATGGCTTCACCTTCACACAGGGAGCTACCTGCCTGCAGCAGCTGCGCAGCGGCAGCGATGATGCCGCAGCGGCGCTCGCACTGCTCCTGCCCTCGGTCTGGTACCGGGACTGGCGCCAGGACGCCGGCGCATGGCGGGCGCTGCGCGATCTGCTGCAACGGGCAGGCGGAGCTGCGGGGCTGGGCATGCGGACTCGCGCCGGCGCGCACCGGGCAGCGCCAGCGGTGGCGCGCGAGCCAGGCTCTGCCCAGACCCCGCCGGCCCCCGTGCTGCCGCGGCGTCAAGCGGCGCTATCACGGGTGCTAGACGCAGCGCTCGCCGCCACGCAGCTGCGCCGGCTTGAAGCAGCAAATGCGTTGGAAGCAGTCGCGGCGTGGCGCAGCGGCGCCTCTAAGGGGGCCATGGGTTTCTTGGCGCAGTTGCTGAGCACTGACCCAGCGGAGACCATGTCGCCGCCAGAATTCCGCGAGACGCTGCGGCGCCACCTGGGCGTGGAGCGCCCCGCCCCCGCTGCGGCGCGGTTCCCCAAGTGCCATAAACCAGTGGACTCGGCCGCCCACCTGCGCCGCTGCACACAAGGGCTTAACGTCACGCGACACAACTTGCTCGCAGAAGCGCTCTTTCAGCTGCTCAAGCAGGTGGCCCACCTCCGCGGTCTCGACCGGGACACCCTTGCCCCCTTCCGCCGCTACGCAGCGCGCCACGGGTTCAACAAGTTCATGGACATCGTCTTCGTCAGCAACCAGGTTTGCCTTCCAGTCCCTAGAGTGCAGCCGAGCGCAGACGCGGTAGCGGCAGGCCGGTGCACTAAACTGCGCGGCGGCTTTGAAGTAGCTTGTTGCATAGACGTCACCATACGTGACAGCTCATGCCCCTCCCGCCTCCGTCAGGCTCAGGGGGGCGCGCGCAATGTGCAGCGCGTGCTTGAATTGGCTTCGCAGGAAAAGATCGACAGTAGCTTGTTGCATAGACGTCACCATACGTGACAGCTCATGCCCCTCCCGCCTCCGTCAGGCTCAGGGGGGCGCGCGCAATGTGCAGCGCGTGCTTGAATTGGCTTCGCAGGAAAAGATCGACACATACGTAGTCTCAGGGGCCCTGGACCCCACTACACACACCCTATTTTCCGCAGCCATTGACCACTTCGGCGCTATGTCACGCGACACCCAAGCGCTGCTACACGCACTCGCCGAGCAGAGCTCGCAGGGCAGCTACAATCTCGCGCAGCGCGTTGCCTTCTGGCGCCGCCGCACCTCCCTCGCGCTACAGCGCGCGCTCACACGTGTCGTGATCGACAACTGGAACGCCCCTGATGGCGACGTCAGCGCTTACCGCCGCATCGCACTGTTGCAAGTGCCCCGGGCCTCGCCAGCCAGCGCCGAACTGCCGGCCCCTCCGTAGATTTAGTTATTGCAAGCCCGATTTGTCGTGTGCTGAGCCCATGCGGTCCAGGACATAATACCGGTCCTGGGCGTGGGTCCCTAATGCAGGAATGATACCGGATGTATGAGTGCGTTGTGGCTGTGGCTACCTCGTGTGCCCTACTGTGGTCTCTGAGAAACTCCTCCAGGCAGAATCGGTACGTCATGCTGCGGGAAGCCACTTCATCAGCCACAGGGAGCACGCCTACGATTGTGTCCTCCCTGTGTGGCGCATCCGCAGCGAGACCGTTCACTTCTGCCATGGACCCCTCCAGAATTTCTATCATGATGGTGAGAGAGTCCTGAATCCTCATGATCATCTCAAAGCGCTCCTTAGGTGACTCCTGGTCCCAGGGTGAGGCTTGCAGAGCTGGATATCGCAACATCATCAACATGCGTACCAGCTCCCAACTCCCGCAATGCTTCCTGTGAGCCTGCAGCGCAGTCTGAATTGCCGCCACCTCCTCATCAGGCAGCTTGACTGGCTGCAGCCGCAGGAATCTGTTGAGATAGTTGAAACCTGTTTAGTAGGCCTCCATGATCCGGTGCCCTTGGAAAGAGGCCTCGGCGACCACGCTCTCCGCGTTGGGATCATCCGCTTGTGCCCTAGAGTCCACCAGATAGTACTGCCATACACGGCTCTCTATCATCTCCCTCTGTATGAAAAACCGCTCCAGCACCAGCTGCATCAACTCCCGATCGACTGGTGCGTCGGACGACCATGATGCCCTCCTGCAGCTGGACTTGCACTCCAGCAGCTTCTCTCGCTGGCGCTTGGCAGCGCTCCTCTTGATGCGGCGAGGCAGATACCATGCCATCCCTAGCAGGCACGCAGCCGTGCCTGCCAGAGTTGCTGCTTTGCTGACCATGCCTTCACTGAAAACTGCGCTGCCCGTGAACTGACACGCTGAAATATGTGTGCGTGTGTGTGTGTGTGCGTGTGTGTGTGTGTGTGTGTGTGGGTGCTCTCTCTCCCTCCCTCTCTGTTGCACTCTCTCGCTCCTCTCTGTTACCCCTGCTCCGTCTCTGCGTCCGTCTCTGCCTCAGAGCGTGTCTGTCTGTTGTTTCTTCTCGCAAGTAGAGACCGAATATTGACAGTTTCGCCGTGAAGTTCGACACAGTGCGCTCCCCCGATTTAGTGCGGGGGGGGGTCAAGCTGAGATAGAATGTTGGTCCCACTGCAGCGGCAGCACAGGCCACCGCGATGGAAGCGCGTGCGGGCCCTTGAGCGCCGGTATCCGCAGCGCAAGCGCAAGCACACGAGGTGGCGGGACAGCGTCGCTCACAGGAGGCCGCCTAGTATATCATCTACTTTACACGCTCCCCGCCCGTGGTCGTGCCTTGTTCCCATCAAGAAATTGGTGGTGCAGCTTGCGTGCCGCATGTGGACACATGCCTGTGCATTGACCTGTGATGTACATTTGTCACTGCTGCCGAGGTCTGGCGCAAGGAGATGGTCCAAGCACAAGCGGTATTCTTAGTTTGCTGGGCTATAAGGAATGGCAGAGGCAGTCTGTGGCTTCAAAAACCAAACAAGACAATCTTTTCTTAGCTGAAGGCACCATCAGGTCCCATTCACATGTAATCTGTATCAAGGGTCAGGAACAGGACGACAGCGACAACGTGCCAGAATAGGCTTGCTTGCCTAAACGAGCACAAGGCAGAGCCTCGTCTCAATTGTCATCTGTAACGCAGTGCTGTCCGCTGTTGTCCTGTGCCTTCAACAAGGCTAGAGCAACAGCAACATTCTTCTGCAGCGCGCACAGCGCCCCACTCCCAGGAGTGTGTCGCTGCAGCCGCCTATTTGCATATTTGTACCCAGTCGCCGCGCTATCACTGTGTAATCCGTCGCCCGTACTGGTCCCGGCAGCGCTGAACATGTTGACCTGGCCGGATTGCTGTGAAGCTACCGATGCAACGGCAGCAGCAGCTGTGCGAAGAGCATCATGCACAGCACCGCCACCACTCCACGCCCCGTCTCTACCATGCTGGTTGTGCTCCTTGCCGCCCCTGCCCGAGCTGCTGCAGAGCACTGCCACAGCGCATGCGGACGCAGCGTTCGCCGTTTCTACATCACCGACTGCAGCCTGTGGGGTTTTAGCTGCTGCGGCGGTGGCGGCGGCAGTTGAGAAGCGCTGTAGCGCTGCGCACAGGAGTGGCGGCAGGAGCGCTTGCGTAGTGGGCGTCGTTGCAGCAGCGGTCCGGTGCAGTGCAAGGTTCCGTGCCAGCAGGCAGGCGGCTTGGGTGAGGGAGGGCACTGATGGGCACTGCGTGGCCGACAGCAGCGACTCCAGCGCACGCGCGCACCCCACGCCCTGGCAAAGGTATAAAACGTGCGGAAACGTGTGTTGAACAGCTACGCTTGAGCAAGATGCACGAGGTGTGAATGCAAATGTCAAAGAATGCCAGCGACAGCGACTCGAGGTCCATACCCTGATGAACGAGCAATGAGAGGTGCAAGTGCACATGTGCTGGCAAGCTTCACAGCTGAAGGAATGTCTTGTCATGAAATGACACGAGCACATTGCTCACTGACGCCTCAGAGTACGTCCAGTCAACTGTATGCTGCTGCAATGATGCATAGCTCAGGCATGCACTGAGTGTAGCCATGGCTGCTGCATCAATGCGCCATGGCTACAGGTACTTGAAGCCTCAGGTTTGTGGTTACTGTCCGGCCGGCCATTGGCGGTGATCACGAAGTAGTCAGTGAACGAACGGCATGTCATGCACGCAAGACTGAAGCTAGGGGGGCATGTATGTATGACATGGCCCAACTGTCGCGCAGGGTAACTTGCTCACCGGAGCCAGCAGGGCCTTGATACTGTCGGAGTCCAGCGTGGCATTCACTAGGATGAGGCCGAGCCCCCCAGCTCTGGTTGCTGCTGCCAAAGCTTTGCTGCCGCCTTGCGTTGTTTGCCCTGTCAGGCCGGCCAGCACTTCCAGCTGCAGGCGGTGGGAGTTGCAAAAACACGATAAGATAGAAGTCCGCGCTAGGCAAAAAACTGAGCTGTTGATGCTGTGAGACATGGCATAGCAAATGTTGAGTATGTTTTGAATGGCAATGTGCCTGAGGTGGTGAATTTTCACATCAAGCTGTGAGCGTCAACAACAGTGATGGGCTTGTGTCCAAAAAACATCATGTGCATTCAAGGCCTCAAACTATATCTTGGTGTCATGCAGAGCGCCAACGCAAGCAGTTTGTTGTCACGTCAAACTTGACCTCCTCGAAAAGAAAGCTGCGGCAGCATGCAGTGAGCCAGAACAGTCCTCACACATTATGATCCAACCTCTAGTACCATGCATGGACATGCCAAACAGCCATCAGCGCGCACTTGCAAGCCACCAAGATTAGCGGGCTGCTTTGCGCAGGCAGCGCCGACAGTGCACAACGGAAGACCCTCAAATTCCAGCACCCAATGACTGCCGTACACCTTCAATGCCTACACCTCTCCGATGCTGCTCTCACTGACCTGGCCACTGCAGTCGGCAAAGAAGTTGGCCTGCATCATGAGCGTGTGGCACTCGCCGGATAGACATGCATTGCGCAGCACCGCTGCTGCCAACGCAGCTGCTGGTGGTGACACTCCTTTTGTACTGAGCGCCAGGGTCATGACTCTGCGGCAGCGTCAAGAGATGAGATGAGCGCAGTGTGGATGAGGAGGAGACGGTGAGCATGGTCACATCTCCAACAGATGCACCACGTGGCAACAGCGAGGATTGGCAGGGTACCTCGACATGCAAGTGGATGTTAGGTGAAGGCAGGGTGCGCGTTAGCGGCTCACGATGATCCAACGCTGAGACTCACAGAGCTGAGATCAACAGATATTCTCACCCAATCGTGTAGATGCATCAATCAAGGTTCAGTCTCACTGATCCTCAACAATCAGCAATGCCAAGGACTGCCGACTCCGTACGCTCTCAGGTGACTGTTACTGCTGTACTACAAAGTGCAAGCTCGCATATACATACCTGTGGAGCAGCGTGTGTGTCTCCTTGGGCCACTCGCCCCGCGCTGCGCTTGCACGCGTGGCAGGGGGTCCAGTGAACAGCAGACAGTGCCTTGCTGCGGCGCTGCCATGTGTCAGCCCGCAGAGGAGGCGCAGCAGCGCACACATCAGGCCGCTGCCGCCGCCGCTGCCGCCGACGATGGTCGCTGTTGAGCTGACCTCCGCAGCTGCTGCGACTGGCCACAGCTGCCAGAGATGCTGCGGTAGGTCCAGAGCCAGGGCCTGAGCCTGGTACAGGTGGCAAGAGGGAGCAAACATTGTGGCGGTGTTCTCATCGGGTTGCATGTGGATGCGATCATTAACGTGAACAAACTATTGCGCATGGCGTGCTGTGGGAACGTTGATGCACACAACAGGTTTCACGACCAAGCGCTGCCAGCATCTTGCTTGGGATCACTGCACAAGTCTGTGGTAGCCCTCAGTTTGAACAAAACAGTCACATGGTGTGATGTCATTGCAGTGTCTTGCAATCTTTGAGTTGGCTTCCTTGATCCAGGATGAACATCAGAGACGAGCAGTACGTCACTTGAAGATCTGAAAGCACAAAGAGGGGCGCAGTACGCCAAAGTACATTGTGCAATTCACTTGGCTATTGATGTGTTGTCACCAAAGGCAAGGACATTTGCAGCAGCCTGTGAGTTTCACTTCATGTACAGTGTGTGTGTACTGAAGTCCATCCATCGCGCACTTGCCTTGGCTTCTTCATTGACGTCAACGAGTGCGCCCAGCAGCTCCATCCAAAGCACCGCCCTGTCCTCCCATTCGTCACGCAGCCCACTGCCGCCTGCTTCTCTCTTGCCACCACTGCCGCGGCCGCGCCCAGCTTCTTGTACTTCAGCAGTGCTCCCCTGGCGGGCAGTAGCGCTCGCATTCAGCGCCCGCAGCTGCGCGCGCTTCCGTGCGGTGCCCGCCTGCTGCGTGGGCGGCGGCAGTGGCGCGCTTGAGCTGAGCGCTGCCTCAGCAGCGGTGACACGGCTCAAGCCATGGCCGGATGCCGTCATGGCCGCGTGCGCCGCTACAACGTGTTGCACGGCAGTAGCAACGAGCCCAGGGCTGCCGCCGCCACCGCGAGCGACGTGGTGATATGCGCTGCTGCCGCTACTGCTGGCGCTGTTGCTGGTGCCGGCGCTGTTTTCGTTGGCAATCAAGTGGGCGCCATCGCCGCTGCCACCATGTGAATTGTCTCCACCGCTGCCGCCGCCGCTGCTGCCGCCGCCGCCGCCGCCGGTGCCACCGCCACCGCTGCCGCCGCCGCCGCTGCTGCTGCTGCTGCTGCGTGTCTGCAGCTGACGCTGCGCAGACATGCTGGCTGCCACTGGCGTGCCTGAACTGATCGTGCTGGTGCCAGCAATTGTGATGCCGGCGGCAGGCAGCTTGGGCAGGGTAGGAGTGCTGGATGGGCTGGTGACGATGGTCGCCAGAGCAGGGCAGGCGTGCAGCAGTGCACACATGGCAGCAACGCTCAGGCGCAGCGCACACAGGTCCTGCACCACTCGCACACTGCATCATGACAACGAGAGAGAGCACTGGCGTCAGCCGTGCAACAGCCCGTATGGCAGCTGCCAGCTCTATGCGGCCCACTACGCAGAGTGCAATGATTAACGAGAAGACACTGAGGCACATGCAAAGCTGCATGCACAGCATGCACAGCATCATCATGCTTGGAGGCAGTTGCACAATCTGGCGCAACCTCGTAGAAAGCATTTCAAGTACGGTACGTCTGAAGTATGTGGAGCAGGCAGACACGACAGCAGTGCGGACAACAACATCGCTGACCTTGACGTATTCACGTCAAGCATTGAAGATCACCCCTGGCCGCGCAAAGCACAGCATGTGCACAGAGTGGACAAGGTACAGTTGTGCACATTGGGAACGTCTTGAAAGGTCATGCACCAGGTGTGGCTCTGTTGGTGAACCAGAGTGGTCAGCTGCAGCATGTGTGCAGCAGATACACCACCATGCTAGTATCCAACATCAAGCGACTGCAGAAATGCGACATCTGGCTTGTGGGCAGCAAAGCAATCGGTCCACCATCCGGCATGACACGCGGTGCTGGAATCGTGAAGCGCCGCCAACGCAGTCACTGCTCTTGCATTTTCTGCGTGAAGCACACACTCAGGCTGCTACATGGGCAGTCACGAAGGATAGCAGACAAAGTTCGTTGTTGGTCACCAGCGATCGCATGAGTGTAATATTGCTGCAGTGCCAGGAGGCTGCATCCAGTTGCCGGCAACACCGCAGAGGAACTCAACACGATCAGAAGTGCTGCAGCACGTCCTGAGCCAAGGAGTGTTTTTCCACCGTCGGATTATTATCATGTTTGGCCTGAGACACTATGAAGGGCGATGATCATTGCTCACCTTGCCAACAGCTGTGCCATGGACTGCGCCAGCCGCTGAGCCATAGCAACTCCGCTGCCCAGCGAGTTAGTAGTGTGGCTTGTACAGCGGTCTAGCTGCAGCTGGTGGCGCCAGGCATCAGCGCTCAACATCGCTGTCAGTAGCTGCTGGCATGCCCCCAGTAGCTGAAGGGAGAGATCCACATGACGCTCCAAAACCTATAGATACAAGGGGGGGGGGGGGGGGGTGCAGGCATGAAAATCCAGATTGCAGCATGATCAATTTCAGAGTTTTAGCACTGTATCTGACGTAACACTCGGTTTGGGTCCAGGCCATCAACATGGCACTGCACACCAAAAACAGACACGTGAGCACAGCAACAACGTGCAAGCACAGCTTGCACTACAATTTGTACATCCCCATGCGCCACAAGCAATTCGGGGATGTGAACCCGCCTGCGCATGGTTGTGCGCCATATAAGTAACCCCAGTTTTTGCCCTAACCGAAGCTTCAAGCCAAGGCAACTGTGTCGGCACCAGCTATCTGAGGCTGAACAAGGATCCCCTCTTGCTCTTCACTTGAAAGAACAGTTCATAAATCGACATTTCTCTTGTACTTACAGTGGCCAGAGCCGTAAAGACAGCTGCTGGAATGGCTGACGGCGTTTGCAGCATGGAGCCTGGGCCAGCTGCATGAACAGAAAACATCATAGAGGCAAAGCGGGCGGTCAGTGATGGCATTGATATATCAGGCGAGAGGGATTAACTTTCAATGACATGAATGAGCCTGAGCATGTGTAATGCAAGCAAGGCACACGAATCACAACTGGTCAACACATTCAATTCAGGCGGCCTATCTCCTTCAAGACATTCAATTAATTAGCGGCATGGACAGCAACTCGTGGGGGCAAAGTTACTTGTTGGAAACCTTTTTGAAGAGCTTCGAGACTCGGACACCAGAGGTTTGACGCACGTGTGGACAAAGGGCGATGCTCAGATGCGGCTGATCAGCTGGGGCCATACCCTGACTTGAAGTTCTGCCCCTTGCATGGGGAGGTGGCGCGGATTGAATAGTGCTCCCAAACAAATGCAGCATCAATCATGGAGGGAAATGTTTCAGATCCGTAATTACCGTTGAAAGAGCTCTTGCGCGCGTCACTTACTCATGCCGTCTTGTCGAGTTAGCAGCAGGGCCAGCAGCGATGCAGCCTGTGCAGTAAGGCTTTGATGCTGGGTTGAAAGCCCGTCGTCCGTTGAAACGGCTGCCTGAGCGTCCATCAAAGTCCTGGCACGCAAACAACAGCAGGGCAATTTCAGGGGCGGCAATGCACAGTCAGTATCAACTTTGGCAAAAGCACCCGTTGGCTGCTTTGATGTGCGCGCAAACACCTTTTCATTGGTCTGCAGCAAGTGCACCAAAAATCTTACTGTGTATGAAAAAGACACCCCTGGGGCTAAGCAGAACGCATCAAATGCGAGTGGTGCACATGGTGGGACTTGTAGCGGGGCTTTAATCCAACCTGCTGCGGTCAGATATAGTCGAAGTAATTGAAGTAGCGTGCCTCTCATCTGTACATTCGACTATGACTAAGCAGCCGGTTTTTTGGTTCACGCAGGCACTCGAAACATTCGGAAATTCAATAATTGTGTGATCAGCAATTCAGCGCAGGCCAGCACTTGAAGGCCTCACCTCACAAGGACAGTGAGTATGGGCGTGTGCCTCAGCAGCAATGCCACAGTGCTCCCATCCCCTTTGCCTGCGAATGTTGATGCCAGCGCTGCGCTACGCAACAGTGCGGCTGCACGAGTCTGTGTGGGCAGGGCGCCAGCTTCCCACGACGCTGCAGCGTGCATACGTGCAAAGGAGCGGTTGTAAGTATCTTCCGATTAAGCAGCCACAGTATATTCCAGGTGTACACTGTCGTACAAGCACGTCATGCGTTGCAAAAGGCATGAATTGATCAACATGATACACACGCTATTGGTAATGTAGGGACTTTCCCGCTCGCAGGGTGGGCCGGTGGAGATCAAGCAGCAGGGTAAACAACTCAACATCTTGGCAATGCCAGAGATTACTTGTGCTGCAGCTGGGCTTCAGTTTCTGGCTTGATCCTGCTTTGAAGCTGCATACTTTTCTACTTGCAAAACAGATATGCTTGAGCATCTGGAGAAGACACGTCTGCTAATACCCCCACGGGGCGGTGCAATCTATTTGATGTAGTTGAAGCACACGCGGTGACAACAGCCCCAAATATGCACCTTATGTAAAACAAGGGTGCTATAACGACACATGCGAGATGGTCTGGGAGCGCTTGTTGTGTAACTTTAGGGCAGCTCAGCGTTGGGCGCAAGCAGTAATACGTGGGGTGGGGGTGGCACAGCCATTCTTGTCGCACTTGGCTGCTGAGTTCACAAAATCATCGATATCTGTTTTGTTCTGCATGCATGCACTTCTGCACTGTTGCTGCAGGGCGGCATGTCACTGTAGCAAAGGTGCCTGGCAAATGCGGCTTCTCACCTTTATCAGCGTGTTTCACCAGCGCTTGCCAGCCACCACCTGCACATTCAATAAAACCAAAGCACATTGAGCAGCCAGCACAAGGAGAGTGTGCGGATATAATCATCAGTGGAGCGCTCATGGCATCAAGCCAAAGGAAAACAGTGACCGTGCACAGACAGGCATTTGCCGGTGATGCTCTTGCTACGTCCAGATACCCTTCGTGAAGTGGTTACTCCCGAGTGTTTACATGCAGCCACAACAGCACACAGTCACACTTTGAAATACTTCGATGTACACAGCAGTAGCATGGACCATCATCGTCGCTGTTGAAAACAGCACTGTCATGTCAGCGGCCGAGAAATGCATGAGTGACCATGGGTATGCAACAACATTCCACCGGCCACTAGCGCGATCACCTTTCCATTGGAGAAACAGTCTACAGGTGACCGACATGCGTGTGTAATCTCAGGACTCAAAATGACTGGACCAAGTAGTGTTTTGGCCCGACAAGGCAATGAACTTCTGGCACACGTTGCATCAAGTCAAACCCCTCTGTCTATCTACATCAACTGCTCTATCTACAACAGTGAGCATGTCATACTACTAGTGAGAGCACCAAATGAACACTTAGGTGTACTCAAAGTACTCGCCTGTGCTGGCAGAGGTGACGCCCGTAGCCGCGCTATGAGTTCCGAGCATGCTGTGCATGTGCGCAGTGTCCAGCAGACGCACACAGGCTGCGAGGCACCCGTTCTGCCACAGCGCTGCCGCAAGCGCCGATGCTGATGCATTGCCTGTCATAGAGGTCAACACATCCGAGGTTTGGTGATTGTGCTGGTGGTCAGTGGGTGTGCGCTGTCAGTTGTGACAGATCCTGGTACTGTAGCACGAGCAAGTCTGGTAGCACGAACAGGATGCCTGTTGCTGATGGTTGAGCGTTGCCACAGCTTACTAGCAGAACAATGTGGCACAGTGTCGCCAGTGCGTTGCAAACATGCACGCAGCAGAGCTTGTGGCACAATCATCCCTACATGTTGGCAAAGCACAGCCTTCGCGTAACTGCAAGCGAAATGACAGTCACCACAGGAAACTGTCTAAAGTGAGGCCTTCATCATTCACGTCATTCAGGCACAGGGCTGTTGTTGCCGCATTGCGATGTTGCAGTGTTACGGTTACAGCCTAACACAGATAGTTGATGATGTTGCGCTCCATGCGCCCATTGTCTGGCGTAGGATGCGCACTCTCAGTGCTGTTCTCGCGTTGTGAACATTGTAAATCCTAGTTGATGAAGCACTAACAGCGTGCCTTCTTGCAGGAGAACAGCTACAAGGCCGAAATGTGCACGGGTTTTCCCCTGCGCGTCGAGATGCATTGTCACGCTAACAAACTGAATACATCAGGACACTGAACTTGGACGAAAGACCATGAAGGCGGAACACAGCTGGCTCGTCGAATTTCCGACAGGTGTGTCATTGGCACCCCGGGTCCGCAGAGAGCAGAAGTCACAATCAGATGCCATTGAAACTCAGAAGTGCTCAGATCTGATGCAACAAATATGAAATCAGAGATGAGTGCAGCGGCAGATGCAGCGGTGTTGGATGACTTGAAGTGAGGTTAGCCACCATACCTGTATCTTCGTTGCCGTGTTGCCCGGTGCTGTTGAGCAGTGCCATGAGCGAAGCAGTGGTAGAGTGCAGTGGTCCATCGACCTGATGCAAGAAAACAATGCATGGCAATGAGCTGATGTGTTTGGCTACACACGTCAGATGATGTGCCAAGAAGAGCTCCTGCTGACTCAATGCTACACACAACCCTGAGTCATGAGCAAAACGCGACATGTCATGGTCAATTTTTGCTGTACTAGGAGACAAGTCCGTATATATGAAGCATTAATGAATGCCAGCACAGAACATACGAGTCTGCGCCAAGGTACTTGCCGGGGCAGATACAGACGACACACAAGGCGCCTTCTAGAAATTTGCTCATCAGTTGCCTACTCGAAAGGCCATGGTAACATTGTTGTTTGAAGCTAAAACCCCAAAGTTTGGTCAAGAGTTTGGCTCAAATGCAGTGTGCGCAACGAAGCAGTGAGGAGGAAATTGTCATACACTTAACAGCCCAGACTTGAAAGCGCAACAAGTTAATGTTAGCAAAAGCAGCATGTTGAATTTAAGGTCATGGTGCAATTATAGGATTTCCATGACGAACAACAATCTTAGCCAACAATGCCCACGACTGTAAAAAAATAATGTAGGTTTGGGCGGAAATGACAAGGTGGACTGGAACTCCCGGGTTTTATCACCACGCGAGGCTGTTCACCACAAGCTTTTCACCATTTAAGGCTGTTCGTTTTCCTTTAAGGTGGCTGTACCAGGTGCTCTACGGCACTACTGATGCAAAAATCCAGAAAATGATTTCCAAATCAACAGACAAGCACCTTGTAACGTTTCTTTGCCATGAATATTCAGGCTTACCAGCGGCAGGGCGGACTTGTCGGCCACAGCAGCCGAGACTGCATCTCCCAGTCTGACGGCTCTGCCATAGCCTTCTCCCAGTGCTCCTAGCTCCACAAGAGGGGCGTGCTGCGGGGCGAGTATGTCAGCAGCACACTCAGGTGTTTGCATACGTCAACTTTAAAGTCTGCTTGAAGTATACTTTCAGCGAATCAGGTGACCACATCACCATACTTTGTGATTGTGACTCAGGACTCACGAGGGCAACCACTTAGGCAAATAGTACTCAAGGTTCAGCGTCTTGCATTGATGTGAGCCCTACGTACATGCAGATGTGATCACTCAAAGAAAGAACATCCGCAGCAGCAACAGCGCTACACACAGCAGATGCCGTATGGATGAGGTATTGATGGACACGCATGCGTACTGGAGCTCAGGCACACCCGCGTCCTACTGACTAGTGACAACTTGTGCGCAATGTCTCTTGCGATGGAGGAATGAGTTACCGACCTGAGCGACGGCGGCCATCCCTTGTGTAGCTGCTGCTGCGCATTCTCGCCCCATGTCAAGGCCTGCCCGTGCGCAGGATAGCAATGCCGACCAGCCGTTGCCTGCTGCTGCAACAGTTCACCAGGCAGAAGGAGAAAACACAAAGTCACCATTTCTGATTGCGGGGGAAGAAGTGTGATGTCAAGCCAACAGGAGGCAGTGCCGTACACACACTTGCCCTGCAAACAAGCTTGGGCCGAGCCAAAATGTAATGGTTGTACTGGGAATCTGTACGACAAAAAGGCATCCATACAGCAAGTGTAGATCACGGCAATCAAGATACTTCGAAGTAGTTTGGTGATTGCAGCATGTGCCGGATGCACATTGTCAAACAGCAATGCTCAAACAGCAATGCTGATGTCGCATGCTGCACGCACGCATGAAAGTTCCCTTCGACAAGCCCCAGGTCAACAACAGCAGGCTTTGGAAGACGGTGGTGCTGCATCACCGGTACTTGATCAGCAGTGCCGCACCAAAGGTAGGGAACTGCATCAAGAAAATGCTGGGTAGCATACACACACGGAACACTACGGCAGCAGTTATTGTTGGATGCGCGGTGACGGTAGCCTCTCGACAAAGGTTTCCAGTGGTCAAGTGACAACCTGCCCTATGTCTATGAAAAACGAATCAAAAGATCGTTGAGCTCTAGGTGACAAGGGATGTTTAGCCGCGAGTGCCTTCCACCAATAACCGTGGTCGCCGCTGCTGCAGTCATTGGCCACGAGTCAAACAGTGCCACCGTATCCACCAGTCAAAAAGATTTCTGTGTGCAAGCTTTTAGCGTTCGAGGCATGGGTGTTCAGTATGTACAGGTCTCACGTGTTCGGTAGGCCAGCTCCAGCCGGCAGCCCAACACAGAGGTTCAGCAGCTATGTCTATGTTGCATCACAAGGATCAGGTCTGAAAAGTAGCCATCAAAGTACCAACTCTGCTGTGGCTTAGCCATCAAAGTACCAACTCTGCTGTGGCTTCCCCAAACAGCTTGCGCAACAAAGCTCTTGAGATCCTATTTTTGGCAGCAATGATGGCAGCTTGAGGTCACGTCTGGTGATGCTCAACGTACCAGGGCTTTGCGCTGGCAGAAGCTTGTCGCTGAACCGCGGCTCTGAGAGCAGCTCCGCAAGCACGGCATGGCCGGCAGCCCTCATTGCAGACTCTCTGTCGCAGGCTAAGCGGGAAAGCCACAGGGGCGGGCTGTCGCATTCGCCTGCATGACAAGCGCGATGCGGCGAGACAGCATGTACGCATGTCATGCCCACCAGAAGTGCAGTTGATTGAGCAACATGAGCCACATATATTCAACAATTGTAGAACCAGTAGATGACATGATTGAGTCTCCCAGTCACAGATCGATGCGATCAGCAGTACTAACTGGTCCATGGTCATGTCAATGCAGCGGAAGTTCAGCGTTCTAAATGGAGCTTGCGAGACTTGTTCTGCCTAGTGTGCTGCCACTTGTACCTAGAGGTGCACAGTAGAGCAGCTCCATTGCGGTTCATCATTGTGTTTCACAGATGACAAGCAAAAAAGCTTACAAAGGCGAGTACAGACAGGCCTCACTCCAAGAACAGCACACACGCTGTGCACAATTGCCATTGCTTACCGCAGAGAGCTGTGACAAGGTCGCTGTCAATAGCCAGATCGCGTGTATTTGGCAATGCCACCAGCAAGACCCTTAACAGTGTCACCAGGGCCTGTGATGAGCCCTTCCCCTGAAAAGAGTCTGGGATGACATGTGCAATGCTGCAGCACACAGAGGCAAAGAGCAGCGCGCAGTTTTCAAGAGGTGGCAGTGGGATGTTCGATACGAAAATTGAGTGCTGTATCCAGTACTTTGAAGTATGCATTTTGAAAAACATGATTTGCATATTCTGCAGGGACAAGCAGCAACTACAAAACTGAATACCTGCTCTTGTCAATGCGTGTGTCAGCACAAACAAGCTTGTCAAGCGCCGCCCTTGTGACAGTTGCTCTTGCACAAGCCATCTGATGCTAGTCCGTAAATGCCTGCAACATGTACATTGTTGGCATCAGCTGGTGAACTTGCAAAACTGCACAGTGAGCCGAGTCCTCCGTGTGTCAGCGTATCGTAGCGGATGCCTTGAAGCATCTGCTGGAACTTGTCAATCACGCCATGCTGCATTCTCTCGGAGGAAGTACCTGTTCACCGCTGCCATGGCCACCTCCTGCAGCATCGTCGCTTGCAGACCGCGCTCAGGGTCTGCTGCCATCATGGCTCCCAGCACATCGGCTGCCAGGCGTCTCAGCATGGTGGTGGGCGCATCAGTAACGCCTCCTGCCTCGTGAGCGTGCCTCGGCAGTGCAGCTGGAGAGTACCCACAAGGATCACAGTAACAACAGCACAGTGCGTGAGGTGCTGGCGTGTACAAGGTTCACAGTACAAATCTCTGGTGATGTTACATAATGACTCAAACTCAGATGCCCTTCAAAAGCTTTGTGTGGCAGAAAATGTAGATGTGGATGGCATCAGAGTTGCCGATTAAGTGATCACAATTACGAGGGAGTTCAATTTGAAACTTTTTAACAACACTTCAAACAATATCAATATTCAAACCATGTCAATCAAAATCCATCGGAGATATTTTCACGGCTCTTGTTGCCCACAGAATGCAGACAACACACTTTACGTTGTACATGGACTTGACAATGACATGAAAGCAGCACACCTTGAGTGAACAAAATGGATTTGAGCCAAGTGCTCAGCAGATGCAGCGCTTTACTGTTACAATCCGGTTATATCTGACACAGAAAAGTGGTGGCACTGAGCACACCTCTGCTTTCACCATCAGTCTGGCCTGTCTGGAACTCCTTGTTTTTGAGATGCCTACTCTGTATGCAAAAAACTGTTTTCAAGGCCCTGTCAAATCAGTTCCATTCTCAAGCTGCTGGTGTGTTACGGTGCCCCTGCTCTGGACTTCGAGGGCACTGTGTTAACCGCCACCTGTGGTGCAGGGCACCTTTGTGTCATCTCATTCTAGCAAGCGAATTGAGCATATAAATGTGATTTGAGGCTCTTATAATTGTTCGTGCAAGGAAAAGTAATGGCCTGTGCAGACCCTACTCACACCATAGTTGTCTAATCATGGCCAGGTAGAAAATGATGGCACTGAATGATGCAGTTTGCCTGTATATTCGGCCGCTGGTATCTGCATTATACGGTCTCAAGTGTTTCTGCCTTACCTGAGTAATTTGTCAACAGGCTGGCCAGATTATCAATTCGGGCAAGCTTTGCTGATCAGAACAGTGTACCCTGATATTGCGAGCGCATTGTCGTCATGAACAGATTTTGATGATACCCTCTAAGAGAGGCCAGCTATGGACATCTCGGCCTTCCCTTGCACCGGATTCCACACTTCATACTGCAGTAAGTAGCATTGTGCACCTAGGCGACTCACCAGCACCGCTCGTGCAGTTGTGCCGCCTGCTGGTGGAGCCGTCGTGTCCACACGCGTTGCCCAGGTACTCAGACGACAGGATGGAGGGCAGAGCCGTAGCAGCTAGTGTCGGACAGATGGACGGAAAGCGCATGAGCAGCGACAGCAGCAGGCTGAGGATGCATTCCCGGACTCTCCTTTCCACCTGTTGCGCACAGGACACGAGCGTACAAGGGGGGGACCGGGGGGGGGGGGGGGGCAGGGCAGAACTCAGATGAGATTAAACGTGCGCGCATTGCAAGTCAAGAAGCAACAGAGCATGTCTACAGGCTTGTGGCGCTAAGCATGTACAATCATCGTGCACTCATGTGAACTCATGCGTGTGGCTCCGGCATCAGAAAGGCATTCCTACAGCTTTGAACTTGTGGTGGCGATACTTGCATTTCGCGCTGGTTCCGCGCACCAGACACTTGCTGACATCCTCGATTCATGGGCCTCGCCAGATGAGATTCTGGGCAGACAGGGCCACCATAGTAGACAGGCAGGTGCACCTGCATGATTGTGGGTGTTTGAACTAGTTGAAAGGGCATTGACTGTACGGGCAACACTAATCATGCGCAGTTGTACTTGGAGTATGGGACCACCAGAGTCACTGCTGTTTGTTGGGTTAAAACTAGCACTTCAGAGTGCTGCAGTCAGCTGGTTGCAGACCTGCACATGGTGCAAGCTGACGTCAATCCTACTTATGATGACATCTAATGAGACCAATATTGTACACAAGGTGGCAGGGCGTCACCTGCTCTGTCAGCTGAGTCGCTCAGTCATCTGAACTCAGATGCCCAATCCACCAGCCGCTGGATTGCGAGCAGTCAGTGCACTGCAACATGCATCAAAATGTATAAGCTGCTTCAATTTGTCTGGGTTGATTATACGTACCGCTGTGGCCATGGCGTCCTTGCCAATGCCCCCACTGGCCGCGTGCGTTTGCCAGGCCCCAGGCGATGGCGATGCTGCCAGCACAGGCACAAAGCAGCTGGCAGTAGCTGTGGCAATGGCCAACGCACCGGCCTCGCGCATGCGCCGCGATAGCTGGTACAGCAGCGAGAGCGCCTGCAGCAACGACTGCGGCAGAGAGGGAAGAGAGAGTCCATGTACGTCTTTGAGACCCCAACACTGACGCCAACCCTAGCTTTGGATCTGTCTGCAACTTTTGCAACAAAACCTCGCCGTTGCGTGCCACAGAAAGGGACGTGCTGTCTGTAACGGCTGCAGCGGCAGGAGGGTGTTGTGCATTGTGAGTGTTGCTTTCAGGTCTCAGTCTGTGTGGCGCTATTTCAGTCCATTCTGGACAACACCGAGGCAGCGCGCAGGTGGGCTGGAGTCGCTGAGCATCACCAAGTCAAGCGAGCAACAGCACTCATAGCTTTCCTGGTAATCCTCGGCAGCGAGCCACTTGTGGCACTGTTGTAAACAAAAGTGTACCTCTAGCAAATAAATACAGGTAGGTGCGGGAACAGGCGAACTAGTTGTGTATATAGGAGCTGTGACAAAATGGATGTCTAAAGCAGCACGAGTCCATCAGCGTACAATACATGCGCAGGTTGATTGGCTCAGTGTTATCTGTCAGTACCTTCCTATCTGCCGTTGTTGCTGGAGGGTTGGTGAGGAAGCGGCCAAATGCACTCTTCCAGTCCAGCTGCAGCAGCGCATTGCTCACCCTGCACCAGTACACATCGCAGAGCGCATCAAATGCAGGGTCGGCAAACACACTGGGATGCAAGTTCTTGTGGCTTAGTTGTGGACGGCACTGAGATGTGAAGAGCAGCCCCAGGCTGCTGATGTAAGTGGAGCGCAAGAGCCTACCTAGCATTCAAGTAGGGGCTGGGTATGATGCTCATTCACATCCTGCCACTTGAACGCTGTAAATCATGGTTGAAGCCACTATAATTAGACTACAATTGGGATAGCAACGCTGTGCTCAGTTATGGGCACGGCCTTCCATCACATCACACCAAAAGTGACGCGTCATACAACAACAGTGCCAAACACAGCAGCAAAAGTTTACAAGTTTCTACAAGTGCCTCTGCTGAGTGTCTGGATCTGGGTCACAGAATGCCCTTATGACCATCTTCTACGCGCCTGTGACCTGACCTGCACAGTCACCATCTCAACAGCCGATGGCACGCAGATGTCTCCTCAGACTGCCACAACCAGAAGATGAGAGTGCCTTTTCTGCATTCGATTGCAGCAGCAGCATGTGCTTACTTGAAAGACCACAAAGCCTGTACTGTACTCTACTGGTGGTGCAGTGTGCCTACTTCGTGTCAGCGATGAGCCAGGCCCTTGCTGCTGTCACAGCCTTGGAAAATGAGCCGTGAGACCTGGCGTCCTGTAGGCCTGAGAGCACACGCTCTGCGGTTGAGGCGGGCGCGAGCCAGCTCCGCCATGCTTCATCTGCAAAAGATTCAAGTGCCGCATTGAACATATGGTGGGATCAGCACAAATATGGCAATACACATGTAAATGGTCGCTGAGCTGTGTTGCGGTGTTGGCGTCACAGCCAAATGTAAAATCGCATCAGCTGTGCGTCATCCAAGCTGTGCATGACATGAAGCAGTGTGTACACAAGTAAAAGTATGGGTGATGCACACACAGCCAGGCGCAAGCAAGGGCACACGAACCAGCCCAAGAGGAACTGAACATCAAGCAGGAGAGTCATGCCAAGATATTCACAGCCATGGCATGCATGCTGGCGCTCTCTTGCATTGCAACGCGCTGGTGTTGCCATGTTTACGGGTATACCTGCACAAAAAAAAAGCATGGAAACACCCATGATGCAAATATTAAAAGCATGTGCTCTCTGATGTACCTTCAGGGCATCCACCATGTGCACGCCGTTGCCATGCCAGCTGTGTCAGCCTGGCTACTTCGCTGTCAGCACCATCACCAGCGCCAGCATCTGCTGCGGCACCGCCTTGTAGTGGTGAATGCAGCACCTTCACATCAGGCAGACGCAGTGGCAGATGCCGCAACTGGTACAGCTGAACCCTGTACGCCTGCAGCACAGGGCGAGTTCAACAGGATGGCAGGGCGCACCAATGGAAAGGTCAGCAACTTCTGCGTGGACAACATTAATGTTATGGTTCTCTCCTAATAATGACGATCATTTGGCGATGCAGGTTTGCAGATAAGTGCAGCTATATGCTGGGCGCACGAACCATCTGTGGTCAACACCACCGTACAATATCAAGTGCCACTACTGCACTGGGCAGGTACGCAAGGTCCTGCACACGGGGTCCATGAGGTGTGCGCAAGTTTTACACTTTCACTCTTTACATGGCACGCAAGTATTCAAATGTGGTCAGGGCTCGACACGGATCGCACTTTTGCCAAAAGAGTGAATCAAATCAAAACGTTTGTTGGGCTCACGGATACACTCAATCATAAGTGCCTCAGCCACTAGTGACGGATCAAATCTGTTCATAGTGCCTGCCCCACGGATCAAATCAGAATCAGACAGATCAAATCAAATCATTGTACCTCACGGATCAAATCAAGTAGCGAGCACCAATTTACGTGACAAATACTTTTTTGTGGCATGTTCAAGATGTATAGTGCGATATGTATAAGCGCTGACCCGGCACCAAAAAACGCTGGCAGCTCCGTCATCCTACAACGCGTTGGCGGACGCAGCATGCGCTGTGGGGCGGGCCTACAGCTCACAGACCCACACGCCATTGACGATGCCTCGACACGAAAGCCACACGTACGAGCCACACACACATGCCCCATTGGCAGTGGTGCCTCGCTGTGTGTACACACCACATCCGTTCTGTGCGAACTCTTATGTGAAGTTGCACGTGAAGTACACTCGATGGTTTGCACGCGAAGTTCACTTCCAGAAGAATTTCGAGGGAAGCGATGAAATACGGCGGCTATCATGTGTTCAGTGATCGCCTGCAGTACCTGCACAGCGTTTTTTAAGTTTGACACCGGCGCAAAGGGCTTGTTTTGGGCGATTGAACCGCTGAGATTTGATCCGTGTCTGGCAACAGGTGTTTTGAAAACTCACGGATCAAATCAAATCAGTACCGACAGCCCAGAATCATTCATAAATCAAATCCTCAGCAGGTTGGAGGTTTTGAATCAAATCAAAATCAGTGATTTGATCCCCGTGACTTTTGATTGATCCGTCCAAGGCCATGATCCGTGTCGAGCCCTGAATGTGGTGGCTCTTGCACAACCCACAGGCATGCTTGATCAAGCAGCATGAAACGGTAACTCATGTCGCATATGACTGAGGCTACCTCCACCAGCATCTCCGTCATCGGGCTCTGCGCGCAATACATACCACAGGCGCCATGTCTATCATGCTTGCTGATTGAAGGTGCGATGCTTCATGCCCTGTCAGATGCAGGTACCATCGACAAGTTGAATTCTAAGTGGTCATGTCATGACCTGATGAATTTTCCTTGGGCATATTCAATCGTTAAGCAGCGCCAAAAGGATGCCTGTCCAGCATGCCAACTGCAGCACTTCCATTGAATACTACTTTTAATAACTATTTGAAGTACCAAGTACTTTTTTTGCTTCAAGTCTCACCTCATGCACTGCTGGAAGCACCACCAGGCCCTCGCCAGCATCTGCGCTCCAGGCAGCAAACTCAGCCGCAGTGCCGCCGCCGCAGCTGCCGTTTGGCAGGTAGGTGTCCGTAGAGAAGCACAGCAGCGTGGCTATGTTGGCAGCAATGCGACGCACCGCCGGACGCACGTGGTAGACGCAGCGCGATAGGGGCAGCAGCACCTGCACATCAGAAGGCACCGCATGAGCCTTCACAGTGCATGAGGCGGAAATGGCAGATAAAGCTGGTTGACATGGCTGAATAACGTTGCTGTGCGAGCCGTGTGATCTCAAATGCTTCAAGATGTTTGTTCTCAGGCATAGACGTGGACAATCTTGACAGACGATGTGGTGACAATGATAGCAAGTGTGGCGTGTTGCCAGGCGCACGCGATGGGCAAAAACGGCAGTGCGCAAGTACGTAGCAGCACATGCACACCACCCCAACCGCAGGCGAATCTCACAAGCTGATGTCATTACTTGCTCCGGACGCGACCCACCTTGCTGCAGCGGAGGTACTCCCTACAGGGCGCATGCCGCCAGACCATGGCCAGGAGCAGCAGCAACGCTGCCTCCAGTTCGCACGCTTGATCATCGCCATCTGCTGCGGCGCGCAGCACCACTTGCAGCAGCGATGCCAGATCCTCATCGGTGGGCCGCTGCTGCTGCAACACCACTTGCTGGCTGTTGTCCAGAATGGGGTTTTGCAGTGCTGTAGCGGTGCTATTGCCGTGCTGCGGTCGAAGGTGGGGCTGCTCAATAGGTGCATCGCGCTGCGTCAACAGCATCGGCAGTAGCTGAGCTGCCGCCGCCTGTGAGCGCAGTACGCCGACGCGAAAATTGCACGGGCAGTATGAGTCGCTTGTCCACATATAGTTTGATAAGGTACAAATGACATTCACAGCAGATAATGAACTTATGCCGTTGTGTGTGAGCTTCATGGCGTGTAGTTGTGTAGTTGTGCCGATCTTCTCCCTGTTTTTGCGTGCAGAACTGTCGTTTGTTGCCCCCACGTTCACGATGACCACCCTCAGTTGCAGGCAGGAGATCTGCAGGTTGAAAACTGACATTCGTGTCTGTTCCCAAAGCAGGAAAAAAAAGCAGCGCATGCTGAATCACATGCAAAGAAGGTGATGCGTACGGCTGAGAGGCGACTTTTGCAGGGTCGGCGCCTGACTGATTAAGGATGCCTGAAAGTTGATGACTGACTCACTGACTGCTACATGCGTCCTGTTGGGCCAGCTTGAGGGTGCGTGATTGTTTACCTTCTTGAGGGACCCATCCACTCTGTCAGAGGAGAGGACATTAAGCAGATCCATGAAGAGTGGTCGGTTGAAGGCTGGTGAAGGCGCACCACCGTCGTCACGATACCCTGTGTGCAAAGCACAACATCCACAACAGCACTAACAATCACTTTCTGCTGACATAATGAAGCAGAATGGCATCATGCACAATTGCAGAACTCTGCTGCATTGCTGTGCGCGCAAACAGGTTCGTGAACAAAAAAGGCAGAGGACAGCGCTACTTTAGTACTGGGCTAACTGCAAATCGAGAACGCTGCATCCTGCAAATCCTGCTATGACTGCTATCACCGAAACTGTTGAGCGCTTTGCGCAGATAGGCCATCATACGGTCACAGCAGGATATGAACTTTGACTTGATCATTAACTAAGGCATGTTGGTCACCGAAGGGTCGCAACTCGGCAACTGACGATGCGCTTCATCACACAGTACCTGGTGATGGCTCCAGGTCAAATGGGTCTTCGAGCCACTTGTACTCGGGCCCAAGAGCCTTCACTCCCATGTCACCAGCAGCGTCAACGCCAGCTTGCTTGGTGTCTTGAGGCACGTCACCTACAAGGCCGAGTGCCTGGGCCAGCTCCCTTGATGCCGCGAGTCGCGCTGACCTGTCCCTGCGGAGCATCACCACGGCAAATGGCAATAGTCAAGGGTTGCTCAGGACCACGCAACATAATTTCAGCGGATGTACTATAGCGTAAAAACAAAAACTTCAGAAGTAGGTGGGGCAGGAACCTCCCAGCAGAACTTTGAGTGCATGGCAGCCAAAGAACGCCACAATGTGTGACTGTAGCAGTAACTTGGTACACGAGGTTCCTGATTTGATGACCAACCTGCGCAGCAGTGCTCGCCATGCTGCCATCACCCACGCTGCGCACCAGTCTTGCTGCTGAAGCACGTGCTGCGGGGAGGTTGCATACACAGCGGCTGCTCCAAAGAGTGACAGTGCAGCCAGCGTGCTGTCCAAAGCATGCGGCCTGCAGACACAGCGCGTGTACAAAAAAGTCAGAAAGATGGGTTATGTTGAATTCAGGGATTGGTTGAGCTGCTGTTGCAGTTGTAGAGTCAGCATCAGCATTTCAGAGACCATGTCAGCAAATTGAACAGCGATAGCAGAGGTGTGTAAGATGCATGGACTCATCAGCGTATGGATGCGGTATCTGAGGTTATCAGCAGTCTGGACAGAGCCAGGTGACACTGCAGGAAAGGCATCCGTTCTCTGCATAGCAGCACGACAAAGACAAGATGAGCATTCAAAGGCACCTGCAGTAATCAACCACATCTCCATGCTGAGCGTAGCTGCATGCAATATGCACACGAGTGCCTAGGGGGCATGGCCTTGCACAGGACGTTTACAATGGCAAAGGGGATTACTGATCTGTGTAAAACTCTCAAACCAATGATGTTGAGAAATCCCAGTTTACTTGCTGTTCGGCAGTGGTGGTTTGTCATGAATCAAGAAGACAGAGGGGGCTTGACGTTGCTGACCATATAAAACGATCAACATATCCAGCAATTATGCATTTGGCGATGTGTTTACAGTGCCAGTCATGAGTCACACGAGCACGCGACTGAGCCTTCGCTGGGTGAAGCTCAGTTCCGCTTCAGTGGTGACGTGCTCTTCCAAGCAGTTGAAGGTATGGAAAAACTTCAACTAATGCTTTACTGCCTTCAAATTGTCTACCTGAACCAAGATGTGCTACAAAGTAGCGTTGGTATGATCTCCTAGAGTGGGCATGTAACACAGCTATTATGTCAATGTTACCTGTTGACTGGCTCAACCGCTGACTCTGCTGGTGCCGTTGGCCAATGCAACGCCACAGCCTCCAGCAGAGGCCACAATGGCCGAAGACCGTCCAGTATGGCAGGATGGAAGCGGTGCTGCTGCTGCTCCTCCTGCTGCTGTGCCCCAAGTTTTGTACGTTGCTCGTAGCTGTCTTCTGCGAAATTGGCGCCAGTAGTGTTTTGGGCTTGGCGCACAACCGTGCTGCACACGGCACCAACAATTGCCCGTGCGCAAGCCTTGATGCTGTCACCGGTGCTGCCGCTGGTGTTGGTGCTGGTGCTGTCGCCGTCGCTGCTACAGCCGGCGTTGCTGGTGGCGCTGCGACTGTCGTCGTTACTTGCACCGCTGGCGCAGGTCTCAAGCAAGGTGCTGAGCACCATGTTGGCGAGCAATGGCGGTGGCTGGTGTCCAGCAAGCACGAGGCCATTGATCACCACAGCGTCCGTTGAACTCACAGCTGCCTGCGGTGCAATGACAGAAGATCAGAGCGCCATGATTGAGTGGATCTGGAATGGCAGAGGAGTAGAGGTGTACGAATGAGCGCTGACAATGCAGCTGGAGCTCCTGTGCCTCAGAGCAATTGTAAACACTGGTACAGTATGCTGCATGAACGAAAGCCGCTGCATCACAACATCTCGACGATCGCATAATTGTCAAGGTGGCCACATTCAAAGGCCTGGGTTGCAGATCAGCAGAAGGCGGAGCACTGGTGGCTGCTGCTTGGCAGCAGCTGGCAGACTTTGTCATCATTGTCCGCGAGTTGTTCCACTGCAATCCAAAACAGTGTCGCACCATGCGTGTGTACCACACACAGTACTATCACAGGCGAAGCGGTGTCACCCAAAACGGAGCGCATCACAGTTCAAGCAGGCCAGCAAAAGCGGGCCGTCACGTGCCATGAAGCATTGATGCTGTTTGCCGCAGCTGATGGTATTTCAGAATGAATGGGTGGATGCTCTGACCTGATATGCAATCTCGTCTCTGACCGCCGCGTTGTCGCTGCTGCCGCGGGAAGCGCCGGCAGCTGAAGGATGCAAGTGCAGCTTGCTGACACAGGCCTCGGATGGCATGCGGTCGCCCACTACTTCATCGCGCAGCGCTTGATATGCCGTCAGTTGCGTACTGGCGCTGTTCATGAGCTGCAAGAGCAACCGCTGCGCCAGCACCTGCGCCTCGCGTTGAGCATCACCGCGGAGTGTGTCATCGGACGCAGCGGCTGCTGCAGTTGCCCACAGTGCGATGCAGTTTTGCACTATCCTGGGCTCTGGCACCATGTTGAGAAATGGCAGTGCTGCCTCTGCCTGCAACGCAGTCAAAGGTCCCAAAGCAATTGTGATGTCAGGTGCTGCACGATAGCTATGAAGGCTGATGGATCTAGATGTGCAGTCAGGTTGGCATGTGTGCCGCTACAAACACTATAGGAACTTCAGAAGTACAACACATCACACAATGCACGTGTCTTGCTGGCCTCTTGCTGGCAAGGCAATTTGCATGCAGCAGTTGAACACGACCTGGTTCAATGGCCTCTTCTTTCACTGTGGTCTGCTGTACAATGATAGAGCTGCAGTTGCATTCAATAATTCTGACCAAATACATTCATTGGTTGCATGACAGCTTGTAGCATTGCGGCAGACTGCAGTCAACGCCAGGGCTGCCGCAGTGCATTGCCCTGGTACTTCCATTCACCACACACCTGACGCAGCTGCTCGAGCAGGCGACCTGAGCTCTCTCCTAACCCATTGTTTTCAGCTGCGTCGGCCATTGCATGGGCAGAAGGCACAGGCACATAACGGTCCCCTAGAGCGGCGTGTGCCTTACGTATCAGCGCTTGAGATGCAGCGACGTCCGCAAGCGTCTGCGGCACCAGCACAGCCATGTGCGGAGCGAGGCTCTCCTGCACGCAAAGTGGCAAGGGTACGGCAAAGGCAGGGAATCGTTGCGTTGAGGTACTTGGTCGCGTGGTGCAGTAGGCCATGATGCATGGCATGTTGAGAGCACGACGTTGACAAGTATTTGCGACGACAGTGCAGCCATGCGCAAGGGCAAAAACACTTGCCTGCATGAGCCGCCTAGTAGCAGAGTGCAAAACATGACTCGAAGGGGGCATGTGACGGACTGTGCGTACGTATGATGTGTAATTTAGTGATCCAACAACTGCACATGCTTGTGGTGACAGTGCAGCCATGATCATAGAGAACTCTGGAACATACAGCCATGCGAAAAAGCAATCATAGGCCGGCCAGCATGTGCGCATCACAGATCTTGAGGCAGTGAGTGGCGGTGCAGACAGCATTGCGCCTGTGCTGTCACTCCGAGCACTGCTGCATCGGCTTCAAACAGCTGAGCTGTGCTGCACTCCGAGTACGGCTGCAATTACGTCAGCGCCAATGCAGTTGTGCACTCAGCCAGGCCAGCAGAACCAGTACAGCTGTTTGCATATGCAACATTGCCCGCAACGTATTGTGCTACTTCGAAGTAGTATGTGTCTATAGCAGTGACCGCATGTGTATGAACTGTACCTGGACCTGCATATAAATGCAGCACCACAAGCTTGAAAACGGTGTGACTATGCACAACGCGTAGATCAAGGTCCAGGCTAATGGTCCGCGCACTGTAAACAGGGGGCAGCAGAACGCTGTATCACGTGGCAGGCAAAAGGCTATGTGGGAAAAGCCATGAGCAAACGGGCACAAGGCCAGAAATGAGCTCCTCGAGACCAGTGTGGAGCAATACAGCAACGCAGCAAATGTATATCAATAGCAATGTGCATGAGGTTGAAGTGCCTTGACAAGGGTACGTGTGTAATTGCCTCCATGTCTGTGTGCTGCACAGTACACTGGAGTACACAGCACTTCAGGCGCGCCACCACTCACCACTGCCGCGGGCATGTGTGCCCTCAGCACCGGATCTTCTGCAAGCTGCACCAGCAGAGAGAGGCAGCGGCCTGGAACCACTACGGTGCGCCTGGCCGCATTTCCAGGTGACCGAGACAGGGCAGCAGGAGGCATCTGTCGAAGCAGCCGCAAGGTGGTCATCGCCACTGCCACGCGCAAGGAGCCCTGTGGCAAGGCAAGTGCACGCCAGAGGAGCGCCGTCACAAATAAAATAAGGGTTGCACAAAAGACTTACAAGCGCATTTTCATTGCGTATATTGAGGTACAAGCGTCGCAGCGGTGACACTCAACGGTCTGTCAAAGCTTCCTTCGATGTAATTTGCATACTGTAAACTACACTTAGAACATAGAGGTATACCCTTGCTGAATGAGACATGTAGACTTCACTACAAACACTACGTTCAAGCGACAGGTTTTTCAAGACATCAGTCGTCAAAGGGCGGCGTGCAGAAATTGTGCACGAAAGAAATGTTTAATATTGTTGATCAGACGATGTAGGTCCCTGATTGCTCATGAAGGTGGACCGACAAAGCTGCAGGTTGCAAACGATGCAGCATCGGCATGCAATAGCAGCAGCCATCAAGTTTGCTAAATGGTCAGATAATCTTGTCAGGAATTGGCTTGATGCTGGCTATGCAAAATACTTTGAGAAAAACCAACTCCCCACGCACCTGCAAGTCCGATTGAGGCGCCGGCAGTTGGACAACACGCCTCAGGTCTGCAGCACCATGAGCTTCGATGGCCCTTGCCATCAATGCAAAGTACTCTGCATGGCGGAGCACATCCAGCTGCTTGGCCACCTCCCCTTCACTGCCACGTGGAGGCTCGGCAATGTGTTGATCGCTGCCACTTGTGTGCGCTGCAGGAGTGTCACCGTCACCCCATCCCCCTGGCTCTGGAAGGTACGGCTGCACCAGTTGTAGCAGCTCGCACGCTGACACCTGAGCGATGTGAGCACATGTGGTGTTGCCAGATGACAGGTGAGGAGCTGATGCCTTCTGTGAGTTCATTGAAATGCTGTGGGCTGACACGGTCATTGCCATATGCACGGATCATGCTGTCCTACAAATTGAAGCGTCATGTGCTTGACAAAGTTGCAGACATAGGGTTCTGCAGCAGCACCGCCTAGTCTAGTGATCTTGAAAACAAAGGAGATGCATCAGGTGCAGTGTCAAATTCTTCAAAAGTACGGACGCAGTCTAGACAGCATACTGCAGCCATCAGTGTTTGTGGGGCTTCCCTTCGGCTTTGGCGAACAAAGAGGTCAGTGATGCCCACCATTGAATGGCTCAGCACACCATCATTGACCAGAGCAGGCATCAAGCAATGCAGTTCAACATCTCTGCATCACTGTTTTCCCCTTGCCGTCATTGCAATAGCTCAGAGCCGCCACACCCTAGCATCATCTTAAACTTGCAAGAATGCATTAATGAGCCAGGTGCGACACCTGTATGGTAACGACCAGCGTTCAGCTCCTCAAAATTAATAATGTGATTGTACGTACCGCAATGTGCGCATCCGTGGCAGCACTGCTGAGCAATGACGTGCAGGCGCAGACAATGGCGAACAGGCAGCCGCCGATTGACAGGCAGGGGGCACCCCCCTCGTCAGTGCTCCGCAGCGGTTGGTGGCGTGGGGTTCGGGGGTAGCGGTACGCTGACAGCGATGTCACGGCCCTGCAAATGCGCACGGAAATGGAGAGCATTGGTAGGACTACTGAGCGCGAAGAGCAGTAAATGCACCCCTGCGATGCAAGCGCTGAACTGAGAACTGAGATACCTGGAAGCGAGTAAAGCTGGCAAGAAAGTGAAAGAAGACGAGGAATGTGGTATTTGAGCCCAGTGTGCAATGTCAACCTCAAACAAGCGCTCTCAGCTATACTTCGGAGTATTTGTAAAATAGAAACTGGTGATGCACCAGGGGCGGGGGGGCTGGTGGTAGTAGAGCGGGTTGTCGCTGCCAAAGCAACTGTGTTAACATCAGAGACCAATATCAATGATAGCGCGTACAGCTGCAGCGACCTGGTTTTAGCTGCAGAACACCATATTGAGCTGGCCACAGGCAAACTGCATCTGCGCAAGGATATTGCAAGGCTGTCACAGTCAGAGAAGCAAGGTGGAGCGCATCCGGCGCTTACCGTAACCCTAACCCTGACCCAAGCCATAGCCCTAACCCTAACCCTTTCCGAGGGTTACAAGCACAGGATGCGTTGATGCGTCTTCTGAACGTTTATGCATGGAATGAGGCACATCTCAAGTGTAAGGCAGGTCCCCTTCTCATCGGTTTTTCTGGCACAGAACTCTGCACATGATTGTGCTGCACATCAGCTTACCCCCAGGATGCACCCCCCTCGCCTGCGCCCTGCAGGGGCTGCAGTGTTGGATCCAGGAGCTGTGAGATGCTGGAAACTAGTCCTTGCACAAGGCGCCTTGCTGTCAGCATCGCCTGCTCCTGTACCTGTGCAATCAAGCACAGCGTGTGATGATGTCAATACATTACTTCAAATTGATATACTTCGAAGTAGTTGAATTTGTAGTGTGCCCACACTCAACAAGCAACACACCTTCGGTCGCGCGAGATGGTTCAGACAAGTGCATGCAACCACGTCGAAAGATGCATTTCTCGTGGCTTTTCAATCTGCAGCGTCACACAAATTTTGTCGCTCAAAGTCCACTCCAACTTTTCTCAACCATTTTGACATAACACATCAATAGATTATGAGTGTTCTTGACACTGAACTCAATGTACCCTTCGTGTGCTGAGTGCGCAAATGATCAGGGCCAACATCGACTTGAGAACACCAGAGCTGCAAGGTGCAGATCCTACATGTTGTGATGTGCACACAAGCAGATTGGCACCATTTATCACATGCAATACCATACATCATGTGTAGTGACCTGTTGTCGATTGTTTGAACACAAGTCAATACGCATGACGTGAATTCATTCATGTTGTCATGTACAACTGCACAGACTCCACGCAGCACATGTTTTTCAACATGGGCTGGTCACCAAGGTGAGCACCAGCTCTTAGACAATAGGTACAGGCACGCATGCCCCCTCTGTCCTGCCCCCCTTCCCCCTCCCTGATGTACACCCAGAGAGTCACATTTGCAAAAACACCCATGCCCGTATCGTTCACTGCATACTTCTAGTATGAATCACTCAGCGCAGTATGTGCACACTGCATCTTATGTGCTTGGTGTCCATATTATTTCAGCAACAGCAACTGCCAATGATGCATACAGCCGCTACTAGAAATGGTCAAAAAATGGACATGTTGACAAGGCACGCCACAAATCGACAGTGCTTTGCTGCCGATTGAACCGATACACACCGAAAATACTTGCATGCTTTACAGGGTGACACTAACAAACTAACAGTGAAACATGTTTTCGATGTAAGTCAGCACCGACTATCAGTGTTACAACATACATCTCATTGATCTTTGTGAAGCGCGGATCTTGACTACATGCGACTGCTGTGTGCTGCAATGGTGCCAGAGGACCAGCATGGCTAGCAGAAGTGAGTCATTGGCACCTGCAGCTGCAATGAGCTGAGCATCTGACAAGATCTGCAGTGCTATATGGCTTAGGTGAGCTCAGAGAGAAATAGCTTCTGTGTGCAGCAGCAATGGCAACATGGCCATGAATACGTTGTACTTCGGCACTTACCTTAGGCGTTTTGCTCGCTGACTCTGAATCTCCTCTCATCAGCGATAGCAGCCGTCCGAGTATCTGAGAAATGATGGATGCATTTCATGGGTAAATACACAGCACATGCAAAACGCCACTACTTGTACTGAGCATGCACACTTCCAGACGCCACTTCGCGTCACTGCACATGTAAGAAATGTGGCATGTCATCTGTAAGCATGTCAAACACAAAATGCGCACTGTGTTGTGAGAGTACAGTCAGGCATTGAGTAACTGCAAGCATTCACCATACACTTCCAGGAAATGACACATGACTAACGTGGTACCACAGCATGTACACTACCATTGGCAGCATGAAAAGTCCCTTCAAATGTTCACATACTTCATGAACTACTTGCCAACAAGTTCAAATACTTCATGCAAAACTTGCTGGCGCTGCATCAGTACTGTGATGGTCAATTGTGGGGATTGTCTGCTTGCCTGGCGCTGCACGCAGCTGAGTCCACAAGCTTGTTGGACCCGACTGCTTGCTCAAACCCGTGCTTGTTTCACTCAAGAGCCCTTCTGAATCAACTCAGTGCGCACTCTGGTCATAGCCATATCCACATGTGCATACAAACATATCTGGTGTGTGTTCCTGCATACTTCGAAGTATATAACTATATAGGCGTCGATCCTGCCCAGTGCGTGATTTTTACATGGCCACACCAAGCATTCAACAGTACGGCATCTCTGGCAGAGGTGAACCCTAACTTGACTTGATGAGTTGAGCAGTCAACATGGAAGCCTGTTTGCAACAATCTATGCATGATCACTGCACAAGTGCATTACCTCATGACCAACTTCCAGCCTCAATAAGAGCACTGAAGTTCATGATGATCCACCACACTGGCAGCCTTTGACAGGAGTGAGAACTGGCATGGCTCAAGCATGGCTTTTATACTTCAAGTGCAGTTGCTGAGTCTCACCCCAGAGCGCGTTAGAAAGACCTCAGCTGGAAAGTCCTCCAGCAGCTCCTCCCACAGGTGGCACAAGCCAGACAACGCCGTCGCCTCCTCTGCGCAGCCCCGGAATCTGATCTCAAAGTCCAGCAGCAGCTGCTCATCGCCCTTGGTGAGCTGCATGCATGCCACCCGCCACGACAACAGTGGTGATAAAGTGTGTGCTGCTCAGTGATGCTGCCAATGCAAACTAACAACCCCAAGAACACTGAATAGTGGCAGCAGCTACGGGCCAAGATACAAAAAATACATCGTGCTGCGCTACAGCGGGTACGTGACACAGATGCATCAGTACTTGTGCTACATGTTAGGCGTCTTTTGAATGTGCTACGCGTTGGGCTTCCCGAGAGTAGCACGGTCATGTTCATGAACACATGTGACCAATATACTCATGGTGATCACTTAGATTCAAATTGTAAACTTCAAGCCGCATGCGTGCCAGAAGTTTGGCATGGCTTCATCTGATGAGCTCAACTGTGTGTACGCATACATGTGCACACTATGCAATGTCACTGGCACTTCTGAATGGTAGGTGGACTGGCCGTGCTGCATAGACCATGGACGGCAACTCCATCCTTACAAATCCTCTTTAGCACGACGCATGGCCCAGTGACATCAATGCAGAAGCTGCCGTGGCTTTCACCATGGGCAGGCTCACTGAACAGCCTGAGCCGCAGCAGCCATGACAGCTGACATGCGTTAAGCAAATGACCAATGCCGAGCATTCTCACCTTAACACGCGGCAGCGACCAGCCCTCGCACAACACCCGCCTCAGCACCGCGCCATCGGCAATAGTGGCAAGCGCGCCCCCCTGCACCAGCTCCCGCGTCCATCCCGGCCACCGCAGGACAGCAGCCATGCCGCTAGTGATTGTTGTGGCTCCATGTCCCTCCACGTGTTTTGAGCCATCGAACTGCTGCTGTGCTTCACAGATAGGCAGCGCTGGCGCTGGCACGGGAAATGCCCCATGCACCAGCGCAGCTTGTGGGTGCTCACTCTGTTGAGCGGGTGATGCGGGCTCACATACCACAGATAGCAATGGGACTAAGGCATCCTGCGCAGCTGCGGCAGTCGCCTGGTCGACAGCGGTGGAGCCGCTCAGAGCAGTGAGAGCCTCAATTGCGCCTGCCTCAATCAGCGACTGCTTCAGGCGCGGTCTCCTAGCCAGAGTACCGCACAAGGTGACCAATGGTAACAGGCTAGGCTCCGGAACTGCAATTCCTGCGTTTCCTGTTGATGAATAGGAAAGCTCGAAGTGCAGTGCCTGTACTGCCGTTGCGCACAGCATCCGCGACACTGTAGCATCCTGAATGGCGGAATCATCCAGCAACCCTGATGTTGCCTTGGTGACAAGATTGGCTGCAGCACGCCTCCTGACATCTGGAAGCTGGTGCCGGAGGTTTTGTATTAGCTCCAGCAATCGCCTGCGCCTTTGCTGATCGTCCAGGGTGGTGGACATCGCGCAGAAGGCAGGTCTACAGATCTGTAAAGAAGCTGCAGACGCTGTCAGCGCTGTTGGCGTTGGCGCTGAGTGCGCAGGTCGCCGTGGGCGCCAAAAAACGTTCAAAAACGTTGTTGAAGTTGTATATTATGTCCTGGACCGCATGGGTTGAGCACACGATAATCGGGCAATAACTAAATCTACGGAGGGGCCGGCGGTTCGGCGCTGGCCGGCGAGGGCCGCGGCACTTGCAACAGTGCGATGCGGCGGTAAGCACTGACGTCGCCATCAGGGGCAATGACTGCGTTCCAGTTGTCGATCACGACACGTGTGAGCGCGCGCTGTAGCGCGAGGGAGGTGCGGCGGCGCCAGAAGGCAACGCGCTGCGCGAGATTGTAGCTGCCCTGCGAGCTCTGCTCGGCGAGTGCGTGTAGCAGCGCTTGTGTGTCGCATGACATAGCGCCGAAGTGGTCAAAGGCTGCGGAAAATAGGGTGTGTGTAGTGGGGTCCAGGGCCCCTGAGACTACGTATGTGTCTATCTTTTCCTGCGAAGCCGATTCAAGCACGCGCTGCACATAGCGCGCGCCCCCCTGAGCCTGACGGAGGCGGGAGGGACATGAGCTGTCACGTATGGTGACGTCTATGCAACAAGCTACTTCAAAGCGGCCGCGCAGTTTAGTGCACCGGCCTGCCGCTACCGCGTCAGCGCTCGGCTGCACTTTAGGGACTGGAAGGCAGATCTGGTTGCTGCCGAAGACGATGTCCATGAACTTGTTGAACCCGTGGCGCGCCGCGTAGCGGCGGAAGGGGGCAAGGGTGTCCCGGTCGAGACCGCGGAGGTGGGCCACCTGCTTGAGCAGCTGAAAAAGCGCGTCTGCGAGCAAGTTGTGTCGCGTGACGTTGAGCCCTTGTGTGCAGCGGCGCAGGTGGGCACCTGACTCCACTGTTTTATGACACTTGGGGCACCGCGCCGCAGCGGAGGCGGGGCGCTCCACGCCCAGGTGGCGCCGCAGCGTCTCGCGGAATTCCGGCGGCGACATGGTCTCCGCTGGGTCAGTGCTCGGCAGTTGTGCCAAGAAACCCATGGCCCCCTTAGAGGCGCCGCTGCGCCACGCCGCGACTGCTTCCAACGCATTTGCTGCTTCAAGCCGGCGCAGCTGCGTGGCGGCGAGCGCTGCGTCTAGCACCCGTGATAGCGCGGCTTGACGCCGCGGCAGCACGGCGGCCGGCGGGGCCTGGGCGGAGCCTGGCTCGCGCGCCGCCGCCGGCGCAGCGCGGCGCGCGCCGGCGCGAGTCCGCATGCCCAGCCCCGCAGCTCCGCCTGCCCGTTGCAGCAGATCGCGCAGTGCCCGCCACGCGCCGTCGTCCTGGCGCCAGTCCTGGTACCAGACCGAGGGCAGGAGCAGTGCGAGGGCCGCTGCGGCATCATCGCTGCCGCTGCGCAGCTGCTGCAGGCAGGTAGCTATCTGAGTGAAGGTGAAGCCGTAGCGGGCGTGCTCTAGGACGCGGCTGCGTGCCGCCACTGGAAACGCCGCCAGTGCCGGTCCCATGCACTCGAGGGTACGCGCAGCAAATGCGGCACATGCACGCGGCGCCGCGCCCAGCACGCCAAAGCCGCCGCTCCCCAGCCGCAGATGCACGCGTACCTGCTGATGTGCTAGTAGCGTCACCGGGGCCTCGCCACCCCAGTCGGCGCCGCGTACCCATGCCACTGCCGCTGCCCACAGAGAGGGCGGTGCCGCCGCCGCCGCAACCGCCGGCGGGCTGCGGCAATTGCCACCAGCCGCCGGCGCGCCCTCGTGGGCCGGCGGCGTAAGGCCCGCCGATGGCTCCTGCGCCAGCGCAGCCACGGCCGCCAGCGTGATGGCGTCGAAGCGCTGTAGCTCCTCGTGCGTGAGGGATGGCGCCGTGTTGCGCGCGACATGCCCTGCGCGGGCGGGGACAGCAAGACGCAGAATCGAGAAGGCAGCCTGCACATCCTCCATCTGCACCAGCTCCGCCACCAGGCGGTCGGTGCCGGGGGCACGAAGGGTCGCCGCTACGTGTGTGCGCACGAAGTCCTCGGTGCCCACCGGCACCCCCATCAGCGTGACGCCGTCGTCACATACTGGTACGGGGACATCGGCGGCGGCGAAGACGGCGGCGGCGCGCGCGCGAGCGCCGCCTGAGGCCGGCACCAGCGCTGCGCATTTCGTGACGTTGACCTGAATGTTCAGCTCGCTCAGCGCCTGTTGTATAAAGCAGAAAGCGCGGCCAACGTGGCCGAGCACTGGCGCGTCACAGCTGGGCGTCATGATGGTGAGGTCATCGAGGTAGCCCGGAAGCGCCAGCTGCGGGAACTTGGCGCGGGCAGCCACCATGGTGCCGCGCAGTGCCAGCGCGAACAGCAGCGGCCCCAATGGGTCGCCCTGCTGCACGCCCTGTTGGGAGAGGATGATGGCGGCGTCGGCGTGCCCATCTAGGCCAAATTGTAGCCAAGGGGCCCGCCCGGGGCCGTAGATGTGCTCGACGTAGCCGTACAGGCCAGGCAGATGCTCGGCCACCGCAGTGAGGACTGCCGAGCGCGACAGCGCGTTGAAGGCATTACTGCCGTCAATGGCAAGGAGCACGCCGCCGCACTCATGCGTGAGCTGCGCCATGAGCGCCACCCTCTCCGCGCCCCCCCGCGCGCCGACCCCAAACTGGCCAATGGGTTCTAGCGGCGCGGAGACACGGTCTCGGGTGTCCGTGCAGAAGGTGCGGGCGAACAGGCGGCGGATGGTGTCGCCGCACGCGATGGGGCGCGCCTTCTCGCACACAGCGCTGAGGCGCGCGGCTGCATGGAGGCGCCAAAAGGGGGCGGGCAGCGTGGCGGGGGTGGAGTACGCCGTGGTACCCAGCCACGCCAGTAGCTCAAGGAGCCAGTCAACCATGCGCCCCGACGTGTGCGCCGTGTGCCGGACGCACTGCTGGAGGTGGGAGTTGCGCAGCCCAGAGGGACCGGCGGCCGAGCCAGGGTTGGCGGCGAGGATGGCCTCACGTAGCCCGTCCGCTGTGAACGAAGCGCAGTTGAGTGGTGCCGGCGCCGCCAGCGCCGCCGCCGCCACTGAGCTGCGCGCCCGCGATCCTGCGGCATCCAGCTTCGCACACGCATCGCCAGCTGGGTGTTTAGCCTGCAGTTTTATGCAAGGTAGCGGAGTCGCGGGGGGCAGATGTGTCAGCACCCTCCGCCAGCAGCCGCGCGGCGCGCCTGACGCCGCCCGGCTGCCGCGCCGTCGCCGCCGCGCGCTCGCGGACTGCCGCCGCCGCCTCCGTCATGGACCTAGCGCGACGCGCGCACGCACGGGCGGCGCCACGGCGGCAGAAGGCCAGCGCTGTGCGCGTGAGTAGCTCCAGCTCGCCTGCCGCGAAGGCCGTGAAATGGTGCGCCCGCGGCAAGGAGCCGTCGGGCACTAGCAGCAGGCACGGCAGCAGATGCAGCAGCTTGCACCATGCACCCGCTGTAGCGGACGCCTGCGCCGCTGCCTCGGCACCGTGCGCCTGCGCTACCGCCATTTGCGCCTCCCGGAGGCCCGCCAGCGTGGCCGTCAAAGCGGCCGTGAAGTCCGAGCGGTGCTCCAGGCGAATGCGGCGGCCGACCACCAGTTGCTGCTGCAGTACGTAGTCAAAGGAGAGTTCGTCCAGCGCTGCGCGCGCGGGCGAGAGCGGCGCGAGCGTCCAGAGCGGAAGCGCGCTGCGCCACGTTGGCCCTGCAGCAGCCACCGCGGCAGCTGCGCGGGCGCCGGGGCCGCGCGTGCCGCCACTGGCTGTAGGGAGGGGGAGAATGGGGGGCAGAGGCGCGACGCCGCGAGGCAAGCGCGGCCGCTGCGTTGTGCTCGCGGGCCGGGATTTGTCGAGGTGCTTGCGCAGGTGCAACTTCGTGAGCACGCACCCGGGCTCGCCGCTGTTGAAGTTGTTGAAAAAGTGAACACAAAGCTCCTGCTCTGAAAGATGTGATCCAGGACCTTGTCGCCTTGCGAGGAGGAAATAGTAGTGCTCAACGAAGTCATTGCGTACTTCTCTCCTGCTTCTCAGAGGACTGCAGGGAAATCAAAGACCCAGTTGCTCTGGAAACTACAACGCGCTTCTACAACTCCTGCGCACGGAGGGCACGGGTGAGCACTGAAGCAAGTGCATGCAGCTCAAAGCCGACAACGACCTCACGCTACATGTATCTTACAGTATCTACCATGCGATTCTGCAACGATGGCCTGCCTCTGGTGCTCACCTGGCTCCACGCTACACGGGTACAGGCAGCTTTGGTGTGATGCAGCTTCAGGCCGTGGGTCTTGCCCAGCTGCCCGTTCTCAGCCTTGAGCTGCTTGCATTTGCGTTCAAAGCCTACGCGTGCCCTGACCTCCGTGCGCAGCGCTTGTATTAGCGCGTTGATGGTGTCCAGGGCAACAGGCCTTTGTATGTCCCACAGGGTCTGCAATGTCCCTGAAGTCCTTGTAAAGCACGACGGGTCTCTAATGTCCCTGAAGTCCTCTGGGAAGCACGAGGGAAAGTACGCGATGACCTCGTTGAGCACCTCTTTTTCCTCTTTTTCCTCCTCTTCGTGGGGATCCATGCACTTGGCGGGGGCAGCTGGAGCAGTCGCGGCATTCGCTGCAGACAACGCTGCCACAACAGCGATTGCAGCAGCCTCAGAAGCTGCGCAGCAGGCGTGGGCCACCGTTTTGCATGCACCATGTAACGTGGTCCCTTTGAGCTGCTGGCAGCATACACTTGGAGACCTAATATGCACCTGACTATGATGTGTACACCCATTAGTCTAGATGCACCCCGCAGCAATCTACACAATGCATCGCACTTAACACATCGCATTACACTTACCACATTGTGGGTATGCACCAGATCAGCAAGCTACAGAGCAGCACACACGTGATGGCAGCTTCAGAACATGCGAATTGCAATTTATAGACCTATGCACTAGCCCGCTTCCAAAAGATATGCTACAATGTCATGGTGAACCTGTTGCAAATCCTTGCGAGCACGCCTGTTGAATTCTTAAGACTTTGCACCAAGAACAAGCACTTCAGAGTATTCATGATAGCACAGCAGGCATGCATTCTGCGGCCTATGGGGAACAGAAAATGCTGAATGCGCAGGCACAGTGAATATTTACTGCCAACAAACAACGGCGCACTTGGCAAATCCGCCACCATGAAGATACACCAATTGCAATGGATGCATGAATGTAAATGTATTATACAGGCAGAATTAGCCTGCGGTTGTATGCACAATCGATGGCAGGCACCCGTACAGGCTCCCGTGCCCGCACCTGTGTCACATCCACCGCAATCGTGATCATGCCCAAATGTCTACGTACTACATATGCAGAGCTCATGCGTCTTAGGCCTCATTCACGTCCTGATCTCCAAGGATCCTGAAGGACTTTGAAGGTCCTCGTATACTATGCATATGCACTGCACCACGTTGACTTGACTATGGCGATGCACATTGTACACACAAACATAAAACAACTGCTGTGACAGGGGAAGGAGGGGAAGGGGAGCCGGTAGGGGCGGGGGGAAGCGGGGGGGCCAGAATTGGTCTCGCGGCTCGCCGGTTGTACAGCTACTACAAATCTCGCGTTGGCCATCTTAAAACGAGGTTGTGCTCATGAGCTCATCGGGCTTGCTGACGCCCCTCTTGGTAAACTTGCGCCGGGTGCTGGACCCCGGAGCTTGCGGAGGTACGTTGCAGCCTGTTGCACAGGGGGACAGGATGCAATATTTACTGCTTAGTTGGTCAAAACTGAAGAAGAGGACGCGGATGCAGTCAGTCTCACAGCGCACTTGCGGCCTTGGGCTGGACAATCGTGATGGCAGTGCTAGACTCTGCATGCACTAGTGCACTAGAGTACTTGCAAGAAAGGATTTGGGTGCATCCAGAACTTCATTGAATGTGCCAACTTGAACCTCAAGTGTTCAACACTGTTGTGTCTGTACATGGTAGATGGCGCATGTAAAAATTACTGGCATTTGGGTATGGATGAATTATCTGTTTGTAACGCATACCTGTTGGCACGGTCGCGGGCACAGGCAGCTTGGTGTGCTGCAGCTTCAGGCCATGGTTCTCCACCCAGAGCTTCCCGTTCTCGGCCTTCAGCCGCGCATTGTCCTTCTCGCAGCGTATCCGGGCCTTGAACTCGGTGCGCAGAGCTCTCATGAACGCATTGATGGTACCTAATGCTGCAGCATCCTCGATCACCTCGTCGGAGAACCAGCCGGGGAGGTATGCGATGAATTCGTTAAGGACTTCCATCTCTTCCTCCTCGCCATCGCAGTTGGTCTTCGCCACAACAGGGGCAGTTGCGGCATTCGCTGCTGACAGCGCTGCTACAGCAGCAATCGCAGCGTCCTCACTAGCTTCACAGCGAGCGTGGATCATCGGTCTAAGCGTAGCGTGTCTTGTGTACGATGCATGGCGAGCACGACAGACCGTCTCTCGGTCAGAATGTTTTATGCTCGCCGAATTTCAAAGTTGAAGGCAGCCGGAATTCCAATGCTTGCACTAAGAACCATTATTCTCGAGTACGAGCTATGCAGCGTGCCGCAGCATCTACTCCACTACGGCAGGAGCATCACGCTGATAGCCTTGAGGCTGGCTTTCCTAACGTGAGAGCATTCAAGAAAATGTACATGCAGGCGAGGGATCGCGCCGTGCTAGCATCACGTAGTCGATTGCACAGCGGAAGTACGAGAGACATGGGCAGTGCGGAACTGATAGGCAGACGATGCATCTGCAGCAAGCTCCCAAGTGCTGCGCTTGTTAGTTCTGTTGAACAACGCGCTTTGCGTGGGACTTCATCCGCATCTTCATGTTCACTGCGCATAGTCATGGCCGCACAGAGTTGAGATACAGGCCTTAAAACCTCGTTTCCGCCCGCGCTCCTGCCTGCAGGCAACACTACGCAAAGTCAGTCAGTCAGTCAGTTGTTTATTCGTCACCCCCACTTCAAGGTCGACTTCGCGCTCAATTTTGGACCTGCCAGCTCGCGAGCAGCGCACATGGTTCAAGGTTTTAAGTCAGCACGAGACCGGCTGGCGGAGCAATCATGGGCGCTGAAGCTGGTGAGCTTGGTGTTTTTTGGCCTTGGCAGTAATACAGTCCCGAGCTTGCTCTGTAATCGACGAACGTCAACAGTTTACAGCTGTTTTCATACATCAGCCCTGCCTGATCATCAGATGTCCCTTGTGTCTGAGCTGCAGAGCGACGTCACGCGAGCAGCTACGTGCACCGATCTGCGGCCCGGACATCAGTGCAGCGTTCCTAACAAGACAAGCCACTGCAGATAAGTAGCCCATGTTTTCACTTTTTGCTCTCCAGCGCACGCACCCCAGTTTCGTCAGGGGACAGAGCTGTGGTTGTTGTAGCGTGGCACTTTGACGCAGTGAGTGGCTGAGTCGTTGCACATCCACGGTCCAAGGTCGGTAGCGGCGACGAGCTGTGCTGCCATGGTTTCACATACGCAGCACAGGATGTGAGTGGACTAGGCAGTGGTTGGTGCAGGATGTGAGCGGACAAGCCACCACTGCCGGTCTGAGCACATTTTCCTTCGCCGCCGTGGTACTGCCTGGCCGTCGATTCTAGCATGTTCGGCTTGCTGTGCTGGTGTTCTGTTGCAGTGACAAGCAGATTTGTCCGCATACACGAAATGTGCGATTGTGCAGGCGCCGTTGCAGGCGTGTTTGTGCATGAGCACGCCAGTTTCAAAGCCGTTCTCGCCGTGGTGTTGCGTATGGCCATCGCTGACACGTCCGCCTTGCCCGCCGCCCCGCTCCCCTCTGCTGTTGAGGGGGCGGGGGCGGATTGTTTCCCGTCACAGGCAAAGGCTGCCTATGGGGCTTTGGATTGGCTTGCTCACATCTTCACATGGTGCATTACCTACGGCTGAGCCATCTCCTTCCAGAGCATTCAGGTACCTCAAGCGCGCATTGTGTGGGAAGAGTCCACATCGACCACATGGTATCATGCGTCAATGTGGTGGTTTTCAACTTAAGCGTCAGCCTTGTGTCACAAGTTGCTTGTTTTGATATACTTTGCATGTCGCATTACTACAAGCCTCATTAACGTAAGTGCTCCGCTTCTTATGTTTCACAGGGTTACTGCATGTACGCCTTAAGTCGATGGACTCCCATGCAAATCCTCGCCGCCATCCTTGACAAGGCAACTTTAAGGTTAGTAGCCATTTGTTTTACGCCATGAACGTTGAAGTTGGGCAACTTCTGCAAAGTCAGCAGCGGTCACGCGCTGCATGTTAGGTCACGTATGTGCAGCGCTATGAGGCAGCATGTAGGGTGCATGAACATGCACGTCACTCATGATGAACATTGTGACTTGATGAATCGTACGACACCACTTTGTTGCGGACAATGCTTATAGCTGCACCCTCTGGTGGTATGGGCGGCACAGGTGCTGCTACCTATGTCTTCATTTGGTGTGCTGGTTTTGCTATCCTCCTTCTCAAGTGTCGCTCTCACTGAGCATTGAAATCCGCTGCGTGGTTCTGTGCTGCTTGTGCAAAGGCGATTGGCATGTGAGCCATGTGCAATAGCCTCAGTCCAAGCTGGCCAGCAGCCAATCAATCGCCAAGTATTCCACACCTTGTATATGTTTGCCCCCACGCGATTGTGGTCAGCACCAGCGCGGTGGTCCAACAATGCAGTGATTATTGAGATGTAGTCCAGGTTACGGTCCTTGCTTAATGCAGTCTTCAACTTGCCAATGATCAGGCATGGCCTTCTTCCCATATGTGGGCTGTTTGTTCCTGCAAAATTGCATGCTTCTCATGATTGCACTTTCACTGCATTCCACTTGTGGCTGTGGAAATGCCGTGCTGTGTGGTGTTTCGCCTTGTGTTCACTTGGATATAGCATGCAAAGCTTGCACGCCACACCCCGCCCCCCATATTATGATTGTATATACTTTTGTTGATTCTCGCATGATTGTGCTTTCCATCAGGTGTGTGCGCGCTCAAATATGCATTCACGCAAAGAAATGCCTCACAAATGGGTTGTTCATGAAGTGGCACTCAAAATTTGCATCAGTATCAGTGCAACTGTTTTTGAGTTGCAGAGAGATAAAGTGATAGGACACAACTTCTCTATGTGCCAGACGCTTGCGAACGGCCGGGGGGTGATCTGCTGTTCATTGCGCTCAGTGTGGCTCAGTGTGAATGCAATCATGAGGCATGTTCACAACATGCTGCCTGTAGCAACAAGCACAAGCAGCTCAACGTAATGGTGCTTTGCCGACATAGTTGCAGCAACTTCAAGGACCAGGAGCAGATAATCCGACGCAGTAATGCAGATGAGTGGTGTGAAGACTTCAGTCAGTACAGATTCACGGTGCACGTGGCTCAGAATTTGTTGCAAAGACATGTCAAAGCCACGTGATGATTGCAGAGACGTCACATCTCAACGCTGTGTGCAGTGAGTGCGCATACAACATCTACATGCACGCGTAACAAAGCTGAATGACACGCAGCAATGCTGGCAACACATGCACGTGCCAAATGTGCAATGGTGCGACTGCAGCACACCAACACATGCTTGCCAAATGTTGCACGTTGATTCACCTTACATTGTATGTACATTTGGGATACATGAAGTGATGATCATATCAATCAGCCACAACCCACAATGCACAGCAATGATCACTTGCCAGACCTCAACTGCACGGAAGACACTGAAAACAAAGGCACATGACAGCAAGATGTGGGCGAATGACGTTTTATTATCAGTGCAGTACTGCATGACTCAGCACAAGCCCTCTATGAGGGCAACACCAGTGTGGAATGGGGATCGATGGATCAGCTACTGCAAGCATGTGTGTTTTTGCAAAAGTGGGTGCACACTGAAACGATCGGAGCCGACAGGGCCCGGCATGTGCACTTAAACGAATACGCACTTCAAGAATGCGTCTCACATCACACGTTGTCGAGGACACCCTGCTCAATTGTTTCGATATCTGCGGTGGTAAAGTGGTCGATGCGCTTTCCATTCTTGTACAGGACGAAAGTCGGCAGCGCGCGTATACCCAGCCGTGCTGCCACATCCTGCAACAGGCGCAAGGCACATGCGCACGCAGCAATTAAAGTGTTCAGAAACAGCCTCGCTGATTGACATATGCAATCCATGACGTCGAAGGTTCAAGGTCTCGCAACAATGCACTCATTAACCGGTAAGCATCCTGACTGAAGTTTGAGAGCACCGCAGTCAGAATGACCTGGATGATGTGTTGAATGCAGTAAGGCGGGGCGTGGAAGTCGGAGCGCTGACTGGCTCCTCAACGTCATTCTGAATCTAGATGCGACTGTCGCACTGAGAATGTAATTCCAGCATCTTGATGCTGCACCAGCAACTTCATGGGTACTTGGACTACATCCAGACTTGACAGAAGCAACTGAAACACTGGCACACCGCTGAGCTTTTGGGAACTTGTGATGATTTCATGCCTGCTGGCAGTCAACGAAACACTGGAGGCTAGCTAATCAGGTGGCACAAAGAAAGTCAATGAGAGGGCACCACCACCAGCTGCTGCTACAATGGGAAGGCATGAAACAGTGCTTGTGTAGATGCCTCACACTCATATGATGCTGATGGTGCCAGCCAGCAGAAGAGCTCACCGCATGCCATAGGCGCCGTGGTTGACCGACTTGCGAACGAACATGCGCCAATTGCACAAAATACTACCTCGTACTTCATGCCAGAATTAATAGTCTGCAAAAAACATATTGAGCGAGCATCTGAGAGTTCATCTCATGTACTACGAAGAAAGCATCTCACCTCGTGGTTGCCCTTGTTGAGTTTGCAGCACAGCACCTCCGGGTGCCTCGCGCACAGCTTGAGCAGCTTTGGCCGCACGCCTATGCACGCCCGGCACCAGTTGGCATGCACCTGTATCATGATCAATCTGTGCGGTAACCGCTGGTTGCCGTGATGATCCACGTAGCCAGCGTCCGGATTTTCCACCTGCGCTGCTGTCGCCAGTATCCTGTCCAAATGCTCGTTTGATGTGATCTCTACAACACAATCGGTCGCCACGGCGTGAGGGTCTGCGTATTTTGATGATTCTTCGTACATAACAACCTGCACGCAGTTTGGAGCAGCAGCAGTAGCAGCAGCAGCAGCACAAAGCGTCAATTTCGCAATCAGACTTAGGAAAATTAGTGAGCAAAATCGCCACCCATGACTCTTTTGTAGTGATCTGAGACGGTCCAGATCATGCAAGTAACTAGCTTTCTGGCAACTGCGGTGACCGACCGGCCTGTCTGACCAGCTCAGCCGGTCCTGAGCGTTTGTGGCCCGCATCGCGGCTCTGCAGCGGTCAAGCAAACTTGTGCCAGTCATGCTGCAGAGCTCCTTAAAGTGCCAAGTCTTTGATATTGTCATGTCTGTGAAGGAGTGGGTCACAGGCTGGCAGTGGCGCAGCAACGGTGGCAGCAGCAGCAGTGGCCCTGGCATTTGCTGCTGGCGCACATGATACATGCATGGCACAGCGTTGATTACAGCTCTATGGTCACATTTGACTTGTGCAAATTGAATGATTGGTGACACTTAAGGTAGTGGTTTTTTCCCAGGGCAGAGTGCTCATTGCTGAGACATAGACGCAGTGGCAGCTAAAGTTGCATCAGGCACTGAGCCGCCAGGGACGTCAGTTGTGATGCGAGCGCAGCTGGCAAGTCATGTTGGAGGTGAATGAAAAGACTGAGGGTCTCTATGTTGCCATGTGGTGCCACTAGAGTTCGCTTGGCCTTGACGATTGTGAGTTTCTACAGCAGCAATGACAAACTTGACGAGTCAAAAGCATGATCACCACTTCTATAACTGCAGCTGTATGCTGGATCAAATGCATTGCGATTGCAACTGTTGAAATGGTTACTGCTAATGCTAATGTATATCGATTGTGATGGTGATGCTGTGTCATTCACCACAACATTGCTGGCCCAAAATCTTGAAGCGCATAATACATTGGTGTCACATCAAGCCCGCCAGAGTTAGGGCGGGCTGATGGTACAACTGTCGATCAGCAGACACCAGAAAAGATCCGGTATAACACAGCGCACAGCTCAGTGCCGCCAACAGCCAGAAGCTTGGCCTATGAGCGAGATGGAATGAACGCAACTGCAGGTATACGAGTAACGTCGGGGATGGGCGGATGGCCAACTCGTTGCAATCATGTTTTTGGCATCGACCCGGACGGACAAACTTCGGCACTCACATCTGTGCCTGCCGCCACGGGTGCCACCACCGTTGGACCAGCTCTAGACGCCAGCGTGCTCATTGGAGGGCTCTGTGCCCTGTGTGCCACTTGCATCACCGTGCTCCGTGGCCTCAGCACCGCAGGTTGTTGGCTGCCGGAGGTAAAGCCATGTGCTGCACCGCAGCATAACGTGAATGCTGCTGTTCGCATAGCTGCTAGTGTGATTTTGAACCTCAAGCCTGTCGTCCAAATGACATTTACATACATACCTTATGTAAATTTATGCGTGTCACCACTTGAGGCCTGTCAGGCTTGTATCCAAGGTGTGTGTAGAGAGGGGAGTAGCAGCATGTGCGCTGTGCTTGCTAACACAGTCGATATGCATAATTTCAGGCTGCGGTATTGAATCATAAGTACTCTTCAGGAACATCGTCTGAGCACTGCAGGTTCACACCGACTACTGGGCTGCCAAAAGCGCGTTCGTGTCTGACGTCCTCCATCCTGTAAGGCGCTCCCAAGATCACGATGTCGTGGAATGATGATGCGATCAGCCACTGAAGAAAAAATCTTCATAGACGACCTGAGAAGTGAGCACCAGGACGACATCAATCGTGTTTCTCACCCCACGGGACCAAATCTCATCACCTGCAGCCCCTACGTTAAACGTGCGTCCAGATGACACACAGCTGCCGGAGGTAAAGCCATGTGCTGCACCGCAGCATAACGTGAATGCTGCTGTTCGCATAGCTGCTAGTGTGATTTTGAACCTCAAGCCTGTCGTCCAAATCACATTTACTTACATACCGTATGTAAATTTATGCGTGTCACCACTTGAGGCCTGTCAGGCTTGTATCCAAGGTGTGTGTAGAGAGGGGAGTAGCAGCATGTGCGCTGTGCTTGCTAACACAGTCGATATGCATAATTTCAGGCTGGTGTATTGAATCATAAGTACTCTTCAGGAACATCGTCTGAGCACTGCAGGTTCACACCGACTACTGGGCTGCCAAAAGCGCGTTCGTGTCTGACGTCCTCCATCCTGTAAGGCGCTCCCAAGATCACGATGTCGCGGAATGATGATGCGATCAGCCACTGAAGTAAAAATCTTCATAGACGACCTGAGAAGTGACCACCAGGACGACATCAATCGTGTTTCTCACCCCACGGGACCAAATCTCATCACCTGCAGCCCCTACGTTGAACGTGCGTCCAGATGACACACATCCAGCCTAAGTATAGTGTCGCATTATAAAGCTCTCAGATTCACATACTTGTGAAACACATGGGATCAGGACTTGAAGTGGCCAGGCGAATCAGCCACTGCACTGTTGCTTTCAGGTCATGCAGTTGCTGTATCCCAAGTAATTTGAGCGTAAGAAGCCTACACAGCAGGAAGGTCAAACATGATCTCCCAAGAGGCATATGCCCAACATGGCAAGAGATCGGTCACATGTGTGGAGAAAACCTGCATTATGAACATGGAATGCTGCAGCAAGCAACAGCTACTCCATCCCTTGGAGTAATGCCACCCATTCCACACACCCCCAATGTGGTTCACATCGACATGAACTGGAGTGCGGAGCAGAGCTGCTTCTCCTTACGCCGAAACATGTACTTGAAGCATTGGCTGAGAGCCGACCGCATCGCGACGGGGACTTGCGGCAGTGACCTGACCACAACACAAGGCATATGCCAGCCGACACATGCTACACCCATCGCCTAAGAGTTCACCAGGCCTTGAATAGTAACAGTGATGCTCCGCGCATGCCCACCTCCCCATCCGCCTGAATCTCTGTGCTCGCACAAGTATATGCCCTGCCATGTGCCTGTCACAGGTCCAGAGAAAGGAAGCATGCCAACCGTTTAAAGCACTACTTAGGGGCGCGAAATCATGCTACTGAACAACAGGTGCCATCATTGTCATCATGTGTCAGCGCTGAGACAGGATTGCGGTGTGGCCACCCAGTCTCCCTAGACCACTTGGCCCACTGCACAGAACTGCAGAGGCTAGTTGTCAGGTGGTCGTGCATTACACCTGCAATGTCGCTTTCCAGCAGACTGTTGTGCTCGCAATGATTTGTGGGCAGATGCATCTGTTTGCGGAGCAGGCATGCATGACTGAAACCATTAACAAAAGCTACTGGCTTCTGCAGGCACACAGTACCCAAATTACAAAGCCTGAGCAACCGGCCAAATGAGAGAACCACTGAATGCCATGGCGAATCTCCTGGCGTCTAATGTGATAGCCAGTGAACTCACCCAAAGCAAATCGTCCATTTGTGATGGGCACGCTAACAGATGCCCCCAGCAGAGAGCTCTTGACGTGGCCAGTCATGTCGTCCTACAGGAGCAGAATCAGCACGGACAAAGCAAGGCGATGCGACGTAAGCTGCTCCATCAATTTCATTGAGCACAGCACGCTGGACGCTTCCGCACCCACAAACATCTAGACAAGCTCCTGACACGCATCACACTGCATTGATCATGGTTCATGCTCAGCAGTTCCAGCAATCAAGGGTGCTCAAACAGCTAGACATAAACATTGCCACCATCATAATCAGCAGGCGCGACTGTGTAGTAGTTCTTGAAAAGTGAAAACTGCAAAGAACATTCACGCAATCAAGTGCCCTACATGGCGCGCTATGGCGTACTGCAGACGTCTGTTGCCATCCCTAGTGACGAGATGCCAATCAAGGACATGCGGTTGAGCAGAGCACATTGCAGAAAACTTACTGGTCCCTCCATGGTGTGCGTGAAGAACTCCCGGTGCCACTTCTCTGGCACAATGTGGTTCAGAGCAGCTTCCATGTCCACCCGCACATCAGGATCAGCGTTTTCATTGATTGTAAGCGAAGCGCTGCAGGTAACACCAGGAGAAGCAGTACAACAAGGTCATGATTGTCAGAGGTGCAGGCAAGAAGAAAGGGCATTGCCCATGACAGCGTATCACCATGAAGTCATGCAGATGGCTGGTCTACACAAGGGATGGCACAGTTTTCAGACGAAAAAACTGAGCGTCAGCGTAAATTCTGAGTTGATTGCAATCGATCCATGGCAGGCATGTTCGTGAAGAGCAAAAAAACTCGAAGTGTAAGCTTCAAGGCCATCAAGGTACGTTGTGTGCCTTCCCGAAATGAACGACAATGCGAGTTGCAGACAGCTACATGACCTCGGCAGCTCACGCAACAAAACAATGGGCGCTTACCTGGTGTGCTTTATGAAAATGTGAGCAACGCCCACAGAAAAACGCTGCAGCTCTGGTATTTGCCTCGTGATGTCATTGGTGATGATGTGGCACTGCAACAGAGAGCAGAGCAGAAACATCATCAGAAAGCTGGATGTTTATTTGCAGCACCACCTGATGAAGCTGCAAAATCAAATGAGATAGGAGCACGTTAACATGATGCAGCAGTTGCACCACTCTGCTTGATATGTGAGATATGTCACATGTGGTATCAAAGCGCGACAGCTTGTCGCTAATGACTGCCTCAATGACGATGGTAGTGATGCTCCTTCAGCATGCATCTGGCAGTAACAATGTTGCAGACAAGAACAGCAAACCCTAATGGGATGGTGGCTTCGAAGCCAATGTCGAACACCCAAATGCCTCAGAACGAAGGCCATTGCATTGACTACGTCACGGATACAGACAATGAAGCGTGGCAACGCCAACTTACTCCTCTGGAAGGCGCGGTGATGGTGATGGTCTTTTGCAACCAGCCTGCTGTGCCAGTCTTGATGTCCGCAGAGCTGGTATTGGCAGAACTGCGTCTGCTTGTACTCATGTTGCCGGTGCACCTGTCAGTGTGCTGGGCTGCGGAAAAAGGAGCGAAACCGCTTACTCCTCCTTGGAGAAAAGCCGTCGACAAAGTCAACAAATGCAGTACGCGCATCCAGCTCTCCTCAACACTCTCGTTACTCGCGCGTCAATCTGCACGAACATCAAGTTGATCTTGAAGTTCTCCCGTGACGTGGGTGTGGTGTAGTCACTCGCCGAACTTGCTGCGCTTCACGCTACGACCAGACGAGCAAAATGCGGGCGGGCTGTGCGAGTCTTTGCGCGGCTGCGGTGCTATTATTCCCGACTGCGTCGCACGCTTGGACCTTGACTATGACGCGGACGATGCCGTCTTCGAGCACCAAGCCTTCCTCAGATGCGGTCAAAGGCAAATTGCTGGAGATTTTCGGCGTGAGCAATCCGCAGAATGCAGCAGCAGCAGGCGAATATGATGAGGTATGCATTACCTTGCCAACGCATACCTTGCAATTATGCCACCAGCTCGTATCTTCACAGCAACTTGGTGATGGATTGCTTCGTAAGAGTTCTGTGTGTCCTCCTATATTGTCTTGCCATGGGCGTGTTGCGCGTTTTGCAGACGTTGTATCGTGTTTGTAGGCACCGTCAAACAAACTGTAATCCTTCTACATGTGCAGGTGCTGGCGAGCCCAGCTGGTGCAAAACCTGTGCGTGAGGCTGTTCGACTGTTTGGTCCAGCCGGCGCCCTACGATACATGATAGATGCAGATGGCCGCAGGTGGGTTGGCAAACCTGCAAGCCTTCTTCTTCTACAGTTCATGCGCTCAGCGTTTTTGGTACAAAAAAACACTACTGTTCAGAAGTTTAGTGATGTGTGCTCATGACATGTCATACGAATACAGGGGTTCCTTAATGTGTTTCAACGATAGTTTGGATCTGATTGTCTGGTCGGTGGGCGGTGACAGCACGCTACGTCAATACAAGGAGTTCCTGTCAGCTTTGAGCTATTTGCCTGATGCACATCCCCTATCGCACCTTGCACTTGCACTACATTTTGCACTGGTGCTGCATGTGTGACACAGGGTGCAGCTTCTGAGTAGATGACGGCAAAGTATGCACCTCCGCATGCACTCATATATCGCCTCAGTTTTGCGTGTTCTTATGGCGCGTGCGTGTGTGCATACATGCATATACCTGACCTACATCCAATGCATTCTGTGCCACTTCGTGTGCGGGCAGGTGGCGGTCAAATGGCGTCTACACAGACTTTGTGGGGGATGATGCTAAGGCACCTTGGGACCTTTCACGCAGCGAGCGGATAATGGAAGGTAATTCCGTGCAAATGATTGCTCAACACATGATGTTAGTGGCTGCTTCATAGGTTTGGGCATCCCAGAGCTTGAGCCTTTGCATGATGTCATTCCTGCAGACGCTGTTCGCTATCATGTGCGCTCTTGTGTGGTCTCGTTGTGTGATTATTACTAGAGTGTGACAACTATTGCTATAGTTAGTTATTCGGTGTTGTTGCTCAACCATTCGTTAGTTATTCATTAGTTATTCGTTATTTAATATATATTCGTTATTTTATCGTTGCTGCTGTATTCTACCAGTAGTGCTCACCATCCTGGGATGAGGGAACGTTCGAGAGGAGCTTCTTTCCCCTCTCGGACTTGCAAGCATCTCAGTTGCCCTGTTACGAGTTCCTCTAGCTCTGAAGCAGTTGCTACAATGCTAAGCTTTGCATACATTATACCCCCATGGGGTATATGGCACAGTCAACCAGACAGTTCACAACTTCACGTTGAACTTCAACCGGAACTTGCTATGGGAGACCATCGGTGGGGTGTGCTTTGTCCAGCTGAGGAGCTCAGAGTGGGCGGCTGACTAGTATGAGAGCAAGCACTTGAATGCGCAAGCCAGCACTCGACGTGTGCCCCCGTGCAAACACTCGGAATTCGTGCCCCCCCCGTGCAAGTCTTGCCTTCGTGCTGTTTGGTCATGCTGTGCAAGCATAGCAGAACTCACGAAAGGGTCAGGCAGCGGTAGCGGTACGCTGTTTGGAACACCAGCGCATCTCATACGTGCCGCCATCGTCGTCACACGGTGCAGCAGAGCTCGTGCAAACGAGCTGCAGAGAGCATTTGAACAAAAATGCGATGAAACAACGAATTCGCGTCGAGCGCTCTCGTTAGTTGTTCGTTATATAACGAATAACTAAAACTAACGAAAACAACGCGTTGTTTTATAATTCGTTATCACACTCTAATTGTTACAACATCTATTTGCCAACAGCAATCGGGAATTCAATAAAACTTGGTGCAAATGAGGGAATTCAACAGAAACTGGTGCAAATGTAATGTGTCTATAGCGTCCTGCATGTTTTGAGGAGCTTTGTTGAACATCCTTGACGGTGCATAGGCTCGAGCTGGCATGATGTTTTACACAAGTATCTGTTTGTGTCAGTTATATCATGCTCTTTGCTTGAAGCTTCAAGTGGCGTTGCATCAGGGAATTCTCATAGCTGCGCTGCGCTGATACGCGGACACGTACCCGTGTCTATCAGGTTCACTGCTCGTCGTTTTCTTACTGCCACTGTCACTTGTGATGCGCTTTTGTGCAGGCACATTTCAATCGCCACTGGTCAGCTTTGTGTATGAGCGTGGTTGGCGGCAGGCATTCAACGCCAATGGCTTCCCAGGCATTGACAAGGTCAGCCTCAGATGGACCTTAACGCTTCAGCAATTGTGCCTTCAAACTTTCGTGTGCTGATCAGCGTCAGAGAGTAACATAGGCGCTATCATGTCAAGTCCTGCTGCCTTTACATGTTTACTGACTCATATTTGCATTTGAAGGCTTGGGACAAGGATTGGTCCACCTGGCGCTTGCGCTGCATATCTCGCCAATTGTGCAGATATATGGTTTAGGTCGCTGTACCTGGGCAAGCGCAGTTCGTCAGGCTGAGTAGAAGCGTACGTAATGTTGCTCGCATTGCTAGTGTGCCAAATAACAAACACAGAAGGAGCTACCGTGGCATTCGCTGAATTGCTGAAACGACAGCCTAGGGCACCATGACAACCGAGCGGCTTGGCTTTTGTTGTCTCGGATCACACTTTGTGCTCCGGGCATGTACAAATCCAATTTGAAAGGCACTTCACCACGGTGCTCCGAAGCTGATACATATGCCTGTACGACTTGTTCGTTGTCCTGTGCCACACCAGGAATTCGAGGAAGTGGCGGAATTCTTCTCGCCAGTGCAAGGCCCATCATCTGTGGTGATGGACCTGTCCTGCGGATCGGGACTCATGACTCGCAGACTCGTCAAGAGCAACCGCTATGGGCGCGTCATTGCCGGCGACCTATCGCCGTCCATGCTGGGTGAAGCTGCGCAGAGGTTTGACAAGGCGGGCCTGACTCGGCCGGAGTTCCTGCGCTGCGACGTCAGTCAGCTGCCGATACAGTCTGGCAGTGTGGATGGTCTACACGCGGGCGCTGCGCTGCACTGCTGGACGCAGCTGGAGGCGGGCCTGCGCGAGGTATGTACCTATCTTGTGTTTTAGTTGACAGTGGTGTTGTGCAGTGGGCATTGTGTCTGGTCCACATCCTGCATGTGGAGACATTGTGCAGTGTGTTTGGGCGTCATTACATGAAACCAACGCTTTCGAGGCTGTTCCGAGCCAGCAGTTGCGTGCCATCATAAGCTGCACACGCACTCGGCCTGCATTTTGTTCATGCACTCGGTCTTCTTTTTTTTTCTGCTGCTGTTCCAGGTGTATCGTGTGCTCAAGCCTGGTGGGCGCTTTTATGCCAGCACATTCCTGGTTGCTGCCACCATCAACACGCCTCTCAATCAGAATGGCTACAAGTTCTTCACGGTGTCTGAGCTGGAGCGATACATGAGGGAGGCAGGGTGAGTGAATAGTCCTGCAATGTGGTGGCTCACCTGCACAGAACAGGACAATGCGTATCCTATGATGCACAGGGAACAATTATCGATGTTAGCGTAAATCGTCTCCCTGTGGCATGTCGCGATAATAGTCTGCTCCAGTTTTTGCAGTGAGCAATGCGTGACATGGTCATCTATTAGCCCGAGCGTTGGTTCTGAACTATATTTGGTGGGTATGCCAAGCAATGTCAGCAACACACATGTGACCTGCCACACCATTGAGCTGTGGCCCACCATCACCCGGCATTTTGATGTGCCACTTGTCGCGACCAATGCAACTAGGGCATGTCACAACAGGGAACTGCCATGTCAGATCCATCTGTGCTTTCCCATCATATGGTGTGCCGCACCATCTATTCCTTTCTGCATACAAAAGTGCTCGTAATGTCCTGTCACCACAACTTCCCAGTATCAGCACCTCACTGCATGTCTGTGATTTCTGCAGGTTTGAGACAGTGACTGTGATGCAGTCTGGGCGCGCTTGCGCTCTCATTAGATGCGTCAAGGCTGACAACAATGACAACAAGGCGCCTGACGCTTTGGCAATTTTGCAAGAGCCTGGCATGGTGGCAGTTGCACAGGAGCCTGGCATGGTGGTAGTTGCAGAGGAACCTGAGCAGGAGCAGGAGTTCAGCGCAATTGTGCCACCATCTTTGGACGCCCCTCTGGAGCCTTTTGAAGAGTGAACTGAGTGAATTGCACAAAGCCTTGGTAGTTTATAGACTGTACATGCGTTTTTGAGCACAGGGTACATGCACGTGCAGCATTTGAGAACAGGGTATACGCATGCGCAACTGCGATGTGACATCCGCCGATGTCGTCAACACACACACATTCAGGCAACGTGTGGCAAACACAGTATGGCAGTGTTGACATCAGCATACATTCAACACACCAATGTCCTGATAATAATGCATGGAAGCCAAATGAGTGCCCGTAGCTTCCTCTGTGTATTATGTGCATTTGTGTACAGATTTGCCCTGCCCCCCCCCCCTTGTGTGGCCGTTTGCCAAGCTTGAGTATGCTTCGTTTGCGTTTTCATGTGTGTACTTATGATCTTGTATTTATAGCAGCCCCAAGGTGGGCTTGATGCGTTGGATAAGAATGCAAAAAACTAAAATCGGACGGGCCCTTAGAGCCCTGCGTTGCAGGCTTGTACTAGACTCATGGGGGGCAGACACAGCGGCACCCAGTCTGAGCCACACCTATCGTAGCCGATGTCTCCATCTCTTGAGCGAAAACGCCGGAGGACCGCGGTTATGCCTCTAGTATACATTTGGGCCAGAGGCGCCCGGTCCTCGATTCCTTGCCTAAGCACGCCGCTGACGTGCCTGGCCGAGGTTCTCTTTCTTGCGTGTTCAAGCAAACGATCTACAGTGTGCCCTGATGCTATCCGTATCCCCATGTTCCAATATCCCCTGCTGCTGCCCAAAGCCGTATCCTCACCACACGCGACTCCGCAGCTCCTGCTCACAGCCAGCATCTCCCATCCCCTTGCTGCCTGATGCACCCTCGCCACCATCAGCGCCACCGCGAGTGCTGCCGCACCTCTCGGTGCTAACGAGCAGTATGTACAAGAGTTTGGCATAAGTGCCATTTTGCGTAATGCGGTTGTCTGCTTCATCACGGGTTGAATGCGCTGATGTGTATGATGTCCTTTGGGCAGTTGTCATCATGCCTGATGATGGCATCGGTGCAGGGCAGCTGCAAGAACACGAGCACAGACCATACAGAAGAGTCATCAGAAGTGATCTGCGACCTCAACGTGTGACGTTCACATGACAGTCAATCTTGCGTTGTGCAGCGTTACTTACTTGGCACACCAGTGCAAAAAGCAGCAACTTGCACGAACAGATAAGAGCTGCAGTACTGCCGCAACAGTTAGGAATTATATAGGCATGGCTTCCATTAGTAAAAGTAACATGTGCGAATAATGCAACGCCGTTGTACATGGGAGCACATTTCAATGCATAGCTCAGTAGCTTACCTGGTCCATGACTCTTCCGGTTTTGTCCTCCTTGTTGAAGCACAGATAAATCTGCGACAGGTACTGTCCATTGCAGTCGAGTACTGCCATGCCATCACCTCCATAGAAGTCCTCAATGTCTTTGCGATGGGCCGTGCCACCAATGTTCGCTGCCCACAGTAAACCCACAGCAAAACGAAGCAGTTTGGTAATGCAGTGGTCGCGATCAATAAGTGCAGCAGTTCACCCATGCTGGTGTGGGCAGCTGTCAGCAAAATGCATGTAGCAACTGGCACAGCATCAATCCACAGCCTGGAGCAATGCCCTGGAGCGATGACCATGCTACATGCCCTCGAAAGTCAGATACCCGTGTGATACTTTGGCTGTTCATGGTTGCTCCTACCGAACTACACAGGCAGTGATCAGCAAGCTGCACTGGTGGTTGAAACCTGCATAATCGTCGACCGCACTGCCTCAGGTCAGGGTCAATTTGGTGAACACATGGTTTGATTTGTTTGCAGTCAGTTGATATAAGTTTGATGAGTACATTAAAGAGAGCTGCATAAGCAGTGACGGCACATCATCACGCGCCTGAGCAGTACAAATGTAACAGGTTGTGCACAGGAGCTTTGCATAGGGTACGCTGCAGATAACAGAGCACTGCAGCATGGTTCATCACCAGAATTGCGCTCTGATATCCAAGCCCGCATGCCAAGAACAGCGTATGCATACTGTAGTTCGGAGACATGCGTGCACAGAACCAGTCCAATTCAGCAATTGAGCAACTGCCAGCAGCGCACCTGATATGGCATCAGGAGTGCCCACCACCTCGAGCAGCTTGAGTCCGGTTGAGAAGTAGTCAATCTGGCTCAGGCCTGTGCAGGTGCCGTGCTTGACCCACTCATGCTCCCAGAAGGTGTCATAGTCCGTTGCGCCCTCGGCCTGGTGTTGCATGAGATAACCATGGAAATAAGGGCAGTCCATGCATCAACAACCAAAATATCTCAACAAGTGATGCATCCTTGACATATCAACATGGTCGCGGCGAAATAATGCCTCTGTGGTGGCACAGTCACATGCCTGCGATTCAGGTGCCCACTTGCACACTGCGATTACGTTGGGGCTAGCACTTGTGAGGTCTGTGCACTGCCACAAAGCAATTGATGACTATACTAACTGACAAGTCAGTGCGCATCCTCACCCGCGTTTCCAGCACTTTGGAGCGACAACCACTTGCCCTGCAACATATCAAGCTGTGTTTGTTTGCAACGTTTGCAGATGCTGATGGTGCACGTGCCCCTCAAGCAACAGCGAAAACCTTGCAGCTTTCATGACGCAGGCAGGATTCGTGCCCCTGAAATACCTTTTGCACATTGGGCCAAAACTCCTCCAAAGTGTCCAGCCCAATCACAGCGACCAGCTTGTCCTCATCAAACCGCTCGCGGCTGCATTTGGTGGGATACGTGCCATCCCCGTAGTCAGGCCAGACCCCGTGCATTGTCATGTGTGTACGCCAGTAGGGCCTCGGCTGCACAGTAGAACAAACGGCACAGTCATCGAACATTAATGCAAAGCGTCAGTAAAGACGTCAGCAGCTGCACCACTGCCGCACGTGCGACACTTGAAAGCTCGAAATGGCTCTTTATGTTGCTTCGACTTTTCTAGACATCATGAGACACTACTGCAGTGGTTTGAGTGGTGTTGCATAGCTCTGGTGTCGTGTATACTGGAGATAGGGCACACTCAGTGACTTTCAGGTGATGCTGGAGAACAGGTGAGGGGATCACTACATGGCAGGCAGTGTATATGCCAGTAAACATCATCATATCATGCATGCTGTTTCCATTCAAACATGAACGGACGTGCACCTTAGTATTGTGTGTATTGTTTGGAAGGGCAACTTCCCAGATGGCGAGTAGGCTGCGGTAGACTACAGTACACAACACATTGAAGTGATGCAGCAAATGCAGTCAATGATGCAGGCAAATGAGGAGCCCAGAAAGGTGATGCAACATACTCATATCTCTGCTTGGCGTGCATGGAGTGGCATCCGCATGGAGAGCAACTGCCATCGAGCAATCAACTTCTTGAGAAAACGAGCAAGAACTTGACGGTAGCAGGCAGGCCCTGACTCACCTTGAAGCAGCCCGGCTCATCGGTGTGATAGCACCATTGAGGTTTCCAGCTCATGGCGAACACGTAGAGCTGTGCAGCACGATGCAATACATAAACGTCATCGGAGATTAAACAATGAAAAACATCCGTTGCAGTAAGTCCAGCACATTCACAGCCAAGACGTGCAATACGTCGTCGTGCAGTCACCCTGATGAGCAATAAACCGTCGCAAGTGTGCTGATCACATTGAAATCGCCAACGGGAGCTCCGGGAATCTCTCCATCTGTTAGCCAGCCTCCTGAAGACCATAGTTGCAGCTCCGCAGCTGCTACTGTGCTCAACCCGATCGCAGCTGCCATTCCGGCGGCTACGGCGCCACATGCTGCAGCGACCTTGAATGCATCCAACATCGTGCGTGTGCAGTGTTCAAGGTTTGCTTTTCTTTCGTTTTTCAAACGAAGGAGACTTGAAGATGGAGAGTCAACGTTTGCACTTAAAATATGCGATTGTTGTACTCGGTACCTGACAGTACGGTGACCGTCAAGCACAAAACGTGGCCAGCAATGCGTAGTGCCTCATGTACAACAGTGATGCTTGGTATGATGGTCAACAATGAGGTATCTACAAGCCTTACGTGGGCCTCAATGGACTGGCATGTATTTCTTGCTTGGACTGCAGCATGCATGCCTCGTCAGTTTTGCGTAAGCATAAGCAGCCATAGCAAATGTTGAGGGTCCACAACAACAGCACGCCAGGCAGCAACTATGCGCAAGCATGATGCTACGTGCATAAAGGTGGCTACGCCACACGGCAGGTCGAAAGAGGTGTCCCAAATGGTGCAATATGCTGGTGCTCATAGACATCAATTGCCGTTGCAGCCCATAACCTTCGCACCCACGCCGCATGACAAGCACCTGTTCAAAAAGGACGACTTCGCACGGCAACAGTACGATTGTGTGACGAGAGACCAATTTATGGGTCGTATTGTGCAGATTCGAAAACTCTTGAGCTCTCAAGATCCTGCCGCAGTGCCAATCAACGGCAGCTGCGCCTGGCATGCGCGACAAGGCCTGTCCACTTGTCGAACGCGTGGACAGAGTGAATCTAAGGAACTGATCACGTGGCCAGTGTGGCCAGGAACTCCTTGGCGCCCTCCCCCCTTCCAGACATGCCACGTGCGCGACCGTACTTGACGCTGGCCTTAGCCCTGATGGCCTGCACAATCAGCGCAAAATCAGCCAGTGTCAGCTGCGAAAAAATTCAGCACATCAAGAACAGTTTCGTGAGAGATGTTTCCACGGAAATGTGCATTATGCATGCTGTGTAGGAATTAAGTGTGCAGAGCATGCGTTGCAGGCACTATCCATGTCACAACGGCATATGGCACCACTGGTGTGGTGAGGTGGTGAAATACCCTTCAGGTATTTTTGAGCATTGCCACGATGATTCCGCTGATAGCAGTGTGTAATCGTTGGGGTGATGAAGTGGCTTCAAACATCATCGCATGCCACACGATGCAGCTCACGCCTGATTCGTCACATCAGTACAGTCTAGCTGAATTACTAGAGCAACCATAAATACCAGCGACAAAGTGTGCTTGAAATCAACTGATCATGATCATGCAAGGGTGAATACACCCTGGCATTAACATACCCCCCTTGGCAACAGCAACACAGCGTCTGTTTAATGCTTGCGGGCACCCATCCGCACATCCCTTGGGAATATGCACAGGCCGTGCAGAGAGGAGACAAAGGTAGACCTGCCGCAGGCAGCCCGCAGGCGCCAGTGTAGGCGCCGCGCCAGACCAGACAACGAACAGTAGTTAGTATTTACTAGGAGAATCCAGAGAAATGTAACCGTTATGTCACGACCATTCTCAACATGGGGTCGCAAGTACGTCATCACGTAACTTGCAACTGATCAGCGCTGACACTGAATCATACACTAGAATATGAGTGAGGTCCATATTCCAACAGCTTTCAGGCATCCAATCAGGCGCATGATGGTACACTCTGCCTGAAGAGGCTCAGGTGTCATGAAGGCTCCCTGCGTGCCAATGGGAACATGAACATCACCTGAATGAGCTCACTGCATTCGTTTATTACTGTCCGCACTACAATCTCACGTAAATGATGTGAAGTGGCGTACCTTGATGACAGCAATGACACTCTCTGCCTGCATCTGCCCTGCCTTGTACAGCATCTCAGATGCCCATATGCAGTTGTAGCCACTGTCCCGCAGTATCCAGCAGTCCTCGATTTCATCCAGACCTTCATCACTGCGGCAAGAAAAAAAGTTTTGATCACCATAGCGACGTTGCAGCATGGAACACATCTTAAGGCCGGCAGCCGAATGCTGGAGTTACTGACACGTATGCAGCAGCAGCAGTCAGGCGACTCAGATGACCGTGTTCATTCCAAGCTACTGCCTGACAAATGTCTTGCACCTGTGAAGAGACATTTGCCGCGGATGCAAACTAGTTGTTGGACTTTCTCAGCCACTGTTTGGTCAAAGGTGCACAGTATGTATGCCTTGCAGTGTGCATATGTACATAGTTGAAATGCTCACCAGAGCAGCAGCGCGCACGACACACCGGTTGTGAAAGTAGAGTTATCATCAGCAAATGCCAAGCATGAGCGGCACGTGACAAGCAATCACGATGCGTATGCCTGCATACCTGCGTCGGTCTACGTGCACAATGGCCAGCACGCTGTCCGGGATGTGCTTCTTCAGATCACAGGCCTCATCAGGCTGTCGCATGTGATCAAGCAATGCGGAGGTAACAGATCCAGGAGCGAATGAGACATGAGTATGCAGCCATGCAGAAGTGCTTCAGCTGATTTAGTAGGCAAGCTTGCAGTGTGTTCCACGTGACAAAACGCGGCCAACCACCCTTTCTCTGCCATGTGCCATGTGACCCGCATCACAGTTCCTGCCATGTGACCTGCATTACAGTTATTGCAGTCACTGTCAGGTGCACAACGCCGAGCCCAGGTCATCGTCATCGCCCTCTGGACAGCACAAGCAACAGCGCTGCAACAGCGCAATGCAAACCTCAAGATCACAGTGCGACTATCGTGACGCACTTGCTCTCCGAGTGCGTGCCAGAGGGGGCACAGTGTATCAAGAGCTGGTGCTGCAGCACTGAAACAACTGCTAGTTTACCAACAACACCTCACTACAGAAGCTTGCCAGACTCTGAATTCTGCCAAGTTCCTGTTGAGGAGAGTCTTGAAAGCATGAAATCTGAAGTTTATAACATCTAGCAGCAAGCTGAAATGTGATGATAATACGCGTCAAAGATGCGATGGTGCAGCGCGATGATCATGCTGAACACTATGCATCAGGTGGTCATCTTCTATCAACGGTCACTACTGCACTAATTTGAAAGCGCTGCTGCAGCGATGCTGAACAGGTAAACCTGGCAGCTGCAGTGCGTACCGGGTTGCCAGTGACAGACAGGATGGTGGCCCCCAGTTGCAGCGCTGCCTCGACCTCCTCCTGGTTGGTGACCTGTGATAGTGTCGGACAAGCAAAGTACTCACACTTCGGTTCACTGCTTTCTAGTTGGCTGCAAGCCAATGATGCAGGACTCTGGTGCACTATGCTGTTCCGAATACTTTCACTCCAATGATGATGACTCAGCCAACAAAATGCATGAGTTCGGTGTCTGCATGAGCTGCTGAGTTATCACTTTGACACAATGGCTTGGAGTGCTCTGCCGATGGCTGAGCAGCCTGTACACCTCTGTACATTGCACACATTGCATGCCAATGTGTCCAAAAAGGTCGCAGTATATTGTGAGCAGCTGCAGTACCTTACGGCCGTTGGTCAATCAGCGTGCAAGGGTCGACAATGCGCATTGCAGTCTTCGCGGCAACACTTGTAACAAGACACTTCAAGCCTATATCAGCGCCATCTTTTAAAGACGAAACGAAGACATGAGACCATAAAGTTCGCATTATGCCTTTGACTAATCACTCGCAGGTTTAAGACTGCATGTCATTTTGTGCTCAAGATTCCATGGCTGCCATCCAATCGGCACTGCGATTCGGCAGTGCATCTGACCCATGGCACCTCAGAAGAAGCACGCTAGAGCGAGATATGACGCTAATGAGGTGTCACTGTTGTCAACATATCCATTGATAAGCATTTGAGCAACACATACATACATGTTTGCCAGAATGACGAGAGGATGGCTGGTGTGAATGGTCTGTTGTCTTTAACCTGACCTTTACAAATCCATGGATCCTCAAGTCGGGAACACATACTCCCACGTGCAAGTACCTATGATGCAAGTGTGGCTGCATCATTGAGCTAATCTGACCTGTACAATGGCCTCCATGTCCAGGGCACCAGTGAAGTCCACCAGCTCTGCAGCGCGTTCAGGCCCAACCAGACCCATTGAGATGGTCACACCAATGGCCCCCAAGGTCTGCATAGCGTCAGGCAGCAGGTGGAGTTGATTAGCTTTATTAGCAGAGGACCCTGGAATGTGTGGCATGGAGGAGCGAGCATCTGCGCTCCACACTTCAAATGGAACACATGGGGCAGCTCTGCTATATGTAACATCAGCACGAACCTGATACAATGCAAATGATGATTCACATTGGCAACATTGCAGCAATTGGTGCAGTTTGCCTTGCAAAATGCGGCTAATACTGCTATTGATAAAGAAAGTCAGCATGACAGTAACCCTCTGGGCTGTCTTTCATGGAGACCACAACGCCATTTGGAAAGGAAAGGATCGGGCGTCGTTGCATGGAGCCTTTGCCGTTCGACCGTCAGCAGTTCTGCGCCTTTTCGTCTCCAAGGGCCCCTGCTTAAAATAGTCTCCCAATTTTCTATTCTCATTTCGAGGCAAAGTCCATACCGCTTTCAATCAACTTTGCTCGTGCGCTTGGGCTCACATTAGTTCACACCCATTTTGAACGCCATACAGACAGCCTTACCGCCGCATTGTTGCCGTCAAGTGGCCACTTGTCACTTCAATACCCAGCTACAAGATTGGGGGAAGTCAACATCATGAAAAGTTGACTGCACAAAACACTTGTCAAGACTTGGAGGCTCAAGTCTACGCATCAGTGCACAAGTCAAGAACACCTGCAAGCAAAGGCCGACATATTTCTCGCCCTGACAACTCTGGCACTCACACATGCGTCTCCATCTCAGCAACAAAGAAAAACATCACTCACGTGGAAGCCCATACAACCAGCAGCCGCCACATCATTCATCAGACACAAATCCAGGTCAGCCGGTATTTTCACCATTCACATACCTTGGCATGCGCCACCTGGAATTCATCCACCACCAGGTCCCTGGTAATCACCGGCAATGCACCAGGGAAGTCCCCAATGGCGATAGACTGCTCCTTGATGACAGCCTTCACGTCAGCCTCGGTGCAGCCGCCAGAGTTACGGTCAAGCGCAATGGCCACTGCTGATGCGCCGCCGTCCCTGCCCGCCACATTACAATGGTGACACATCAGATGTCATGCATGGAGTAGGTCTATCAATTTGGCATCTGCTAAAAATAGATCGTTTGAGATTTGACAGAACGACAGGCACAGTTGTGCATACAATGCTGTCACCATTCTGCCATTGCAGTAGGTAGTAAGGAGCCTGAATGAGCAAGGTACGATCAATGACGGCGTGCCTGCTGCGTGTTCTCGCAGTGAGTATGACAGAAAAAGCTCTGATTATGGCATCAGGGTTGTTAATGACGCAATCACGCGCCAAATTACATCACGTAAGCAAATACGCAAGTTACTGTAACTTCCTAATGTACGGCAAATGACGGCATAGTTCAAGTTGAGCTTTGGCGTACTTCAACACAGCTTTTTTGTTGTTGCATCGAAGCTCTCTGGTCACCATCTCAATCACAAGATGCAGGAAACGTAACATGCATGATGCATTCATGTACAATGTGCGCTTAGAAGTTGTGGCAAGTACATGTGCATGAAACTGTGCATGGCCAGGGCTGGACAGTTCACGCTGAAGGTCTGTGCACCTCTGTCGGAAGGGCATCATCATTGCTGCACACCTTGAGATATATATATATGAATGCTTCATGCAATTATGTGAATGGTTTCTGCAAGCTACCTTAGCGAGATGCGCAGCCCACCTCCGAGAGCGCTTGCACACTTACTTCCTCGGCTTTCTTCCATGCCAGCAGCAGCTCAGAGTACGCGTGGCAGATACTGAACTTATTGCTAACGGCAAATAAGCTACTGTAGTGTGAGGGCGCGCTAGCGAGATGCACACCAAGAACACAAGTTGAAGTTCAAACCCTTGTTGTTGACAAGGTGTTGAAGATGAACTTCAACTACAGTTGCTTGAAGTTGGACATAGGTAATTGCCGTAAGTAAGCCTTACAGAGTGACGAACGTAATTACGCGCGTAAGCAACTGCCTCAATGTGCCGTAATGAACAGTACTGTATGGCATTGGCAGAAACATAATACATTGACCAATCATGGGTACTGCTAATGTTACATAGCAAGTTGAACACACCACTACATGTCCACAAAACAACATTGTGTGACATATGGTTTGTTGGCACTTTGAAACGTGAAGCAGAAGTACTGATGTACAAGTACTGCTGTAGTGTGACTGTGGTACATCCTGTCATCAACAGCGTGACAGCAACCCGACTGCATTCTCAGCGAGTGACATGGTAGCTGCGCAGCCTCCAGCTTTGAGCATGACAAAATAAACACCCTTCACGCGTTGGCTTGCGATTGGCACAGCTGTCTCTTGAGTTGGGAGGCAACACCTTCCAATGCCAACCGCTGCGTCGAAGTGACGTACTGTTGAACGATGTTTTATGCTCAACTCTCACCTGAACATAGGGCTCAGCAACTCCGGCTCCAGGATACTGGCAATAAACCCGCTCCGTAGATTCCTGCGGTACTCCGCCACCACAGACAGTGTGCCTGGCATTTTCCGTAAAACAGGTGTCACCACTGATGGCCTCGCCTTGGCTGCAGCTCCCTCCTGCCCCTGATGATGTTTCAACATCATAGCATAGCGTGTACATCAGCCACAATGAACACTAGCTAAGCCATTTGAGTTTGGCCAACGCCAGCCGCGCTGATGCAGCAGCACAGTGATCATTCAGGCCAGGGCAGAATGGCATGATTGTTTCTCAAAACAGTCAGAATACATTCATGGATCACATTCGATATGGGAGTCTTGCATCTTAAAAGGCCTGAGTGTTGCAATAGTGCGCTGCTGGTCAGCTGCACTGCAACATACAGTACAGCAACAGATCATGTGGTGCGCAGTCATACTCAAATGAAAGTGATTTACAGACGCATGATGTGCATCAATGGGCGAAACGCTGTATACCTGCGAACACGATGCTGCAGACATGGCTGCCCCTGCCCCAGTACTTTGCATATCAGCTTGTTCCATCAAAAGCAGATACGGTACGGACAGGCCCAGTGTGCATTTTCAATGCCAAGTACACCTAGCTGACTGTTCTGCACCAGATACGTACTGGTATGGCCCGATCTACGAATATTCATCTGCACCTAGTCTACTCACGATGACAAACATGATCTGCACATCAGCAGGTTTTGCACAATAATCGCAGCACATGCCAGTGCATTTGTTTGGATCTGTAGCAGTCATGGCACACCACAAATCGGTGGCACCGACACCAGGCATCGACAACACGTGCATGCGATCGCACACTGCGTCAGCATACACAGCAAGTCTGTACAACCCACCTGCTTGAGATACTCAAAGACAGCGCTGTGAGGGGAGCTCGCCTCCAGGTCTGCCTTCGCCTTTGCCACCTCAGCTATTTTTGCCTGAAGAAAAGCATCAGGGCAGAGATGTAAGCAATCATTGCAGTTCAGAACCGCTTTTAAGGTGCACTACAGGATGGTACGCCAAGACCTCTTGGCTTTACCATCTTCTAGAATAACGGCGAGGGGTGGCTGCATTGTAGACCGGACCATCAAACAGACCAGATTCCTTTAGATGCGGCCCACGTGTCGTTTCACGCGCGGGCATGCCCAGGTAGACGAGTAAACTCTCCACCACACGGACCTGGCGCGTATACTCACACAACAGTAGTGCCATAATTTGTTGACAAGTTTGAAGAAATCGAATCAAGCTTATGTTCTGGTCGTAGCCGTGTCAAATGCCAGGACGACAAGTTGCAGATGCAACATGTCGCTGCCAATGGACACAACAGTGAATGGCACAAGCATGAAATGCTCACCACTCTGTGTCCATGTGCAAGTACGAGATTGTCACAGATGGAGCACTTCAGAGCTTTCAAAGCTACGAGCTCTAAACCTGCATGGGCCAACAAAGGTTGATGAGCAGCAATGCAGCGATAACAGCAGCAAGAGTACACACCTTCTTAGCCAGCCCCTTGAGGGCCATAACAGGCGCATGACCACGTACTCCTGTTTGCGAGCTCCAGGCTGATGCAGCACGGGCAGCAACAAATCTGCTGCTAGGAACGGTGCTGAAAGCACTCACGCACGCCAGCGCCGCAAGCAGCTGCACCGCCAACACCAGCCGCATCCTCAGACAGTTGAACTACGTACACACTATTGTGCACACGTCAAGCTGCGCTGCTGCGGTACAACAGCCACTGTAGACTTACTGCCAGCAACGGCAGCGACACAATGCCCAGCTGGGCCTAGTGAATCGGTCTGGTGCGTACGTGTTGCAAGGGAGGTGCAGTAGGTATCAAGTTCAAACTGGTTCGCGCGCTTGAGGTGTACGAGAAAGCTAAGCTGTAAGAAGCTGTTTGTGCGCAGCGGCGCGGGCATGCCGACAGGAATTGGCCTGATTCAGCGAGTCGATCCATCTGCGGCAGCTGGCAAGGGCCAGATGGTCGAGAATGCTGACACACCGGACAACTTCGCAGGAAGGCAAGAGCAGCAAGCTGATGAGGATGCTGATGAGGAAGAATCCCACGTTTACGAGAGCGATGCTGGCTGGAGGAAAGTACCTGATCTGGCAGGGAGGACGCCTGCGCGATTGATATCGCTAAGACAGGGCAAGGTGCGCATGTCAATGATGATTTGTGCTACGCAAACTCATTCGAAGTCGTCTTGTGCTGTACGAGTGATGGCGAGTATGTGTCGCGCCGCAAGCATGCTGTCATAGTATGATGCTCTTGACTGAGACTTCGTAGCTCACTATATCACACCACCCATCAAAGTTGACTCAAGTCTCACACTTCACAACTTGACCTTTCTGCTTTGCAGAGTCTGGCAGATGCCGCAGAGAACTCGAGCTCCAATGTGCCACCTGAAGCATTGCGGGACCTACCTCCATTCATGCATGCTGTGAAAAAACGCACAGCGCTTGATGCGCGTACAGCAAAGGAGAAACGCGCATACAAAGTTTTTCCCAAGCAGGACCTGGCATTCGAGCACCAGGACAAAATCACCAGTGTGAGTGCATCACTGCATGCGCTTGACATCACAAGCAGGCTTATGTTGCAGCACTTGACCAGAATCTTGATTTCAATATCTGATGTTCAGCCGTGATGCTGATGCCTGCTGAGGGATCATTGGAGAGCAAGTGTACTAATTCTGAGGATTATCATGCGTTGGACTGACAGGAGATTTGCATGTCTTATGCGATCATTTGTACCCATCTGGGCCACAATGCAATCATTTACCATATGATGCTCTTCAAGGCGTGTCTCAGTCGCTCAATGTGCGACCCTGCCTCTCTCTGACTTGCACGCATGACAGTGACCACATCTTGACTATTTGACTGCCCCTCTACAGGCTTCTCAGGCGGAGGCAGGTTCACAGTCACAATCAACAGCTGGTCAGCAGAGGAGCACACGGGTGCTGTCACAAGAGGTCAGCAGCAAGGGGGGCAGGCAGTATGTGGTGTGGGAGTGGGCTGCGTTTGAGCGCTGGTACGTCAGGCGCACACTGGATCCAAAGGGCAAGCGCAGCCACTGGTACGAGGTGATACGGGAGGGGATGCCCTGCAGGCTATACTTCGACATGGAGTTCAGCAGGTGCGTATGCTATCACATGTACACATGGTGCTTGTTGTAGGGAACATGATCTGCTATGCTTGATTGGTGCAATGGATACAACATGTCACTCTTGAATAAGCACGAAAAGGCAGGCGCCATTTTATAGAACGCCTTCTTAGCAAAAAGCGTCAGGAGCTGCATAGGCATCGTGCTGGGTCTAGAATGCACTGCCGAGCATGCAGCTCATTGAACTGGAGTGCGGCAATTGATATGTGCATACTACTACTTTCGACCCACCTACATTTGCTTGCGTCAGTAGCTGGAAATGAAGCCTTTCGTGGTGTGAAAACAGCAGCACATGATGTCAGGCATATCTGACAGCATGCATCGGCACCATCAGCTGGCCTATTCTGCACCCTGTACTGGTGTGAAACTGTGATACTTCTGAGTAAGACTTCCTCGTGCATTTACCTGTGATGGTTTCAGGTGGAAGGCAATAATACCTCAGCTGTGTGTCCCATACTTCACTTTGCCGTTACAGGGAAGCAAACCCCACTCTCGATGGAGATGCTCTGGTGCGACGCTGGCTGGACGCAGTACAAGCAAAGCTGCTGCATGACCACGGTGCCACAGTTGAGAGTGATGGTATCGTTCAGCTGGACTCCACCACTGAACGCAAATTCAGGTCAGGCAGTGGCGACGGGCTTGAGCAAAGATGATGGCATGGCATGCACACCACACCTATGGGTTGATCTGCTCAGTATATTCACACAGAGTAGTTGCACACTGAGTCGCTTTGCATTGGAAGTGTACAGCATTGTACAATCCAGCGCCCACGGCAAGCTGATGTTTTTGTTGAGATCAAAGTTGTACGCTTTTGGCGATCGTATGCCGCAAACATGACTGAACAAGCTGAGGTCATTCACAGCAGCGCTGGAATTTATTTTCTGCATGGACGCCATTTACTCAGAGATTTTTCAGATGCCAATGCCCAACAACTGCTTTGGAGATAACGCATCACAACAGGTACATAGATAGATGTCATCACTTTGTCAAGCTCAACAATAAACAGCAGAGCTGCATACGCACAGTGTCGTCACATGTCGTTGTGCCTGTCATGTTTGGTGAATGTGATGATGCTCTGTTTGCAACCAGACTGTTGGAGTTTCATCTTGCCTTATGGTTTTAAGATTATGGTCAGTAGTTGCCTAGAACACACAGGCAAGCGCCTTGAAGTGTGATCCAGTTCACTTTATGAATTAGGATGCTCTTGATATCAACAGTCCAGCCATTCATTTATCCAGAGCTCTCAGTCCAGTCATTTGTGTCGAGAGCACTTGCCCCATGCTGCATCATGTGTCGAGAGCACTTGCCCCATGCTGCATCATGGTGGAATTGCTCATAAAGCCATACTAAAATTGTTGACATCATGACAAGGCCTGACTGTGTCATTCCCACCACTTCTGTCTTGCTGTCATGATGCCAACCTTGTGCAGCCGCCACGTGATTCTGCACCTGGAGGGTGGCCGCCTGTTTGCCAGCAACGTGCATGCGGGTCACCTTGTGAACCAGCTGCTCGGGGAGCAGCTGCTGGCACACGCAAAAGCCACAACGGCTGCAGCTGCGCCACCACAGCGCACATGCACAGTGCCATCTCCACCTTCAGCTGCCACAAACGGGTCATCGCCCTGCAATAGGGGCTATACCGCGTCCCAAGCGGAGGCTTGCCTGGCAACTCTGGCGCTTAGCACTCAAATTGATGATGTGGATACACAGACAGCAACACAAGATGGGGGTATGGGGGTTGGGTCGTCGTGTTGGCTGATGGTGGAAGGGGAGGGCGGCAAGCATGTGAGCTTTGTGGACACCAGTGTCTACACCAGGAATCGGTGTTTCAGGTGATGCTGACATGATGTCGCCACTTCAGATGCAGGTTTACCGTTCATTGTTAGTGGTGTAGGATCACAACGCAACTGCAGCCTTTGTCATGTGGTTTTAGCAGATACGCCAATGTCGAACAACTCGAATCACAACAGCTTGCTGTTGTTGCCATCAGACTGCTCTGCTCCTAAACCCTTGTATGCTAAGCATACTTGTGCAACATCCACAGAGCGGCCTACTGACCAATTCAGACAGCATCATTAAATGATGCTGCCTACACGCATCAACCTATACGTCGGCCATTGGAGCACAAAGCATCCGCCCTTGAAGTACAGCGCTGCTCTCATTAATCAAGTTTCACAGGATTACGACATGACCTGAGAAGTTTTGGTGGCTGCTGCGCTTTATGCCACTGTGCAGCAGCCAACCATGACAATACCAGTCCTGATGCAAATTTCACATGCAACACCCGTGAGCTTGAAGTTGTATGCGAATGCGATAATTGTGAATTCCGAATGAGTTGAACTGAACAAGGGAGACTTCATAAACAGAATAATGCCATTGCTGCATGCGATGGCACTGGTCAAATTGTCAGCTACTGCTTACACTTTGAGCATCACCTGGTTGTTTTCATATTATTGACAACAACTGCAAGCACAGCAAAGTGTTCTTTCGAAGTAGCACTCAGCAGCACTCACTGCTCTGTCAGTTTGTAGCAAACACTTGCGTCACAGCATACACGGGGTGGCTGCAAGATAGTACATGCAGATGACGTCCGGGAACTCGAGCGGACATATCAGATCCGAACAAGCCTCATGAATGATGTAAACTGAGCCTTTCTTTATAAAATTGATTTTTCCAAATTGCATCACCGATCACCCAAGTGTGCACCTCTCGACTAGCCATTTGCCAAGCGTATTCCAGCCGCTTTGGCCCACAAATCACGGAACTGTTTGCCTGCCCGTTGCCTTGACCAGACTGCCCTTCTCATCCAAGTTTGGGAAGACTGCCATCCTCAGGTGAATCTACATGTAGAAAAGCCCATCATGCGTGCGCCTCGCATGCATCACCTGTGAACTATTGCTGCTCTGAGCCCATGCATCATGATAAAATCGCAATCTCAGAAAGCACTGCTATGAGGCCTGCAAAACGAGGAAGATTATTTCGTGTGTGTTTTTGCGAGCTTACTGTTTTTGAGTCCAATATCTGCACCTCTGTCACGTACGCGCAGTGCATATATGAAAAACGAACCAAAAGATTGTTGAGCTCTAGGTGACAAGGGATGGTTAGCCGCGAGCGCCTTCCACCAATAACCGTGGTCGCCGCTGCTGCAGTCATTGGCCACGAGTCAAACAGTGCCACCGCATCCACCATATATATTAGCTAGTCGTGTGGAGAAGCGCATGTAAAAGTCATGGCATCGCATCATCAACAGAATTAGCAAACACTGCATGACTACAGAGCCGCCACCATGCCAGCGCGACATGCGACCGCCGGTCCGCTGGCCAATCAGTAGAGCGCGAAGAATTCAGCAGGGCAGCAGCTGCTGAGTACAGCTAGTCATCCTACATCAAATTCACCTTACGCAAAGATGCATGGTGAAGGGAGCGCAGTGGGCTGCGGGGGCCGAGTTGGCCCGGTCGTGCCTATCATCCTGTGTGGCTGAATGCAGTTGGGCTTTTCTGAAAGCGCTGGACTCGGGTGAATAAACCTTATGACAGCAAAGCAAATGAAACGCCAACTTCAAGCAATTGTGTTGTGTCCTCTGCTCCTTTCACAGGCCCATGGAAGATTGCGACGCCAGCATCACCACAGCGAACACACAGACTTGCCAAGACGTGGTAGCTGAGACGGACCGCAGAATCAAATTGCTGAGGAGTGCCATGATAGTGCCGGTGCCAGATGCTGACAATATGGTATCAACGCGGGCCAGCTGGTGAGTTATTTGCTGTAAGCAGAAGCTTGTGTAACATGCTCGTAATATATATCTCTACCGCTGCTATGCCAACACATATCATGTATGCCCACTTGCAGGACATGATCAACAGCAATTAATCATTTTCCTAAGGGCAACGGAGATATAGAGCATTGGTGCAGATCCTGCCAATTGGCATGCAGGCACTTTATCTGCCCTAGCTTCTACGGGAGCATCAAGTAACGTCACCACACTTTTGCCAACGCACCCATTGAGCTGGCTGTTTGAACTTTACACTCTGCGCCCGCATTCGCAGTGACGCACAGACTCAGCGGCCCTGTAGAGCTAGTATCAGGAGTACGGTAGGAACGATCGCACAGTCTACAGCTATGTACAGATTGATGAACCTGCACCAAAATTATGAGATGCAGCGATGTCATGCCTGTGGACACAGTGGAGCGGCCATAATGGCCAATGTGGATATTGATGCCCACAGTTGATACTGCGATCATCGCATCTCTGGTGAAATTCCACTGTATTCAATTTGCCACTGACCTGTTGCTCTAACTTTGAGTCTCACATGAAAACCGGTTGAACGTTCAGTTGCCCCTATATGCCAATGCTCAACTCTGCAGAGCTTCTGCTCGCACTTTAAATAGAGACTCAAGCACAAGAGAAATGCGTATGAGAGTTTGTTTGGCATCATTTCTCACTTCTTTGTGTAGCACATGGTGTGCTCTTGCTGCTTTCAACGCTTGGAAAGCATAGCTGAAGCGAGTCCTTTCTCATTGCTGTCTCTGCAAATCGTGCCCTTTGCCCTCGCAGCAGCGACTTGATCTTTGTCGCAGGGGGCAACAGTCAATACACACAGAGCACTGGCAATGCGCCATGCTGCACAGCATCTACAGCGCCAGCAGGGAGCCAGTCACAGCGGCTGTACATGACGCACTCACACAATGGAGCGCCAGCATGCAGTGCAAAGGGCTCACAGGTGATGGGAACGGCTGCTTTTTTCCAATGTGCTCTGTTCTAGAACTGCGACCTGCTATTGAACAGGTGCCTTTGAGTCCAGAAATAGTGACATTCTTGGTGCACATATGACTGCCACTAGAGATTAGACTGCACTCTTGTTGACAGACAACAGCTCAGGAGCAGCTTGTGCAGGATGGCAGCCTCAGGCTGTTGCTTTGGGGTGTGCGGGACCGCAAAATATCTGGCAAATAACTTCAAAGCACTCAAGACCCTGAAGCACCTCATGCTGGTGACACGATATTGCAAGTTTGCATTGTGAAGTATGCATGCGCTGAGTTTGTTTTCTTGATGATATGTAGTGCTGTTGATGGATTCGTGCATCTTCGGGCAGCACCATCCAATGTTGCCTTGACTGTTGACACCATCATAGGAGCTGGCAAGATGCACATCCGTCTGCTGCAATGCAATGGCGACAAATTGTTTTGGCTGATGTGAGGGGCCTGCACGTGTTTCCTGTGCATGTGCGATTGTGCTTGCAGGAGTCGCCATTCCCATTGGTGGATGAGTTCATAAGCGCATACATTACGCAACAAGGCAGGGAAGGCCGCATCAGGTACCTGAAACTGACAAAGAGCAACAAGTTGTCGATCACTCACTGGCTTGCGTGTGCATACATGGCCAATTTGGAGCGGACGACCAGCGCCGCATCTTCACGACGCACTTCGCAAGTGCTTAGAGCTCAGTAAGCGGTCGGAGCATTAGCATCAGGCCTTGCTCTACGTCTCACAAGCAGGCAGGTCGTAGTTGCGGTACTATGCACTGCGCACCCTCAGCCATTGAGACGGAGTGGCGAAAGCACATAGAGTGTGCATGATTGAATGAAAGTGCCACACGTATATTCATCAGTGCGCTCGGTCAGTTTCAGCGATTTGCTGTTGGACTCATTTACTCACAGCATTCTTGCACATAACTTCAGCTTATGATTTTATGCGATGCAGTATGGTGGGGCAGGATGGTCTGCCATCAGATTCCAACTAGTTCATAGGCAGAGACTCTGTTCATGCAAATTGGAGAGAGTGCTCTGCAGTTATAGGCTTTGCTGAACATGTATTAATTGCTTCTCTCTGTTTGTGGTTTGCCGTGGCAGACAATGGGAGTACTCTGATGGCTTGATCACCTACCAGATTGTGGGCAACCGGTACTGCCAAAACATCGGGCGACAGCACAAGTCCAACAACATCATGCTGGTAGGCACTGCAGATGACCCTTCACACACAGCAGAACTTCTTCAATCATGGTCGCTGACGAAGGGGGTGGCGGCCTGAACCCCATTGTATGCACTCTATTTAGGAGAACTCTTGCAGGAGCTGCAGATGTGGGCGTCTAGCGTGAAACCCTCAGAGCTTTGTGTGGGAGCATGGCACGCATCGCCTGCTTAGCATGCTCGTACACACTGTAACATGAGCATACTGCTGCGTGCCTCAGAGTGACGTTTCCTGTTGAGCTGATTGACTTGATCCACCGCCGCGAAGTGTCTGCTGCTGGTCTACTGTAGTAGATTTCAATTACGCTGAAACCTCAGAGGTACTTTTTACTGCAAAATACCTGATTTGCAGCTTCATAACATCACAGATAACAGGTAGGAACTGCCGCCAGTAAGTGTGATGGCAACGCATGCATGTATGTAATCAATTCAGCACCCAGTGTCACTCATACCCAGTGAACATACACAGCAATCAAGACATACTCCAGCAGGCTTTGAGCGCAGTTTCTGCACTTCTTTTATGGAAGTATGCCTGGCAATTGATGTCCATCTGTACTGAGGCTGCAGAATGCTGGTGGCAGCTTGTAAAAACCTGCCCGCCCACTGCAAATCATCTGCAAGATGTCCCAGAGCAATTATCAACAACACAACATTGTCAGAATATCACGCCTACTTGCAGTACACCATGCAGTGTGCTGCTGCAGCCCGAAGCACACTTCAGACCTATTTCAAGTATGATTGCGAAGGCACTGTATGCCTTGCTGTCCTGAGCACTATGATACGAGCACACGTCGTGTTTGATGGCAGATTGCATTGCATAGGCCAACGTTTGGTACTGCTGCACGTGCAATTGTGTTGAACAGCACTGTTACGCCTGCCATCTCATAAGTCTTTTCACACAGCCTATCGTATACTAGAAGTATTTTATTAGGATTAACAGCTGAGCATGCTATGTGATATTCTCTTGTGACACAGATCGTGGATCTTCGCAAGGGCTGCTTCTGGCAGAAATGCCATGATCCAGAGTGCCGGCGCATGCAGTACCGGTCTCCAAGTGTGATGCTTGATGATGACCTGATCCCAACAGCTGCGCAACTGGAGGAAATTGACGAAGACCTGATCATTGCGCAAGCCATGCGGGAGAGTCCAGATGCTTGGGGCTGAAGCGGGGTCAAGGGCTGGGGTGTTTAATAACACTTTTTTATTCTGCCATGTCTGCAGCTGGAGCCGCCATCAGTGCCTCCTTTCGCCTGTGGCGACCAACAAAGCAGAGACAAACAACACAGACATCCAGGACCTCTAGATTGCAGCGAGTGCCACTAAGCTGTAAATAACTCAAGCAGTGATTGCTACCAAGATGTGGATTTTTATATGCATCAGCTGCGCAATGCGTCAACTGTGAGTACATACCAGCGGGTCACCAGAGACGGATCACGTCGCGGCCTTCGCAGCCAGCTAGCAGCGGCGCCTCTCCCCAGTGGCATCCCGGTCCTCAGCCGATGGAGGTCACCGCAGCGGCAACCCCATGTGCTGCAGACATGGTGACAACAGCACCAGCGGCCGCAGCGGCTGCTGCACCGGGCGGCGAACGTGGGGCGGCTGCACCCCGGCGGGGTCGGCGCCGCGCCAGCGCCCAAAGCACTGGCAGCGTCACCCGCCCAGAGCCACAGTCTGGCGGTGCGCTGGCAAAGCCGGTCACCGTGACCATGCCTGTACCGATGGAAGTTGGCGAACCTGGGCCGGCGGGTCACCAGAGACAAATCACGTCCCGGTCTTTGCAGCCAGCTGGCAGCGGCGCCTCTCTGTCAGGCGGCAGCGTCACCTCTGACGGTAACAGTCGCAACGGGCACCCAATATCCGGCATCACCGCTAGGACAGATCTGGCGCCCGCCAAGATACACGCTGCCAACCGGAAGGTCAATATCCCGGGGCTGGACTGCCGCATGTGCGACAAGTTCATAGTGCGAGCAAATCCTCGCGCCCTGGACAAGAATTGCCCAGCGGCACACGCATGTGCACACCAGCGCACGCGCCACACAGGGAGAGGGAAGCAATTTGCAGAACTGCATGTTCAGCTTTTCCTAGACCACCGACCAATATGCGGCGGCCTGGAGCAGGTCTGCGATGGGTGCGGCAACCTCTTCATCAGACGCACAGCAGCAAGCGCCACGACACCATCTGGTGATCTAGGGGCCCTGGACCAGTGCGACGTGTGGCGCTGCGCCGACTGCCTCGCAGGCCCGGTCGCCGCGACAGCATGCACACTGTCAGGCTGTGACCGTGCATCAGGCCATGATCACATTGCTGACATACACACCCGACCAACGACATGCGCGGCGGCAGCGGGTGGTGCAGCTGTTGGTGGGGGGAATAGCCTGAAGCCAACAGCCGCGCTGCTCGCCGCCGCTAGCAAATGTGGTCCCATACGCAAAATCCTCGGATGCGAGCACCTGGGGGTGGACCCCAGGCAAGCCCATGCATCTACGTTGGACGGTGTGGCAGTTGCGCCGCTGCCGAGACTGACCCGGAGCAGCACAATGGGTGTGCTGCCTGGCGAAAGTCGTGCTAGCGATAGCGGCGCAACGATGTCAAGCAACGATCGTGTGCTCAGCACACCTGGCAGTGCAGCAGCTGCTGTCGCAGCGGGCGCTCAGTCTAGCGAATGCCCCAGGGACCCGACGGGATCTCACTGGCAAGGCTTGCTGGGGGCGGCTGGCGCACTCGCGCGCAGGGTACGTGCACTGGCCCTTGCCCCCAATCGGGCACGCGTCACGGTGCTTTGCGCTTGGCCGACGGGTACCAAGCTTGAACCCGGCCGCACGTCACGCCGACTGCACGCGCCAGCAACACAGACCCTGCTGGGCCGGACTCCCTGCGCACCGCTGGTGAATCAGATGCATGACCTGACGGTCACGTTCAGCTTGCTCTCCCTCCGAGAAGAGGGTAACGACCTGGCAGCGGTGTTTGACCAACTCTCCCTTAGGGAACAGGTCGTTGCCAGGTCGCCTCGCCAGCCAGCCGGGAAACATGGCGAGTCAGACGTAACGCAGGCCGGTGATAACAGCGCCCACGCAACAATGACCGAGACAGCATCTGTCACGGCTATGGTTGCCAGTGGAAAGCGCAGTCGACGCAGAGGTAAACACAGACGGCGGACGCAGGAGCGACAGGCCCAGTGCGACAATTCTCCTGCACCCCTAGGGCAGCTGGCACCAGCCACCACACCGCCAAGGGGCGGTGCCTCTGCCCCCTCAGCACCAATATCCGGGCCGGCGAAGGTCACCACCGTGACGGTGGCGACCCGGATACCCTCAACCGTGTGCCATACAGTCACCGTGGAGGAGCAGCAAGACGCGCTGGCAAAAGCCACCAACTATGGCTTTTCCACTTGGCACACGGGCCTGCAGGCACTCCACAAACAGGCGCTTGGGGAAAACACAGCGACGCTAGCACGTGGTGGGGAGCTTCGCCCCGTGAGCAACGTGGGCAACGGCAACTGCCTGATTCATACAGCTCTACACGGCATAGGCAGCGTCGCGGTTGAGCACGGACTGCCGGCCCCAGCGCTGGTGATTGCCATGCGAGAGGCACTGCTGAACGGGATGGTGGCATACGTCACGCAGGGGGCGGGCAAACAAGGGGCCAGCATGTCATCGATGCGTCAACTGACCGCGCATGCCGCAGCCCAACCTGCGTGTACACGTGAACAATTCGACACGTACGGGACACGCGCTCGCTGCCTCGCAATCGAGTACGGCACAAATGAAACGGATAGCAAGGACAGCGGGCACACGCTCCTGCTGCAACGCCTACAGGAAGAGGGCGTGTGGGGACGGCCCCTCGGTTTGTCTGTGTGGGCCATTGTTGCAGCGGTCTACGCGGTCTCGGTGACGGTGTGGCAGGCCAAGCCTCAGGCCACTGGCAGCACGCAAAAATCAACAGGGCTGGTGCTGGCACAACTGATGGGGCTGCCAGCGGTATTCGCACCGGCGACTCCAGCTCAGCCTGACTGCCATCTGGATGTGCTGTGGACGCCGCCTGGGCTATATACAAATGTGGGACACTTTGAACTGCTTGTCGCCCCTGCGGCAGCTCCGCCCTTGCCAACCACTATGACAGCGTCGGCGACCACTCAAGCTGACAGCACCCACATCACGGCTCCGAGTCGGACACAGCCCCGTACTGCGCTGCAGTTGCCACAGCAGCCTGAGCCACTGAGGTGTCCACTATGCACACTGGCATTTTGGCAGCTTGGTCAGAAAGAGGACAGCAAACAGCGAGGCAAACTGTCAGCTGCGAGCCGCATGGCACCGGTAGTGGCCCACTTCAACGGTGGTAGCTGCACGAGGTCGATGCTGAACCCTGAGGCGAGCACATCACACTGTCAGCAAAATCCGGCGGCAACATACGCCAAGGGCATCCGGCAGCAGGTTGATCACGACCCATCCGGTGACCGTGCCCCTTCAGGCAGCAGTACCTGCAGCACTGGGGCACACCATGCCAAGCATGTGCAGGAGATGAGCACCATGTATGGTTGCACGGCAGAAGACTTCCTACGGGCGGTAAGGAAGCTGAGTGCATGCACAGGTGCCTGCGGCCTGGTCCATATGTCAGCCAGCGCGGGGCAGAGGCAATGCGCGCTGACCTCGCCATGCCACACGTGTCGACGGAATGGAAGCGCCCCCACGCGCGCACGCCCGGCAGTACCCCCGGGCCAGTCCGAGGGCGGGGGTGCGGGTAGCGACGGCGCGGCCGCGGCGGCGGGGGCTGCCGCAGCGACACCTCCAAAACTACCGGCGGTGCCGGCTAGTGGCGCTGCCAACTCAAAGCCTAGCAAGAAACGCCCGGCGGCCACGGCAACCGGCGCGCAACGCCGGCGCCGAACGGCAGCTGCTGCGGCACCGCCTAGCAGCGCCGCCAGCCGCACTCAGTCTGACAGCCTGAGGCTCCAGGACAGCAGCCCCCCCCACGGGACGGCCGTGGGATGGGCGGACATGGACGTGGACCCGCCGGACGATGCCGCGTCACCGCCCCCCCCGACCACCACCACCAGTGGCAGGCCCTCAAAGCCCCAGGCACGAGCATCCCTGGCTTGGGACCTCTCGACGCCCTCGGTCGTCCACGCACTTGACCAGACCAATGAGGCGGATCTACTGCTGCTGCGGTTCACCACGACTGCCAACCCCTTCCGCACTCAGCTGCAGTGCACCCAGTGGGCACGGCTAGTGGAGCACGCCACACGACTACTGGCGGACGCCACAGACAGTGCACGTGAGGCGGCACGGGTGCGCCTCCACCATGGTGCCGGGGCGTTTGCTCATCAGGTTTCTCAGACTCTAGTGCAGCGCGGCTACAGGCTGCTGCACCTGCTAGCAGCGATGGCCTTTGGTAGGCAACCGGAGGGAACCGGTATGCCGCCTGCGGCCCGGCTGGCAGCGTTGCTGTCTGGCGACTTCGCGGAGCTACTGAGAAAGACGCTGTCAGCAGCAGCGGCGCTGCGGGCCCCCAAACCAAACAACGCAGCTATGGCGTCGGCACAAACGAACTTCGATGCCGACTGGACGGAGGCTGACTCCAGGCAGCAAACAGCATGCGCTGCCCTCTCAGGCAAGCGACGGGGGGTAGGCTTGGCTGCCGCACGACTAGAGGCGCGTGAAGCATGCGCCCCAGCAGACGAGGTCACGGCACAGGTGCTGGCAGCAAAGCACCCTGAAACTGGCACCCGGCCGGGGGTAGTCGATACGCCAATGGAGCAAGTGCGCGGCCTGGTACGCGACGCCCGGCGGCACTGCTTACACAGCGCAGGGGTGGCAACGACCACCGGGCCAGCTGGCAGCGGCAGTCCTGTCTTCGAATCGGGTCAGGCACATGATCACAGCGATAGGCCTGAGGATGCTGCCAGCGCAGCCGGACGGCGCCTCGAGGTGGAGGCGGCAGACATACTGTCGACCTTGTCCGCAGCAGGGGCGGGGAAGGCAGGAGGGCTGGACGGCCTACGCTATGAACACCTCTTGATGGCCGCTGGGCCTGGTGCACCAGTGAAAGCAGCCACCCGCCCCGTGAGCAGTGCCTCGCCAGGACTAGCTGGTGATTCAGAATCAGATGTGATGGAACCGGCATTCGCTCATCACCTGGCCAAGGTGTTCACGACGCTGCTTGTTGAGCCCGAACTGCTGCCGGAGCAATCGCAACGGCTTCTCCGCGCCGCGGCCCTCTCAGGCATAGGACAGAAGCGGCGTCCGATCGCCTGCTCCAGTGTCTGGCGCAGACTCCTCGGGTCCACAGCGGCACGGAGTGTCAAGGGCAAGATATCGGGGCTGCTGGCCTCCATGTCGCAGTTTGGCGTAGGATACCGGTCTGGCGTCGAGCATGTGGCAGCGCGCGCGCGCGTGTGGCACGAGCTGTATGGCACCACTATCCAACTGGACTGTGAGAACGCATTTAACAGTGTGGATCGCGCCGCCATTGTGCGGGGGCTTATGCTCTTCTGTCCGGAGCTGCTCCCGCACTTTGAGTCCGTATACTGTGGTGACACTGCCCCAGAGATGCGGGTGGAGGTGAACGGTGAAGCTCGCATTATCTGCTCCCACCTAGGGTGCCAGCAAGGGGACCCTCTAGGGCCGCTGTACTTTGCAGTGGCAGCGGCCTTCCTACTCTTCTACCCTGATGGAGTGAATGCGACGCCCGGCAGTATGCCGGCCTACGGCCACAGCACAGCGGAACCGCCAGCCCCGCACTGCGCTTTCCTGGATGACCTCAACGTGCTGCAAGCTGCCTACTTCGACGATGCAGCGGCCGCTGGGGTGGCAGAGGTGATCCGCCGGCTGGCGGCAGGGGGCCTACGCGTTCGACCAGACAAGTCGCTGGCCATCGCCATGCGCGGCACAGTGTTTGATGAAGCGGCCAGAGCACGCCTGCGCGCCCTTGACATACCGTTTGTGGACACCACCATGCCAGAATCCAGTCAGGGCTTTACGTCGGTCGGGGTACCGGTAGGGCACCCAGCCTATGTGCACGCTGCCATGAGCAAGCATCTTGTCGACGCAGGGACATGGCGATTGTCGTGGCAGCTAGCTGGAATGGCGCGGCATCACCTACAGGCAGCACAGTTCATTCTACGCAGGTCACTGACGAAGCGCATGGGCTTCTTAGCTCGGGTCGTTGACACGGCTTTGAGTGAGACATGGTTGCACGCGTTTGACGGGTTCTGTGCATGGACGCTCGAACGCATGCTGCATCTGCACGGCTGCTCTACCGCGGCAGCCATGAAGTCACACCTGCTGGCCGCCTGCACTGCTGGTGACAATGAGGAAGCCAGCAGTGGCAGCGTGCTGGTATTGCCGCGCTTGGGCCCGCCAGAACTCACGGACATCGCAGTGCCACTGCGGGCGTCACGGTTGCCGGAGCGACGAGGCGGTCTGGGCATGCCGCTTTTGGGGCTACTGGCACCAGCCGCATACACGGCCCAGGCATGCACAACACTGAGGCCGGCAATAATTCATGCCACTGTGGCAGCAGGGGCCCTGAGGCTCGGCACTGACGAACACGGCGCAGTCACCTGGTTCGCGCAGCACTCATGCGCAATACGCGAGGACCAGGGACTGCCGCCAATCATCGAGGCCGTGCGACGCTCTACGCGAGCGCTGACAGCTGATGGCGGCGAAAAATCACGCACAGCTGTGGCCGAGCAGCTCCCAGCATCGTTGCTACGGTGGGCAGCAGATACGACGGCCGCAGCGTCGACGCTCCCCACTGCGGTGCAAGCGATCTACGCCGCAACTGCCGTCACGGAGACAGTGACCACTGAGCCAGCCCCACACACCCACGGCATTGTGCCTGGCGCCGAGGCGGCCGCTGCGGCGGCGACCGTACCTGGCCCTCAAGCCGCTGCCGCGGCTGCCCCTTCCACGCCCGCTAAAACACAAACTAGCGCGGAAGAAAGCAGCTGCAGCGGCGGGCAGGAGGACGACGACGACGACTGGGAGGCCTATGCTGACGAGATCTGCAGGAAGGTAGTGCCCCGCCGCCGGCGCGGTCACTTCACGCACGGACTACAAGCCGGCCTTTCAAATGTTCTTCGACGTCAATACGAGGATTGCCTGGTGGAGGACCTAGAGGCTGCCTCGGCTGGTGCCGTGGGCAAGCCGACGCAGGCTGCACCTATTGGTGACTCGCGCGACACCAGCCGCCGCCGCCAACAGGCTAGCGCACGGGTCCTGGCGCAGCTGCGCAGCCAGCGTGCGTCCGGGGCAATGGCGTGGATGAGCGTGCCACCCACTGCCAATGACCGCCCGGGTGCGGCGCCCATGTCCAGTATGGCAGCAGCCACGATGATTTTGATTGCGATCTTCATAGACGGGTGGGGCATACAGGGCGAGGTGTGCCCATGGCGGTGCAGTGATGTGAGCCCCACCTCCACGCATGCGATCAGCTGCCCCAGCCAGCACATACGGGGGCACAACGCGACACACACTGCCCAAAAGCGGTGCCTGCAGCGCATCTTGAGACAGCACCATGTCTCTATTGTCCGCAATGAGGACGCTAGCGTCTTCAAGGTACCGGGGTATCGGGCGGACACAGTCATTGACCCAGGGTGTCTGCACTTTAGCAGTGCATACCGTAACAAGGGAATAGTGCTAGACACAAGTGTGCGCGCGCCCACAGCGAGCTCGTACCTGACAGGCAAAACAAATGCCTCGAACACGGACGGCTATGCTGCTGGGGTGGGGGAGGACGCGAAGGTCAAGCACCACACCGGCACCTTGACGTCATCTTGGGCTTTTGTGCCATTCGTGCAGGAGTCGTACGGACGGCTGGGCAAGCAGACAAGCCTTTTTGTTAAGGAGTTGGCAATGCACTCAGCACTGTGCTCAGGGGGGGGGAAGGCAGATGTGTTACGCAAGGCCGGGTTAGCTAAGCGTCAGATCCTCATTGAGCTGAGCATATCGCTGGCGCGGGAGTTGGCGGAGCGCGTCATGGCGTACACACGTGGAGCGCGAATGCTGGGCTGTGTTGCGGCGCCGGTATCCAAGCTCCTAGGGCACAGCGCAGACTAGGCTGCTGCGTTGACGCAAGCTTTTCGATTGCATAGGCAACCCGGCCTCCCTTGGGCCTTTATAAATACAAGTCCATACGTACATACCATCATCTTGTCTTGGTCAAGTGGTGAAGTTTTCAATGCATCCAACTTTGTGTAGTATACCATGCACTTGTCTTGGAGCAGAGTTGCTGAGCTTGACAGCTACCAGCTGATAAACAACATATAAACCAGGGCACACAAAGCAATGTTTCGGTCAGTGCTACATCTTTGCCAGATGTGGAATCACATAGGGTTGCGCAAACGACAGCTCTATAGAAAAATGGCTACGCCAGACATTTGCGCACACACACAATCGGGCGACAGACGTAGCCATACATGTACCGCATTAGTGTTTCCCATACTCAAACGGGTTTTCTGTTGCTGTCGTGGTGCTGTCATCTCATTATAGTGGGGTCGCAATCACTCGGAGAGCCCGGCTGTGGATTCAGACCCCTTCCCAAGGCAGGGGGTGGCCCCTGGTTGCCCAAAGTTCCCTCACACCACGGCTCGCCGGTGTGGCCCCTTGCGCATGACTGCATACTGCATGTGCGAGCAACAAGCCAGCTGTGGCAAGGGGCATAAATGGAAGCCGATTCTTTGCGTGAGCGCAGGAGCGGAGCAGTCACCATGCACCTGAAGTTTCCCTCAGATTATTGTGAGCTGCATTTGCTGTGTGGGCGCTTGTGAAACCCTGTGCCTTCACCCGCCTTGTGGTGGCCTGTAGACTTACAGTGCGCCACATGAAACCAATATCACGAAACCTTGAGCTAATAACCATTGGTCCATTTTGGCACTATGATACGTGTGCGATTGCGCCGTGTGCATTGCACCTGCATCACCACAGTGGCCGTCCAGCTTTTCTGCCTGCCAGCACCCATTTTGCGGGTTTGCTTCAAATTGTACTGTCATCAAAGGATGGTGGTAGAAGTGCGACACTCAAAGTCATTGAGTTCACACAAAAATTTGAGCTACCGTCGATGGGCATCAAATACTAGCTGCAGCTGCAGTCAAACTAGATGTTGCGGCACTGTCAAGTTAGCGCCCTACAACACGGTGGATTGCATTGGAGCAACACACATTATTATGCAGTCCGGCATGCCAATCAATGCTCGCGCAGATGCGCCGGTAGCAGCTGTTTGTGTTGTCAGCGTTCGTTCACGATTTCATGTTGCGCCAAGCGGGCTCTACCTGTGATTATTGGTAGTACGTCAACCGATGGGCAAGGCCGCAAAATTGATTTCCTATTGCAATGCCTCGACGATTACTTGAAAACCGCATCCTGGTCGCGCTGAAGCTAGGTCATCTTTGTACACGGTTGACTGGCACGCGCTAGGAATGTGGCGCTCTTCTAGCTGCACGCGTCTCCACGAGGGTACAGTAGAAATCCAACCGTGGTCACAAGTGGTTCATCAAGAGGCGCGGCCAACTGCTACCCTATTAGTGGCACCTTGTGGCAGTCATTATCAGCAGCCTGCTCGTGAGAAACGAAGCTCAAACCTAACCTCAGGCTGACCCAGTTTGATGCAAAAAAAGGCTCGCGCCCTGAAGGGTCCCTTGCCTACAAGGAAGACCCTCCCTTAATCCTCCGGAGGTAGGGGGCGAGGGACCCCTAGTGACTGTGTGAGCAGGAAAGAAAGCCTTAGTTGTAAGTTGCGCTCAAAGCGGAGTCAGAGACCTCACAGCAAGTGTATTTTCTGCTTTTTAAAAAAATTGCGAGTTGCGTCATTCAACATGGATACTATTTTTGTGTTGCACCTATGAACCTGAAAATATGCACACTGCGTGCATTTATGTACGTCGTTATCACTCTCCCTTGCCGGTGCCATACATGCATTTGTTTATAAAGCTACAGCCAGCAGCATGATCTGCTGATTGCTGGCAGGAGGTTTTCTGGGCTTTTTCTGAGCAGCAACAGTCTCTCTTTGAAGCAGGCACTCCGTCATCGCTGATCCTAGCAAATGGTGGTGGTTTACTTTACACATCAAGCACCGCAACCGCGCCCTCTCTCGCTGCAGCAACAGCTGCAGAGGCAGTCCCCCACGCCACGCCATGACCACTACCGCAACAGGTGCATCTCCGCGTAGGAAGCCAAGAGTGCGTTGCCTGCCAACTTTCACAACTGCCTCTGAGCGTTAGCCTTCCAGCTGGAGGTTGTTTGAAGTTTGAGTTGAACCGGAATAAACCACTAGTGGTTGTGTTCTGAGGCCATTCCATGTATAGCAGTCACTTTAAACTGGCCATCCCAAACTCGCGGGCCCCCCCTTTTTCACTCTCGTACCGCAAGTGTTGGACCCGGTCAATGACATCGAAAAGACGGTATAGCAGCAATATCATGTGGCCTGTGATGCGCTGCAAGGGGCCCCAGTGAGAGGAAAGGCGCTGTTGTCAGTCCGCAGCAGCAGCAGCAGCAGCAGCAGCAGTAAGTGCACCAGCGCTTTCCGCTTTAACTTTTTCCGGATGGCAGGTTCGTGAGTGCAACGCGTCTCGAGTATTAGATGTGGTCGTAGTTTTGCGTCAGAGTGAATGAGAGGGAAGGCGTAGTTGTCAGCAAGCCAAGTGCTCAGAATTACCGCCCATGTTTATGCCTGCACTCCTCCGGATGTGTGAGCAGCGCACCGCATCTTAAGTACAGATGCGGTTGTAGCAGACAACTGGGACTTGATGCGGTTCTCGCTCTGTGTGCACGTCTACTCTGTTCTCCTTCCCTTCGCTTTTGCTGCAGAAGGAGGGAGCAAAAGGGGGGAACAGCATGTCTGGAGAAGGGGAGTTTCACCTCTATGACCACCAAGGGGACTACTGTCCGGTGCGCAATGCTCAGGCCTTCGCCTACGAAGAACTATACGCAAACGTGCTCAGAAGGTATCCCGATTCGCCGCCTTACAAGCTGGTAGAGCACGGCGGACATTGCGTGGTGGCGGACGATGATGACCTCAATGATCTGCGATCACGGACCGCGGGGCCATGGGAGCTGGATGTGAAACCGGCTCCTGGACCACCAGGAGGTGGGTAACTGCAGACTCTACCACATAACGTGACAACACGAACCGCATGCGCAGATGTTGCAGCAAGCGTAGAGCCCTCACCACCCTCCTTACGTCAATTGCTAGGGTATGGTGATATAGTGGAATAGATTCGGAGCGGAAGATGGCACTTTGCCAACAAAGGATGGAGTAGGCTTGAGGTAGGGTTGGCCGCATCAGTCTCATACCAAATCAAATGTAAGTGACACCACCATAGCAAATCAGATGTAATTTACACCACAATAGATTCGGAGCGGTAAAGATGGCACTTTGCCAACAAAGGATGGAGTAGGCTTGAGGTAGTATTGGCTGCATCAGTCCAATACCAAATTAAATGTAATTGACACCACCATAGCAAATCAGATGTAATTGACACCACCATAGCTTGTCAGCGGCAGCCTGAGTTCAACATGAAAGTTTTCGTATTGTTGGCTTGCAAATATGGTACTGAGGACGTAAAAGTTGGGGAGTGTCTTTACTTGTTCAACACGCTGGAAGGGGCGCTGATGATGGCATAGGTACCAGCATGTCTGTTGTCGGAGGCTGTGAGCATTGTATCATGTAGCGCTGGTTCGACGTACTGTTCGGCATGCTTGCAGCCCTTTGTAGTGCATCCGTCTGCCTATGACTGCGCAGAAAAAACTGGTTAATCTGCAGACCTTTATGTACCCCAAGTTGGCTATGGAAAGACCGACCTTCCATGTGTCACTGCGTGGGGTCGGCGCTGGCTTCCGCAACATAAGGGCAACGACAATGCGTGCTTAGCATGTCGTGCGGATGTCAGTTAGAATTGAGCGAGTACTGACTGTGTGCTGGCGCTCTGAACGCCAGCAGCTGGTTGGCCGCTCTTGGCAGGTCCTGCAAATCAGAAAGAGGGGTCACCTGCCATTCTCTTGCACTTGCTTGTGGACATGCAAAGGCTCTACTTGCCCGCGCTGCTGTTTTGTGTGCCTTTGCATGCGTGGTCATCTCACCTGTCATCCACCCCGGCTGGACGGCACTGTGCTTCTGCAATAAGCGATCGAACTGAGTAAACTGTAACAAGCACATCGCTGTTTTTTGCAAGCCTTACAGGTTGCTTGCTTCGCCTGACGCTTCATGAACGCACACCTGATGATAAAATCCGGCATTTGCTAAATACACAGTGAAACAGCAGTTTGAGCACTGCTCCACATCTTACCCAGGTGCTTGTGCCGCCGTAGAAGGATGCTTTGGTTGTAGTCCAGGGGCCAGATGTAATTCATGTTTCTTGCGAGTGCTTGGAAGTATCAGAGGACTGTAGTCTCTCGCGTAAATCAGTTGTGCTGTCGCAAAATCCAACAAAAGGTTCCAAAAGAGTCATGGACGTGTTCACATCGTCAATAACATGTGCTGTTCTCAGTCAAGCTAACCTTGTGTGGTGCAACCTGGCAAATGCGTGCTCGTGGCGAAGCAGTGCTACATACTCCTTGTTATGGCTCCATAATCTTTTGACCTACACCACTTGCCACACTTAGCAAATGCTAGTATTCATAAAACTGGTATTCGCCTGACGCCTGCAGGTGTCACTGGCGGTGCAGCGATGGAAGCTTTGTCGACCAACCGGCGTTCAATGTCACCGATCCACGAGCATCAGGTGAGCCTGGACATTCTCTAAATCCAGGCACCAGTTCAGGAAAAAAAATCGAAAAGCTCACTGAGGCTGTTTTGTTTGACATGCAGCAAACGTCAGATGACGTGGCAGTTGCATGTCTAGAGGTGCTTTTGAAAGAACGTCTTGGAGTTCCAAAAATATGTGGACTTGGAATTGCCTGGCCTGCAGGACGACAAATCAGGCAGCTCCGTCTTCCTTTCATCAAATGCTTGCAAGCTCCTCGTGATGTCAGTGCACCAGGCTCTGTCATCCTTTTCGTTTTGGCCTTCTTTGAAAGCCATATCCTCACCGAATATGGCACGTACTCTTGGCTGACGAGCAGGATCTAGAGCTTCATGCACTTTGTTGCGTTTCCATATTCAATATACCAGCACCGCCTGGATAGTGTCGCTTGGACATTCATCATGATCCTAATTTGAAGCCGCATTCGCACTTCATATATAACGATTTATGAGGCTGTAAATTGACAATGTTGCGCCCATCAAAGAGCTGGTGGAATAGTTGCCTTCATTTCCTTGCATGTTGAGAGCCTTCGCACATGGACGGCATGCTGGACACAAGCACACGTGGCTTCATCAAACCAGGCATTGAACAGACACGTTGCTGACTATCTTGGTGCCTGCTCAATAGTTGTTGGTGACCAGCCTTGATGACAGCTGCCGCCATGGCAGTGGCAGCTGGGCCACAGTAAATCACCGACAAACCTTCTAGCGAGGTGAATCGCTGCAATGTGCTGAAATTGTCGCTTACAAGATGGAGGCTTGCCTGCTGCACATTTGTTCCCTAGCCAGCACAAGTGCACGTGATACGTGTCATCAGATATGCATTCCCTTGCATAAAAGTGATACTTGTGGAGTCATGCCAGGGTACGTCAAGCATGATACTTGCTCTTGCCAAAATAGGGCAAAGAGGAAATGCCTTAGGTTGATGCACAGCAGCTGCTTCCTGGTTGCCAGAAGAGGCCAGCAGCAGGTCACTGCGTCTGAATCAGCAATGTACGGTGCAAAAGTGGACGAACATCATGCAGGTGTGATGCTGAGCACATTCGTGTCATGATATACCAATGCATTCATTGTTCATGGATGGTGTCAAGCACACGGCGTTGTTGAGAAGTACAAGCACACGGTGTTGTTGAGAAGTACTCACATACCTCGGTGCATTGCAAAGTGATGTTCTGAGCAGTCATTCCACTTCAAAGATGCACTAAACAATGCCATGCACATGCATGCAAGCAAAACTCAAAACCAAGGTTTTAACCTTACAAGCGGGATCTAATGCATCGCTGGTACTAGCTGCCTTTCGGAGCTTTCAACTACAACCAAAACTGATGTTTAGCCTGCCAGTGACCTGACACGAGTTCTTTCATTCTTTGCGATTGTTGCTGGTGATGGACCAGCCGCTGCTTACATCGAGAGTCCTGAAAGCATCCCAGGAGGCAGCGCACGAGGCACAGGCAACAGCTAGCGGCTGCCATAGGTTTGAGTGTGCTTGACACGATCTCTGTAACATCCATCGTCAACCATGCTATCACGCGGGCTCTGTATCCACTAACTGCTGCTGTTTTTGTGCGCTTGCGATGGTGCATGGGGGGGTCAGGGTTTCACACAAATTCAGGTAGTCATCTGTTTGCCTCTCTTCCAGAACTGCCAACTTTGATTAGAGATATGTCTGCAAGACACTGGCTGCTATAGCGCGAAACTTTCAACACCCGCGCGCGCGCAGCAATCGCATGCACCGTACGTAGCAGCTCTCACAGCCTTTGAACGTATATTCACTATGTATAATGGTCCCTGCGTCCGTATATAACAGCCCTGTATGGCATATGTGTGGAATTCATGTTTTTAACTGCCAAATTGTAGGCTATATCAAGTAATTTAGCTGTTCTTTGTGCCGTGTGTGATGCAGGTGCAGCTGCTAGTAGATCTGGTGCAGCAGCGCCTGCAGCTTGACAGGATTGCTCCTCGGCGCGCGCGAGTCAGCATTAGAAGCGATGCGACAATAGGGGAAGAGCTCCTCAAAGACGCTTGCCCACTGCAAGGGTTTCAGCTGACTACTGAGGATTTTAAGGAAGCACATGCTTGGCTGCAGAGGGCGGACGATTTCTTATGGCCTGGCGCTACCATTAGCGTTGGCCAGCGCTGGCGCGACGCTATGGGCCCCTCATCAGCTCTGCGTGAGGCCAAAGGTGGCGGCGTTCGGGAGGTGGTCGCACGCATGATTGCCGTGCAGCCTACTCATTTTGAGCTGCAATACGTGGCTGTGAGCACCAAAGCCTCGGTATGCGGTCCATCCTTGAAGCCGGACTTCCTGCGCTGTGCCAAGCCGGGGAGGTTGCTGAACTCAGCGGCTATCGCCGCATCAGTCCCTGCGGTACCTGCACCGGCTGTGGTGCCAATTCCCTCAAATGTGGCTGCCATTTTGGATGCAACAAACAGACGGAGCAGTACGACAAGGGTGCGAACGTCTATCAGGTACGCCATGTCGTCACACAGTGCATCTCACACCATCGCCGACTTGGCTGGTTGCACAAATAGTAGTAGGATTTTCAAGAATCGCCGGGGCCCCTGGAGCCTCCAGGCGACAAGCATCGCGCTATCTGATGCATGGGCTCGTTGTTGGCTTGCACTTGTAGGACATGTAGCAATAATCTCTTCATCGGAAGCCTCTGTGACATAATCGCTATCTTTATCAGCCTCTGTGACACTTTTTCCTCATCCTGGTGAAACGCCGACCTTGCAGCCATATCTGCCTCCTGCAGGGCAATCGCCATGTGCGTTCTTCAGCTGTCATTAACATCAACATGCAGAATGCTGTTTGCAGTGGCTTGCGTAAAACAAGGCTCGTGCCCTCGCTGCCTTGTGAAGCCTTGTAATTCTAAATGCAGCAAGGCACAGGCCTGTACCTACTGCCATATACCCAAAAGCGGTGTGACTGGCACCATGTGCAGCCGCCCATTCTTATTGGACACTGCTGGCAACGCAGCTGTTTCCTGTGGGTGCTGCTCACTTCTCGGTAACCGCCGTTGGTGAAGATGGCACAAAATGCTGAGCAGCTTACCGCCCCCCCCCTTGTGGATGCTTTTTTGAACATAAACGTGTCTATTCGCACTTGCAGGAAAGTGTTGACTACGGGACTGAAAGTGGGTGTGAACACTTGTTCAGCATGTGTGACACGATTTGATCTGCCGAAGAAGTGCACCTGATTGTGCTCTCTCCACCCTTTACCCTGCGTGCTCTGCTATTGCTCAATGCAGGTCGTGAGGTATGGGGAAGCACTTCTGGACCAGCTCTGCGACGTGCGCAGCAAAGTGCTCGTGGGGCTCCTGGATGTGAGGAAAGTACGGTTTCTGGAGCTCAGGCGGGAGGGCAACGAGACTCGACTCTTCAAGACAGACGAGTTCACAAACGTTCTGGAGGCGTTGTGCGCGCTTCTCAGGATGGGCGCCAGTGAGGTTTGTGCTTGTTGCAGCTCCTGCCCTTTCATTGTACTAGCTCATGACATTGAGGTTTTGCGTAACCATCTCTTTCGGGAGTAAAGCTGTGCTGATTGCTCAGCAACCGACAAGTCGTGGTTGCTGCCTCCCTTGAGCTTTTAGAGTCATTTGCACTCCCAAGAATCAGCAGCACCAGCAGCAGCCACGCTCGTAGTACATCTTTCGCAACGTTCTTGCCTCATCTAAGGCATGCCGCCAGAGCACATTGCTAACACACTTCACTTAAGCGCTGTCTGCCGCTGCTGCACTGGCGTTATAAATCTGTCGTCTTTCCTCTAAACTAAGCAGTTCAGTAGTTCAAGGTCCAGTAAACGTCAAGTCCTAGCCTGGAATGCGCACTGGAAGGGGGATTCCGGCTAGTCCCGTGGGAGCACGTGTGCGAGTGCCTCATAGTGACACTGTTGGCTATTTTACAAATCAGATACCCTTGTAAGCCAGTGCATGCATATCACCAAACATGCCTATGCAGGGTTATACCCGCGTCCCTGCCCGCTTTGCTGTCAGCTGCGGACAGAGCACTACCGGCAAATTATGTGCTTGCAGAAGGTCACCTTGCAGAAGGTCACCTGCACACATGTCTTCACCAGTAAGGCGTGCGCTAGAGTCTGCATTTGCAAGCTTGTGGCGGACCTTTCAAGAAGGTATGGGGACCGCAATCACTCGTCATGATGCTGCAGGTGCACCCATGTCATCACGGCAGCCGAATGAATAGCACACAATAGGCTGATCTCTGCTTAGTCAGCGCACTTTATTCTGTGCATAGCCAGGAATGTCACCAGTTGGCCAACAACGTTCGCTGCCATGCTGACTGCTTTCATGCAGCTGGATGCCCGTCCTTGTCCGGAAATTGTGCACGACGGAGAGCTGTTGGAGGTGGATGCTCTGCTGGGTGTCGGAGCTACGTCATTTGTCTATCAGTGTGCAAGTCGGACAGCACCACAGATCAAGTTCGCTGCCAAGGTGCTCAAAGACCCTTCACAGGGCTGGCAGCTGGCGGAGGAGCTCAGGACGCTGCAGTTGCTAAAAGAGCACGTGGACGCAGGAGTCCTCAGGCCCATTGCGCTGCTGCATCCGGACAACCCTACTATCTTGCTCATGCAGCCGGTGGGAGTCAAGCCTGGCTGCGACCAGTTGCGTGACGATGCCACGTGGTGGCTGGAGGACTACAACGTGCTGCTACCTGCAGCGGTTACTGTGCTGCAGCAGTGCCACGGGTTTGTGGTGCACCGAGACTTGAGGCCGGAGAATATACTGCTGGAAGGGGTGGGGGACAGCCGCAGGCTGTGCATCGCAGACTGGTGAGTGCGGAACACCGCTTAATTCGTACATTCTACCCGCCCACACTCACCTGTGATAATGTCGCTTTAGAGAGCTGTGTTTGCCAGCTGTGGTCAGACTGCACCTTGGGCGCACAAGATAAGCGTCTGTTCCGATATGACAGGCATGCTGGTGTGGCATCAGCCTGAGTGCTTGTGCGCAGCGGTAGCAGCTGCTGCTTGTGCTGCGGCTGTGCCTTGCTGCTGCCGTTGCGCCTTGCTGCTGCTGCTGCTGCTGCTGTAGAACATACGCAATGAGCCTCAACTGGCCTGAAAACATATTTTACGACAATGAAGGCAGTTTACTTATCAACAACATTCAGAGTGCACAATACAATTACGACTGATGGTTTGAAGTTAAGCACATAATGACATAACTTGGCGTAAACTGAAACCCCTTGCAAGATGTTCACTCAAATGCTGTTGGAAGTGTACGTAAATAATTTTGCAATGTTGAGGATTTTGGCGATCCTCGTCAAATTTCACTGCACAAGTACGCTGCAGGAGTGTTGCGATTCGCGCAGGAGCACACAATCCAGAACAGTCTTTCAGCGCATTTTGCTCACGAATCAACGCCTTCTGAAATTGTGCTTTTCTAGGGGTTATCAGGGACACAGGCAAGTCCAACTTGTCAGACTTGAATGCGGAACACTGAAAAGTGATTTTGCTGGCCGTTGCTACTGCTGGACACGACCTGTACACTACCATCAACCTACCACATTGAACTTCAAGTTGATCTGCAAGTTGCCTGAGCCTGGATCTCAACGGTTGGAGGTTAGGGTTAGGGTGAGGGTAGTGTAGAGTTAGGGTATAAAAACCATGGGCACCTCGCGAACGTCAATAGCTCGCAGCCTGGGTCACAGGAAGCGGAAATTGTTTTCGCTTTGAGTTTCAAGCTCTTGACTTTTGAAGTCTGGTGTGCCGGCATGACTGGTGTACTGCACCTCTGGCTCACCGCTTGTTGACCCCGCTTGCTGTGGCTCCCGCCTGGAGTCTTGAAATGTTCGACGTCGCTGCACCTGGCACAGTGGAGTAGAGTTGATTTGGAAGTCTTCTCCTGTAGCGTTGCGCCATCACGAACATTGAAGCGCCAGCTCGCCCCTGTTCTAGCTAGACTGCACACTTGCAAGGCTAATTCTCCTCCTTGGGATCACCAATACTGTAGCATATGATTGAGTGTCCTCTGGTGTGGCCATCTCTTCGTGCCGCGCAAGGGCTTGTAGCTCCTTTGCTTTGCTACATTGATTCAGTACTGCTGCCAAGGATTTAGAACATACGTTTCAACGGCGTTGTGGTTCACAGCCAGCGCACACTGTTGGACCGCAGCAGTGGCTGTCGCCCAGATAACGATGCTGTATTATTTTCAGCACTGTACCATGCGCGAAACCGCATCTTGTACTTCATGTCAACCCATCTGCCACAGGTGTTTGTGGACTTGTACAGTTTGTGTTCACTGTGGCCAGCCCTGCCAGGGCGGAGTCGTAAGCTTTTGCTCTAAGACGGATGTCAGCAGAATTTACACAGTTGTGGGGGGTGACGCCGCCATGCTGCACGGCACTTGAATCATCGATGGCACCCATTGCCACCTGCTCCCCTACGGCAGGACGCAGCGCGATATATGTTGGCCTTGTTTTGACATCTAGGTGATGCAGTTTTCATGTGATTGTTGTGCCTGTTGTGATTCTTGCTGAATATGCAATGGAGGTATGATATCACTTGGTAAGAAACGCCTCAGAAGCACCGTCAGCGGTAGGCTTCGACTGCACGGCCATCGTATGTTTGAGCTATGCTCATTGCGTCCGCTCCTCATTCAGCAGTGACGCATTGTTTGCTATGCCAGGCAACAGGCTCATGCATGGAGCAGGCCAATAACAATGATCGTGCTTACACTTTCAGTCAATGGTGGTCTCCAAGTCGCGTGCGAGTATGCCGCTGCGGTGTTCATGCCTTCTCGTACACCTCTTCAGGCCAAAGGCAGGCATATCAAAGCGCCGAAGTATTGCAAGCTTTGTTGGAGTACATGTCAGCTCAATCGAGTACAGACCAAACTGGATCAGGCTTGGATCAGTGCTAAAACATAGCTGATTGCGCCGTTATTCCTGGACCAGTACTAGAAGAGCATTTGGCATCTTTGCTCGAGCAATACACTCACTCTCGCACGATGTCTGCCGCCGCAGCCTCTTCTCTGCTTGTTCCAACACTGGGATAAGCTTCATGGCACACTCAAAACCCCTTGTTGCTTCGTTGTATCAGGGGCTTTGCGGTAAACGTCAACGCGGTGTCGCCATACCTGGGCACAGTAAGGTTTGCCAGCGCGAGAGTGTTGGACATGCTGGAGCAGGGTGCGATGTCCTTCCTGGTGACACCACAGGACGATCTGGAATCTTTTGTCAAGACATTCTTCGCCCTCAAGTATCCCCAGGCCATGGAGCAGCTGAACATGGGGCAATGTGAACCATCGCGGTACAAAGCGTTGTGGGCGGGCTGACTGGGGATGCTGCAGCATTGGAATGCTGTGGTTGAGGCGGCGCAGTCTTGCAACTATGAGGAGGTGAAGCAGCAGCTGCCAATGCTGATGAGATGACCATGTGTTCCAGCAGCAACAGGAAGCAGCAGCAGCAGTGCGCAGTTCAGCTACTACTTGGTCACATGCTTGACACGTCTACACTACAAGATGCAACCTTTTTTTTGGTCAGTGCTTCGCTCGGCCTATTTGCTTGTGTGACTTGAAGCATTGCGCTTTGCTTGTGTCCTTTGACCAGAACGTTCACACACCTGCAAATTGCTGACGTCTATACCGTAGACAATGCGCTACAGCATCCAGCAGCGGGATGTTGATATATTTTTGGTTCCTGTCTTGTGGTAACTCAATACATTCAGGCAGCCAGAAATGGCAGACTGAAGCACAAGGGCACACCCTCGCCAGTTCCATGCAGAGGCAGTTCATTTCACACAGGTTGTACCACAACTTCAACTGTGGTGATGATCGTCAACTTAGGCGAGCTCAATGCTACCACAACCCCCCCCCCCCAGCTCCTGGCACATTGCCCAGGGAACGTCTGGGTCGCTTGCGTGCGCTTTGATTGCCCTAAGTTGTACATGCACTCAATCACTCGTAGCTCTGCTCCGCGGGGACACTACGTGTGAAGACCTGGAGTGTCAGACTCACCTGTGGAAGATGGGGCGAGGAGAGGTGGTGGGGTCCCTTGTCGGCAGATGCGGGATGTTCTTGTGAGCAGTACCTTTGCAGCACAGTTGGGCGACCGTATCAGCGCTAGCCAGTATGATGCAGGGCTCACAGAATCCCCGGCCGCAACGCTGGAAGATGCGGCAAGTGTGGCGGACTCACCTGCCACCTCAAACCATAGCATTGCGTTAGAATCGCACCTGGGTGTGTTTATGTCTATTGAGAAGCCTGCAGCGTTCTGTGGCGGGGTGGACAAGGCACATATATGGCCTAGAAAAAAGTGCACGGACGCTGAGGCGCAGGATCCTCACAACTTGCTGGCTCTCAGCAAAACTCTGCACTCGTGCTTCGATGAGCCCCACCGCGGTATCCCCCAGATTGCAATTCGACCCCTTTACTCTCTAGCACCTGCTGCTGTGCCTGGCAGGCGGCAGAGGGTTATGGTAGCTGTGGAGTACCATGAGGCGTCATGCCTGGTTCAGTGGCTTGCCCTTGTGCTGAAGGACGGAACGCAGAGGGTGGAGACTGCTTTGAGTTTCATTATAGCGGGATCAAATGAGTTTTACAAGCCCGACTGCGGTTGCCCGTCCCAAGGCAGGGGGAGGCCACTGGTTGTCCAAAGGTGCCCTGTGTTCAACATATGCCCGGCGTTAGCCGTGCCCCTTGGTCATGAATGTTTGAAAAATAAGCAGTGGGGGGCTGGCAACCTCGAGGGTACATTCCAGACCACACCCCACTACACGTACATATGCTACACCAGCTACCTTGCTACTGCAACATCCCCCCCCCCCCTGCTGCTACTAGTAAGCTTCCACCCCTGTTTCAACTGCCTCTGCCACCATCAACAGGCAATCGGCACCTGCCTGCACTACCCCACGGGTACTACCCCGCACTGCAACTGCCCCGCCATCACCCCCCCCCCACAACCCCCGCCCCCCTGCCCCCCCCCCCCCCCCCACGCTCCCCGCCATGCCACCCACTGTCTACTCGTCCCCATCACCCTCAGGCCCCATCCAAGGGTACCCCGGGATGATGTCCTCCACGCCGCAGACCGCGCACACGCCACGCATGCCCATGTTGGTGCCGTCGCTGCGGTTGACCAGCCCCTGATTCCCGCCGTTCGCGGCTGCCTGAATGGGGCAGACGCCGTGCGGCAGGTTGGAGTTGCACACACGATTCCTGTGGCCGTGCTGCTCGCCGCCTGGCTGAGTGCGCTGGCCACACCCCGGGCAGCAGATGGTGGTGAAAACCTCCGGCACCATGATGACCGTACGGCACGCCAGCTGCCACACCACCGCCTTGGTGGGAATGGGAGGACGACCGCGCGCCGCCACTCGTGCGGCGACACCAAAGAACACAACGTGCTGTCCCGCCCGGCGGTCCCGGCGGTTGGTCCGCCACTTGCGGTGCTTCTGTTTCCGTTGCCGTGTGGGTCTCCATTCGGGCGGCATCCGCTGCCGTCGCATCGGCGCATCACCTCTGCCACCCTGGCGACTGCCCTCTGCCGCGCGCTGAAACGAATGAATCGCTGAACGCTGCGCGCAGGGTGCAGCAGCTCATCGTACATGCCATCCTCAGTGAAGGTGGTGCAGTAGTCGGTGAAGACCTACATAAGGGCACAGCAATGCAGCAAACACGCGATGCACAGGGTTAGTACTGAGCACAATGCGCTCTTCAACCATCAAGAAACTCTGTACTGACTCGGAAGACGCCGTGTTGGTGCAGGCTGACATCTGGTGCAGGCCACAAGCAGACAGGCAGCCTGACGCCACACAAGCAGGAGACTCTGGGGCTGGAGCAGAGCAGGTGCCCAAGTGAGCACTGCACTCAGTCTAGGCTTAGCCTACTCCTTGCGCCAGCTCACCTCAATGTCACAGGTGCGTGTGTGCTCCCCCGCTAGCGCCGTGCACGCATCTCTGTACTCGTCGTTGGCCATGTGCGGTACAACTCGCCGGACACCTCCAACACCTCCACATGCTGACCTGTAGGATTGAGCATGAAGTCTGCCGCATTTTCGCGTCGCCAGTGCTTCCCATTGGCAACAGCTCCACTAACCGCAAGCACCTGCCCGGGGTCGATGCCAGTCACCGCAACACCGTTCAGAGCCGTCAGGCGCATCCAAGAGTCAGCGGGGCCATAGCCGACAGGGTCAGCCCCCACCTCCCTGCGCGCGGTGTGCGCGCAGGGGGGGGGCATAGCGCAACTACACCTTTCGCGATTGGTGAAGGACGAAAAAGGGTGCATTGGGTGGACAGCGGCATCAATGGTGGTGCGAGCTGCGGTGTCAACAATGGGGGGGTGGCCAATGTCTTCGCAGCCACAGGAGATGTTCAGCCGAGTAGATCAACATTGAAGGAGCAATCTTGTCGTTCCGGCGTCCCGGGGTTGGAAGCATCAGCCTTGGGGGCAGACAAGAAGGTGGAGCATGTTGATGTTGATCAGCCGGGATTGCCAGTTCCTCCGCCTCATTCGGCGCCTTCGAAGCTACCTGGTGGGAGTGAGCTAAGGTGGCAACGACTTCTAGAGCGCTTGCAGACAGATGCAGCAGTGCCACATACCACGGAGGAGATTTCTGTTCTGGCTTGCTTCTCTCGAGAACAGACTGCCCACCTCACGGATGAGGAGCAGGTGGAGTTGGACCTTGTGCTTCTACGCTTGGCACAGGCAGGCGCGTTTTGCTTCGACGGCAAGCTCCCGCGGCCGACTCCACTGCTACGGCATCACATTGACGTGGGGGATGCGAGGCCCTTTCGTGCAAAGATGCGCCGCTACTCGATCCTGGAGCTGGAGACCCTGTGGAAGGAGGTAGATAGGTTGCTGCGGCTAGGGGTCATTGAGCCGGCAGCTTTGCCATGGAACTCTCCGCTCCTTCTGGTGCCAAAACCGGATGGGCGTCTGCGAGTGGTGCAGGACCTGCGCGCCGTCAACAAGGCCGTTGTGGAGCATGGACGGCATGGACGCTAACCCACTGCCTCGCACTGACGAGATGCACAATGCTCTTGACGGTGCAGTATACTTCTCCTCTGCAGATGCGCAGGATGGCTTCTGGCAGATTGAGCTGGACCGTGAGTCTCGCCCCATCACAGCCTTCCAGACACGGTGGGGGCAGTTTCAGTGGACCGTGGGCACCATGGGGCTCATGCGTATGCCCGCAACGTTTCAGCGCATGATGGGGTTGGCTGTGGGGCACAATGCTCTCTGGGTGTATGCATTGGTATACATCGACGACGTGCTCATCTTCAGTCGCACACTCCAGGAGCACTTGGAGCACGTCGAGAGGGTTTTCACCCGGCTGGCGGGAGCAGGGGTGGTGCTGAAACCCACCAAATGTCATGTCGCTCAACTATGAGTGAAATTCCTCGGCCACATCGTACACGGCGGCGGTCGAGAGGTGGACCCAGCTAAGGTCGCAGCAATAGACAAGCTGCAACCCCCGCGCAACATAGCGGAGGCTCGCTCGTACCTTCAGATGACCTCATATTACAGGGAGTACATCCCACATTACAGTGACATCGCGGAGCCTATTACTGCTATGTTACGCAAGGAGGCAACATATGAGCTCTCTGACGATGTGGTGGCGGCCTGGGCCATGTTGAAGGAAGCACTCCGCTCAGCCCCACTCCTGGCGCACCCTGATTATGAGGGGATTCGCAGCGGCACGACGTCACTGGCGTCTGTCTGCAGCACCAGTTGAGTGGGCTTGGATACGGTTGGCGTTTCGGAGTTTGGAGTGTGAGAGCGCGTGGGGACGGCGTTCTGGTGATTGGAGGAGCGTTTGCGGCTAAATCAGGGCGAGTGGCTTCAGCTACTGCCTTGCTATTGTTTCGGCACGTTGCAACTTGCCTGCTATCGTTGCGTTCCCGTAACGCGCGGTGGTGGAGCTCGTGCGTCGTGCTGTGGGTGGTTGGTGCTTCGCGCGCATCGCTGCGGAACGGCTGGTCACCTTCGTGCTACGTTCAGGGCTATTGATGGTATTTTTTTTTAATTGCTGCAATCGCTGCAAGTGGTGTTCTGCTCAAGTTGGCTCCTGCGATTTTGGCTCGATTGCCGACCTGCGGGGGTCGACCTGTGGAACGCCTCGTCTTCTTCTATGTGTTTGCTGGTAACTAGTGTGGTAATTAGTGTGTGCTTTGTCTCATCTTGGCTAGCTGTGACACCGTTCATCGCCTGTTCGGCGCTGGGGGGGGGGTGGCTACACAGCTATCCCATCATCTTGCAGTGGCTACACAGCTATCCCATTCTCTTGCAGTAGCTCAGCTTCAAGGTTGGCACAAAGCGTAATTTGTATTCATGGCTGACGATACGGATACGCGTCAGCCTGAAGTGGAATCAAGTCATGGTGGCATTGGAGAATGGATGGCTGACGATACGGATATGCGTCAACCTGATGTGGAATCAAGTCATGGCAGCATAGGAGAGGTGCCCCAAATTCATGAAGGGCTTCTGAAATGGATGGAATCACTGGCAGGCTCGTTGCGGGAAGAATCAGATGTTGCACCACCACCGCCAATTTGGGGGCACCTTCTTGGCATTGCAGAGTTGGCTGCGGCAGCGGAACAGGAAGGGAATATGCAGGCACAAGACCTTCGCATCCCATACTTGACACCTTGAACAAGCTGGAAGCTTACCTCTCATGGATCTGGTCATTGTTTATATGGCAAACGCTGTGGAATGAGTAGTTTTTAGACACATCAAGGCCGTTAGGCCACATCTGGTGACCGGAGTGGTAGACACTAATCCAGCACAGGTCTCGGACGCAACCGTGACGCGACATCTGGTGACCGGAGTGCTCGAGCCGACACCTTCGTCTTTTCGAGCCAGCGAACGGAGAGCTCTGGACTGCTGTTTCGGCAAGTGCCTCGAGCGGAACATCTCCCTGTCAGCTTAGAGCGGGCTGCCTTCAGCGCCAGCCCTCTCTCCGTCTCTTAGTTGGTGCTTACGTGTATACGGGGCGCTCGCAGCTGATCTATCAGGCCGGGAAACCGAGCAGCAACTGATAGAGCTGTTTTTCAGCAGGACTTTGGCGGCATATCGGAGTGCAACGACGTCATCTGGCCACCAGTTGTCGCGTCACGGTTGCGTCCGAGACCTGTGCTGGATTAGTGTCTACCACGATCCAGCGGGCTCTGCGTGCGGAAGAAGGCGACTTCAACTTGCGCGTGAAGTCCATCATTGCAGGGGCGTGAGTGTCTACCACCGCGAGGGCCTGCAGTGAGAATCTTGGGGTTATCAGGGGGGTTATTGCTGCTGGAGGAGTGGCTGGAGCGATCGGCAGCTCGGAATTTGCTTGGCGTGGCGTGCGCTGAGCTCGGCGTTTTCGGATTGATTTTTTTCCTGAGCGTGGGTGGCGCGCTCTGGCGATTGGCGGGAGTATTTGCGGTTGAAATTGGGTGAGTAGCACGTGTGTACGCCATGACGCGCTCCGCCAACTCCCGCGCCAGCGATATGCTCAGCTCAATGAGGATCTGACGCTTAGCTAACCCGGCCTTGCGTAACACATCTGCCTTCTCCCCCCCCTGAGCACAGTGCTGAGTGCATTGCCAACTCCTTGACAAAAAGGCTTGTCTGCTTGCCCAGCCGTCCGTACGACTCCTGCACGAATGGCACAAAAGCCCAAGATGACGTCAAGGTGCCGGTGTGGTGCTTGACCTTCGCGTCCTCCCCCACCCCAGCAGCATAGCCGTCCGTGTTCGAGGCATTTGTTTTGCCTGTCAGGTACGAGCTCGCTGTGGGCGCGCGCACACTTGTGTCTAGCACTATTCCCTTATTACGGTATGCACTGCTAAAGTGCAGACACCCTGGGTCAATGACTGTGTCCGCCCGATACCCGGTACCTTGAAGACGCTAGCGTCCTCATTGCGGACAATAGAGACATGATGCTGTCTCAAGATGCGCTGCAGGCACCGCTTTTGGGCAGTGTGTGTCGCGTTGTGCCCCCGTATGTGCTGGCTGGGGCAGCTGATCGCATGCGTGGAGGTGGGGCTCACGTCACTGCACCGCCATGGGCACACCTCGCCCTGTATGCCCCACCCGTCTATGAAGATCGCAAGCAAAATCATCGTGGCTGCTGCTATACTGGACATGGGCGCCGCACCCGAGCGGTCATTGGCAGTGGGTGGCACGCTCATTCACGCCATTGCCCCGGACGCACGCTGGCTGCGCAGCTGCGTCATGACCCGCGCGCTAGCCTGTTGGCGGCGGCGGCTGGTGTCGCGCGAGTCACCAGTAAGTGCAGCCTGCGTTGGCTTGCCCACGGCACCAGCCGAGGCAGCCTCTAGGTCCTTCACCAGGCAATCCTTGTATTGACGTCGAAGAACATTTGAAAGGCCGGCCTGTAGTCCGTGCGTGAAGTGACCGCGCCGGCGGCGGGGCACTACCTTCCTGCAGATCTCGTCAGCATGGCCTCCCAGTCGTCGTCGTCGTCCTCGTGCCCGCCGCTGCAGTTGCTTTCTTCCGCGCTAGTTTGTGTTTTAGCGGGCGTGGAAGAGGCAGCCGCGGCAGCGGCTTGAGGGCCAGGTACGGTCGCCGCCGCAGCGGCCGCCTCGGCGCCAGGCGCAATGCCGTGGGTGTGTGGGGCTGGCTCAGTGGTCACCGTCTCCGTGACGGCAGTTGCGACGTAGATCGCTTGTACCGCAGTGGGGAGCGTCGACGCTGCGGCCGTTGTATCTGCTGCCCACCGTAGCAACGATGCTGGGAGCTGCTCGGCCACAGCTGTGCGTGATGTCGTGTACTGTCCACACCAGGCCCCAGCACTCTGCCCCATATTTGGAGAGGGGGTACATCTTGGCAGCATCCAGCGTCTGGATCCTGGGGGGGGTATGTGGCATGTACCCCTTAATGCGTGCGGCTCACAACGCAGTAGCGAGCCACATGGACGGGGTGCAGGCCACAAATCCCGCCCACCCACCCTTTTAGCGCGCTGGCTGTGTGCATGTACTGCCCGTACATGGAGGGGGAGGTCAGCGGCGCGCAGGCATGTGCGAGCGTTGCAACCCTAGGGACGGATCGTGGCCATGGTGCAGTGGACATGCGGCGGCGGTATCAGTGCAGGCGTAGGCGCTGCGTTGTTGGTGATCCACGCGCTCAGGCGGTCATGGCAGACGGTGGAGGTGTATCAGGGACAGTGCACAACTCGGCGGGGCGCTTGAGGTTGCCACGCAGCAGAACAGGACCTCAGTGCGGGAGCACGGCGACAGTGCTCAGGGGCTGGAGAGGTGTGCTGCTTCCGCTGCGGCAAAAGGGCGTGTTCGGGTTAGCTAGTAGCAGCTACAGGCGGCGCAGAGGCGTGCGCGGAGAAGCTCTGGCGATTAGTAATTTAAGGGCCCCGGGTTGAGTAAATTCCAAGTGTGTAATGGCGGAATTCGTACATGTAGCCATAGTGGCGGCCCTTTGCCGACCTTCCAGAGTGTTGGGGGTGCTAGAGCTGGAGAGCGGAGCCCATCTGATGCTGTAGCACTGCTGGCATGTTGCCTTCTGTTGTCACCCTCGAGCAGGTCATTTGACTTGCCTAAGCACATTATGCCGCGAGCAGCTCCGTATTGTATGTGGCAAGGGTACTTCAGACTATGCACTTACGGCCGAGCAAGCGGATGTAGCAGCTTTAGGTGTGGCCTCAAGAGGAGGAGACGCGGCGCAATAGTTCTTGCACCGGCTCAGCGATGGGGGGGGGTATGTTGTGCCGTTGCTGGGCAGTCTGTTACTGGCCTTAGTGTGTAGCTTTCGTGTGTGTGTGGCCTTGCACAGTTTCTGCTGCATGTGGTGCCTGCTCTCACGCAGTGATGGTTGCCAGCGAGCCACAGAGCGTTTTGCACACATATGCATGCAGTTGTTCTGCACAGGCATGCACCAGAAAAAGGATAGGTGCCACTGACCGCTGCTGGTTGTGTGCATGGATGCAGAGAGCACCATGCAGGGGGGGGGTATGTGGCAGCGGTGCATGTGTGGCCTTGGGCCCAAGAAGTGTGCTGTCAAGTCATGACAGCGATCCAAGCAAGCTCCGTGGCTGAACAAGAAGAAGTCTTCATTCCATGATTTTGGGTGTTCAGTGATTATTAACCAGATAGACATGCATGCAGCATTGCTCAGCGCGGCCCGCTGAGCATCCACTCCAGACCAGTCTCAACCTCAACTAGGAGTGTGTTGAACATTGCACAACCTCAACTTCAACACTTGTCAAACTTCAACTTCAACTTGAAGTTCAACTTAAACTTCAACTGTTGCCACAGTGCTCAACATGCTTTTTTGCACACTTCTGCCTACCGCTGCCACATACCCCCCCCTGCATGGTGCTCTCTGCATCCATGCACAACCTGCAGCGGTACAAGCAATACGCATGTGCTGTGCCATCACTGGATGTCCTCACATCACGTGCAAGCAATCCGTTACACCTAGCACCTTTGCTGCAAAACAGAAGCAGAAAACGCATACAGCACAGTGGCCGGTGCCGACGCACTGCGCTTGCGCAAACGCGCACAAACAACACTCCCCCCCCGCCCCCATGTCCTAGGCTGAGCCATTTGTACAGTCCGTCGCACCACGGTAAGGGTCGCAACCAACCTCTTGGTACCCCAAACCCCGGCCTCGTTCCAGGCGCTAAATAGTCAGCAGCCAGAACTCTCGGGCATTGTCTGCGTGATAACAACATCCTCCTGAATGGGACGGGTATGGCACAGCACAAGGCTATTGTACACACGACATGCACGCCTTGCCCACATGTGAAAACTATCCCTTGTTGCCCCCGTGTATGCGACATGCACGCCTTGCGCACATATGAAAATTACCCCTTGTTGCCCCCATGTATGCGACATGCACGCCTTGCGCACATATGAAAACTACCACCCCTTGTGGCCCCCGTGTATGAGCGTGTAGCTGTTTATGACCCGTCTGTGGTGAGCATTCCGTGGTCACACAGCCATCCATCGCCAGCGACTCCGCCTTTGCTAACGCTCTCCCCTCCAGAGGTACCCACAGTGCTGCGACTGGGGCCGTGGCAGGCTGTTCTGCAATAAGAGGGTCATCCGCCTCCACCTCCAGCTTCCTGTACCACCACTCATGCCAATGTTGCACCTGCATGCCCTTATAGAGCTGCAAGTAGCGAGGAGCGCCTGTTGAAAAGCATCCTGATCGGGGAACTCCCTTGGGCAGAGTATATGCAGCAGTCGGTTGCGCTGATCTATGTGAGCAATCACTCCAGGCACCAGGTCCTCTGGGTGTACTCCCCCTCCGCCCGGCAAGAGAGAACGCCAAAACGCGCCTGTAAGATATACCCAGTCACCCTTTTGGAAGATGCGACCAGCATTAGGTCCCGCCTGCGCAGTGATGCGCTCATGCGGAGAAGTCTCCAACTCCACTGGCAGTCGTGCGTCCGATTCTGGTGAAGATGATGCTGGTACCGATCTGACATCGTAGGGGCGGAGTCAAATGGCGTGTACGTAAGGATTCGCCATAGCTGGGCCTGGTAATTGATCATGCCCGAGTGCTGGCTTCACCAGGTACGTATCACTGCCTGCCACGCGCCTCTCTACCACGTATGGGCGAAACCATCGCTCTGCAGTCAACTTAGGGCTACGCCCCTTGCGCCGCAAGAAATGGTATACCCACACTTTGGATCCCACAGCAAACCGCCGTTGTACCGCCTCCGGAGACCCCGCAGCCTGATCCCGCAATTGCTGTTGTTCTTGCAGGAAGACCCTGACAAGTTCATGCGAGGCCTGTAAGTCCTCCTCCAGCAACTCCATGTACTCTGCTACATCCCTCCAGCGCGGAGGCAACACGTTCCGCTGGTGTTTTAGCGCTGCCTCAAATGGTAACACTGCCTCTCGACCATAGAGGAGTCGGAAGGGGCTGACGCCGAAAGTCAAGTTGAGTGCTGTGCGGTGTGAGAAGAGGACCAAAGGTAGCCGCTCGTCCCAGTCACGCTGTCCACTGTCGGCAATCATGCTCAAGAGGGCCACTAACGACCCATTGGCTCGCTCCGTTAAGCCATTGCACTGTGGATGATATGGGCTTGAGAATCGCCGTGAAACTCCCATCAGACGGGTCACCTCTCGCAGCAACGTACTGCGAAATTCTGCCCCGTTGTCAGACAGGAGAATGCGTGGAGCCCCGTGTCGCGCAATGACTTCTTGTACGAGGAGCCGGGCTACTGTCGGCGCCGTATGGTCAGATGCTGCAAACGCCTCCACCCATCTAGTCAGGTAGTCCGTGAAGACAACTATGTATTTGTTGCCTCGATTGGAAACTGGGAAAGGCCCAACAACATCCACCCTCACCAAGTCAAACGGCCCTCGGAGTTCCTCCCTGCCAAAACCGCGCACTGGTACTCCGCTTTGCTGTCGGAGCTTCCGCGCCAAGCACGTAGGGCACTTAAGCACGTGCTCTGCGACCGCAGCATACATGCCGACCCAGTAGAAACGCTGGGCAATCTTGCCATATCCTGCTCGCGGCGCCATGTGACTGCGCCTTTGCCTCCAATGCCGTGTCCTGCCAGTGTCCTCCAACCAGGCGCGACAAAGCGTCAGCATTGGCGTTTTTGTGCCCAGGCCTGTACGCAATTGTCATGGCGTGCTCCTGCAGCACCGTGACATAACGTTCCTGCCGTTTAGTGCTTATGTCACTGGTGGGATTGAGCAGGTACTTCAGTGCGGCGTGATCCGTCTCCAGCACACTCGGACGTCCGTTGTGCAACAAAGGTCTGAAGCGTAGAACTGCTTCCACCGCTGCAAGCGCTTCCCGGTCGTACACGAAGTAGTTGCGCTCCGCCTTGGAGAGTACGGCTGTAGCAAGCAAGCGGCTGTTCGGCATGACCACGTCGTTGTGATAGCACCGCCCCCAGTCCCACATCACTGGCGTCGGTCTAACGCACCAACTGCGTCTCGCCCTTCCTGATGCCCTCGTAATCAGGGTGAGCCAGTAGAGGGGCTGACCGTAGAGCGTCCTTCAGCATGGACCAGGCTGCAACTACCTCGTCTGTGAGCTCGAAGCTGGCATCCTTCCGCAACAAAGGCGTGATGGGCTCTGCTATGTCCGAATAGTGTGGAATGTACTCGCGATAGTACGATGCCATCTGCAGGTATGACCTTGCTTCCGCCAGATTGAGGGGCGGCTCCAGCTTCTCAATCGCCGCCACCTTGGCCGGGTCCACCTCCCGACCACCGCCGTGGACTATGTGCCCCAAAAACTTCACTCGAAGTTGAGCAAAGTGGCACTTGGTCGGTTTGAGCACCACTCCTGCCTGTGCTAACCTCGTGAAGACCCGCTCCACGTGAACCAGGTGCTCGCTAAATGTGCGTGAGAAAATGAGCACGTCGTCGATGTAGACCAGCGCGTATACCCACAGAGCGTCGTGGCCGACCGCTAGTTCCATCATACGCTGGAATGTGGCTGGCATACGCATGAGCCCCATGGTCCCCACCTTCCACTGAAACTGGCCCCAACGAGTCTGGAACGCTGTGATCGGCCGTGACTCTGCGTCGAGCTCAATCTGCCAAAACCCATCCTGTGCGTCTGCGGCGGAAAAGTAGACAGCGCCGTCAAGCGCGTGGTGCATCTCGTCCGTGCGCGGCAACGGGTAAGCGTCCAACCCGTCACCCTTCTCCATGACTGCTTTGTCGACTGCACGTAGGTCCTGCACCACCCGTAGGCGGCCGTCCGGCTTGGGCACTAGTAGCAGTGAAGAGTTCCAGGGCGATGATGCTGGTTCGATGACCCCCATCCGCAAGAGCCGGTCAACCTCTTTCCAGAGAGTTTCCAACTCCAGGATTGAATATCGTCGCATCTTTGCCCTGTAAGGCGCAGAGTCACCCACATTGATATGGCGTCGAACCAGGGGCGTTGGCCGAGGCAGCTTGCCATCAAAACTGAACGCACCAACCTGCGCAAGCCGCCAAAGCACCAGGTCGAGCTACATCTGCTCATCGTCGGTCAAGTGGGCCGTCCGTCCTCGTGTGAAACAGGCGAGCACGGCTATCTCCTCTGTTGTAGGTGGTGTACTCACGCCAGTCTTAAGGTGTTCACGCAGCCGTTGCCAACGACCCTCCGTGCCATGCGGTAAAGTCGTAGGTTGCTCCTTTGCCGGAAGCGGATGTTGTCCTGGTGGCTCATTGATGTCTATAGCCGGTTGAGGTTCTGCCGCATTCCTGCGCAAGAGAGGCAGTGTCGATTTGCACTCTCAAAATCGATTTGACAGGCAACGTCGCTGTTGCTGCTTCTGAGGCCGTGGTACCTGAGTCACCCCCCCATACTTCAACCTCCTCAGCCCATTTCACCTGCTTGCTCTCCTTTTTCTGCACAGCAGGCAGTGTTGCGCTATACTCCCCCCCTGCACACGAAGCGTGTGCACAAGCGCAACCACTGGGCCGGGTGGGTGGGCGAAACTCATCCGGAGGTTCATCCTCCTCCGCGGTGTCACCACTGGCACTGGAAGCAGAAGCATCAGTGACATCGATGTGTGGGATGTAAGGGCCGCAAACACTTTTCGAAGTGGAATGCGTGGTACAGCTGGGCGGCCCCGAGGTGCTGTGGTTCCAGTTGGATTCTGGGGTGAAATGGAACCGTTGTTGGTGTGCTGTGGTCTGTTGGTGTGCTGAAGTGGGTCGTGGTGTTGGTTATTGTTGACGTGTGTGTCGATGACGGTACCTATGCTCATCGTGTTGCTGCTGTTGTCGGTGTTTGCGATTGTTGTTGCTTGTATTTGACCGGTGCTGGCCGAAGCGTTGCTGGCGTCGCGTGTTCTCGTCCTTGCAAAAAGGGTGTAGCCATGCCACCGCCGCCCCCTTGGGTATGATTGCATTGGCGTGCGAGAACAAGATTGGAACTGACACTGTAGAGGTAGGGCTGGCAGCGAAGTCGATTCCTGCGCCGGAAGCAGCCCCAAATTTGGCCAGCATAGTGTTGGAGCCCTCCACGAAAAACAGTCCTGAGGCAATCGCTCCTGCCCTGATCTTGAGTGTGCACGTAGCCCACCCAGCGTTCTTAACCGGGCCCTGTGAATCCGTGGCTGCCACAAGAGCGAACCGTTGGCGAGAGTAAGGCTGGTCTGCCATGAGCGGCACTTGATCAAAGGGGTGGACGTCGTCCATACCATCGGCAGGCGGTACGTCCTCGTTCAAGTCCACTTCCTTTATCGCTCCGCTGTTCAACAAATTGAGCTCTGCCTGCAGTAGTGTTGGCAATTGCGCGGTCGCCGTTGCTCCAAACGCCCATACCACAGCTTGCGCCTGGCACTGTTGCAGTGTCGGCAGTGACGGCATCCGCATTTCGCATTTTTGGGTACCGCCGCCAAGCCGGCCGCCTCCACCGCATCTGCTACTCTGTCTGTGACTGACCCCCTCGCCGAACGGGCGCTTGAAGCCGCAAAGCTCGAAATTGAAGCAACTGGATGTACGTCATCTGCCTCCGCCATGCCAGCTGTTGAACGCTTTTGTTGTGGTGGCTCGCAATTGGGCTCATCTGCCTCTCCGCCCAGCCCTAGAGGTGGGCAGTCCGCGTATATGCCATCTACCAGGCACACTCCCTGCATTGATACCTCCGCGGTCTGCAAGTCCTGTATTGGGCTGCCCAGATCTGAACGACGCCGTGCTAACTCAAGCAGCGCCGGCTGTGCGAATATGGCTTTCAGCACTGCTGCCCCCACTTGCGGCACCACCATGTCTGCCAAGCCCTGTGCCCAAGTTCGCTTAGTGGTGCCGACCGAAACTTTCAGGTACAGAGCACCGACCAGACGCATTTTCTGCAAAGGAGACAGAGTCGTGAAGTCATCCACTCCAACTTTGTCCGTAGGCCGTGGTTGCGGTCGGTGCTGTGGTCTGTTGCATGTAAACATGCGAGCCTGAGCACTGGGATACTTGCCAGCCGTCGGATAGACCTGCGGGCCTTCCGTGCTGCGAGGTTGATTCCACACGCCTGTAGAACCTGTACGCAGCAAACCCTCAATGCTACACTGCTGATCTGGAGGCAGCCGTCCACTGAGGAGTTGCAGAGACATCTGTGCTAGGGCGTCACGCACTTCAGTCCCAACCTGAGCCATGACTACAAATAAGCGCCGCCGCTGGTATGCTGGCCCAAAGTCACTGGCGTTCAGCCGTAGGAAGAACAGATGATACCCCCTTTCGCGTGCTAATGCGAAGGCCACCTGTCCTCGAGTCATTGACTCAATAGACACAACATTTTCCTGCACCACCAGTGGCATCTGCATTTGCGTCAGCTGATGCACCAGCAAGGGCGTGAGGGCTGCTCTGGTGCCTTCTCTACGCTCCCCTTTGTCTGCTCGTACCAAGCGTGCTGGTGCGAAATCTGTACAAGGAGGCCCCGTTACTACCATACCAGCGCCAGAGGCCGCTAGTTGCTCCCACATTTCAGAGGTGTATAGGTCTCTGGTGGAAAGCTCGGCACTAACACCTCGATTGGCATCGTAGACGGGCTTCGCTGCGGCGTTGTGGTCCATGGCGTACACTACGCGTCCTCCTGCCATCTGTACGGCACGGCTGAACCCCCCAATGCCCGCACAGAGGTCTGCCACTTTCACCGCGTCCGGCCCAGGGTCCCCCATATCACCTGGCTGTTCCCAGTCCTGTAGTGGAGCCCAGCCAGGCTCGTGTATGACTGCGCCGTCTGACCCAAAGTATTGATACCACCCCCCGCGACGCCAATCACGCTTCGTAGTGGCGACCCCCACCTCAAAGATGGAACGCCGTTCCGGCAATTTCATGCCCAACAGGTAAGGCGGAATGTCTGCCACAGGCGTGCCAGATTCGGAGGAAGAGTGATCTGACCCTTGGGCCGCGAAGCGATCAGCAGACGGCAGACCCTCTGGTAGCACTGTAGACGGCGTTGTTGGTACTTTGTCAGCGGCCATTTTCCGTCCACTGTTATCACCCATAGTGCCAGCGGTGGTGGCATCTGTCTGTGCAGCGTTTCGGCGTGCCATAGTCTCCTTGCGACGCCGTCGCTCCGTTGATGACATCCTGCGTCGGTGTGGCACATACGAGGAGCTGCCAGGTGTGTCCGATGAGGCTGGTTCCCTGGTGTGAGGCTGCCCCTGTTCAGACTGTTGCACCGCGCGGTGTATGCGCTGAATGGATCGGAGGCGCGTGCGAGTGAAGCGTCTCAAAAGCACTTCGTACAGTGCAGTGATGCGCTGATGTCGGCCTGCCCTAGGTATCTCCAGGGCATGCTCTCGCAATAGAGCCTCCACCCAACGGCGTGCGTCAGCCCTCGCCACCGTTACCATGTTGTCTGCATCAGATTCTGGGAAGGCTGCCACCCCCCCACCATCGAAGCTCATGCCCGCCCCATCCAAGGAACAGGTATTGGCAGCACGCACTTCTGTCAGCAGGCGCTCTACTTCTGCCTGTAACTCAACGGCCACCGGACCCTCCTCACCAGATGAGAGCGGTTGAGCTTGAGACTGCTCCGCAGCAAAGCGCCGGCGAAGCAGCTCTCTTCGTGTGGCTGCGACCAAGCTGCGCATTCGCAAGTCCAGCGGGCTCTGCCTATCCGCATGCTGCTCCAGGAAAGCCTCCGTCGTTTGCGATGCATTAGCCAACGCATCACGTGCAGCATCGAGTAGCTTCTGGTGCTTGATGGCCATCTCGTCCAACTTTGGATCTATGCAAGGCCACTCCGCTGTACGCTTCTCCTCAACAGATGCCAACCGTGCAGCCTCACGGAGCGCCGCCATACGTCGACGCCGACGCAGAGCCGCCCGCTGTTGGTAGGCCTGCACGCGCTCGCCAGACAGCGTAGAACTGCTATCTGAGGACTCCTCCGAGTTATCCCCCATGTTCTCCTCCATGATCTGGTCCATCTCATCACCACGGCCCTCCGGTAGGGACGCCAAAGGCTCAAAGAACCCATGCCCACCATGTACGTTGACAATCGCCTCCGGTTGCGATGTATGACGTATGGGGCTGTCAATGTCGGCTGCATGTGATTGCACGCAACGAGCTGTTGTGTGCAAGGTGGTGTGCACCGTGTGGGGCCTGGCAAGCTCCACCCGTTCCGTGGCCTGTATGGCCTTTATCAGATCACGACTGTCAGGATCCAGTACTGAGTCATTAAGAAGCCAGTCCTCCGCCGACAGTGGCATGGCTGTGTCATCTTGCCCTGATAGACTGCCATCGCTCTGAGCAGCTGATGCCCCAAGGTCGTTGGACATTTCAACATTGCTGGAGTTGCTGCCGCCCAAATTGACGCTGTGCGCGTTTGAGCGGCTATCTGCCCTGCTTGTCACGAGACCATCATCCGGCTGGGAGGCCACTAACCCCTGATCGCCTGCGGCCTCATTACTATCACCACCCATCTCTGCGCCCTGAGCGCGGGCTGCGTACTCATTGATGTCACCACCCTCAGAGCTCTGAACGCGGGCAGCGCTGTCACAGCGATCACCGCCTTCGGCGCCACAGCCGACCAAGCTGTTGTTCGTGAGCCCCGCAACGTCGTCGCAGCAATCAGTCAGCGCATTCTCACGTGTCAAAGTCGAGGAGGTGTCCCTGTTGCCTGCCCGCGTCTCGTCTTTGATCACGCCCTCTGCCTCTGGCGTTGAGGCGGTACTGTCAGCCGCAGCGGTGGCACCGGCCGGCGTGTCAGCGATGGTAGGTGCAGCAATATTCCCAGCAGTGTTCCTCCCCCCCACACACCTAGCCACCGGCGAGTGTGTCGCACACTGCGGGCGGGAGGGTGGGCTGCACGTATGGAGTGATGCACCTGTAACTGAGCCCGCAGCAAGAGCACGGTGGGCGTAGAGCCGCAGCTAACGATGTCGGCAAGCGGGATGCCCTCCAGAAGCACCTCCTTGCCAGCTAGCACAGCAGTCACCACGAAGCGTACGTTGGCGGCGTTCTGAGCCATAGAAAGCTGTACTGATCCTGTGCTGTCCAAGGATGTCAGCCTCACTGCTGCTGACTGCAGAGATGCGAATAAGTCAGCAGGTGTGGCATCCGCGTGCTCGACCCTGGCTGCTGCACTCATGTTGCGACCCATAACTGCGTTTGAGTGTTGCCTGCTGCCATTGCCACAGCCCGTGGCCCCAGGAGCGTTATTGTTCCTGATGTCATCATAGAAACGGTCGACATCAGTAGAATCACGCACCGGGCATTCAAAGTCCTTGCCATCAACGCTGACAGTGAATGAATTGTAACCCGGGTTGGGCCTCCAGTCATGGGCGCGCAGTAAGTCCAGACCCAGCAGAAGGAGCTGAACCAGCACTTGAACCAGGTGGAAGTCGACCGGCACCACTGTGTGCTCGCCAGCCCCACCCTCACTGCCCCATGAGAAGCGCATCTGGACCACTGCATCAATTGGTGAAATGCTGCCATTCACTCCTCTCACGGCTGCATATGTTGACTGGCGTTGCTCACCTAGGAGCTGAGTGGCGCGCTGGTCATTTCCCCGCTGACGCAGCAGTTTGAGAATGAGCATGAACCCGCGAGTGGCCAGGAACGTTGCCAGTGCGCCAGGGTCCAACAGTCCAGGCGTGGGAGTATCTTTGATGGTGACAAAGGCCTTGAGTAGCTGCACACCATCCGGGCGCTGCACGTTGTTGACGGCTAGTTGTGCCGCCCCCGCTGCCTGTTGCATGTGCTGTGGTTGGGTCTCGCGCACCGGGGGTACCAAGGCAGCATTGCATGCCGCAATGAGGTGTCTAGCCCCCAGCTGCGATACTGAGACTCCACGGACCTCGTCTGTGCAAGCAAGACAGCATTCCACGACATCCCCGAACTCAAAGGTGTCGAAGGCATCGCCTAAGGACACGAGCTCGTCAACCATAGCAGCAGTGACGGCCACCATGGCTACTGGGTTTGCTGCGGCCGATACCTCCCCTGCGCCCGTCCGTCGGGTGTCAAGCATGTCTGCTACATGCACTGGCACTTGGCCTTGGCCTGGTCTTGAGCCAAACTGTTGGTAGGGCCGGTTTTTTAATCTCCCAGCGCCGCCGCGACCCCTGCCTGTCATGTCACCGTTGATGGGCCCCTGATTCCACGCTGTGGGGCCCCCACCAGGCACATACTGACCACCGCGACCGCCGCCACCAACTCCTGCGCCCCACTGCTGTCGCTGTTGAGGCACCATGTACTGCTGAGCTTGTTGCATTTGCTGTTGCATCTGTTGCTGTTGTTGCAACTGCTGCATCATCGACACCAATGTGTTGATTCTGTTGTGCACATCCGCCAGTTGCTGGTTGGCTTGGTTGGTTTGACGCTGCACGTCCTGTCCGTTTGGGCCAGGCGGAGCACCAGGTGTTGCATTGCTGCCCATGCCAACATTTGCATCAGTTGCTGAGCTGGGTGAGCTGAGGGTATCCGCCGAGTTACCACCCAGTATGTCGCGGCGGCGCCCTTTTCCCTGCTGCCGGCCCTCGGTCTCCGCCACCAACAGGCTCTCCCAGCTTTCAAGGTAATTCTCGTTCACAAATTCCTCCTCTTTGTGCTCAAGGAGGGTGCCCAGCGCATCAGTGTCTAGATCCACGCTCTGGGTGCGCTGCAATATTTTCTCCTTGGCACGTACCAAGTTGGTGAGGATCCCCACACGCCGTAAGAACGCCGATGAGCCTGCATCCGTGGCACTCAGGCTGAGAGTGTCACACAGGAGTCGCATGAAACCCGCCATGCGCACTGCTGGTTCTGCGCGCTCAATGCTGGTGAGTGAACGTTTGTGCAGCACCGTCAGCTCCTCCACGAATGCACGAATACGATGCCCGGTGCTAGCCGCAAGCGGCGGCATGCATCCACTGCCCGTGCACGCCGTTGGTCCTCCGGGAAGCGTTTCACAAAGTCCCTTTTGAGCTGCTCCCACAACTCCTCCGTCACCTGACTGGCTGAAAGTTCAGCATCCTCTCGTCCAGGTTTCTCCATGTAGCTGGTTAGCCAGCCAGTGGCGATACGATCCAGCCCCTTTGTGAACACCGTGTATAGGTGCGACGGTGCCGGGGGACCCCCTTCTGTGGTGTTGTACGTGAAATCGCGCACCAGTGCCAGGTACTTGACGGCGTCATCCGTGACGTCTGTGCCCACTGCCACCCCACTCGCCAATTGTAGGTTGCCATCACTGCGAAACAGGGGCACATCCCCCTGCACTTTGGAGGACAGCGTGACCACACCTGGCCCAGCGTTACCCACAACACGTCGAGGCAAGGGAATGTTGGACGAGGTCTTCTCCTCCCTCGCTTGTGCCATGGTCTTGACGAGCTCCTGCCCCATAATTTGACGTGCTGCCCGCTCAGCATCGCGCACCTCCTTGACCTTGTCTTCCATAGCAACTTGCACCATGTCAACCTTCTGAGTGAGGCCTGCAATTGCCTCAGACTGACTAGCATGCTGTTCCTTCCAGTAAGCCAACTCTCTCTCCTGATCAGTAATTGCTTGCTGATTGGCAACTGCCCGCTGAGATACACCACCGACCTGTATGGTAGTGCGAGGATCCGTGCCAATATCGCCCACCAAGTCCACGGTCTCCTTCGTTGCCGCCACTCTGTTGTCCAGTGGGGCAGGTGGTGGCATGTCAGCCTGAAGTCCCATAGCTCCACCAGTGGCAACCCTGCGCTCAGTCGGCCTCACATCAAAAGCCCAATCTCCACCAACCACATTGCCCAAGCCCTGCTTTTGCTCTTCACGGCGCCAGAGGCTATGGAGCTGATCCCTGTCGAGGCGAACTCCCTTCTCCTGGTAGTCAGCTAGCGTCCGGTTGCAGAATGCGCCATAGTCTTCGTTCACCGTATGCACTGCCGGCTTGCTGATGGACGTGTGTACGGGACTCACACCCAGCATGGCTGCCGTCTCACTAGCGGCAGCCGCCTGCTGCATGGGCCGAGATGACACTCTCTGAGATGACGATCGCACACGTTCACCCGCAGTCATGTCTCGAATGCTTTGGGGGCGCGCGTTGTCTGATGTTGCTATGACACGGCTGTGGCGTTCAGCCTCAACTCGGCGCGCCGGGCCGCTACTGCTGTGCTCATGCCCCATTGGCAGCCTAGTCGAGACCTGCTGTGCAAACCTGTCTGGCCCATCCTGTCGACGAAGCCCACCAGTACTCCTCACCGGCCCACGAGCTGCATCACGTCGGCTTTGCTCCTCAACGAGCATCCGCATCTGTCCTTCCCACTTTGACTTTTCCAGTGCATGCAGTCGTTCCTGCTCCTTCATCTTGGCCCTGTCCTGCGCGCGAAGTCGCTCCTGCTCGTCCAATTTGGCCTGAAGCTCCAATGCGCGCATGCTTGAAGTCGTGCTGACCGCACTGGAGCTGTCATAGGAATCTGCGCCGCTTTTCAGCGGCGAAGGCGGCGGGATGCGCAGCTGCAGACGGGCAACAGTGGCACTGCTGGTTGGGCTAGGATTCCTGAGCCTCAGCTCCGAAGCCACAGAGCCGGCACGAGATGAGTGCTGCTGAGGTGTTGCCCTTGAACCGAACCTCTGGCTATTTGCCGCTTGACGACTGGCAGAGCTGGACGAGCTTCGAGAACCCAAACCAGTACTACTCGCGCTAGACGCCTTGGTCGGGTAAGGCCGGTCCAGGCTGCTGGGGCAAGAGGTATACACCAGCGGCAGAGCCCACTCCTCGACGTCTTTCGGAGCTATGACATAACAGTCCATCAGCCCCTTGTTGTTGAAGAGCGTGCAGAAGGAGGGCACGCTCCGACCAAGCGGTTGAAGCACATGCCACGGCAGCTCTAGCGGAGGCTGCCTGATGCCATTGATGATAGGGCGCACCAGCACCCCCCCTGCGCCTGTACGCGTGTCCTCCAGACGTAACTGAGCGTCAAATGACTCCTCGACCTCCACCAGCATTGTGATCACGCCGTTTGTCACCCCTGCAATTTCTCTGCAAGCCAGCAAACGAGTGTTGCGCGGTAAGCAGCACGGGGCTAGCCGCCAAGCCGGTTCGACAGTGACCTTTCCGACCCGAGGGTGCCACACGCGTACCTTGTCGGTGGCTTTTAATTTAAGCACGGGTCGGGGACCGTCTGTGGGTAGTCCACCACTTGGACGATGGAAGGTGAACTCTTTGTCGCCTTGCTGCAACTGTTGTAGCACAGCACCACTTCGCCCAGTTGTGGAGCCCACAGCCCCACCTCGCCGGCGGCCCAAGCTTCCTTCCATTCTGCAGCCTCAAAGCTTCGGTGTGGGCGAATCCCATCGTCAGGCCCAGCGCCACCTCCACGGTTGAGAGTAGTCAACCCTGTCTCCGGTTTGATGCCAGTCACTGTCCAAACGACGCGCTCGTAGGCCGACGAAGATACTTCATCATCATCAGTAAGAGACCTGAATCGGTCCAGATCCTCCCTCAGCTCCCAAGTTGTCACCAAACAGCTTTTGGTGATACTCTCTGGCGCCACCAATCTATAGTCTGGCATTTCAGCTCGATACTCATTCTCCAGCACACCGGCACCATACGAGCGACGGTACTGCCAAAGCAGCTCTGCGATGGCATTAGGCTGAAGCGCCGCTGCCATAGCCGACGTCCAACGTGGTAGTGCCAAAGATTCATCTGCATCTGCTAAGTCAGCTAGCACGCGCGGTGCACTGCCACCCTGAGTTGCACTAGCAGTTGCGAGAACAGCCTGTGCCACTGTCGCTGCATCAGTGACCAAACCGACGCCCGATGCCTCGGGTGTGCCAAGGCTCTTATTTTCTTCCAAGTTTTCTTGTGTGCGTTCATCTTGCACACATTTGTCCGTGCCATCACCAGCCGAATCCATGTGTATTGTTGATTAATGTCTGTAGCACCCCCCCCCCAGCGCCGTAGGCGGTGAAGAGCTGCAGACGGCGCAGCAACCAGAGTTGTAGCGGTAGCCACGAAGTCCCCCTCAATTCTACCAGCAGAGCACGCACTGCTCGGAGACCAACAGAGTTTTTTTTGCAAACCGTCACACCACAGCGATACCACGGCACCACCAGCGCGACCACCAGTCACCACAGCCGTAGAAAGCACCGTGAACCACCAGAACATTGGCGCCCACCACAATCATCACTCCGTTTGTGCGAGACACCGCCAAGATACCAGATGCCAAACGCGATACCCTGCAAAGTAGGACTAGAAGCGCACGCTGCGAAGGAGCAACGAGCTACAACAGACCCCTATGAGCAAGAAAACGCACTCACCACCAAACAGAGACCAGCTGCAGCCTCGCCTCGCCACCGCTCCAGCGTTGTCCCTCAGCGCCAACCAAATTAACCCGCTCTCCTGTTTTTCCACCAAGCGCCAGCCCCACTGCTCACCCAAGCGCCAAAGCCGCCCAGATGACCCGCAAGGCTCCCAGCAGCTCCAAAGCAACGCACGCCAATCCCCCAGTCTTGTGCGTCACACACCCGCCCTGCAAAACTCTGCGCGTTCGACGTGTAACTGCCACCGGAAGTTGAACTGTGTGCGAGCGAAACGGCGACGCAGGCGTGATGCGAGCCCACGAATGCCTGTAGATGAAGGTTGCCACGCTAATCCTTCAAATCCTGTGCGTCCGCCACACACCGCCCTGCAAAACTCTGCGCGTTCGATGTGTAACTGCCCACCGGAAAAGTTGAACTGCGTGCGATGGCGATGCGTAGGCCTGCGGCAAGCCCACGATGCCTGTAGAAATTGTGCCGTCGCCCAATGAACCAAACTACCACGCAGGCTGTCAGCAGCCCTTAAACCGGCGGCCTGGCGGGCTGGGGTCCTCCCCAGTACCGTCCGGCTGACGATACGATCGCGAACACCTCAAAAAAGAAGTGCGTGCGCCAGAAAGCAGACCTCGGTGCGCCGAGGCTGACAGGAAGAAGGTCCGAACGGTCCTGGATGCCGTTCTGTCCCTGCCACTTGTGAAGTCCGGGCCCCTGTCAGCAGGGAACACCCGAGGAACCTTTGTCTGCGGGCGGGGCGTGCCCCAGGACGTAGCGTCCAGATCCGCAAACTCCGGTCACCAAATGTGGCCTTGGGCCCACTCCGGTCACCAAATGTGGCCTTGGGCCCAAGAAGTGTGCTGTCAAGTCATGACAGCGATCCAAGCAAGCTCCGTGGCTGAACAAGAAGAAGTCTTCATTCCATGATTTTGGGTGTTCAATGATTATTAACCAGATAGACATGCATGCAGCATTGCTCAGCGCGGCCCGCTGAGCATCCACTCCAGACCAGTCTCAACCTCAAGTGGGAGTGTGTTGAACATTGCACAACATCAACCTCAACACTTGTCAAATTTCAACTTCAACGTGAAGTTCAACTTCAACTTCAACTGTTGCCACAGTGCTCAACATGCATTTTTGCACACTTCTGCCTACCGCTGCCACACATGAAGAGGTGCAAGTGCGAAAGCACATGTGTAGCGGTTGATGAGACGCACAACTCTGCATGCTTAGTTTAGGTTGTGAGTTCAACTTCAAGTTGAGGTTGATGTTCAACTTGAAGTTGAAGTAGGTTTGCTCCGCATGTTGGTTTAGGGTTAGCGTCATGCGCTGAGCAATGCTGCGCTTCTTGCAACTGCTAATAAAATCACTGGACACCTCGAACAAGCACCTCTCATGGATCTGGTCGCTGTATATATGGCAAACGCTGTGGGGATGTGTAGTTTTTAGACACATCAAGGCCGCTAGGCCACACTGTGACTCTTGTGTAGCCTGGTACAATGCTTGGGATCATCTTCCGTACCCCATAGTGGCGAACTACTGCCATGATGATCACCCACAAATTCCAGAAGAACGTGTACTTTTTATTAATTCTCGCTCAGGGCGCGAAAAAGCCCAGATGATTGGCATCTAGCTGTAAGGAATCTACATGTCGTATGACAGTCTGAAAGTGTCGCAACGACAACCACTCAAACGCCGCCGCCGCCAAATGGCATCTCGGGGAACGTGTACCTGTTGAGTGCCTCAACTCACCTTGAACACTCGTGTATTCTGATCTCCAAATGTAGTTGAACTGCAATGAACAATGAGAGCATGAATTTGTGTAAGCCATTGGCAGTAGCGACTTGAACTAGATTCTTGGCCCAACCTGAACTCATGCCAACCCTAATTGACCCTAAAATGCTAATGTGAGCACACGCTAACGCTAACCTTCACCCTCTGCAAACCCCAGTTGACCCTACAATTCTCATGTGAGCTCACAACAACCCTAACCGCAGCACTTCTCCTGACCTGTGCCATTACAAGTATTAAACTTTAACCCTAAACTTCTGCTAACCCAAAGTGCCCCTGCAATTCCAAAGTGAGCTCAGCCCCAATCCTCACGATACATGTTGCACAAGCATATAGTATAGTCTACATACATACATGCCTTCATTCAGCCGCGACATGTCCAAGGAGCCCACCACAAACACCAGCCGCTGGCATCCTTCATATTGTGTCCCCACAGGCTGCGTATCGTCGCCTCCCCCCCCAAATCCCACATCACCACGCTCACGCCGTCAATCTCCACCTGCCGGCGGTTACGCATCTGATAAAGCAGAAGTGGAAGGACAGGACCAAAGTGCGGCGGTGTATCTGTACTTAAAGTTCATGGGTGTGTGAGCAATTTGTGCACTGGGTATGTAAACGTTGTCTGTCCAGCTCTTCAAGAGATGCGATGGGTGCATGATGTGTGACTTTAGTCTCGTGTCATGGCGCCACTGCGCAGTGATTGCGCCAAGACACCGAGAGACCAGATACCTGTTGCATACGTCGCACTGCTGGTGCTGGGGCTGAAATGATCGCGCAAGCACCAGCTGCTGCTGCCGCTGGCCATGTGCGTACACATGCCAAAAGAAACTTTTGTCTTTGGCTGCGAACATCAGCTGCGGTGCTTGCCTGCACAGTGCACCGGTGCCCCACAAATAGATGCTGCTACAGTTGCTGCACCTATAAACATGAACTGCGGCGCAGTTCTGAGTCGCCGCCAACTCATATAGCGAACAGGGTGGTCATGCACATGTGCTTGCATATCACAAGGCGAGGGATGCCCCACCGACTGTTTGGCATGGTTGTTGGTGAAGACGTTGCTGACCAGACCAGCAATGGGTATGCCCTGAAAAGAAAGGTAGTACTCAGAAAGCATATCAAATGCACATCGAATGCAGTGGGTCTTGGTCTTGCCTCTATCCGAGGAACACTCTTCGGTGCCGTCGTGCCAAGACTGACCTGATCAAGGCCGCGCCCAACGCCAGTGACCGCCGAGTCAGCGACGTTGAGTCGCTTGACTAGCGGAACCGCGGTGCCCTCCTAGCGCATGGCCTAATTCGTCAAGAACTCAGCAACAGGCAGAAGAGCGTCCAGCACCAACAAGAAATTCTCAACTTTAAGAATGGCAAGATGAGGTTCTTTTGTGCCAAAGTCTCTGCGCGATGTAGGGACACGGGCCTGGAGCAGTAGCTGTAGTGTAGTGATATAGTGCAGCAGTCTAGCAGTGGAGTAGTCTTCTTTTGCAGTCAGCGCTCTGCCGCGGGTCCTGCCAAAAAAGCGGGTCCTGCCAAAAACAAACATGACCCTTGCACCAGCAGTGTGCGCGGACAGCATCCCAGGCTTGTGCCTAGGCGTGATTGGCGATTTGAGGCTGCAGTCAAGGTTGCAGCCGACAGAGGCCACCCGCCTTCTGGACGAGGAGTGTCGTCAGTGGGCTACGCTGCCTATCTTCACGCAGAGGCTGTGGACCAACTACACGCTGCACGCCAAACCCCCTAAAACCCGTACAACAAACAGCCAAGGATACACACAATGGCGCCTGCTGCACGCAGGCAAGGGCCTGAGGTGTGGCCGCTCCAGGACGTCAGCGGATGGCCACAGCATCTTTGCACAGGTGCTGCTTGCTGCATTGCAGCAGCCCGCTCCCCACAGCCAGCAGCAGCAGCCTGACATCGTCCAGCACGAGCTGTCAAACACCGACCTGACCTTGATGATGTGGGAGAACAACCCTGGGGGGAAGGAGCTCCGCCTGTAGTGTCTCACCGCGCCTTGAGGGGCTGTGCTGTGTGGGTCCTGGAGGCTGTCGCAGACGAGTTGGCAGTGTACATCCGCAAGCTCAAACGCGATGACCTGCTGGCGTCGTGCAGCAGCAGCTGGACCGGCTCCTCGCGTATGCGCGCTCGCCCGAGGGAGAGCAGCGACGGCGCCAGGTACTGGACGCTGTTATCAGGCAGCTTCAGGGTACACACCCACGGCCACCGCCACCGCTCCCTATGCAGCGCCATGCAGTGGATCACTGCCACATCCTGCTTGACGCTGCAGCTGGTGGCATTTGCTCGTTGCCCGGTGTGCAACAATCTCCGCTGTTGCCTGAGGGCATATATGGCTATACCGATCTCCTGCAGCAGCTGAAGACGGCGGCCGGCAAAGATTTTCCTCTTGATGGCAGAGTCAAGAAGCAGAGCACTGGACCCTCTGCCGACCCCATTATCTACCGTGCCAGACTGCGGTCGTACCTCAAGAATCCCATGGGTTCATTCCTGGCCCCAGACTCCGCGGCCCTCCTCATCGACCTGCTGCACTGGCTGCGCGAGTACAACGGTCCTGCCATCTTGTTGGATGCCAGTGCCGACGTCCGTGTTGCAGCCAACCTCCTAAGCAGCGGCAGTGACATCCGTCCTCCTTCTTTCCACGATCGTGCATATGGAGTGGTCGGGGGGAAGTACGGCTGCGCCTCGGTTCGGCACCCCGCCAACATGCTGTCTCTGCTCCGTGATGCCCTCGAAGAACATGTGAGGCTGGGCGCCAAACATGTTACCGTGTATGAGCTGCTGCAGAATGGCGCAATCCGTCATCAATCAAGCACAGCGCCTCAAGAACAAGGATGCGCAGCTTCGTGGCTTGTTGGAGCGCCTGGAGGCCAAGCGCAGCCAGCACGCAGCGTCACTGTCGGAGACCATCTTCAGTGGGACTCGTGACAAGGTCAGAACCTGAAAATGATTTTACTGGGATCGCGCACATGGTAGAATCTGAATATGATTGTATTGGGATCGCGCACATCGTTGATTGTTGAAAGCCCCTGCAGAGCCATTCAGTAGTCGCTTTCGTTATGGTGCACGATATCTGTCATTTGCAATTCTTTGTTGTGGCAATTGCCTCTTGCCGTCCTCCCCCCCCCCACCCCCCCTCCCCCCCCCAAGCCCCAAGTGTGGGTGCATGCGCGTCAACTCGTGAACAGAAAGCGAGTCCGATCCCTTGTGGTGTCGGTCGTGTGGTCATGTACAAATCAAGTTGGAACAACTTGGTTGCCGCACTGCGTGTGCCACTGGCACGTTGTGCTGTAGTTGTCCCATACTGCCGTCATCGTACAATGTCAATTGATGTACACTTTTGGTGAGTCAGACTTGGCAAGGCACGCTGTATCCAGGAATGGGCGAACACCACCCACAAGTGTGATGCACCCCAGTTGCCCCTTGAGTGTATGACTTGCACCTGTCTGGCGTTGACGATCCCACAGGACCACTTTCCGACTCTGTCGGCACTGCGGCTGATAGACGCTCTATGTGTGCCAGACACGGCGCTGGACAGTCAAAACGGCCTCATTCCTCCCAGCCGTCCAGGCGACAAGAGAGGCCCGCGATATTCGTTGCATTTAGCGGGATACACATACTACAAAACCACCTCAGAGGAGCCGGTCACACTGGTCACAAACGTGTTGTCCCTGCTTGCGCACGCACACGACGGCGGCTACACGCAGGCCGCCACCCAACTCTTCACGCACATGGACCTCGGCCGCCTACACCTGTTTAAGCTGTCACGGCCTGCCTCAAGTTGGGCGCCCAATGAACGGAGTGGCGACCACTTCGAATGGCTCCTGGACCTGGTGTGCTTTTTGAGGTTCACACTGAGACAGTCAAATAAGGTGAGGTCGCGCCTGTGACTGTCACAGCTGTGCTGACAGTGACACATCTCGAAGAAGTGCATCCACAATGTCAGGAGGCGCCAGTTTCAAGTGTGGTGGCAGATGCAGATTTGGGCACCTGTCGATCTCTTCCTGTCATGTATCTCGGCCAGCGACCCCCGAAGAGGGTCTCAGTACGCATCATATTCTGCACAGTTGTCATGCCGCTTTTTGCTCAGGCATTCGCCCAGCTGTTTTGGCAATTCAGATGTGACTGGCGGCACATGCATGTGCTGATTTGCCAGTGGCATATACAGCACCAGTCTGCATGTCTTGTCGATGCCCTGTGTCTTTCCCTGTCCCCATGGTGGCGACATGCCATTGACCTGGTGGCCGCTCTTACCATTACCTGACCGCAGAGACAAGTGTCAATCAAGCTGCTGTCGGTGCGTGCATGTCTCACAATGTGTCTGCATTCCACGCGCAGGTGCCCCGATTGTACCCTAAGATGCTTGACGCTCTGGACCAGTGGGCGGAGCGCCTGACATCAGAGCAGGTCCGGCGCGAGCGTGCGGAGGTGCAGGGTGCTACCTTGTACAGGGGCGTGCATGAGGTGGTGGGCATTGTGACTGAGCGCAGCCATGAGGCCGCAGCTTCAGTGGACGCGGCACTGCAGGGCAGCGAGGGTGTCTTTGACATCGGGGAGGTGCGGACGGAGGAGCAGCAGCGGGTTGCCGCCGCTAAAGTGCGGCAATTGGTGAAGCGCCATGATGCTGGAGGTGCACCTGCCCCGTCACACCTGCAGGTCAGCGACACAAGTCCATAGCTTTTGTGTGGCTGCCAGGCCTGCCCGCCAGGCCTGTGCACAGAAATGAATCAACGACACCATGCTCTTGAAAGCAACCACGCTTGAAAGGTAGTCCAGAAAAGTCCCGAAGCCACCAAGCTTGCAAGGCAATTCATCTTCCTGAATGACTGCCACTGACCGTTGTCCAGTTTGATGTGAGTGTGACAGTGATGCCTACAAGTAGAACATGTAGCAAAACAGTATTCTTCTACTGTACTGCACTTAGTATCTTGAGATATCCCATGTTGATTCTGGTCTTGCAGCATGGTCAAGAAGCACCTCGTTGCACTCCGTGAACAGGCGCGCAGCATGCGCTTGTTCAACTTCATGGATACAAGTTTAAACTTGAAGTCTGATCCCGGGCAGCGCCTCATGAGGTCGAGCAGCGCCTTCAATTTGCTTTATGACTGAACTTCGACCGTGGAACCTTACACATGGACCCTAACGTTGACGGCAAACTTTTGCCGAGTGGGGAGGTTCAACTGAAAAAGGGTGCTCAAAACGCGCTCAGTGTTCATTACGGAATTCCAATCAACGTCAACTTCCACACTGTGGTGACTTCAGTGATGCCATGCTTAGCGACATGCATGTGGGGGCATGCACCACCCCCATAAACCCTGCGATGTACAGGTGTGCGTCAATCAGTATAACATGGTAATATGCCAACATGCATGTTATGCGCCATGTATGGTCGGCACATACGATACGTTTTGTCGCAACCCTATCCAAACGGCACGTGTTAGTGCTCGCAGAGTGCAACAGCAACTTCCAGTTCAGCGCATTGGCAGTTTGCACCGCTCATGCATGACACACACATGCAGTTGACGGAAAGCGGTGCAACTTAAAGCAGATTCAGACACACGTTGCACCAAAAAGTTGTGGGCCACGTAACTGCCAAACAGGTGTCCTGCTCGGGTGACGATAACATGGCAGGCACTACCGAAGTCCCGTGCGGTCATGTTGAGGGTTGCCAAAACCGTAGGTTTTTGAAGTAGGCCTTAAAGTTACCGTACCGTAACCGTAATCGTATGCCGTACCTGTGACCGTACAACCGTAGTTACCGTGATAACCGTAATCGTCAAACCGTACTCCCAACCGTAAACCGTATGTGCCGTAAATAAATTATCGTTAACTATGCAATTATTGTGATAATAGTACGCCACATAATTGCGATAATAGTACGCCACATGGTCCACATTGCAAACGGTAACAGGCACAGATGACTACACGTGAGATGCTGCGTATTACGAGAATGAAACTTCAACTTGCTGCACATTTCTCACAGGCAACGTGAGCTAACTTATCAAATTGATGACAAGCAAGCATCGAGCACATTACCAAAGATCACGACATTCGATGTTGGCAATGAGGATGGGTACAGCTTACCGTACTATGATAATAGACAATACAATGTTGAAGATGCCATCATTGCAATTACATCATGCCTACCCAACCATGCTTGGTGTGGGCACTGTACAGCGCTTTGGAGCTTGCACCACCAGGGTAGAAAACGATCACATGAAGTGTGGGTCTGGTGCAGAGGCACGTGAAGAACCTAAAAGAAGCCAGGGTGTTTTCCTCGCTTTTGCTTTTGGAAGCGCCGAGGTCACGCACTTGAATTGTGTGTTGCTGCTGCCTCGTGTGCGCCCCTGCAGCTTGTCTTCACTGCTGTGAATGTGCTCAGTGTTAGTGCGCGCAGGGTTGCTGGCATATAAGTGCCTGTTGCACAACTCGCATTGCATGTACACCTCCCAGCTTATCCTCTGCTGGCGCAGAGGGTAACTTGAATTTCGTCCACTTGTTTTTTTTCGCGTGTGCTAGCACTGGCGGCTTGCTGACTGTGCCAGGCTGAGGTGATTGGCGCCACCGCTGTTACCACCACTGCCGCCGTCACACCTCCTGTGTGTGCATCCTCCACGTTGACGTCATAACGTCACCACGGTAAAAAAAAATGGTACCGAAAGAAAAATGGGTACGAAAGTTCGCCCGTAAATTCTACCGAAATTTAGGAACATACGATGCCATTTCAAACATACGGCATACAGTACGCCGCATATTTCCGTACCGTAAATTTACGATTTACGGATTTGGCAACCCTATTGGCAGGTATGCACTTGCTTTAGGTGCTGTGCGATCCAGGCCTGCATCAAATCACACGCTGCTGCATGCTCTTGTCACTGCGAATCCCCTCAGCTGTGGAAGAGTTCTTCCTTCGCCTACAAGACGCCAAGGAGGATGATGCCTGCCTTGTCCTACCTGAGGGTACCTACATCATGGGAGAGCAGGAACGGAACAGTAGTATCCTCATCAGGGAGACCTACCGTGAGCTGCAGACGTACATCACCCATGAGATGGCGGTCAAGGGCGCCAAGCGCATCATCATCACAGGCACCCCCGGCATCGGCAAGTCCTGCTATGCGTTCTACTGGATGTGGACGCTGCTCAAAGCGGGCAAGACGGTTCTCTACCAATGTGACTCGGACTTCTTTTTCATATAGGGAGGCTCTGTTGAGTGTGCAACAGGCCTTGAAGTCGCCAAAAATGCTGGCTTCTTCTTGGATCAAGACGCCTGGTTCCTGTGTGATCCCAAGAAGGACGAGCGCCCTGACAGGTATGCCTATCAATGTTTAAGAAGAGCGGTTGAGTGCAGTCGCATCAAAAACATGGCAGGCACAAACATTTGTAGTTTCATCAAATTGGTGCCAGGCAGCAAACATAGACAACGGACGGTGCCATCATGAAGCGCATGGTCATGATGCATCTGCAAATGAAAGTCTGGACCATGCACATTTATATTTACTGTAACACCACCGTGTGCGTCAACGTCACCGGCTGTGTCAATCACATCGTACCTACTGGAAGCACTGCCATCATCTCAATTGCACCGACATCATTGTCACACATCTTGCACAGCTGCAAGTTTATACATGAGGAACTATAACCTACCGTAGACAGTGGCGATCAAGACCTCCCCAGACAGCAGATTTTGGGCTCAATGCATCACATAAGATAGGGGAGCCCGTCTTATACCATGTACCCCCCGGCTCAGCGCCTCCGACACTCAGTTATGGATGTCGAACCGGCCCCCCCAAATACGCAATGCACAACCTTCATCACCTGAAGGTGGCTGGATATCTGGTAATGATGGTAAGGGCAAAAGAGCATTCATCAGTCTGTGCGCCATGTCATCGTGTGCATGTGCGCGGATGTTTTGCTCAACACATGCAGTGCTGGACCTCCTTGGTGCAATTCCCGCAGCAGTTTGAACGGCAGTGAGACTTATAGTGTTTGTGTTGTGGCCCATACACAGTGAGAGTCGGCTTGGAACTGGTTTTATGGTGGCCAAGCCTGACAGTTTGGTTGATGCTTAATGAGCAAAGTGCATGTGTGTACGCATGGGGGTCTTGTTCTATGCACCCCACGTCTTAGCGTTTCCTTGCCATTTTGATGCCGATGAAACTGGTACTACCCCCTCCCTTCAATCACCATGCCCTACCCACTGACCTCGTGGGGGTGTTAATTGCCATCGCCTGCGGTCAGCTGCATGTGCACCTATGCTGTATCAATTCTGTCAGCACGAGCGCCGTTAGCCTCACTAGTGGTTGAGATTGCATCGTACTGCCTGTGGCAGCGGTAGGCAGAAGTGTGCAAAAACGCATGTTGAGCACTGTGGCAACAGTTGAAGTTTAAGTTGAACTTCAAGTTGTGGTTGAAGTTTGACAAGTGTTGAGGTTGAGGTTGTGCAATGTTCAACACACTCCCACTTGAGGTTGAGATGGATGCTCAGCGGGCCGCGCTGAGCAATGCTGCATGCATGTCTATCTGGTTAATAATCACTGAACACCCAAAATCATGGAATGAAGACTTCTTCTTGTTCAGCCACGGAGCTTGCTTGGATCGTGGTCATGACTTGACAGCACACTTCTTGGGCCAAGGCCACATTTGGTGACCGGAGTTTGCGGATCTGGACGCTACGTCCTGGGGCACGCCACGCCCGCAGACAAAGGTTCCTCGGGTGTTCCCTGCTGACAGGGGCCCGGACTTCACAAGTGGCAGGGACAGGACGGCATCCAGGACCGTTCGGACCTTCTTCCTGTCAGCCTCGGCGCACCGAGGTCTGCTTTCTGGCGCACGCACTTCTTTTTGAGGTGTTTGCGATCGTATCGTCAGCCGGACGGTACTGGGGAGGACCCCAGCCCGCCAGACCGCCAGTTTAAGGGCTGCTGACAGCCTACGTGGTAGTTTGGTTCATTGGGCAACAGCAAACTTTCTACAGGCATCCGTGGGCTTCGCAGCAGCCTACGCATCGCCATCGCACGCAGTTCAACTTTTCCGGTGGGCAGTTACACATCGATCGCGCAGAGTTTTGCAGGGCGGTGTGTGTGTGGCGTACGCACAGGATTTGAAGGATTAGCGTGGCAACCTTCATCTACAGGCATTCGTGGGCTCGCATCACGCCTTCGTCGCCATTTCTCGCACACAGTTCAACTTCCGGTGGCAGTTACACGTCGAACGCGCAGAGTTTTGCAGGGCGGTGTGTGACGCACAGGACTGGGGGATTGGCGTGCGGTGCTTTGGAGCTGGTGGGAGCCTTGCGGGTCATCTGGGCGGCTTTGGCGCTCGGGTGAGCAGTGGGGCTGGCGCTTGGTGGAAAAACAGGAGGACGGGATAATTGGTTGGCGCTGAGGAGCGATTGCGAGCAGCGCTGGCATGGCGTTGAGGCAGCGGCCCAGTACATCGGTACGGCATCTAGCGTGCTTCTCGATTGTCGCAGCTGGCCTGCTCGCACGATCGCGGCGTACTTCTGTGGCCTCATGTTGCAGTTTTCGCTTCGTTGCTACTTTTCGAGGCGTATTCTGCGTGTTTGCCGAGGTCGCACGGTTGCGTGCTCTGGCAAACTGCTAGTTTGACGGTATTGGGATATTGCCTATTTCGGAGCTTGGTATCCTACGGCCTGGTGGGATTCGTAACGTGCGGAATCGATTTTCTACAGCCAGTTTTCTTGCGGGGCAGCGCTGCCACCTGGCTGCCTCAAGCACTACACCTGGTGGGCGACATTGCGCGTGCTCATTGGTGTCACTGGCTTAGTGGTCACACGTACTGCAGCTCTACACCGCCTACGGCGCTGGGGGGGGGGTGCTGCAGGCGTCTGGTGCAGGACCTTGGCATACAAACTGGCTCGGCAACGGCGTATCAGCTTGCTTGACTCTCGTCTATTGAGCTCAGTGATCATCGGATGATCGAGACAATCATGGTGAGCTCATTCGGCAACGATGTTGAGAGCGCATGACATGCCAGCTTCGGTGAGACCAAGGGGAGATGATGTACAGTCATGGCGGAACTTCGGCATGCTCAGTAACGTGTCGAAAAACTTGAGGCCACCAATGACAACATCACGTACAGATGCCGTCGAAGCTACTTTGCCGTGCCTCAGTTCTACGCGCGGTGCAGTCGAGCTGGATGGGTCAGGTGCAAGTGAGCAACCACGCTGGACGGCAGCCACAGCAGCAGCACACCAGCCTGACGCTCTTGCGAAGGAGCTCAGGGACTTCAATCAGGTGTATGGTTCGTTCGTCTCGGAGCATCCGCACCCAACTGACGTGCCGGATTATTGGTTGGTGCCGCCGGCCTCGGTCACCAGCGGTTGTATGGTGTCAACGTGGGAGCCCCGAGACGAGCTAGACTGCTGCGCGTCCTTCACCGACGATGATGAGGTCCTATGCACGGCCTACGAGCGGGTCGTGTGGACGGTGGCTGGGGTTCATCCTGATTCCGGTCGAGTCACGCTGGTTTGTGGCGGCGGCGCAGGTCCTAATGATGAGGTCCGTCCCAACAAGGACTTCGAGGCGGTGGATTGGAAGGAGGCATGGATAACTGGCGAGGTCAGTCCATGGGCGCCTCAGGTTGGTGAGGTGGTCCTGTACTACAGCAGCAGTTACGCAGACAAGAAGGCGATGCCCTCTATTGCGCAGGTCACAGGTCATGCACAGCCAGTGTCACATCCGTTCTCGAAGGTGACTGATATGGTGCGTATCTGGCACCCTCGGCTCGGCAGGGAAGTGGAGATACCGGCTTGGCAGCTAGCGCCTTGTTGGTTGCCTCGTAACACTCGTCTGCTGGCATGCTGTGGACTTCCGGGGGTCACCACCGGCGATATTACGATGCTGGTGGAGGTGGAATGCTCGTTTGATGGCCAGGCGCGTCTGCGAGACATTCGTGATGGTTATGGCGGAGTACTTGTACGTCCCATCATCAACGGCAAAAGACAGCCAGCAGTCATGCTTGCGTGGCATAAGCTACAGCCACTGGGGCGCAGTGTATCATCCTTCTGCACCCTACCTCCTGACCGGGCGCTGACGGACTCATACGTAATGGCCCCAACAGATGTCGAGGAGTGGGCTAGGCCGCTGGTGTACGCGTCTTCTCCCTCCTTGCTGGACTGCGCATACACATGCAACACATCCAGTCCACTGCGCGCGTGTTTGAGCTCTGATGGCTATCGGGTTTCCTCGCACCGCCCCAAGAAAGGCCTTCAAGGGTTGCAGATGCAGCCCTCAGTGCTCCAGCGCAGCTCGTATGCAGGCTATGCGCCGGCTGTGGCAGGCGGTGAGACGCGCAGTCAGTGCAGCGGGGTAGGGGATGGCGCAGCCGGCAAGTCTCTGCGGGTGCCGATGTGCTCGGCGGTCCAGGTTTGCTCTGGGCCAGGTGACTCCAGCGCGCATGGGAGGCTGCGTGCAGATGGCGATCATGCACGTGCAATCACTGGCGGTGCTTTATTGACAGCGGTGGCTCGTCAGGGCAGCAGTGCCAACAGAGGTACCACGCCTACCACCCGCAATTGCAACATGGCCTCAACAGTCATAGGCGGTGACGCGGACAGCGGCGCACAAGCGAGTACGCTCAGCATCGGTGGGGGCGGCGCTCAGTTGCATGTCGATGGCGGTGGTCGCGTTGGCGACGCGAGGCGAACAAGTGCTCCAACGACAACTGCTCCAGCGGCAACAGAGACGCGTGTTTTGGCCAGAACGCAGGCGCCGGCATGTGTTCCAGCCACAGTGCAGGCGGGTGCAGCTGCAGCACAAGCAGATGCAATGGAGGCTGTTGCGGAGCACGGGGTCGGAAGGATGGAATCTGCTGGAGGAGAGATCTCATCAGGTACCCTGTCGGCTGCAGAACGTCTGCCTGCCACTGCGAGGTCTGCAGCAACTGGTGACGGCTTGCTCATTGCTGCATCAGCATCAACATCAGTGTCAGGTAGTGACGCTGCTGAGCTGCAGTCTCTCAGCCATGTTGCCATTGGAAAGGGCATCATCCTTGCTGGGCTGCCGGTACCACAAGTAGCTGATGGCAGCAGCAGGGGGCGTTGGGAAGACAGAACACCAGTGGGCAGTGGTGCATGTGCTGCTTGTGGACGTGGCAGCGATGCACGGAACCCACAGGCAATCAGTAACGTTGGTGTCAGTGCGCCTCCGCTGGTCACGGGCGTCGATGGCAGTGTTCAGGGCTCGGGTACAACATCTTCGCCGACGACACTGTGCGAACCTGCATTGGGCGCACCTCAGCAACACATGCCTCAGGCAGAGGTGATGTCAACAGCAGCTCAGGCGGGAGTAACGGCAGCACAGGCTGGTGCGAGTGGAGCGGTCGCAAAGCGTAGAAGTCAGGGCAACGACACGGCATTTGCGGAGGTGGCACTTTAGTCAGCGGTACCACAGGGCAAGGACACGGAATGTGCTGCCGTGGCACATCAGTCAGGTACTCTGTCGCCTGCACTAGTATCGCTGTCCCTGCCTGCAGAAACCTCAGCTAGTACTGCAGATACGGGATCGGCTCATGGCATCTTGTCTGCCGGCGCGCTAGCACTGCTGTCAGCAACACGCACTGGTGACGCGGGCACTGGATTGCAGTCTCGGAGCCATGCTGCTGTGGAAGGCGACAGCACCCTGGGCATTGTTGTGCCAGCGCGGCTGGAATTCGATGTTGGCAGCAGCGCACGAGGCTCAGCAAAACTGATTGCTTGCCGGCATGGCAGCACTTCACCGAGCTCAGCACGGGCTGGTGTTTGCAACAGCGGCGCACCGGGCCAAGTGCAAACGACAGGTGTTCTCGTCGGCTGCTCACTCAGGCTCCACATAGCAATGGCGACAGCTGGTCCAAATGGCTGTGCGCCGGATGCAGTGGTGCTGCCTGAAGATCGAGGCAGCAGTGCTCAGTGTTCTGCAGGGGTTGCAGGTGCCGCGTGTGAGATCAGTAGCATGTCGCAGAGTCCGTGGCAGGACATGGACGGCAGTGTTCTGCAGCAGCTGTCAGAGGCGTTGATCAACAGTTCTGCTGGCAGTGCTCGTCGCCCAACTCCGCCGGCGGAGGGTCATGGAAGCATACTTCTATCCACGTGCTCTGAGCAACACACAGGCTCTACGGATTCACCTGGCGGTCATGGACAGAGGACAATGCAGCTGATCTCAAAGCCACCTGTTCATTGCAGCAGTGCTCACAGCTCCATGCAGTTCTTGGACACTGTTGGTGGCCATGGCAGCGATACCCTCAGCTTGGCACCACAGATCGCTAGTCAGCATGGATACTGCCCTTGGACCTCAGCATCGGAGGCTAGTTGTGGCGGCAACTTATCGGACTTCACATCGACAGACAGGAGCAATGATGGCAGCGCTGGCGTCTCAACTCAGCTGTCTGCCGGTCATCACAGCAGTGGACAAGACATTCAGCTTGCTCCATCTATGAGTCCTTTCGGAGGCGGGTACAGCTGTGAACAGTGCTCAGTGCTGCAGACAGATGAGTTTGGCAGCGGCAACGAGGGCTGTGTGCGGGTTGGAAGAGTCGGCACTAGTCTCAACGACGAGGCCCTGGGACACGAAGCAACAGTACCTACGGCGACTAGGCCAATGACGGGTGACAGCACCATGGATAACGTCACACAGTCTGCTTACAGCGGTAGTGGCAATGGCGGCACAACACAGTCGTCCCAGGGCCACGAAGCAACAGTACCTACGGCGACTAGGCCAATGACGGGTGACAGCACCACGGATAACGTCACACAGTCTGCTTACAGCGGTAGTGGCAATGGCGGCACAACACAGTCGTCTGCGCCTCTTTGTGGTGGTCATGTCGGCGTTCAGCCGTGTTCTGCAAAGGGTGCAGGCGCTGCTTGCAAGCATGGCAACACCGCATGCAGCTGCCCAGCACTATGGGCTACTAGTTCTGCCTGCAGTACACCTGCCTCAGCGCTGCTGACTGGACCTTGCGGCAGTAGTGCACAGTGTTCAGCAAGGGTTGCAGGTGTTGCTTGCAGGCATGGCAGCGACACACACAGCTCAGTGCCACTGTGTCTTGGCTCGGACGGCAGTGTTCCGCCCACAGCGCCGCTGCTCGATCGTCCTTTCGGCACAACTCAGCAATCAACTCCGCTGCTGGACACACATGGCAGCAATACCCAGGGCCTAGTGCATTTGTCAGGTTGTGCAGGTGGACCTCCATGTTCTGGGCGCTCCTCAGCACTGTCCTGCGCGACTGATGGCGGTGGTGCTCCGGGCTCGACACAGTGTTCGGACATGGCTGATGGTCAAGGGGGCAGCGTCCCCGACACAACACCGCTGACTATCGGCGAGCGCGGGGGCCATGCACAGAGCTCAGAGACGCCGACGGGTCTTTGCAGCAGAACACTACGGCCAACGTCATTCAGCCTGGTCAACGGCGTCGATGACATTGCTCAGAGCCTTTTGCAGTGTGCTAAAGTGATTGGTGGTCGCCGCGACGCAACGCACAGCACAGCGGCACTTTCTGGCGGTCAAGGGCATGATACACAGGTTTTGGCGGTGGCCGTAGGGGCTGCTGGAGAACTTGGCGTCCACAGGCGGGAAGTGAGGCCATTCACTGGGACTGATGAGAGTAGCACAGTGTCAACTCAGGGCTTGGTACAGACTGCCGGCATTGCTGACGGTGACAGAATAGCTTGCAGTTCAGAGCAGCTATCTGATCACATATGCAATGCGAGAAGCTCAGCCGCAACCATAGGCGCCAACATACAAAGCTCAGTGCCGCGGACAGAGGGAATCAGCAGCAGTGCTCACGGCTTTGCACAGTATGCTGACGCCGGTGGTGGCAATGGCGACGGGGTAGCTGGTTTAGCATTGCTGCCTGCTGGCGACACGGGCGCGGAAAACTCAACGCAGTTGGCAGGCAATGGTGGTGGTCGTGGCGCTATCAGCCCATCACGGAGCCCAACAGTACCATCTGCTGGTAGCAGCATTACAGACAGTACCCCGCAACCCGCCATCAGTAGTCATGATACGGCGCATGGCTCAGCGCCGCTTTGTGATGGACATGGCCGTGTCATTCAGGTGTGCACATGCGCAGCCGTGGATGGTGTCGCAGAACGGTGCGACTGCCACACACAGACTCTAAGCTCGGAGCCGCCGATGGAGAGTGCTGGCAGCAATGCTCAAGGCCTGGCAAAGTCTGCTGGCGCCAGCGGCAATCATGGCGACGGGACTTGTGGCTCAGGGCCTCTGTCTACACAAAGCTGCGCACAGTCAGCTGTCGATGGAGGTGACGGTGGTGTTGGGTCCCATAGCTCAGTGCCGCTATCTGTTTCTTTCGATGGCGGTACACATGACAGTGGTGTCATCAGCACTGCGCACGGCTTTGCGCTGACTTCAGGTGTGACAGGTGCTGGGCAATACAGCAGCTTCCACAGCGCACAGAGCTTGGTATCGCAGGCTGGAACCGCTAGCAACGGCACAGCCAACGCAATAACGCTCAGCCTGGTCGGTGGCCATGCCGGCAATCTACAGGGCTCTCATGCTGCACAGGCGATAACGGGTCATGATGGTACCTTGCAGCCAATGGGCATGGGCTCAGGCCCGACTAAGGGGGTTGAGCAATCCCGAATGGGGGGGTGCTCTACTCTCCTGCTGAAGGCGGCGAGCAACGTAGTGCAGGATCTACACACAGGTGCACTGCTTGAGCAGCAGGCCATTAGCTCCCACCCGCCCTCCCGCCCTGGCTGCTGTGTTGGCACGCTCTCTTCTTCGCTCTCGAGCGTGGGGGGGGGAGATATCGGCAATGATGACACAGCAGCATCGGCTGGCACTGGCAACGGCGACCTCTTGCTGCAGCAGCGGGTGCGTACAGCCTTACAGTATCAGCGACCGCATCTGTCAAACGAGGCTACAGGTACAACATATGCGATCGGCCATCATACTGGCCACTTGCTGCGCCAGCAACAACGGTTGGTGGCAGCTGGTCATTCTGGTGGTGACACGGCGGCATGGGTTTCAGACAGTGGGTACCGCAAGGGCGGCCCTCGACATCAGCCAGACAGCACAACTCGGTCTGCGGACTGGCAAATTACTGCCGCATCAGGCACACAAGGCTCTGCAACAGCAACGCCCAGCACTGCCGAATCAACAGCAAGCGTCCGCAATGCAGCAGCTGCGGTCAGCACCGGTCCAGCGTTTATCACCAGCGCAGCACCAGCATCAGCGGCAGCTCCTCCTCGCAGCACCACAGCAACAGCAGTGCTCTGTTCTGACAGGCGGCATTTGTTTTCATCAGGCACTGTGTCCTAAAGTGCAATGGGCAGGCTCACCAACACCAACGCACATGGTTGCAGGGCCCAGAACAGAGGAGGCCGCTCTTGTGCCCGCTAATGGCATTGATGACACCTCTGTGCCGTTCGACCCAGGGATCTGTAGCAAGGTATATGCAACAGTCCCTGCTGCCATGGGCGTCTCTTCGAAACCGCCTGCAACGCGCATCAGCAACAGTCTCTCGAGAGATGCAGGACTCAACGGCGAGGTGCAGCTGCGCTCATTGCCTCTAACAGTTCAACGCTGCACGGAGTGCACACCTGTCACGTTGCTCAGCAGCACCAGCAGCAACACAGGGACAGGAGTTGCATCATGCCACAGCAGTGAAGGCTCTGCATCGTTCGGAGAGGTTGGAAGCAACTGTGGCGTCTTAGCACCCTTGACAGCAGCGCCCAACAGCCATGATCCTATCGCGGCGGTCAGTAACATGGTGATTGCCACGGCTTCTCCTGGACTTGTGTACAGCAGTGAAGGTGGCACAGCAGTGTCCATCAGCACCAGCAACGAGCAACGCTCAATCGCTGGGAGCCCTTCGGCAGTTGAGTGCAACATGGAGGCAGTTCAGCTTGTTGCAGTGATGAGTACAGCTGGCGCATGTCGGTTGGCGGAGGCCGTGCGACGCAAGGCAATGGTGCTCGTACAGCAAGGCACTGCAAGAGCTGGGATCACGGCTTCTACGCGATGCACAGCACTAGTGCCTGCGCAGCATAGTCCGATGACAGGGCGTACAGCAATGACGGCACGCAGCATTGACCCCGGAGAGGAAGCCGCACGCAACAACGGCAGCTATACGGGGCATACAAGCGGCGAGGATGAGACGCACACTGTTGGCAGCTGTGTCGCAATATGCGACAACGGAGGCAAGGCATACAGCTGTGCTGTGCTGCGCGGCGATGAGGTCAGGACACACGATGTGGTTGTGTCACGCGGCGGGGAGAAAGCTGTACGGCCGATGGCGCACACCGCAGTTATGCGGCAGAAGGCACATGGTGATGTGGTGGCGCGTGGCTTCGAGGACAAGGAGCCTAACGCGACAGGGAAAGTCGGCGGCAGTAGCGGAGTACAAGCGGTGCCACGGAGAGCAATGATGCGCACACCGGCGTACGCATCGAGGGCTAGAGCTCGGGCGACAGTCGCCACTGAGGAGGTTGTGGTGTCCAGCAATCGGGCTCACGTGCGCAGGTGGCGGCTCACTGCGGACCTGGTGGGTTGCTCACACCGCATTGGGGCAGCTGGCAGCAGGCAGAACTTGGCGGAGTGCCCGAGGAGGAGATTGCTCTCAGCTGACACTACAATTGTGGTTCGGCAAGCAGACCCGTTGCTGGCGGCGATAGTAGCACACCTCAAGGGCGGCGTGATGCTGCTGTCCTCACTACGCAGTTCAGGGAGGTGCATGCGGCCAAGTGTCATGGCTATCATGTGCTGACCGGAGGGTCATACGGGTGAGTGGAGCTCAGTACCGCCGACGCCCGAGGCGGCAAGGAGAGAAGGCGGTGCCGGAGGAGGACAGCCTGAGGTGTTGAGGGGTGGTTGTGCCTCAGACACTTGTAGGAGCCGTTGGCGTACAACAGTTGTTGTTTTGACCGCGAGTCCAGCAAGGTTGCTTGACGCTACTAGTAGAGCAAGAGATGACACGTGAGTTACAGTGTCGCATGCCTGGCGTGCAAGCTATGGCGGCAAGGCAACATGCCGGAGCGTGGCCTTGGCGGGGAGGAAGTGAGGAGCCCATCTCGGTCATGGGGGGGTAGATATTGTTCGGCCGTTTTCAACTGTATCCGCGGGTAGCAGGAGCATATATGTACACTGTTGTTTTCTTCGGCTATCTGGCTCGGTGGTGGGGGCAATCGGATGTCAGGGCTCACATTAGTGTAGGCGGCACGGCGTCTGGCAGAAGAAGTTGTCGTTACGCGATACGGAGTGCCGTAGATTCTCTGACTGCTTACCTGTAGTCGCTATGGGCATCAAGCGGGTTTTCAAATGTGCAAGAGGGCACAGAGTGTAGCTTAGCAATGTCTGGCCACACACCCGTTTCACGCGGCCAAGTGCAGGAGGATGTCGTCATCGTGCAGTTAACGCGCCTGGATTCTCTGGCTGCTGGTTGCTCAGCGTCTGGAGCGAGACCGGGTTTGGGGGTACCAAGAGGTTGGTCGCGACCCTTAGCGTGGTGCGACGGACGACACAACTGGGCTGCCACCCCAGCCTAGAACATGGGGGGGTGTGTTGTTTGTGCGCGTTTGCGCGGGCGCAGTGTGTTGGCACCGGCCATTGTGCTGTATGCGTTTTCTGCTTCTTTTTTGCAGCAAGATACTAGGTGTAACGGATTGTTGGCACGTGATGTGAGGACATCCAGTGATGGCATAGCACATGCGTATTGCTTGTACCGCTGCAGGTTGTGCATGGATGCAGAGAGCACCATGCAGGGGGGGTATGTGGCAGCGGTAGGCAGAAGTGTGCAAAAATGCATGTTGAGCACTGTGGCAACAGTTGAAGTTGAAGTTGAACTTCACGTTGAAGTTGAAATTTGACAAGTGTTGAGGTTGATGTTGTGCAATGTTCAACACACTCCCACTTGAGGTTGAGACTGGTCTGGAGTGGATGCTCAGCGGGCCACGCTGAGCAATGCTGCATGATGCATGTCTATCTGGTTAATAATCACTGAACACCCAAAATCATGGAATGAAGACTTCTTCTTGTTCAGCCACGGAGCTTGCTTGGATCGCTGTCATGACTTGACAGCACACTTCTTGGGCCCAAGGCCACACTGCCCCTTCTCGCCTGTATCTGTCACTGGCTGGACAGGAGCTTCCCAGGTAAGACCCTTGCCTTCGTGGCGCCAGGCGCTACACGCTTCAATGAGATGATGAAGGCTGCCAAGTCCATGAAGGTCGTCATGCCGCTGTGGGACTTGCCTGAGCTGGAGCAGTGCAGGTGCCGTCTGGTCCCCGACGTTGGGCGGGACCTCTTGCATCAGCTGTACAACACTTGGGGCGGGGTGCCTCGTCATGTGCTCGAGTTTGCGCTTGAGGACAGTCACCAGGCATCACTAATGGAGGCCATTACAAACTGCGTTGAGCAAGGTCCACAAGCTGTGAAAACAAGAGCTGCAGAAGGGTTGGGCGGCGGGGAAAACCCTTGCGATAGGGTCCTGCAGACTGTGACATCGGACTTCATACACACGAGTGTGACGTGGGCATCGCAGTACATGTTTGATAGGTTCTGTGAACTTATTGATGAGGGCATGCGTGCAGACCTTCATGCTATGCTGTCAGATGCAGCCCACAATCCCAACCTTTCTCTGCTTCGCAGCCTGGTGTATGAACCCTACGTACACCAGCAGATGTGTGCAGGGAGGGAGTTGCAGTACTGTGTGTCAGGTGTGCCTGAGCAAAGCACTTGCAGCATCACCTTCAAGTTTGAGAACAGCGTCGAGTACACAAGTCTGAAGTACTTCGATGGCGAGGAGGTGAAGCCTGGCGTGTATTACAGGCGGCACGCCAACAATCATGCATCGATAGATTCATTTGCCAAGATTGACGGCAAGCTGTACTTGTTTCAGATCACCGTAGGAGACACTCACAACGTCAAGCGTGAACGCGTGCAGGATATTCTCAATGTGGTGCACAGCAAGAGTCGCCCATTCCCACCGTTTGTGCTTGCATTCATAGTGCCATCTGACTGTTTTGAAACGTATGCGAGCACTCCGCAGGAGCTTGAGAATGCGAATGGGACCATCTCCAAGCAAGGCTTTCTCAACTGCGAGCAGTGGGCGATTGAACTGCGAGTGCAATGAATGACATCTTTTGGCAACAGCTCGCGGACTTTCAGATGCTTGTATACCTTTGACACACTATGGCATGTCAACGCGCTTGTGTATGAGTGTGGTCCCTTTGCACATGGCCTGGTCTGCGTTGCTGCCCGGCACTGTACTGACGGTCACTTTCTGCAGCCAAATGCCGCAGAGCCCGCCCACAGCATCTCTTTACTGCCTTTCAGATGCACTTACATTAAGTTCTTGGCTTTCAGGTGCATACATGCAATCATCAAGATATCACCATGAAACTTATGCAGTCAGGAGTATGTGTGTTGCGCATCCGCAGGCTGCCCTTGCGTGCGCATGACAGTTGTTTTGGGGCACGTCGGATCATTCATTGCACGTCTCTATATGCGAGTTGCGAGCTTCTGGCTGCACAAAAAAAGTTGTCGAAAAGCGATCTTGTGGCGCTTGCTTGAAAAAAGCGTCAACAGCGTGCAGCAGACTACCACAATTGCACATCTGCTCAGCTTCTAACAGATGGGCAAAATTGCAATCATTACACATCGAGGCTGGGCAAAGCGATCCCCTGCCTGGGCTAGCAGCTGCATGCCCCACGTGCCACCTTGGGCCACATTGGTTTGCTGAATGCTGCATGTCTGCCTCCGGCTGAGACTGTGCCAGATGTGACCTGCACCCCCGAACCATCGCCCCCTCCTCTGTGCCCCCTGCTGGTTCCTGGTTTTAGCTCCACTTTGTGCCAAAATTGCCGAAGACTTTGACCACTGCCTTGCCTGCTCTTAGCGCTTCTTTGGTGGCTGATGCCACTGCGTCATTGACGCTTTTGCGAGAGCACGGTGCGCAAGAAGTTGTGATAGCTGATGACCACCAGGTGTACAGTCGCAGCATTTGCGCTGCCAGTTGGAGCCCTTGTCGTTACACTCACAGTACATGGCTGCCACAGCGGCCTCTGCTCGGAGGCATTGCACCGCGTTGTCAAATTTCAGCGAAAAGTCATAACGTGTTAGCGGCTAAACCCTAGTAGTTGTTGAAGTTCACCCTTACTTAAGTAACTTCAACATGAGCCAAACTCTGAACCCTAGCCGGTAACACTGCACGGTAATAGGATTCCGGCTGTTACCGCGTACGCACGTACGTACATACCCAAAAGTGCCGGTATCAACAACGCTGATCAGCAGGCATGCATTACCCAGGACATAGCAGTTATGCAGAGACAGTGCAGCATTGTGATGTGTATGAAAGGATATGGGCGGTGCAGCAAATAGCAAGATATACAGCAATTCAATTTGCCTTTTGAGAGCGTATGGCGTAGCAGTGAGCAGGCCATGGCAGCACAATGCAACGCATCACGACGCACTCATGACTTCCTTGGAATACAAACGGTGATAGAACTCCTTTGCCAACCCTAAGACATGCGGACTCTCGATCAACTTGCAATCTGCATGTGATAGCAGCCCAACTTCCGCGCTATTTTGTGTTTGAGTGGGCGTGGAAGAGGCAGCTGTGGCAGCGGCTTGAGGTACGGTCGCCGCCGCAGCGGCCGCCACGGCGTCAGGCGCAATGCCAGGTGTGTGCGGGGCTGACTCAGTGTCTCCGTGACGGCAGTTGCGGCGTAAATCGCTTGCACCGCAACGGGGAGCGTCGCCGCTGCGGCATCGCAACGGGGAGCGTCGACGCTGCGGCCATCGCATCTGCTGCCCACCGTAGCAACGATGCTGGGAGCTGCTCGGCCACAGCTGTGCGTGACTTTTCGCCACCGTACTCAACCCGCACCAGCCCAGACCCCAGCCCTAGCCCCACGTCTAGGTTACCGTAGCCGTATATCTAGGGTTACAGATGAGATCATTGCCTTCACATCATGATGCCTCGTCACTGCTATGCTGCAGCATCAACTATGACCACAGCATACTACGCCCCTCGCTCTAATGATGATGTGGAAGACACCCAGCAAGCAGGGATGCGCAAAAAACATTTTGAGCAGCGCGCTGGCCCATAGCAGCAAGGGTAAACGCGCCATCGACCTTATGGCCTGTTGCCCTTTCAGAGGGTATGCAGTTCCATAGGGTGTGCTTCAAGAGGCCTTCGAGCCCCCAATGCAAGGCCTCGACCTTCCGGAGGGACATGCAGTGTTCAGATGCACAGACCTTTCACACACGGACACAGGGCTTTGCCGCAACAAGCAAGTGCAGCACAAGCAGCACGGGGACGTGGCCAGCACATGCATACGATGTGCGCATGAAAACAGGTGTGTGCAGTCAGCGACAGACCTTGTCATACCTTGGCAAGGCCTCCAGGAAGACCTTATATGAGCCCTGCAAGGCCTCACACAACCCCTTGTAACCCCCCCCCCTTGCCCACCTGTAGCATGCGGAATGCAGCTGCTTGCATTGAACATGTGTCATTCATGCGTGATCGATTGTAGCTGTACAGAGACACGAAATACCTACCTCAAGCTACTTGCTGCTGCGCTTGCTTTTGCGGCCTGTCGTGCTGCAGCCCTGCTTGCGACTGCCCTTCTTCGTGCTGCCGCGCTTTGCAACCTTAATTTTGGTTGCAACCTGCATCCTGGTTTTCTTCTTGGCGGCGCGAGCCCGTGCTGCCTCGAACACTACTACTGGCAGCGGCACGTAGCGCGCCTGGGACAGGGCTGCGATGACAGGGGCGACCTTTGCCCACTACCTGTCGTATGGAGTCACGGTCATTTTGCCTCTGCAAAATGTAATACTTCTATGCTTCATGGCCTTCGTGCATGCCTTGCCGTGGTATCTGTACAATTTGTGGAAGTTCCGCCAGCCATGCCTCTCCATGTCTGCAATTGACCGTTTGGTCCAGTCGCACTTGGCCCAGTTTTTGCCAACTCCATCGTGTGTGCCTTTGCGGTCATACATGGCAACCTTACGAGGCCAGACACGTGCCACCACCCGCTCTTTGAAGCGAGTCACTAAGCTTGCACGAAGTGCCTGTGGCTGCTCCACAGGAGTAAGCCCTGAGACAAAGAGTACCAATGGGTGCAGTCAGTGAGCCTCAGGGTGAAGAGGGTGAGCACGAGCTGATATGATGCTGTAAACAGCATGAGGTTAAATCCGTACAGACAGGCATGCCCGTTGCAGAGACTCCTGCAATGATGCACCTATGATTCATACGCCCAGCACTGGTGTCAATGCCTTGATTGGTACAAGCTGGCCAATCAGTAGCTTCCAGTAGTAAACGCTGCAAGAAGGGTTACTGCAAATGCTTGGGGAAAGTTCACACTGAGTTTGGTATTTACTCTTACCAGCAGCGGCAGGCGCAGCAGCAGCAGGTGCGGCAGCCTGAGTTAGGGACCCTGGTACAATGGCAGCTTTCTTGACGGCCCGTGGCCTGCTCCCAGCAGTTGCTGCCTTTGGGCACTTGGGAGCAGCAGGCAGTGCTGCAGAGCAGAAGCCAAGCGCACAATCATGCAGGTGATGATCAGCGCTATGCTCAGCTTCCACGCTGTGTGTATATTGCCTCCAGTACAATTTAAGGTGATGGTGATGGCGATGTGATTAGTACAGGCGGTGGCTGTGCGCATCCACCATCGGTACATGTACACGAAGCGCAGATGGTGGTCGTAAACCAGAGAGCATCAAAGGCGATCCAATGCGCAGAGAGCGGCAGGCCTCCTGGGAGGGTTCGGCTGCCCGTGTTGTGCTAGATATGATGGCGCTGCACCCAGACATGCCATGGGATGCCCCATTACCTGCACAGGGGGTATCAAGATAGTCTCATGTAAGGAGGCCACGGCGGCCCTACGGAGCATGCTTTGAGCACAGGGGTGACAGGACAGCCTGAGGAGTATACTCTACATTCAAAGCGCTATGGAGGTGCAACAGAAATTTCGGCAGCCGGTGCATCTGCCTTCATTTCTGTTGCACCCCCAACGGGCAGCATCATGAGCACAAATCTTGGTAAAGGCATCTACTCTGACCTGCACAACGCGCGGCTCGTGCTGCTCAAGGTCAGTCTCCGTCGTTGCTCATTGCGTCTATCCATCATGAACTTGACGCAATTGGGCGTCGAACTGAGGCTTGCGCCACTGCTACCCACAATACCCAAAACACACAGTGGTACCGGTTTTCTGGCGTCGCTGCTGAGCTCGTGACTTGCCTGTTTTGTCAATCGCAGCCGCTGGCATCTGTCTTTTCGGATATGCTCGCTTCCGCTTCCCTCCCGTACTGCCGCCGAAATCCAACGGTTCAATCACTACCAATGTTGGATCAGTAGCAGGAGCGCCAGCAGCAGCAGCAGCAGCAGCAGCAGCAGCAGCAGCAGCAGCAGCAGCAGCAGCAGCAGCAGCAGCAGCAGCAGCAGCAGCAGCAGCAGCAGCACGCTTCCGCGTCTTCCCTGTGCAGCCGGTGACAGCAGTACTTCTGTTAGATGTGCAGCTATACATGGTGACATGAACATGTTCCTATGTATAGTGGCTGTGACCTACACATGCAGCTAACAGGCACACCCATTCTCTGTGGCGCCAACGGCAGCAGGACAGCTATGAGATTGAGCTTCCAGCACCACCTGCAAGGCCAACACTTTCTTAATACCCCGGCAACACAAATCCGGGTTGTTTATTTATTTATATGCAGTTACAAACCAAAAGTAACATGTACCTACTACAGCACAGTATGGACATACAGTAGCGGTATCTCCAGCATGCAGGCTGCATCAGTTTGTAATTCGCTGTGTCACTGTGCATGCCCGTGGTGCAGTTTGCTGAGACCATCATGAAATAAGTGTCGGCAGCACCAAATGCTGACGAGCACAGCTGGTGCAGAGCAATTGTAAAGTGGGGCACCTTGGATTGCTGGATGGCTCCGCACACACCCACTGATGTCATCGTTGCAGAATATTTATTCAGCTGATCAGGACCTGTCATTCACACCCACCTTGCAGCATTGCACATTGCTGCTGTGACGCCAGCAGCTTGCCTTCCAGGTCGCTCATGGTGGCTGCAAGAGGTTCTTGCTGCGTGCGTGTCGCAAAAAAGAAAGGATGTTGATTGTAAACAAAAGTAAGTGTGAGCTTGTGGATCGTGTGCAGCCCAGATAGCTAGTACCTGCCTGGCACGCTCAGCTTTTCCCTTCAAAAAAAGCCACTGGCATCTAACAAACCATGAACTGATCTTAAGCAGTGCAACGTAGAGTTCGCACAAGGCACGATGAAGACTTTTGCAGAGCAGCTTTGAAACTGAGACTCATCACTTGGCACATCGGTGACCTTGTATAATGTTCGCATAATACTTTACAAAATATGTTGCTGTGCTGTTCTTGAAAGCTGCCAGGGGCCTCAAGAACATGCGAGGCACAGGCCAGAAATCAGTTGAGCCGCTGCAGCACTGGCCTGTGCCTTGAGTGCGGCGTGTTCAACAGCGCCTGCTTGCAGCTTGTTGTTTTGCTCTTGCACCTGAGGAATGGCACAAACAAACGCAGGGGCATCCGACAACGTATGGATAACGTTGGCGCAGCCGACACCGTATTGTTAACCTTGCAGGCTTGGACGTCAGCAACGACATGTGAGTTGTGCATTGACAACTTGCCAGAAATACCGTTCTTCCTCTGCATTGGATGCGTTTGTCTGTTCACTCTGTCCTGGCACGGAAGTCTGATGCTTGAAGCAGCTGGAAGTATAGTATACATGGAGGGTGTAGCCTCACCAAGCACGGCATAAGACAAATCCAGGTTTGCTGCAGTCCCCACTGCCCAAACTCATTGGTGTGCACAGAATCGGATGACAACGACAAAGTTCTGGCAATTACCCTCAGGTAACAGGCCCCCTAGACAGGCAAACGCCCCTCAAACCGGCAACTGCCCCCTCAAAAAATTCATTGGTCGAGGCGTTGATCATGTTGTCTCTGAGCGGATAGTTGTCAATACGTTACAACCTTACTTGACTGCTCAAGGTTTGCAACCACATGGCACACTTTGGCCATGCGTAACGTGCTTGTGTATTATCACATTGGCCATGCGTAACGTGCTTGTGTATTATCACATAAAGCCACATGCAGGCAGCCACCAGACCGCCACCACTGACAGCTGTCGATTGCACACGCATTAAGAAAGTTGGAGTTCTCGTAGGCGAGGGATCCCGGAGAGGTGCCAGCGTCCGACCGGAGGTCGGCGCCGGGACCGTGGTCCCAAGCCTCATAATTCGTGATGCGCGCGTATTACATAGTAGTTAAATTATTTTATTTTATTGAGGGGGGGTCCAATTCTCGGGCCATCGGGTCGATGGTGTGCTTGCGTTTGAATTGAAGCCTTCAACTTGTGAAGTGCTGATCGCTCAGAAAATTAAGCACGTGCTCGCTACACAAGGCACCTCAGAGAGCGCTGGCGGTCGGAGCCGCACAGCTGTTGCTGTCGCCGACTGCCGCTAATTTACCGCCGTCATCCCATGTGGTGGCTAGCGAGAGCGAAGCCTCAATTAGTTTGATGGTGGCTGACACGCTGAGCGGCGTGTCACTTGAAGTAGGCTATACAGCGTAGCGCGCAGCAGTAGTAGTAGGTACAAGCCTCTTGCGTCGCTGGTTCAGATCCGATGATTTTGATGGTGCTTTTTTCTACTGCAAGCAATCCCCGGGGGGGAGAGGTTCGCAAGTAAATTACCTGCGTGCATCCTACTATATCAAATTCCATTGTGGAGTGCTGTATGCACATACCACTTTGAGCGCAACTTATCTTTGGACTGACAATGATGAACATTTATAAACATAAACGCAACAGCAAAGATATGTCATGGGCAGCTTGCATTTATTTGTTTATTCATTTATAAACAAAAGCAATTGCAAAGATTGTAATGGGCAGCTGGATGCGCCGATGATCCCTCTGGGGGGTACTGCTGGTAAATGTTGGTCAGGGCGAGCGTTCTGTTAAGTTGCCATATCACGTTAACCTCAAGCCTCACCCCTTAACCTGACCGACCAATCCCTGCCCTGCTCCTGACCTAACCATGGGGTTCGTTCATGACTCAGAGTGTGTGTGTCAGTAGTGCTGCTGAGTGTGTGCGGGCAGCTCTGTTGGCACTTCGTGCATGCTACTCTTGCCGGATTCATGGACTCAGAGGGTGTCAGACTAATGCTGTGTCCTTTACAACCTTGACCATCACTAAAATAAGATGTTTGTGTGCTTTGAAAGTGTAGTTTCTTTCAAAAACAGCTTGCTTCAGGTGCCGTGAAACATCACTGTTGTGTGCAATGCAAGTTTGCACAGCCCGGACAAGTGCAAGTTCTTCTGACGAGTAAGGTGTAGGAATTTTGCTACAACTCGTTACAAGACAAGGAGTAGTATAGTATCACTCATGTAATTTTTCAATTTTACCGGGAGTACTTGTGCACGCTTTCAATGGAGTCCTTGAAGCGCAGGAGTCGTCTGACGGTAAATCACTTCGAGCGTAGCTTGCCATGCACGACCAATGCTTTACCAAGCATCGTGGAAAAAAGTCCAGTACTGTTGGCTCGCTGTGCATGTGGGACTTGTGATCTACTTAAGCACTCGTCATGTACTCAAATGCTGTACTCGCACTTTTTTAACTCACCATTCTAAAGAGGAGTAGTACTCTAACACTCGTGTGCATAATGTGATGTTTCACCAGGAGTGGTACTTGAGTACTCTTGTACAGTTTTCAGCTTCATTGGGAGTAATACTAGAGTACTCGTTACTTGTACCTGTCCTGACTGTGCGCGGTTGGCCTCATTGGGGGGGCTGCGGCCAGCATGTGGCTCTCAAATGCAAATGGCTACACAAAATCATATGCCATAAGCGGCTGCTGAGTCATACATATACAACTACATCAGGGCGTCAAGCAGGGCATGATATCACAACACCTACTCATTTGCCTGGTGAAGACCTGAAGTACCTACATTCCCCTCGCTGCTGACTGTATGCGACAGTGACGTAGCATGTCTGTATACAGCAGTGATGTAGCATGTACGCATACCTGCTGCTTTAGCTGCTCCACCTGCTGACGAAGTGCTTCAGTGTCCAGCACCATCTGCATGATCATGATCATGGGAATGGCCACACAGAAGCATTGATCAGCAAACATAGGAAACATCCGTTAAACCAGACACATATAAAGTGTACTGAAGGCAACCTGTGCCTCCGCAGGGTGTGTAGAAGCAGCAGTGTCAGCGGCGCTGCCTGCCAAGCAGCTGCTGATGGCATCGGCAGCGATGAATACATGAATATGTACATATGCTGCACACCTCATGTTATCCACGACTTGCTTCTGTCTGCACAGTTGCCCGCGTTGCACATGACAACTTTATGCATCAGGCATACGCAAAGTATGCACATGCTGCACACTTAAAGTTCATGTCAAAATGTATGCTGCCTGCTTCAATCTCTGTTTACACACAACAACACCGACAAGTTTCACCGAATCTTCAACTTCCAGTTACCTCCAACCGGTGCCGAGCATCGCGCTGCTGCAGCTCTTTCACATGGCGGCGGTTGGCCTCCTCTGCCTCCAACTGGTGCTGAGCATCGCGCTGCTGCAGCTCTGCAACATGGCGGCGGTTGGTCTCCTCTGCCTCCAGCTGGTGCTGAGCATTGCGCTGCTGCAGCTCTTCAACATGGCGGCGGTTGGCCTCCTCTGCTGCTTTGACCGCTTCCTTGACGCGCCTGCGCAGCGTGGCCATGCTCTCGGTCTGCATGCTGCCCATGCCGTCAAAGCTGTTGCTGGCGTCATCCTCGTCTGGGCCGACGTTGAGGAAGCTGCTGTCCAAGGCATGTGGTTGCCTGCGCATCTGCGCCTGCAAAACACACAGGCGCAAAGCATGGTGAACACACCGTTGACGCTAAACAAAATGGCCGAAAATTGCTTTGATGTGCCTTGCGGTTAAGTGCGCGGGTCTTGTGATGAACCAAAAGACTTCACCTTGTGAGCCTGGCAAAACAAGAATGGCACATTTGAAAGAGCACGTAAGCTGCAGCAAAGCCTCTGCAACAGCAGCGGCTGCCGTTGTGGGGCATGATCGTGTAGACCATCTCTCCCTCAGTTCTGATGAACAGGAGCAAGGCGTTGCTTGCATGTCAGACGTGCATAACGCAGGCGCTGCAATAACATGCATGAGTCAAGCAGCCAAACACGAAGCTGAACGCTTGGGCAACGTGACCTGACCAGCGTCTGATGCGGTTTACCAAGTCACCAGGCACGACAGAAGCAGTAACTTCTGTGCAAGCCTGCATGTTCCAAGCATATTTTATTACAAAGCCGTAAAGTGCTATGCCAGAACAAACGCTTCACATCAGGTACTTCAGTGCATGGAGGTACCAGGAATGGCACCTGGGAGTACAGCAATAACTGACAGGTTTAAGGTGGGGTCCTTCTGAACATACATCTGCCCTTGGGCGCTTGACAGTGCTGCGACCATTCATGTCGCATCGGCTGTCCAGCTTACGCTTTGGTGCACCAGCTATGGACGCATTCACGCCAAGCTGCAATCAGGCAATTCAATGCAACCAGCAGGTGATTTCGAGGACATTGAGGGCGTCAATATTTAAAATCATGCCACGAGGGGGGCATGTATGGCAGTAACCTAACCGCACTCCAGCGATGAATGGCACCATGTTCCTGAATAAGCGATTGTGTGTGTGTAGGAGGCAAGCAACAATCGATGCATCTGCTGGCACGCAATGTTTTCCTGCTCCCTCAGTATGCATAGAGATTAGGGGCAAAGTGCCCTAATGAATAATGTTTAACACAATAATGCATAACGTTGAACACCATGTGACACTGGCATTCACCTAAATCAAAGCGCCTTTCCGTTCAGGGGACCCAGTATAAGCTGCATTGACAGCAGAGAAGCATACTGGAGCAAGGCTGCGTCCAAGCGCAGTTTACAGCACACGTTTACCGTCTTGCCCAAGAAATTGGGAAACTGTCTTATCATTTACAGGGGTAACCCTAACACAAGGGCGGCACGCAACCCAATACAACAACCAATTGTATATATGTTTACAAGCAGTTGTAGCTACTTCGAATGTGAGCTGTCAACAAAGCTGTCAGAGCTGGCAAGCAAAGCAATCTCGACCTGGACCCTCAGCCTTCTCTGCATGCTGCTGCTGAGAAAACTGGTGCTCAGGAGGTATGCCGCAGTGACCTGGTGTGGTGACCCTGCGGTAACTCCCCTCAGACCCAAATTCCCGGTTTGACAGTGACAGGGGTGACCTGGAATCTCATCCTGGTCATACAATGGTACTTCCATCTACGCCAAGAATACGACTTGCATGTTCGCACCTTGAATGCCTCGCTCGTGTGCTGCAGCACCTGCTCGGTCTCTCCGTAAGCAGCGGATGCAGGGGAAGCAGCCCCAACAATGACCAGGTCATACGGCCTGAAGAACAACAAATCGAACGCAAAGTATGAGGTGGGTCAGTACGTATGTGCTCACACGTACTGTGAAGCGTGCTGCTGCACCATGATTGCAGCACGTTCCGAAGATGACCACCATGCTTGTGGCGGAGCACTTGGGATGGTAGACGATCAAAGATTTCGAAGCGATACAGTAGGCAACGATGTTACTGAACTTTGAAAGGCTTTCACTGGTGTGGACCGCCCCACCTTTACCCCACCTAATTCAGGTTAATGAGCTACATGTTGTGAGTTCTAGGTATGTGCCCTGACTGACACGCACTGCAATGTTTTTAATTCACTTCAACTGACCACTTTGACTAGGCATCATGTAACGCCTAAGGTACTCATTGGTACCCTATCCAGCAACTCTTTCTCAAGATTGCAGTCATGAAAGAAAGGGCTGCCGAGGTGCGTGAATGCGAGCTAGACTCATGAAATGTCATTACATGCCTGCATGCGCCAGGTCTCTTGTGGATGGTGCGTCGGTTAAGTATCAACAGTACTGTCCAGGCATGCTCAATTCGGCTAATCACTCTACAGGGTTTGTACGAAGCACTGTCCAGGTACAGCATGGAAGTATACTGTCATCGTCTTCAGATGCACACACCACCTGCTGGTGCAGGCAGTTAGCGCGAGCACAGCTCTGCTAGCCAGGATGGCAAGCGCGCAACCTGCTGCCGCGGACACTTAGCAAAAACACGGCGACACTGGCGACTTTTCTCCTGGAATAGTTTTCTTGGCACACAGGATGACGACTTGTCTCTCCAGCCAAGGGCAACTGCCGTGCTTTCAGGCTCAAGCTAGATTCGCCTGCAAAGAAGCTCCTACAAGCCGAAACATGGGTGGTATCACTAATTGTGAACGTTACAATATGCACATGTTTTTGCTCACCCTACCCTTACACAGTAATGTTGTTCGTGTGACTGTAATGACAGTGCTGGAAGGGATGACCACTCAAGTTCTTCATGCGGTTGAGGGCTACCCACGGGTGATGATGGCAAGCAATTGATTCCAACCTAGCATATCGTCTATAAAAATTGTGATGTCTGCCAACAAGACTTGGTTCAGGGCTCTGAATCTGACCCAGCCTAGGTCAAGGTTGAATAACGTAATCGCAGGCGCCCAATTCATATGGCCTACTTAGCATTAAAAAGTGCATGCCTAGCAGCAGCAGCAGGATACACCGCCTTTGCGCAAGCCCCCCCATTGTCTACAGTACTTCTTCTACATCGCTGCACAAGTCACCCCATTATCTACTGTCTATACAGTAGAGTTCCGAGCCGGTCCCACAAACTGTCTTTATTGCAGACGGCTTAGCCCGCCGTCCGTCTGAGCCGTCTAGACGGGCCTGTACCGTCTTCGACCGTCTTTTCCGTCTAAGACGGAAAAGACGGCCTTGCCACGCCGTCTCACCTACTTCATTTTGACCGTGAACCAACTGATCACTCGTGTAGGGGCAACACAGCTTTCGTGGGTATCTACACAGCAAAGCACAACACTCCTTGCACGCATAACGGTAACGCGACACACACACTTGCACTTCAAACTTGAAGTGAATTAGACCGAAAAAGTGAAATACGCAAGCAGCGCGTAGTAGCGGTGCATCAGCACTCTTGCCTTGGCATCATACGTGAGCCACATGCCTGCTGGAGTGTTATAAAAGCCATAAAAGCTGTATTGAAAAAAGACGGAAAAGATGGTGTGTTGACATTCCGTCTTTTCGTCTTCTCCGTCTAGACGAGCCGGAACCGTCTTAGCCGGTTCCGGCTCGGAACTCTACTATACTGTAAAATGTACTTCAAAGTACTAGACTATGCGTCTACGCGTCACGCCATCACTTGTCGTGCTGCTATACTGTAAAATGTACTTCAAAGTACTAGACTATGCGTCTACGCGTCACGCCATTACCGTGCTGCAGCTGCTAAGCTCCCAATGTATGTTTCTATGGTATGCATATTTGTATGTCCTCGGTGCTCACCCATGCATGTTTGTGAACCCCAGCGTGAGGGCATTGGCAAACTGTCGTCCCCTTCTGAGCGCTCTGGCCAGCTCCTCGGAGTCCTCCGGTCTCTCAACTTTAGCCTTGGGGGCAGGCCTCAAAGTCGCCTTTCAAAGCTATGGCTCTCCACTGGCTTACCAGCCCTGCCTCACGTAGGGAGGGGTCACCTCTGAAACGCAAACGGGGACAGCGCAACCACGGGCTGAATACTGGCTTGTGGTGGTGGCAGGTCAAAGCTGCACGCCAATCTGACACACGCCGCAGACGCCGCCATGGTGTTGGCCGTTGGGTACGCCTAGTGATACCGCCGCCGCCACCGATCCCGGGCCCGCCGCCAATCCCGGGCCCGCCGCCGATCCCGGGCCCGCCGCCGATCCCGGGCCTGCCGCCGATACCGGGCCCCCCGCCGATACCGGGCCCGCCGCCGATACCGGGCCCACCGCCGATACCGGGCCCGCCGCCGATACCGGGCCCGCCGCCGATCCCGGGCCCACCCCCGATCCCGGGCGCGCCGCCGATCCCAGGCCCGCCGCCGATTCCGGGCCCGCCACCGATACCGGGCCCGCCACCGATACCGGGCCCGCCGCCGATCCCGGGTCCGCCACCGATTTCGGGCCCGCCACCGATACCCGGCCCGCCACCACCTCAGCTGATGGCCCAGAGCTCTAGACCGCGGCCGATGCCAGAGGTGCCAGTGTGCAGTCAGGTTGCAGAGCTGTGCAGAAGCATGCGCAGACTACACTTGTCGTCAGCCGACTCGGACGAGCCTCAGGGCAGTGGCAGCCATGCGCACGTCAAGAAGCGCCGCCGCCATCTGACCAGCCCAGGTGCCACTAATCACTGTGACAGGGGATGCTCACAGACGAAGCGCCCGCGGCATCAGCCTGCCAGTGACTCGGAGTCTCAAGCGGCGAGTTTACGGGAGGCACTGCCGCCAGCAGCGATAATTGTACTGAGCTTGGTGGTACTACCGCCACCAGCGGCAAGTACACGCCGTCGGGCGACACTGCCGCCGGATTCACCAGTAGCGACAACGCCAAAGCCAAAACGACGTTCGCGGCGGAAAACGCCTTTAGTGACGGCTGCCACTGCCGCACCAGCGGCGGGGCCCGCACCGGCCAACCCGGTGGTTGCACAGCCACGGACGACTGTCACAGCCGCCGCTGCATGCGGTCGCAAGGTTACCTCCGACTTAACGGCGGCGGCAACGCCACGTGCGGCAGACATGGTGCCAAAACCGCCGGCAGCCGCTGCCGCATCAGATGGCCAACGCGGGGCAGCTGCGTCCCGGCGGGGTCGGCGTCGCGGCGCCAGCGCCGGGCCGCCCCTGGGACGCCTCGGAAGCATTGGCAGCATCAACCGCCCAGAGTCGCCGTCTGGCAAACTGAGTGCGCTGGCAAAGGCGGTCACCATGCCCGTGCCCGTACCGATGGAAGTTGGCGAACCTACCAGTGGGCCAGCGGGTCACCAGAGACGGATCACGCCGCGGCCTTCGCAGCCAGCTAGCAGCGGCGCCTCTCCCCAGTGGCATCCCGGTCCTCAGCCGATGGAGGTCACCGCAGCGGAAACCCCATGTACTGCAGACATGGTGACAACAGCACCAGCGGCCGCAGCGGCTGCTGCACCGGGCGGCGAACGTGGGGCGGCTGCACCCCGGCGGGGTCGGCGCCGCGCCAGCGCCCAAAGCACTGGCAGCGTCATCCGTCCAGAGCCACAGTCTGGCGGTGCGCTGGCAAAGCCGGTCACCGTGACCATGCCTGTACCGATGGAAGTTGGCGAACCTGGGTCGGCGGGTCACCAGAGACGAATCACGTCCCGGTCTTTGCAGCCAGCTGGCAGCGGCGCCTCTCTGTCAGGCGGCAGCGTCACCTCTGACGGTAACAGTCGCAACGGGCACCCAATATCCGGCATCACCGCTATGACAGTTTTGGCGCCCGCCAAAGACACCCGCTGCCAACCGGAAGGTCAATATCCCGGGGCTGGACTGCCGCATGTGCGACAAGTTCATAGTGCGAGCAAATCCTCGGGCCCCGGGAAAGAATTGCCCAGCGGCACACGCATGTGCACACCAGCGCACGCGCCACACAGGGAAAGGGAAGCAATTTGCAGAACTGCATGTTCAGCTTTTCCTAGACCACCGACCAATATGCGGCGGCCTGGAGCAGGTCTGCGATGGGTGCGGCAACCTCTTCATCAGACGCACAGCAGCAAGCGCCACGACACCATCTGGTGATCTAGGGGCCCTGGACCAGTGCGACGTGTGGCGCTGCGCCGACTGCCTCGCAGGCCCGGTCGCCGCGACAGCATGCACACTGTCAGGCTGTGACCGTGCATCAGGCCATGATCACATTGCTGACAGTACAGCAGATGAGCACAGAGTGCCAAAAGCATGATGGGGGTCACTGTTTCAGCGCCAGCCTTGGGGGCAGGCATACTCCTGCTGTCCAGTGCATCACGTTCCACGACAGGCAAACGTTTCGGCAATTTTGGCAGATGTGGAGCCAAAAACAAGAAGCCGAAGGGGCGCAGAGGAGGTGGGAGGCAATGGTTTGTGCATGAAGGCACAGTCTCAGCTGGAGGCAGGCATGCAGCAACCAGCAGACCAACGTGGCGCAAAGTGGCATATAGGGCCTGCAGCCCAGGCAGCAATCGCTTTGCAGGACCTGTTCCTGAATTAGCATGAAAGCGACCCCAAATGCTAGAAGCGATATGGGTCTACAGCCAACAATAATGATCAGCCCAAACAACGCAATTGAAGTATCTGTATGATGTTGAAGTCACTATAACGTTTTACTGTAGTGGTCGGCTTGCTGAGGCAGAGCGTATCCATATCATAGCATATTCATACCGTCACTATAACGTTTTACTGTAGTGGTCGGCTTGCTGAGGCAGAGCGCATCATATCATAGAATATTCATACCGAAGTTTCCTGCAACTTCAGGGGACTTGAGTGGTTGCAGAAAGTGTGGACAGGCACAATTCAGCCAGCCACATAAACCCATTGACACAATCCTCATGGCCAAGCTGCTGCCCAGAGTTTGAGGATGTCATAGACATTCACACATGCAATTCAGAGCGCTTCTTTGATGCATTGTGGGCTGTTGCAGACATCGACACAAAATGCAAAGTGAGTGCTGCAGTGACCAATACGATATTCATGATGATCAGAGATGGCGCGTAGTGCCATTGTTGAACAGGTCGCGCGTAGCGCGAGAAATTTTTTTGACAAGTACGCGTACGAGTATTAGAATACTGGTGAGAGCAGCTACGGGTACGAGTTTAACCTGTGCCCTGAGACAACGGGTACGCGTATACCTGTAGAACAGGTTATTGCTGGTCGAACAGGTTTTTTTGCCTGTTTCAATGGGATTTTGATGGCTTTCATCAGATTTTTCGCAGCAATGTCCTATTTCATGTATCACACTACAAGATGCTTGAATCTGCTTTGGGAAATCGTCTGAGGCTCGTTAAGGCTCGAAGCCGTGCGTGCCTTACTACGAGGGCACGAAACACGGGTGCAATGTACTGATTCAGATATGGAAGCATTCAGTAGCTGGCATGCACAATGTAAATGCAGCTTACTGACATGCACATCTCTTTGGCAGTACCTAGCTCTCGGCCAGCGCACCGTGGCGTTGAGCTGTGAGTCGGTGAAAACGAAGCTCGCTAAACCTCGCTATGAGAAGCCACTGCGTCCGAGCCGAGCCGCTACGGTGTGAGCTATATAGAAGATACGTTCTCTCATCGGTGCTTGCTCGCATCATCAACGCACGCTCATCGCACTATGAAAAATTTCTTCGGCCAACCCAACTTCAACGGATTTATTCTTGAGAAGCTCGCGAAAACAAGCACGCGCAGCAGCGAGATTTTTTTCACTCGTACCGCGCGTTATCAGCTAGTGGACCAGTGCAGGTTATACTCGTTGCCTCACACGACAGGTTACGCGTACGAGTTATTCCGTGGCCACGGGTACGAGTTAAAACGCGCGTCAAAAACTCGTACCTGTACGCGCTATCTCTGATGATGATCAAGGAGACGGGTTGAACTGCACCTTACAGTTCCGCCCCACTGCATTGCTGCAGGAGGATGTTCAACAGATGTCTGATAATCTCACAGGAAGGCAACGAAACATGTCATGCTATAGATCAGCTGCTTCATGCAATTCCAATAAAATTGTCGACTCTTCCCGAGTTCGGGTGTAGTCTACATTTTCGTGTTCACTGCCACCTAATGCTGCACCATGGTGATCATAATAAAGGCAAAGCAGCAATGATTGATTTGCTGCTGAGCAAGCTACTATGTATGGACTTGGCCTTGTTGAACAGGTGCCTGATTGTTAGCTTTGTCAGCATACCTGGCTCCTGCTGCAGCAGATTTGAAGCGCTTTTGCGCAATCCTCGTGCATCCCCAGAAGTCCGTGTTGTCCTGAGGTCATGGAGCGCATGATACAGCAGTATCATGCGGCAGTATGAACAAAATGATACTGCTCAACATGACAGGCAGGCACCACAACAAGCTGTCAGAGCAAGGCCTGAAGTCATTGATAGGCAAGACGGGCAATAATCGGCAATTGAAGTTTGCAAACAATTGCAATCCAGGTTTTCAATATGAACAAAGCGCCAATCATTGTGCAGTACGAATTGTTGAGAGAAGGCCACAAGTTTTGCCGCGGCACAGGAGGTGTCAAGTGAGTTTTCTGGCCTAGTGCTGCGGTGCCCCTTGAAAACAGCACAATGCCACACCTTTTTTTTTAAGACATCCTCCAAATTGGGATGAATTGCTGATGATGCTGAGGTCTCATAGCCAGGCACATGCATGTCGATATGGTCAATTATACTCAGGCGTCCACTGTCAAAGTTCAATGACCTCGTGCGTGGGGCAACAATGCAGTCGCCACTGCATTACTTGTGACAATAGGCATTATGATAGCGATTCCCAACTGATGAGCTTCAAGGTTACAGCTGCTACATCACAAACTTGATACCAGAAGCCTGTGGCCACATTGTTGAAAGCAATTGCTTCATACACTTTTAAGCTGTCAATAAAACAATCCGCATGTGACACCTACAATGACCGCAAGCCCTCGCGGTGCGTGCAAACACATTCACCAGCATTTTATTCAGATCAATTGCAAATTTCTATGCAATGCCCTGCCTTGTTGTAGCACACAGCTTGCAACCTTTGCGCCATTGAGCTGCTATGGTGTGTGTGTGAGAGAGAGAGACCTTCAGAAGATCAGTAACTTGTTCATTGCTTACAAGGTTGATGTCGTTGGCTTCCGCCCTCCAAGTCCGGTTGCCATTTGTCCTGCACGGCACATGAGCAATGCTTGAGCGCTGCCATACATTAGTTCAAGGCGTGGACAATCATTACTAAGCCTGTCTGTGAGACAAGCAGTGTTCTGAACCGATGCCAGCGGCCGGCTTTTCGGCTTTGCGAACACCCGTGGATCGGTCGGCATTTTGGCATTTTCTGGCTACGTCGGCTGTCACCGGCTTTTTGACTGGCTTTTCACCACATCGTAATGAACACCACTTCTTCACAACACAGAACAGGGCGGAGTACATTTGTACATGTCAGCCTGCACCAACTTGAAGCATAAACCCTGCGATTCATTGAATTGTGTTGCTGCTCATACACATACATACACACCAAGAACAGAGTGAGTGCCCATCACCATAGCGATGATAATGTTTATATTTCCGCGACGGCATATCTGACGCGATGCAAGTCGCACTTTGCCTCTCAAGCTCAAGCGTGCCCGACACTGGCACAGAGAGAATCCACATTGCATAGGGATAATCAACATCGCCGACGAAGTCATACCGCAACAACATCTCCTGAAATGAAGTACATCATATATCAAGTAGAGTGCAATTTCATCTGGCGAAACATTATGCTGTCAAAATTTGAACAATGTTGGGGTCAGGCAATAATTGCAAGGACCTGAGGCTGGCCATCAGTAAGGGAGTTCAGGGCCTGTTACTCACTTCTCGCTCCGTTCCGTACCAGCCATGTCGGTGACCCAGTATTCCCTCTGCATCATTGAGCATGGCACAGGCAGCAAAAGGTGTGGGTGGCAATGTTACACTGAAATGGCTGTGGGGGGGCAGGTGCTGCGAACAAGTGCCACTGGCAGATGACGAGCGCAACGCCCCATCATGACCCTGAGTATGGGTTGTTGTCGCCCGCTCAGCTCATACAAACCAATCAAACAAATACTGTTGTGGGAGGTTCCCAGGAAACCTCAGAGAACGTACGGAAAGCTTGGGTACCGTAAAGTACGGGTAAACAACTCCCAGGTCTTGGCTGGCAGAAGGCTCTGATGCCATAGACCCAGGTCGTTTACTTCGCAGGGGGCGTTTGCCAAGAGGGGGGGGGCTAAGCTGGCACAGATGCGCGCTGGCAAGCTGCGTCTGGCAAAACGCGAGGGCTCTTTGCCATGCACGGACTGTGAACCGATCGCATCTCCGCAGAAAGTACTAACAGCATAGCCTGCAGCGCTGCGCTTTGGATCTTGAGGGACTTGACATGCCTGCCGTGAGGGCCAGCACGCTACGTACTGTAGTCGCTCACAGAAAGGCGCCGGCATTATTTTCGTACTAACAGGATGAATGGCCCTCTTGGGCGCATGCCTAACAGGTCAAGCAAAGACTGCAACTCAGTTACAGCCTACTGTATAATCGCGAGGTCAGGTTCATGGTCAGTGTGGACTCCTTTCGCTTTCCATCTCAAAACAAACCTCAAGAAAAAACTCGAAGAACGCGCCGGTACGGTTAGGGTTAGGTTTACAGGCCTACTGTGCCCATTGTACACGACAAATGTATGACATGTCTGCATTATTGGGCAGCATGTGCTGAAGCCCAGTGACGAAACATACACACCCGTCAACACACGTCATTCATGGTACTTTGAGCATGATTGTAGTGATATGGATATAGCTCATGACTAAAGCATCACACGGCGAATGACCCCCGGGTCTTTTACCATGTAGGGAGGCTCAAGGTGACAGCACTCAACAGTGACCCCCTGGTGCTATAAGACCCCCGGGTGTTTCACAGCGCAGGGGCTGCTTACCGCGAAGGGGCTGTTTACCCTGTACTTTACGGTCACACACTATGTAGCATCATGATGCATGACAACCGCTGCAACGCAAAGTCAATGCTGATTCATATCAAACTAGTGCTGCAGCACATTGATGACACTGTTCAAGCGGTATGCATGTCAAGATGAATGCTTTTCATTGCCGCTTCGTGTCTAGGCATACCGGACAGAGCCACAGAACATTTTCCTGTATTACAGGAGTGAAACAAGGCATTGTCCAACAGGCCGAAAATGGCACAACAACAGCCCAGATGCTGAAAAGCGACATCAGGGCAAAGTTTTTTTTTTTTAAGTCACACCAATTTGTGAAGCACACGATTATATGCACCAGGTTCACAATTCAAAGGACCTACTTCGAAGTATTCCAAGTTCTGATTGAAGCAACGTCAAGAGTGGGTCATTCGGCTGACATATCACAGCTGTGGAGGGTCATTCAGCTGAGATACCAGAACAGTGGAGGGTCATTCGCCTGACCTCAGATACCACAAGCAGTGGAGGGCTTGTGTTGGGTTGCAACGTCAAGGCAAGACTGAGTCATCCAACCTCCTTCGAAATTCTGAATCATTTGGCAATTCTGCACACGCCGTAGCCCGCTTTATGACAATACCATGCACTGCCATGGCGCATGTGCTAGGAGCATATTTGAGTTGTTTACTCACAGTTGGGCCGTTTAGAGTGGCGCTGACGACGATGAGCAGGTGGCTCCTGCTTGACGTCTGTTGACCAAGAAGTGCAATCAAAGAAACTGTCAATGCATCACTAGGGTCAGGGTTTACGGAGCAAACGAGGTTCCCATGAAGGCATGGGGTGCTGGTGATATCCCATGAACGCATACAGCTGTTGTCATGCGCTCAATCTCCTCAGGAACCGCATGCCGGCTGATCATTCATATTCACCACAACAGTTTCTTTGTATCACCTATTTGTGTACTTTATCACATACTTCTAGCATGTCTCTTGTGGAGGGGAAGGCAAACCATACTTCAGAAGTATTTGTTAGAGCTGACAGAATATGACCATATCATTGCCGGGGTGACAGGAGACTTTACACCAGATAGCTCACAATTGCCTGCGCAGTCACTGTTCACTCATTAAATTGTGGTTTTCATCCTCAATTACTAGACTACACATCACAAAGGCACGCAGGCTTTTGTTGGCAACTGCAATACGCACCTCATTGATACCGTTGTTGTGCGTCTGCCGCCTCTCCTGCACAGACAAATCATTATATGTGGGAACAACAGTAAATATGAGGCATTACACATGGTAATATGCAATCTTGCTGCATTGCAAAGCTCACGGCAAGGTGAGCATGCCTGCAGGCCTCTATACTGAAGATGCATGCAAGCTACCGCGTTGACTGTCAAGAGCAGTTCGTGAGCAATCATACATTGTTGTATGTGTTTTAGGCTTGAGCCTCAGGGCTGCACATGCAACAGAGAGTGGGCATGTGCACTGTTGTGGGTGCGCACATCAGGGCTGCTGCATCATGATAAAGTCTGCTGCTGAAATTCAAGCAAAGCAGCAGGCCTGGCGTGGAACGCTGCAAACAGGCCACAAGCACCAACAACATCCAGCCTAACGTAAGCACTTCCTCACCTGGGCATTCTTGATGACCTCAATACCGTCCGCTGCACTGTTGATGATTTCTTCACAACCTCCATTCTGCGCTGGGGCCAGCAGCTGCAAAGTACAAGCATTACCAAGCATGCCCAGACACAATAGCATGTTAACGCTGACATGCATTGGCAGGCTTGAAATGTATCTTCTGTGACTCCCACTTCCTGACACTTAACATGTGCCTGTAAGCATCAAGTCTGGCAGCACCAAAGCTACAGCAAGTTCGCAACGGGTGCAGCACAGCTACACCACAAGAGCAGGCTTGCCACAGTGATCGCCGCTCACCTTCTTATCCGCTGTGGCATTTTGAATGTCCAGCAAGTCGCGAACCTTGTTCTTGTACACCTGCAACACCGTAGCAGTGTGCAATGTTGAGGAACAAACTGCCATTCATTAATAGATGATTAGAGATGGTGCGTGGTGCCGTTGTAGAACAGGTCGCAAGTAGCGCAATGTTTTCAAGTATGCATACAAGTCAGAGATGGCGCGTAAACTTGTGGCACGGGTGCAAGTACAAGTTTTTGTACTGGCTCTAACCAGTGACCGGTGGCCCGCTGCGCCAAACGCGTTAACCAGTACGTGTAACTTGCCATGAGAGGCAACGCGCAAACACCTATTGGTCCCGCAGCCGATAACTTGCACTTGCGATACAGGTTAGAATTGACTGATTCGCTTTATTCTGTCAGGGCTCGGAGTACGGCCGAGGGAAAACCACGATGGTTGAAGTTGATGGTTGGTGGTAACGAAGAAAAGGGCGTGAAATCTTTGCCACTTTTTGATACTGTTGCGCAGCCACCAAGGCCGATCAGCTGTGAGCAGGGCGAGGTTGAGTCTGTGAAACTGTGGGGAAAGACGCACCGCTCTGCTGCACATCATGGCGGCTTTCACTTGCTGGGTTCACTTCGCGAGTCATTCATGCAGGATAAGTCGTGCTGGCATGCGGCTGCTGTTGATGTGTGAACTGCACGCCATGCATATGCTGCAACTTACACCACTTCCTGACATTCACGTGCACATGCGTGCCCACCACTTGCCGCCTGCATACACATGGCAGTGCATGAGTACATGAGCAAACCACTTCAAAGTACATCGAAGTATGACTTTTGCGAGAAGGAAAATGGTTTTCCTTCTCAACGAGTTTTTGAGCCGTTGTACCAGATTCTTTGCAGCGATGTCCTGTGTTGTGTACCACCAAATTAGATGCTTGAATCTGCCGCTCGAACATCTTCTGTTGAGGACGCTGAAAAGCCTTCCTTGAAAAGGCACAGAACGCAGGCGGATGTACTGCTTCAGATGTAAGCATTGGGTAGCTGGCATGCGTTATGTACATGCAGCTTACTAACAGGCACATCTCTTTTGCAGTTGCTCTGGGCCAGCGCACAGCGTGGCGTTGACCTGTGCGTCGATACGGCCGAGCCGCTACAGTTGAAGCTATTTGAGACAAATACCCAGATGACCTGTTATGACGGCATTGCTGGCTCGCACAGTTGCAACGCTCGCTTGCTGTGTCAGAATAAAACATCCCGGCCCCGTCGCAACTTCAAAGGATTGATTCTCGAGGAGCTCACGCGTGTGCAAAAACAATAATGCAAAAACTTTACTCGTACCGCAATTTTTCAGCTGTCAACCAGTACAGTATTTACTCATTGCCTCATACGGCAGGTTATGCGTACGAGTTCATCTGCGGCCATCTGCGGCTACGGGTACAAGTTGAAGCCGCGCGTCAACCTCGTACTCGTACGCGTGCACGGCCATAATCGCCATCTCTCATAAATGGCAGTGGCACACTGATTGTTAGTTGCTACATAGATGCGCTTTGATTTTGTTCTTGAAAAACGCTTCAACGACAGATGTCTGAAACAATCGGAAGTGCAGATGAACAGTTGACTTTTATGAAAGTTTTACCTCAACAACCAACGGTCATGTCCTGGAGTATATTGTGAATTGCAGCTTCATGACCTGGTATTACAAAAATTTGCCACCTTTACGCGGTGGTGCTACCAAGAATTCAAACCCTACAATACAAACCCATCGTACCTCTGTGCACCTCATGGTGATGGTGGCATCTGATGGTGCCAGTTCAAAGATGTCCTTGAGTGCACGTGGAAGAATGCCAGGGTCGGCGGCAGACCCAAGCACCGTAAACGTCTCTGCAGAGAAAGCAACAGTGGATCACGTCAATGTCAGGGTCAGGTCAAGGTTAGCCTGACCCAGACTGGCGAGCGAGACGAACTTCGCTCAACTTCAAATAAATTCGCAATTGCCAGCTTCATGCGCATCACAAACCTAACGGCTTGTACCCAACATACACACTGTAGTGCCAGAGGCAAAACACAGGCAAGCGAGACACAATAGAAAGGGTTACTCAGTAAACATTGGCGAAAGCAGGGTTGTTTGAAATGACGGGTCCTGGGGGTAGGTATGTACGCATTATTACGTCATCAGCCCGGATTGTACACACTTACGGCAATGTCGGCTTAGGATTTGACCTAGGTAGGGTTAAAGCGGTTAGGGCTTGACACAGTAGATTTATGGGGTTTAGGGCTTGATCTGACAAGAATTTGAGGAAGTTGGGCTCGTTCAGGCCCGACCGCTCGCCACGGTGCTGCCGAGGGGTACACGACAAGGGTGGCTGCGTGCAGTGCGCGGCTGGGCTATATCAGTGTGGCGAGTGGCATCATGCCCAGGACAGAGGATAATAGCGACAAATGGACGCTGCACAACGCGTGTTGCTGCTGCTGGCGGCCAGGCTCGCTGAGAGTGCCGCTACTGCCTCGGCGTGTTTTCCGGCAGGTTGCCTACATATACTTTTCGCCCATCTCATTACAATTTGAAAGGCTGGCAAGGGGATCAATGCAGCACTGCCCTCCAAGGTGCAGACAATGCTCGAATTCGTAAGGCAGGCTTCCACCACTCTGTCATGCACCAATGCGCCCTGGAGCACATTCTAGTAGTAGCCTTAGTAAGGGTTAGGGCTAGGTTTAGCATATTGCAGCAACTAGGGTTTGCCATCAACAGCCGTCGTTACCCAGAATCCTGCATACGTACGTCGTTGTGCAGTTTTTATGTCGCTACCCGTACTTTCGTCATTAACAACCCTGGGCAAAAGCCTGCAACAGACTGAGCGTGACTTCTGCAAATAGCTCAGAGCACATACAAAGCTGTACATGAGGCATTCAAGTTACATGTAAAGTCCAATTCAAACTTCACCGCAATTGTTCACGGTCAACTTTCACCACAGGTACTCACTTCCCGCATTGGTGGTGCCATAGACCACCAGCATCTTGGCCACAATTGTTTTACTGTCGCTGTCAGGTGGCCACTGCTCCTTCATCAGTGAGTGCACCGCAGGGCGAGATACCTCGTCGTATACCTACGAGCAGCAAATTGAAAGAAGAAGCAAGCCTGTCATGTCAGGGCAGATGGGGCAGCCTCACATACATTCAAGGTACTTCAGTATGAATGAACATGTTGGCCAGGCTCTTCATAAATGCCGCAGATCCTGCTGATGATGCACGCAGCCGACATGACTAGACATGATATGCAGAGGTGGGTACAAAGTTACAAGCGGCCGAGCTCATTTGGGCATCTTCAGCACTGCATGAGAAGATTGAACTGGTAAACAGAAGCTTACTAGCTACACGAACAGCTCTCACACATAGCTGCGACATGTGCGTGCGGATGGAAGTTTCCGCGCACTGTGCATATCAAGGCGTCCACGAAGAAGCGGAGTGTTCACGAGGGGGGGGGGGGCGTCAAGGGGGGATACGTGCTCAAGCTCAAGCTCAAGGTGGCGCGAATGCAAGTCAGCGGGGGCGTAGTGGGGAATGCCGAACCAGCGTAGCAGCGGCCACTGCAGCAAGTACAGTTTGTGTGGTGGTGACGGGATATGCCTCCAATGACGGCATTGATGGCGCTGGTGAGGCCGCGGTGAAGCCTGCCTGTTGAGCGTTGCTTGCTTGGGGTAAGGCGTAGGGCGTTGGCAACTTGAATGTATGGGGCGTGTACTCGGGCAATTATGGTATTGCAACATTATCTGTGGTGAACTTGCAAACTGCGTACATCAGGTGCATGCCAAAAAACCTATGGCTTTACACACACACCTGCTGCTGACTGGACTCCTGCCCGAGCACTTTGTGGAATTCGTGGCGCTTGGACCCCTTCGCACAGCAAGTGCCATTGGGAAACGCGGAGATTTAATGTAGACAAACCGCATGACAACGCTGACATATTAGATGCCAGACATGTCATAATTCAGTAATGATGTTTGATGCACCCAGTGGTAGCAGCAGCTCGTCACCCACACCCACAACTGTAAGTATGAGCTGGGGCATACCAGCCTATACGCTTCGTGGCCCCTGCTGTTTGGGCAGTTGTGCATGCAATCAACTGCTCAGCGCCGTTGCTGCTTCAGACACAGAAACGGAAATTGACGCACGCTTGAGCACCACCAACTGTGCAGCACATGAGATATCTTATCGTATATACCGCAACATGTCGTCAACATCATGGTTATCAATGACGCAATGACGCCAGGTTATTCCAGAGTAAGCAAGTTACTGCAAACTTCTAAAGTACCGCAAATGACAGCAGACTTTGAGTTGAGCTTGGACGCACTTCAACACCAGTTTGTTTGATGCTCTCTGGTCAAAAGCATGATTTCAAGAGGCAAGAAAAGGCAACACTGCATGCTCAATGCATTCAAGTACAATGCACTTAGCAGTTGTGGCAGTAACTACGCATGGTCACTGCGCACGGCCGAGGGCAGACTGCGGTCATATTCGATAGTTTAGCGTCACGCAGAAGGTCTGTGCACCTCTGTAGGAAGAGCATCATCATTGTTGCAGATCTTGAAAGCATGCATGACGGTTTTCTGCAAGTATATGTGGATCTGCAAGCCACCATAGCTAATTGGCGAGGTGCAGCCCACCTCCGAGAGAGTGCTTGCACAGAACCCATGTCCCCGGCACTGTTCCACGCCAGCAGCTGGTAGTACAGTCGCGGTGTATGCATGCCACATACTAATTGTATTGCTATCGGCATACAAGTTACTGCAGCGAGGGAGGCGCGCTAGCGAGGAATGCACACAAAAAACACACGTCGAAATGTCAGACCCTTGAAGTTGACAGGTGTTGAAGTTTAACTTCAACTGTAGTCATTTGCAGTTGTCCATAGCTGTAAACGCCGGTAGTGAGTCTGAAAGAGTGACGGACGTGATTACGCGTCAGCAACTACCTCAATGTGCCATAATTACCAATCCTGGTCAAGGTACTTGGGAATTATGAGAAGTGAATACCTGAGCCCACACTTCTGGATTAGTGGTCTCCACAGTGCGTCCGTCCTCAAGCACCTGAACCAAATCATTTCAGGCAGGCATGGCAGCGCTCAGTCTGGTGAGTCACAGGCGGCATTAGCAGGAGTCGCAAAGTGCAGTTACAGTACTGCATCAGAAGTGTGCACGTTGACTAAGTTCCCTTTGTCTGGACACTGGTTGTGCATGCCTTGTGCAGTTACAGTACTGCATCAGAAGTGTGCACGTTGACAAAGTTCCCTTTGTCTGGACACTGGTTGTGCATGCCTTTGCTACCAGGGCAACTGCACGGTGTCACTTTGCAGCCTCAATCAATGGTCACGGTGGCAGAAGGGACCCTTACTTTCTAGTAGTGAGCACTTGAAGATTGACATCGCAGTGCAAATGCAAAGCAATACCAGCAGAGAACATGTTGCAGTTGGGTTGCGCTGCGACCCATTGATGATTAGTATTCGAAAGAAGGTTTTGCCTTACCTTTAGTGACAGCTCAGAGTCCTTCACCGGCCGGACGCGCAGGAAGACCCGTGTGTGCCTGCGCAAAAGAGCAAGAACTTCTGAACTGTTGAACATGTTAATCTTTGAAGGCCCTTGCACTTTAGCTGGCTGTCCTCGACCCCAGTTGTGCCTCAGCCTCTGGTGTCAGCACTGTCGTACAATGCAGCTTCAAGAACCCCCTTATGTTTTTGGCACAGCGCCTGTTGATGGGCGCATTGTGATTGATTCGTACTGATGTGAAGGCTTTACATGGCGCATGTTGCCTTGCTTGACTACAGAAAGACGGGCTCACTTACAACCTCATTTCTCAAAGAGACCCCACCAAATCCAGTAGCCGAATTCCTGGGCTAAAGAGTGCAAGTTCCTCCTGCTGCGTTGTCACAAAACACATAAATCAAATGTTTGGTCCAGCGACTGTTCAAGTTGGAAGGCGCATCAGAAACAGTGCCACTGTGGAAAATACGCTGTCAAGTCGGTTGACTTCACGTGGGGAGTACTTGAAGGTAGCAACAATGGTGCAGTCCATGATACAAGTGGCCATGGCCGCGTCTACATGTTGAAGTTCTAGCAAACACAACGTCAGCCATACAATATGGCGCGAACAACAATCTGAAGACACTTTGTACTTGTTACCTCGGCACGGCGCATTTTGCAATTTGGGCCTGATGAGTGCATGCGAATACCGGCTGGTTCTGAATGTAGAAATAGTGTCTAGTGCTAGAGTCAGCCGCAGGCCAGACTGAGTTTGTTGTCAAAAAAAGTAAAAAAAAGTAAAATGATTTACTTAGGCCGCGTGTAGAAAATACTTCAGTGATGACGACTGCGGCGCCATCAGGGCAAAACAACGCGAGCCTTTATACTTTTTCATTAAATTTTGTCAATTTCTCACTTTTCCTCTGCCACCACATTGCCTGCAGTTACTGTAGTCCCTTCCATATCCGTGCTCGCAGCGATGCCCGCCATCCCATCTGCTGCGCCGCATGCAGCGACCTTGAAGTTCGGCATCCCGCCTGCAGCAACACTCAATGTGATCAAATCTGGTGCCCTGACGTTGCGTGTTAGGCTGACAGCACCAGAATTCAGTGCAGTTTTCAGGCCACAGTACAAGGCACTGGTAAGCTTGCCGTTACAGCACCGCGCAGTGACTCCGAGTCAGGTACAGGTCGGCAGTTTATAAATAGTTTACGGCAATTTTGGCACAAATGAAGCCAAAAACCAGGAACCTGCAGGAGCACGAGGAGGGGGAGGTGATGGTCTCTGGCTGACATGCAGCGGGTCATACAACGTCACGGCGTGGCCCAGGATGGAACGTGGAGATTTGCAGCTCAGGAGGGGGGAGACCAGTCTGTTTGCCTTCAACCTCACCTTCATTCGAGCCATGCAAGAGATTGCTCGCGCACGCAGCGTTCTGCAAGACAAGCAGAGACAGCGACGCATGTATGTATCAGCGCTGATCCGACGCAAAGCGATGATCACTGGCGCGGGTTAGCTGGCATCGCCACAACAAACCACAACAAACAAACCATCATTTCACTTCACTCGCACAAATATGATACCGCAAGGCTAGTGAAGCACTTCAAAACGCTGGCCACGGCCTCGATGAGTGCGTGTGAATGTTGTCGCTCGTTGAGTGCGTGTGAATGTTGTCGCTCCACCACGGCTGACAGGCTGCACCCTGACCTTACCAGCTGCTACTCTTGTTGCATCATGCCAGCCTGCAGTACCTCGTCCATGCTCTGCTCCGCAACGCTCCTAGCGCTAGTGTGCGCTCTCTGCGCCGGAGAGCCCCAGTGCTCCAATATGCCTGTCGTCGTGCTTCAGTCTCGCTCGTTTGCTGGCAAATTGCTGCCCCCAACTCTGCTGCTTTGGCGCGCGCGTACGCACTTGCAGCTGTGAGAATAAAGGACAACCGTCAAAAGAAAAAGCCCCCCCCGTAACCCCCCAGCGTGCAGATTGGTGGGCGCTGAAATTAGACAAACTCTTGAGTATCCCAACCTATGACATAATGAAAGCGTCGACGTAGCTCACAGTGTTGGTGCCACTTAAGAATTAATTCCCATGTTTGTGAGCTGGCCGGCACAGGACCTGGAGCAGACTTGGCTGCTACTAGTACCTGTCCTTCTGTTTCACTGCGGAAAAGAAGGTGTTGTAACGCGGGCACTGCTCTACAATCCATGCCCTGGCGTTCCTTGCTGTGACTCAACAGTATACTATAGCCATGGCAGTCACATGTGCTATCCACTTCAACATGTATGCATGGACATTCTGTGCGTGTGCACCATCAATATTTGTTTCGACCATTCGGCCTGCCTGCCTCAACGCCATCAAACCCAGATTCATCCCGATGACAACAAACACAAAATTTATCCCTAAATTAAGACAACACCGGATGATGAAGTTTAAACCCAGAGCTGTCGTGTCGGAGAGGTAAGTACGAGTTTTCATGGGTAGGTACTAGACACCGACCGTTTCACCTTTTCACTCCAGGCGTGATGGCCTACATCCACGCTTCTGCGGCGGTACCGATGGCTTCGGCTCACCTGACGGCTGGACTGTCACAACTTCGATCGCCTACCACTTGCTCCGAGATCGTTTTTTCGCCCTCGGGAGCATTCGACATTGAGGGATTGCGGGCTCCACGCTGCAGCATTCCGCTAGCCCCAGGGTGGCCGTCTTGCACAGTATTGACGGCTTGGTGACCGATTTGCGATTATCTGGGAGATTACGAGAGCTCAAATTGGGAAGCGATGGGCAGCTCCAGCACCCGCCTGCGAAGCCACATCAACGCCTCGAGGAGAGAGGCGGGGAAGGACAGATCATGGAGTGGAGTGCAAGCGCTGCCAACCATTTGGCAAGCAAGCCAGCACTTGAACAACACGCTAACCACTCGGCCATGCCCGCCTGCGATGCAAGACAGCGAAACCATGCCCACAGGTGCGGCAGCAAACAATACTTGCTTGTGTAGTCAGAGACAGTAGAGCAGCAGGCCAGCGTAATACTCACGTGAAGCACTTAGTAGCAATCACGAGAAGCTCAGCAGAAGGCCAAGGCTATCATTTGCGTCACTCTCTGCTGTTTGGATCAAGGTGATGCTTTCTGTGCTTCACATCGTGTAGGAGCAGGCGGAAGTAGAGCCCAGAGGTACCATTGTGCCCGCAATGTTCACCAGTCTGGTGTATGTAGAGATCTGAGCAGAAGAAGCTGCCACTTCCATTTTTTCACTACTTGGGGCAGTCTGGCCTGGGCTTGTCAGACATAAAGCGCGCAACAAAAGCGATGGTTAGAACACACATGTAGCTTGCATCGGATGTAGGCCAGGCGAAAGCCTGCTCTAAACCCTGCAACGCGGCTTGGGGACCTTCTCAAGCCGCTGCTTGCAGAGGGGACTGTGGTGATTGCGTCGTTGCCTCTTGAGGAGTTCTCTGCCACTGACGGCGGTTGGCGATGTGCATGTAACACTGAATCGCGGGAGAGGGCCAGTTCCCCTCCTCTGGCGGCATGGGGGCATTTCCGCTGCTCCCATGCTTCCAGGGCCGTCCCTATGTCCGATGCAAGCCGTAGCTCTTTACCAACTGTACTGGTAAATATAGGCCTGCTGTCTAAAGTAACAGAGACGAATAGTACTCGTGTAGGTCCCCCGCTTTGGTCTCGACCTTGCTGCGGTGTGGGGGCTTGGTGGTGAGCCTTGGGCAAGCTTGCTGCTGTACCAACAGAGACCCAGGTAGGTGTTGCTGCCCTAGTAGTAGAGAAATGACGGGATCTGCTAACTACATGCTGCAGAGGTAGTCAACAGCTACATGAACATTCTCATCAATGATATTTGACGAGGTTGGTGTTGCTTTACACAACACCAACACCATGAGTCACTGTTGTCGCTGATTCTGATGTAATATGATTGCACATGGATGAGGAGCACATCCATAGGGACCACAACCTGTATACTGTGACCATGTGGCAAGTACATAGCTCGTATTTTGGTGTTGTTTACAACTGTGTTTGTGCCAATGTGCTTAATCTGACCCTGGTTCGTGCGATTCTTGGACTTGATAAAGTCACTGCTGGTGCAGTCTGCAGGACAAGTTGCTGCGTGAGACTAACATTGCTGTGCGCACTCTCTCAAAAACAATGGTCACACGGCAAGACTCTGCAATGATGAACATGCAGTCCACGTCCTTTGCATGCTGCTGACTGAAGCAACATGTCCACTGCAGTGGTCATTGCAGCTGCCGGTGGTTTACTCACAGAGACTTTGCGTTTGTGTGTTTCATCTTGCAAGTCTTCATTTGAGCATTGCATTTTCGCAGCTGAAGAGCTTGTCCAAGCCTCATGACAGCGTGACAGCATACGCAAATAGCATGGCGACACAGTTGTTGGCGATGGGCCGACGTGGCGTGCTATTTGCTTCTTGCTTCATGGCTCGCATGTCAACGTTCAGCTTTGGGTGGAAAGCATCATCTACTTGACTGAAGTGGAATTAGTACCACAACAGCATGCGTTGGCCTGCCATATAGACCATGGATGGAACCTTCAACACCATAAATAGAAGACACCCACTGCATTCATGCCACCAGTGGTTTCTGTGCCACCACCAGAGACAACAGCGCCACCCGTGGCGGTCAGTCATTGCACTTGGGTGCAGAGTGTCTGTGATAGAGGTGTACATGGTGAACAGTCGCTGTTATGTTCTCACCCTTATGGGATTTTGTTCTCACCCTTGTGAGACTCTGGGCGAATGCTGTTTGGCGCCTTCACTCCAAATCGTGCTTGCTTAGATTTTTCTGAAAAAGTGCGGGAAAGGTTTGCCTGCACCACACACAGCAGCAAACAGCAGCTCCGCCACAGCAGCAGAAGCACAGCAGCTTTATGGCCGCCCACGTCCCTCCCCCAGGAGTGGCTGCTGCAGCGCCCATCAATGTAGGCAACATGTTCAGCCACTGGTTTGCTGTGAGCACACCTACAGCAGCGCAGCTCAGCCTTTACTATGGTGGCGGCACTGCTTGCTGTGCAAGATGCTGCACGCCAGCGAGAGTCAAGGCGACGATGGGGCCAGAGTTGTCAGAATTGCAACCACTCAAACCACAGGTGGCCAGGCTGCTGGCTCTACAGCACGTGGGAGGGGGCGTGCACCTTTGGCCACCTCCCAGCGAAGCCGCTACTGCCGTGCAGCAACCATCGCTCAAGACCTGCTGCAGCAGGCCCACCAGGAAGATGCTCGCCCCAAGTTCTTTCTGCTGCGTGGCACTTCAATCAACATTGTGCGTGGCGGCGATGCACCTACCATGGCAGTGGCAAACGAATCCTGTGCTCAGAACGTGGCGGCCATGAAGGACTGCATAGAGCGCGCCATCTGCAGCCTGGAGCGGAAGTACCCAGGAAAGGTGATTTTGGTTGTGACGAAGCTGGAAGTGAAGGGGGACAACCAGGAGCGCAACCAGCGGGTGGATGCACATGGGGTGGTAGCTATGGGGAGCGGGGTAGACATAGACGATGCCGCCACTGCCTTCATGAGGTACATGATAGCTGGCGGAGCCATGTGCAGGGCGATGCACAACAGGGACACAACCCTCGTTGCACCACTCAGCGGAGTTGATGTGCCACACGAGCTGTTCAAGATGATTCAGCACATGCTGAAAGCCAGCAACAAGACGGAGGACAACTTTGATCGCACAAGGACCAGGCAGATGTTGGCATCGACAGGGATCGAGGTGGTGGGTCACAGCGATGATGTTCTTGTGCACTACCACATGCGCATTCAGGATGACTAGGCTGGCATCAGCTATTGAGTTTACAAGCCTTCGGAACTTTTGCAATACACGAAAAGCTGTGATTGACTGGAACACTTGGGGTTAGTATTTTGTTTGTGTGCTGGTGATGACACCATGCCCTCCCTCACCTTTGCTGCTGCTGCAAACTGTTTACCATGTACATATACTTCTACATGAAACCCATTTCCTGCTTAGTGGTTTATGACTACTGCTTTGCATCTCGCTCACTCGATGTTGTTGTCCTCGTCTCACGCAATGCGTGCGATGCAGCTTAATGCACCAGTTGTCGTACGCTTGCATGCTCCGCATGACTCCCTTTCAGTCAGTACATGAAGCGCTCATTTATCTGCGCAGTGACATGGGCATTGATGTGAGGGTGGTCCGCATTTTTGAGGTGCCAAAAGCTGTGGACGACATGCGCATGTACCAGTTGAGAACTATAGCAATGAATTATCATGCACTAGCAGCGCAAGTGCAAATACTGATGGCATGTAACATGAATGAAGCGAATCTGACTAATCATCTTGGAATTGCAGAAGTTGTGTTGGAAGCAGCCCAATGAAGCTAAACGCCCCTGCTGGTGGCGCCGTTGCAGTTACAGTTGCGGACCGCCAGCCCCTGGCCCCCCATGGCAGCTTCTGTTAAGTTTTGGGGAAATCTCATGTGTGGCAATGGTTTGCCCAGGGTTGGCACGCTATTAATTAACCCCCCCTTAATTAACACCTTAACAAATTAAGGTTAATTAAGGGGAGAGGTGCTTGCGCTTAATAAACCTTAAAAAGCCTTAATAAATGCAGGTGACGTCATCAGCGCTGCTATTTTTTCACTCGCGTGCCCTACTTCACGGTTCCAGCCATGTCGGGTGAGGCAGATCATGAGGGGCCGCCGGCAGCACCAGAGGCAGCAACGCCAGCAGAAGGGAATGCGGGACGGGGGCGCCCTGCTGCTGGGCTGTGGGGCATGTTTCGCAAGGGCGAAACGCAAAACCGGTCGCATTACAAAGCTTGGTGCAAGGCACACGACCGGGCTGGCGCACCAGACAGCTGTCTTGGTGTCAAAAGCAGTATGGCAGCTCATTTGAAGGAGTGCGTGCACTTGATCCGATTAAGTGCAGCGTCCGATGCAGACGTGCAGTTGCAGGAGGGCGGCGCCGCTGCGCATGTGGATCTGCAGCAGGCGGCAGCCGCTGCTGCTGCTGCAAGTGTTGACCCTGCATCAGAGGCCGTTGATTACACTACCATTGTGTCCAGTGCTGATGTTGAGGATGCGCTTGATAGTCTGTTACGGGACATGGAGGCAGACGAGCAACTTGCAGTAGATGACTACGAGCAGATAGCAGCTATTGCAGAAGAGGCGGCTGCTGAGGCCGCGTGCCCGCATGTGCGCACTAGAATGGTGACCAAGGCACCTTTGGGCACTATCATCACACAGCTAGTTGGCATACTTAATGAGGCGGATGCATACATGTAGGGTTACATCATACTGCACTGTAGTGGGTGCATGGTGGTTTCATTTATCAATATAAGCGCTTTTGTTATCAAATGTTCATACCGTGACCGATTTGCGCATTTTCTTGACTTTTTCTTGTTTTTTCTTGCCTGCCCTGAATTGACCTTAACTTAATAATACTTAATTAACCCATTAAGGTTAATTAAGTGCCAGTGATTGCGTTAAGGCCTTAACTGCCAACCCTGGGTTTGCCTGTGTCCACAGAAAAAGGTTCCCCACCCAACAGAAACCTAGGTGGGCCCTGCTGGCACCTGGGAGTACACGCTTCCGCCGACAGGCAGTTCAGGAGTTGGAGAGTGAGGGTGCCAAGTCCATGCCTGTGGCACAATTGACACTTGCCACCTTTCATACGTTCAAGTACACTTTACGAGCTGCGCTCAGAGGATCAGCACTTGCAGATCAGTAGCAGCTGAAATCCGAGACTAGCATGCAGCAGCATCGCAACACGGTACCGTTTGAGTTGGCTGCAGGACACTGTTCGTCAAGCATACACATGTGATGCATAGACGGCGACCCAAAGCCATACTCTCGTGCACGGTGCAACGACGGCATCTGGGAGGACTTAACAACAGGGAGGTGTGTCACACCTGCGATAACTGGGGTGGTCAAGAAGTGCGCGCGGAGCTCATTGACGTCATGGACAAAAAAACAAGCCCTCGTTAACGCTGGTCACCAGCACGCTGATACCATCAGATTTTGAGTGCCAACTACAAGGGCAGAGACAATCGGCTAACAACGCAGTAAACTGGTCAGGTACAGCCGCAAGCGCACAAGTGTTTTGTATGGAGAGTCTTGACCGCGCAAGATGGTTTGTGACCAATGTCTACACAGCCGGCGATGGCAGTCTTGGCCGTCAAATACCTTGTAAAACAGTAAAACATTGCACTCTGCACCGCTTTGTCGCTGCCTGTGACTGCAAAATCGTGTCGTCCTGGTGACAACGTCGCAACATGGACATGCCTGCCACGCTTGATGTTGCCTAGGAACCTAGATGACTTAACCAAGACCTAAAATGGGATTGATTGCAAGAAGGCGGCAGCGACTGTACCAACAACACGCAAGATACGGCACCATTGAAATGCGGTGTGAAGACATGGGATTCATGAAATCTTCACCTAGGCATGCTGATGAATTTGCTGTGCAAGGTGAGCAATGCTGAACAAGCACATTTCAGACAGATAATGCGAAAGCTGACTTGTGTGCATGATGTGCTCAATGCTGTTCACAATTTGCCACGCATGGGCCCTACTTGCAGTATAATATCACCATACGCATAAGCCAACACCCCCCTACCGGTGTAGCGTTGATGATGCGCCACGGTGACACACCCTGACTGCATGGGGATCTGCTTGTGGTATGCCTAGATAGCAGCATTGCGTTGTGTGTTTCAATCAATGTAGGTCTGCCGGCTCCCTCGCCGGGGCGCTGCAATAGCCTGTTGCTGCTGCTGGAGCTGTTGCGCACGCTGTGCCTGCACTTCATTGCTGCGCTGAATCGTCTGCAGCAGGCCTGACACGTTTGCCTTCCATTGGCCCAGTTTCGCCTGTTCATGGACCACGTCAAAATGCAACGAGGCTTCTTAGATGAATGCATCTCGCACAATGAAGCAAGTATAGCAGCAGCTTTTGGCGGTGGTGGTTTTTGTGGTTGCACGAGAGGCTGCTTATACACGTTGTGTCCACCCTGCAGTTGAGGCAGGGCAGCGAATGGACAAAAGCAGGCATACTGTATCGAAGTATTTAAGCAGGTGTTTACAGGCCATACGCCCGCAAATATATGCTTTGGAATCGAATAGAGCTGAAGTACTTGATACTACAAAATCAGCAACAAACCCATGGCAATTATCTTTCAAGCATGCTACAAAAATAACTAAAGGCTGATGTGCTCATGTTTATATTCCCTGACCATGTCGGGTGCAGCCAGGAAACTCAAACTTCGGAGCAGGTTTTATGTTGCAAGGAAATTAGGATGCGACCACGCATGTGGCTGGTGTCATGTAATATGTCACCAAGCCGCACGGCCACAGCTGCATCTTGCATATATCACAATGAGGCATGAGCTACTGCGTATTGATACGGGAGAAAGCATGATATTCTACTTGACCACATAGTGTGTGACCCACTTATCGTACAAACGTGTTTGTGCTGTACGAGTCAAGTGCACTGGAGGGCAACGGCGCCAAAAGCATGCACTACAACAGCGTACTCCAAAGTATCAAATACAGCTGATCCTCACTTGCTCAGTTGCGTATGAGCAACGTCGACTCATACACAGTGTCGTAAGAGCCAACCTGCAGCTACTAACTTGTACGCCATGTCTCTGTATAACCAACAAAGCGCATCTGTTGATTCTGTGAGCAATTGCATCCAGCAAGCAGTGCTAGTGCCTTCAAGGTCTACTAGAATAGTAGCATTCACCTGGAGCGAGAGCCATTGCTCCTTGCCGAAAACTCTGCAAGTGCATCGTGAGATAAGGACCACCTTCTCCAACTGGTCCATACGAGCCTCCATCAGGCCCGCCTGCGACAACGCCCATACGTTCGTGATGAACCAGGGCCAGTGATCAGCAGAAGCATACAACAACATGAATATCAAATGGTGCGCAACAGCATGTCCGTTTGATTCCACATTGCTGGCATCAGCAACACAAAAAGCTTATGCACTATGAACAGACATCATAGTGATTCCATGCGTACACTCCAGGCATACGCAGCACACTCAATGGCCTTTGCTGACCAACATAGAGCACACTGACTGTTTCAGTCCCCCCACCACCATTACATTCAGCAGTGTCAGCAAAAGGCCTGTATAAGACCCGCTACCATACTTGACAGTCAGCAGCAAGCTCCCATCCAGCATCAATGGCAGCCCATATACATATTAAAGAATATTCCTTGAGGTATCCTGTGGTACAGGACAAAACAAGTATGCTTCAAGCGGCTCACCTGTGTTGCTTGCAGAACCCATTCTTCCACATCCTCAGGGTCCACTTGCAAAGTCTCACTGATCACAGAGTATGGCACCTCCTGTGCTTCGCTACCCAGGCTGCACAGTGAGAGTAGGCGCATGTTGCCAACACACTCGTCGTGGCTGATGCCATGCTTTTCAAGCAATGCCTGATTTGCCTTGGCAAATGCCAAGTATGTCTCTAGCTTTTCCTCGCCAAAAATCCGCAGCAGCTCATAAACCTGCGCATACTCCGGATCGTTCCTGCAACAGGATGAGCAACAGGATGGGGGCAGCACATTGACATAACTTGCCATCCGTCATGACGAAGCGCAACACGAGTTTACAGAGCAACAGATCAAACCGCAAACAACAACACTCTGCAATGACATTACAACACAACAGATCAATAGTATCTGCCTGCAGCTAAAACCAGAACTAACGCACAAAGTATGGAACACAGTATGGAACAGACGGGGTCATGTAATTCAAACTCAAGATGAGTACTTGCAAGTACCACTCAAGTGGGAGTACTATTCATTAGGAAAAACGAGTCTCGAGCACTGGTTGTAAAAAACTACGAATGGACTGGGAGTAGTACTCGAGTACGCGTACAATTCCCTCAGATGATGAGGACACGGGAGTACAGTACATATTACATACTCGAGTACCTAATCAGTGCACTCCTGTACTTGTTGGGTACTCCTATACTCGTCAAGTGTCCACTACCCCTATGCTTGCCAGGTACCAGTACTCGTACCAGTACTCGTCGATGACTCGTACTTGTGCAATTCTCAACACAGAGGGGAGCTATACTCGAGTGCTCATACAATCTTGATTCGCAGGCGTAGTATTTGAATACTCTTGTAAACTGTCATTTTGGCAAGAGTAGTGGTCAAGCACTTGGTACTCGCACTCCCTGACTGTGATGTGATGTCATGAAGCTGCAATAGTCAACGTGCTGTTTGAGTACATACAAAGCAGCTGTGTTGTGAGCCATATGCGCATGAACAGCGTGATAGATGATAGTGCCACGATGAATCGCCCCATTGCGTTAATCATGTGCACCTCTGTAATGCTTGGCATCCTCAAAGTCACCATGAACTGTTGCACACACTTACCGAAGTTCTTGTACTGCAGACATGCCCAGCAGATTGTGGTGCTCCATAAACGATACGATGGGAGCTTTGACTGCGCCCACTGCTCCCCGCGCTGCCGCAGCCCTCACTTCCTTTGCTGATGTTTTTGAGCCCTGCACATACATGGCGCAACGCACAAGCACTGTTGAGTAGGACAGTGCGGAACCCGAATGCTGCAAGCGAGAGCAACCGGTTGCAGGTGACAAAGCGAACTACTTGTGTAGCTAGTCGAATTCTGGCAGCAAAGTCTACAGGCAGCACTGGCAGTGCAGTAGGCGCAGCAGCACAAAGCATGCTGGCCACTTACATGAAGGCCTGCTTGTCAACAAACAGCAAATTGACGCACTGCACTCAAGCTTTCATTAGACAGTGAAATGACTAATTACACTCAGACCAAGGAATGGCATGGGCTTGCATGTGGTTCATGATGTCAACATGCAAGGTCCGTGGGCAGGGATAGCTGCGCGCTCACCTCAGCATCGTTGTCAAAGGTGACCAGGTACTTCATGAGGAACACCTGACTGCCCGCAGCATCACTCGCCTGCAATGGATACATATAATGCACATACTTTTCAGATGAGTCATTGGCGCTCTTAGCTATCCAAACCTGTATTGTGCTCTGGGCAATAAGCACATAACACAAACAAAGGCACAAGTGGTGGCAGATGCCTAAAGATGTAATGCAACACAGCATATCCAAACAGCAACGACAGCAGAACTAGTAGTCCTCTTCAAGAGCAACGAGGCCAAGTGTTAATTAAGCCTTGGGCCTGTGCGAAGAAGCCTCTGACTGCAATGTTGTGTGCATGGGGCATGACGATAGTGAAGACTTCCTGGAGTAATGTCTTGCTGTACCAGAGCGTATGTATTGTGAACAGGAGCTGCAGATGAAGGGCCTCAATGACAGTACAACAGGCATTCGTGCAAGCAGCACTAACCTTGCTGAGCACATCAGCGACCAGCAGAAAAAGACGCCTTTGGTCCTTAAGCGACAGCTGCCATGCAGCCAGCATGCTCTCCATGCTGGCAAAAAAGCTGTTGAGCATAGCCAGCAGGCCGGTGGACGCTGCGTACTTGATGATTGCCAGCAGCACCTGCACAGCGTTTGTGAACAAACGACCAGCTGAGGATGAACAAAACAACCATCTGAGCGTGATGGCCACATGCTGTGCGTGATGGCCACCTGATGACAGCAGTCGACGAACTTCAATTCAACAGTCAATGAGCTGAGGTATGACATACGACTGTAACACACAGAATTTTAAATCGCTATCTGAATAGTAAATGTGGATGACAGTCAACACACGGCATGCAAAAAAGGTGTAGAAAGTAGCCAAGCACGCATACATGATCAGGAAACTGTCATTGTACCCTTACCATGCGTGTGCAAAGACATACCTCAAACTGCACAGATGTCTTGGCCGGCAGCATGTTGTATAAGCTAGTAGCAAGGCGCAGCCGCAGGCCTGCCTTGTCCTCGCTGTCCAGCAACGCCGCTGTCACCTCCGGCACCAGCACTGGCATGTTCTGCGCCGCCATCACAACCAAACACAACAGCAGGTGAATGTCACCAGGATGACTGCATGCAACCAAGTACAGCAGGAAAAGCAACATCATCCATGGAGCTGCTGCTACAAGACACTTGCAGCCCATCTTCAACAGGCGAGAGGAGGCACCCGTTTCAGGCCTTTCCAAAAAACACATAGGAAGCAACTGGTACCTTAGCTGGGTCCGGCAGCCTGTGTAGCAGGTGGAATAGTACGGCAAAGCAGCCCTCAATCGTCTCCTCCTTGTCGAATGACAGCATGACCTGCCTGTGTCCGAGCAGCTTCCGTATCAGCTCCGCAGCGTTTGCCTCATTGATCAGCTTGCTGCATTCTGTGCGGAAAGCCTGCACAGCAACACGAAGATAAGCAGACGCGTCAGCTGCAATGGCAACATATTATATATGCAGACTTGGAGCCTGCTTTTCCCTGCTGTCTGCATGTGACAGAGCAACTTCCTGTCACTCACATTCTGTTCTGCTGGATCCTTGAGCGCAGCGGCGACAGCCCCCACAAGCTTCACCGGCGCCTCCGGCCCCAAATTGACGAGCTGCGCCGACACATCCATAGCTATTGCGGTTGCCTGAGGCTTCGCACGCGTGTTGCCTCCTCCTGATGGAGCTGCTGCAGCAACAGTGATCGCACACCGTGTGAGTGCCCTCACTCATGAAGCAACCACTCTTGGCACCATGCATAGCAGAAGATATCTCACCTGCTCACACGCCTCGGGTGCAGGCCTGTAGGGGCTATGTAAAGCTATCAATCAGCGCAGGACCACAAAAAATGATTTAGGGCTAAGCTAGGGTTAAACCTCAACTCTCGATTGAAGTGAATTTGACACAACCGTGAGAGGCTTTTGCGCTTCGCTGTGTTGTGTGCTGATGCTGGCGAGGAAAGCAATTGCCGCTGGTTGCAGGGCACAGCAGCAACGGCTGCAGCATTCCAACACCTTTTTGAGAAAGGTCGTAAACGCGAAGAGAGCGAGAGAGGTGCGGATTGAGACAGCTCTTGATGCACCACAGACACCGCCGCTTAAGTATATACCAACAGCGCAGCCTGCCTTCGTACTGGCGCAAGGCTGGGCACCTCCTCCAGAGGCCCCACCTACAGACATCCCGTTTCAGGTGAGGCGTTGAAGGAGAGTGCGGTGCGTGAGTGACTGTACTGTTGCGAAGCCCGCAGGCTCATCATGCAAGTTGCATTGCCCATGATTGACAGGTGCCGAGGACTGGAGTCTCGGCTGCACTGCCCGTCTACACCACGTACAAAAATGGACGAACGAGGGTGATGACCGTGGTGCGGCACGTGAAGGGGGATGTTGAAGAGTTCTCGGAGGAGCTCAAAAAGGTGAGCATCAATGAACCTGTGTGTGCTGCAAGGTAGTTGGAGTAGAGAGGTGGAGGCGCACAACCCAAAAGTCACACCGCATTTGGTCAATGCCAGCTAGACACGAAATCTTCTGGTGTTCTCGTGCATATCGTTCCTGGAACGGCGGCAGGAGGAGAGGTGCTGCAGCAGCACTACAAAAAGCACCAATCATGAGGCCAATCATCATGTGACGATTTTCCAACGTGTCTGCTATGGCAATTGGTATGCACATACTGCACATACATGCAGCCAGCTGCCTCAGGTACCGGCCAGCTATCTGCAGCTATCACTTGCGGCATCAGACAGCACAAAGCTGCCGCCGAGTTGCTCAGACAGCTGTGGCGCAGCCATGCTCTTGTGCTGGTGACTAGTTCAAAGGGCATGCACAGACAGGGGTGGGGAGAGGCTTGATGGTAGGCGAGTCGGTGTGGCGGCAGGACTGCTACAGCTGTTGTCATGAATCGTACACAGGATTTTGTCCTCAAAACAACCTTTTGCGTGGATTATGTGACTACAGTGGTGGCATTGGTTTTCGCAACAATATATGCCATGGAGAACGAGAAAAGACCTCTCTCATGCCTGACACTGCGAGGGTGTACGTCAAGTTCAGAAATTACTGTTATGCAGCATACTAAATGCTCGCATATTAGCTGGTAGCCTTCAATTGCTGCTGCCATCTGTCACCTTGCTACAGTACCTTCTCCCACCTCCTTTGAGTCAGTCTGAACAGTTTTAAATTGAAAATCGTGTGTTGGCCTACTTGATGCTGTCAAGCATCAGTGTTACACCACTGCTTTTGCAGTAAGCTGGAGCCAAACACTCAACTGCGGGCTCGCTGCCAACCCCTCCAATTTCTAGAGCCAACCAGCGACTGAATGGTTCCATGGATACAGTGCCGTGCAATGACGCATTTGAGCTACAGATCCAATTGCGTACCTTTGCAGTTTGTAATGGTAGCATCATGTTGCACGCTGATACAAAACGTCAGGCGTTGCTGATCGGCATGCTGACATGTATACCTACGCTGGGATGCGTTTTGCAGGTGTGCAATGCAGAGGTGGTGGAGCGCAGAGGCAACTCAATACAGGTCAAGGGAAACCATGTCAAAGGGGTGCAAGAGTGGCTTCTGGGCCTAGGATTTTGATTGGAAGCTGTGTGCATCGTGTGCAGCACACACTGGTATACATACATTGTCAGCCCACACCAACAATCTTAAAATGTCTTGCACCCTTGTGTGCACCTGATATTGCACCTGTCTGCCTCGACAGTTTCGACAAGAGCCGTTGCTGTCGCCTTTTGCTTCTGACAAGCGCCATTGCTGGGAGCTTCACAAAGATTCCGTCAAAGAATGTCGCCATTTGCATGTTGGAGGCCCAGCTCTACATATGCCGAACTCTTCGGCCCACAAACACTTGATTGCAAATGCAGCTACCAATAGCATAAAAAGGCATTTGCAATGAATCGCATCCTTGCCTATATGTTGTGAAACATGCCATGACAACATGACATAATAGGGCAAGCAAGCTGTGCATCGCAGTACGCAACATGACCAGGTAATCTGTCATACACTCAAGCATGCATCCAATGCATCAACAACTACCATGTACCCACCATTTGGGCCTCTGTGCCTCAAGCGAGAAATCACACAAAAGATCATCAAGAAGAACCTCAAGTAGAAGAACATGGCACTCTCTCATGCACTGGCCACATGTGATGCTGCTGCTATGCTGTCGCGGCCAAATATGCGCAACGGGTGGGCTTCTGTGTTGAAGACATGAGTGTCCAACCTGATTGGTTGGTTTGTATCTTGAATCAGGTACAAATATCTGCATTGCACACACAAGCGGCAGCAGGTGTAGTGTTGTCAAAAAGCAGCGTGATAAGCAGGCGCATCAAGCTGCTGAAATACCTTCAAGTACACAATGCAAGCACAAACCGGAAGACCTTTGGATAGTCTCAAATATCATACTGCAGAGAATTACAGGATTATCCCCTGGAGAAAAGTTGCCTGGGTGCATGCAAGCGAGCAACTTCAAAGTGGTGAGGCGTCGGAGCTGTTTTACACGTGGCAGGCAAATTGTAACGTAAAGTACAGTGTGCACAGGTGTTACTGTACCAGGTTGAGAACAGCAACAGCAAGGACATCAACTTACTGCTCATGAGACACCTAGTGCGGCTGTAACATGCGGGCGATCCACATAGCATGGCACAAGAGCATGGAGACTTGTAAAGCATGTGGCATGTCCACAGCATGCTCTCGAATAAGCCATCACAAAGCAGCGTCAGAAGTCTCAGCTGACAGATACTATGTACTTCGAAGTATGTCCTGAGCATCAAGGTGAGTGGCGTGCACGTTTACCCACTTGAGTGTTTCTGCCAGGAAGAAAGACTCCATGCGATCTTGAGGTCCACTTCTCTCATTCGTCACATCCCGGAATGCACCATATCCATAGCGCGTCTTGCAGCGTTTTTCGATTGCCTGCTCAGTAAAAAGGGGAAGGCAGTGATGAGTGTTGTGTTGCATAAGAATTTGCAAGTCTCATACACAAGGAGCGGCACTCATGGACTTGTACTCGGTACGCTGGATTGGACACCTATTGTGTGCAACGTTGTTGACTCATCTGCAGTCATGGTGATCACATGCGTGCTACAAGGTGTATTGAAGGATTCACCCATTTGCGACAATTGATGCATGTGATGTATGCTTTCCTTACATAGACTCATAAGCCTTGCAAACTCAACATTCTGTCTAAGATCTTGGCTTGAGGACCCTCATATGATTTGGTTACGCTTAGACCACAAATCTGCTGCTTCACCAGCACTGCAGCATTCTACAGTCATTTTGAATCATTGCAATACTTGTTGATTCACTGCTGCTTCAAGATCACAACACAAGAGTGTGCGTCATCGAACCTGAAGCATGTACCTTCGGATACAGCGCCTGAATAGGCTAACGCGCCATGCTGTCAAGTGCAAGTTCTGCTGCATGTGTAGGTCCACTATGCAAAGCTACACTGCTACAACCTGCTTTGGAAAACACCACACCTCACGCAAGTATTTTGAGTGTACCATACCTCAAAAATTTCCCAGCTCCATTCCCGGAAGATGGGATCTCCCGTCAACTGTACAGTAAGCCAGCAGGAGCATCCCAATGGCAGGGCGTACCACAGTGGTGGAAGGCAACAGAAGGAAGCAGGTCTCAGAAAGTGAGATAATCTGAGGAGACTGGCAGCAAGCACTACTAGTGGTGTGTGCTGTGCATTATATCACTTCTGCATGGCACAGGCGAGCAACCCTGGGCATGTCACTAGCAGTATGACTAGCGCTGGAAGGTTGGAGGCAGGAGTTGGTTTTGGGTCAGGGAAGGCAGTGCACTGAACAGCACTCTGGCAGGTGCCAATTGCCTTTTTTCTACATGGCCCGTCAGCTTTGGAGGCAAAGTTCATTTGACGCTGCCAACACACCACCATGTGTATCCTTTAATGATGACACAGACCGCCTTGGTCGGCCGTACAAAGAGCAGCGCTTGGGGCTACAGGCCGCAGGAGCCCCCGAGACCCCTGTGAAGTTAACGGGAGGACTCGCCCCGTGGTTAAAGAACAAGTACCAGCGCAACGGCGCAGGCACTCAGCAGCAATACCGCTGCTTTGGCTGTGACGCAGAATTCACATCTGCCGACGAGCGCAGTGTCATGCTGACAACGACGCAGCCTTGTTGCTGTGACAGCTGAGTTGCTCCATCGGCAGACAGGACGACAGTAACATTGCCCCTCTGGCCGCTAAAGTGGTTGACCTTGTAAAGGCTACAGGCAAGATCTCTCCCAAGTGTGAAGCCGTTGCGCACTTACCTGGTGCAAAATGAACATGCTCTCAGCCACTTCTGGCCGTAACAGGTATTCCTTAACTCCTGCAGCAATGAAGGCACAAGAACAGTGCAGTAGTAGCACACATTCAAAGGCAGAGAGTCAGCCTGTGACTGAGCCATTTACCTCCAGCAATAAGACACAACATCTTCAAAGCACTTAGCACAAGGACGGTCAAGGTTGATCAGTTGCAAATCAAATCATAGTTCTGCAGCACCTTGTTCGTTTCAAGCAGTGTGAGCCGCACGGCGTTTCACTGTGATCCGGCTGTGTGCGTTGGCTGAACTTTGATAATCCCTCCTACTACCTGAATGCATCACCACCGATGCTACTATAGCAGAACATTGGCATCAGAGGTGTTCAAGGACGAAGGCATCTACTGTATCTCATTCAGAAACATTTTGCAGCGTTGTCAGGTCTCACAAGTGCATCATGCCCCCCGTGTGTATGGCGCACCGGGATGGGATGCAGGAAGGCCATCCTGACACCAATAATGTAATATGCCATTAGACTAATTCAGAAATTGTCAAGCCAGTCTGCACTGTTAGCGTACGTGGCAAACATCAATCTTTGGCTGGGTGTGCAGTGCAGACGTCCTCGGTGGACCACTGCCTACCTAACCAGCAGTTGCTGTGCTGCAGCAATCACAGCAACGGTGCCTCAGTGGCCTGCAGCAATCTAACGGTCAGGTGCCTGCGCATTACGCAGCATGCACATAATTGTTAACTGGATCAAGTGAAGTGTATGTACCTGCGCGCATATCTTCATCAGGTACCCCACGTCTAAGCTGTGTGCTGGCTTCGATGTACTCTGGAGACAGGCCTGTCGGCTGGAGCTTGTACATGAGATGGCAAGTGTAGGCCAGGGCCTGGTTGTGACAAGGCACACACACACACACCAAGGTTTCACACGACTCACTGTCAGCAAGGCCGTCATTGGCAAGGTGAAGCAGATACTTATGTAGCTTGTGTCATATAAGTTGACGTAGCATGCATGCATGAAACCAGAAAAAATCAACACCAAGCACCCCACACAAAGCAGCCGTGCAGGACACTGCACTGTAAGACTCCACTACAGCCGACGCAAGCGACACAAGCGAATCATGCACTTCATGCTGTTGGTGCATACAGATGAGTTCAAGAACGCAGTGATGAAGAAATCTCGCAGCTGCACCCCTCGGAAAGGGTGCAATATCAAGGTTCAGAAAGTGCATGCAGTACATGAGCCACAAGCTCAACATGACTAGGGTTGCCGGCAGCGTATAACGTATATACGTTATATGAATATATACGTTATATATACCGTTATATCGATTTCAATATACGCTTTGGATTATAAGCCTGTTTCGCCGCCTAGGCGTGTTTCCGCGAAGCGGAAGCAGCGCATACTTGCTGCCGCACGCTCCTGCGCAAAACGAAGCATTCGAAGGGTCGGCACATCTTGATAACTCAACAGGTGCACGTTCTAGTCAGTGAAAGGTACTTGCCCATCAATCAGCTGCAATCGTGCACAAGCCTGGCTTGCCGCTCAACAGCTGCCTCCTCGAAGCATGGTATACGTAGCGAATGTAAGGCTATGATCATCATCAGCTATGTGAAGCCTCTGAGCTATCGTGGTGTGTGTGGTGTGTGCTGAGGTCGTGCACGTGACGAACAGAACTTCCGAGACCTTCAACTTGCGGGGACACAAGGAAGCTGCTGGAGTTTGTGAACGACAAAGAGGAGTTGCAAAGTTTAGTCCTGAAGTCGTGCTTGGTGAAGATTACTGTTGAGACGCATCAAATCTGTTGTGCATGCACTGCAGCTGACACCCCTTGATGTTGGAACTGCTGCTGGTGACTGGGTGATGAACCTGAAAGGTACCATTTGCATGAGCAACTGCTAATGCATGACATGTGCAGCACCACTGTTGATGCGCTATGCATGAAAACAAGCCTAGCAACATATTTACAGTAGCGCATGCACTGGATGCCCAGGTGCATACGAGAATATGCATTTCGTTTCATGTGACATCAAAGTTGACCAACTGGCGATGCTGCAAAATCACATTGTATGCTTGCTTGAGTAGAAGGTGACGGGTGTTATGGACAGCTGAGAACAGACGCTATGAGGCATGAAGAGAAAAAAAATCAATCGGAGTTTGTCTTCAGAATTTGGCCAATTAATATACGCTGGCATACGCAGTATAGATTATATATACGTTATTTATATACGTTATACGCAGTTTATGGATTTTTATATACGCTGGGCGGCAACCCTAAACATGACCGACGTTACTGGCGCCTGCCACCAAAAACGCATTCTTTACATAAATCGGCAGAGATATCCATGTCACACGGAATTGTCAGCGTGTGGCTGCAGATCAGGCCACCTTTAAAAGCGGCACACAGACAAAGGTACATGCTAGTGCATGTAGGTTGCACATCACACTTTACCTTGCCCAGTTTCATGTCTCTTTGAGCCCTCTCCTTGTCCTCAGAGGTAGCAGCTCCAAGACCCAGAGATCCAGCCATGAAGCATGCCAGATGGTCCATCTTGAGCTGTTTTGACATCACATACCAGCGTCGTCAACAACGCACAACGGCAACGTGGTGGCTTCTCAGCATGCGGTGCAGTCATGGCTCCTGAGAAAATGAATACTTCGAAGTAGTTTAGAAAGCCAGCATGCCCCAAGGTACAGTCCCTCATGATGCCACTCTCATAGGTCAACATGTGATAATGGTGGTAAGCTTCTCACATCATGAACATGCAGAGGGCTGTAGTTGACACAATGTGTAGTGCAAACAGAATCTTAAGAGATGCACGTGATCCAACGGGAGTCCTGAATTGATGCATCCCCTATTGACATCAATTTTCCTTGCACCGGCCTGTTTGACATCCCGTAACCGCAACTGCCATCCCTATGCAAGGGACATACACCGATCATTTGTGGTGGTAGCTGCATGTGCATGTGGCACAGATGGCAGTCGTACCTTGTTTCGTGTCCCATCCCAGTCACTGAAGTATAGCAGCCCCGATGGCTCCGTCTGACAAACACATGCGCATAGCAGCAGAAGCATCGATGCAAAAGTCACCACAGAGAATGTAAACACCCACATCAGAAAAGCCAAAGCCATGTGAACCTTGTGCAGAGCATATGGACAAGCGCAAGTGCAATTCCTTTTCTTGTTCCATCCCTGCATGGTTGAGTTGCAATATGAAGGCAAAGTTTCATTGGCAAGAATTGACGCTGCAGCCAAGAAGCAGTGCGCACTGGTCAGATGCACTGCAGAAGTCTGAACATCGCTGGCATCAGTTGTCTTGGTGGCGAGAGGGTTGTGCTAGCCATGAGATAGCAGGTAGCACCGCACGCGCTGAAGGAGCAGCTCATGTTATGTCACAGGCAGCAGCATCTGCACATGCAACTGGTCGGCACCAGAGCAAATCGCTATAGCTACTGCTGAGTTTGGGCATGGCAAATGAGGCCTGCGTGCATAACAGCACCCATTGCATGTGAGCTTTTGCATGATGCGCTGCCTCCACTCTACATCTACTTTGTTGCAACACTACCTGCATGTATGACAAGTATTTTTTATGTTGTTGCTACTTCCTAGTACTAATGCATTGCCAGCAACTTACAGGTGGGTGCTGGCCCTTGGTTGCTGCTTGTCCACAACAAGCGTCTCTGTCAGCTCCATGAAGAGTGTACAAAATGGGGCATCTGAATCAGTCATGACCACACCAACTCATCCTGCCGCTCTGCAATCAGGTGCTTCACCCACCTTTTTAGCCAGATGAGTGACCATGCCATCCACTGCAGCGTCATACGCATGCCTGTAAGAGTCCTCACTCTTGCCACCCTGCAGCCACACCTTGAGCAAATACTGCATTGCAAGGGAATCACACGTTCAGAGATCAGAGGGCAGGCACGTGAAGAACGTGAGGCGGTTGCGAGTCAAAGCGTAGATCGCAAGCGCACAAAAGATGCTCGTGGCGTGCATGCCAATGCAGCGGAGGTAGCTGGGTTCAAGCAAATGACAGGCAATTGCTGTCATATCATGTCCCAAACATGGCAACACACGTTACACACTCCTTGAGGTCTGTGATTACTTCTTGAAAAGTAAACACTGGAACGGGTACAGCACATCGAGGGGCGCTGACAACTGCAAATTATGGCCCAGATTCGCTGCCATGTCAAGGGAATGCCTGACATACATGATGCATGCAAAGGCATAACATGACTGCAGTCACAATGACATGAAAGACGACATGACATGCCTAACCTCGTAAAAGCTGTCGCCCATTGCTCCAATGGTGTAGGTGCTGAGCCGTGAGTGACCGTTGGTAGGTGATAACGATATCGGGAAAATGCCTTCAGGGGGTTGCAATTTGGTCATCAGATCCATGGCCTGCGCACAAAGGACAGCACAACATTTCACTGCGTCACGACATGTGTTAGACGAGATGGACGATGACAATGTACAAATGAAAAACGAATCAAAAAGATCGTTGAGCTCTAAGTGACAAGGGATGGTTAGCCGCAAGTGCCTTCCATCAATAACAAATACTACCTAAGAAGTATACACACAAACACAGACAGCATGAAGTGTGACTTTGTACCTATAACTGTGATTTAAAATAGGTGTCAAGAACCACGCCCTGTGTATGGTGGCACCAGACAACGTGCATCCAATGTACAGTAGCCAAAACACATAATTTGATATCATTTGGCACGTCCTTTTCTGCCAACCCACATAACTCAAAAAAAATTGTGGACACATACATGAGCAGCATCAACAATCATGCTACTACTACACACAAGTGCATGATGAGTACGGTACTTATCAAATATCTGTTCTACCTTGTTGACGGCTGAAGCATAGATGGGATTCCCGGTTGCATGGCTTAGATACCGAAACTCCACCTGCAGCACAGAGAGCAGAATCTCGCAGTTGGTACATTACATTGATTAGGCTTTGTCAGCTCATGGGTAGGCACAACAGCATTTCTGCAACTGGCAGAAACACGTGAATGCTGGATGTGGCGCATAGTGTAGACATCGAGCGTACCTAAACCAAAGGCTACAGGCAATGGCTGCGCTGGGAAATGTAGCAATGCTGCAGTCCAGCATTTGTGTGCATGTATCAAAAAAATTAACTACTGGTACCGAAACTTGTTGCATGATCACGGCTTCTGCCCGAAGCATGCTACTTGTGTGCCTTCACTCGCATACACACAGGAAAATAGCGCTTTACAAAAGACAATGTGCTTGACAGCGCGGCAAAGGCATATTCATGGCGCATATCCTCAGCAAGCCATTGCCAGGTGTGAGAGGTCACGATGCAGCAAGCTCAACCTGCAGCGTTCCCACTTCAGCTATCAGCACCCCTGCTGGCAAAGCGCCTCTTTGCGTCTTGATGGTGATGTCAACATTGTTCACTGGCAGCCCACTGGGAGTGTCAAACGCTGGCATGAGCCTGTCGCCCAGGTCCTGTGCTTTTTCCAGAAACACCTGACACGCGGGCACAACACACAACAACTGTCATTGCCCATGCAGGAGACAAGACATTTCTGTGAGGCATATAACATACTTCTGACAATTATGTATGGTGGGGGCAAGGCATCTGAGTTGAGTGAATCGAACACATTTCTGATGATGCAGCATCGTCTACTCAGACTACAACATTACGACCAGCAGACACATGCGTGACGCCAATGTCATGTTGTTGCCACATGTGCAGCATCACCATCGTGATCTTTCAAGGGCACTACAACAAGAGGCATTGCAGGATATCACCTTCGCTAGCGTGATGGCTACAGCGCCTTGAAATTACCATCAGCTACTGTGCTGCATACTGGTGGCTCACCTTCTCTCCTGACAGGTCATATGCTGACAGCAGTCCACCCAACTCCCTGATGGTGGTTTCAAATACGCTCACGGATCCAGCATTTGCAAATGTCAGGCTGTCCCTGACCCATGCTGTAGCCTCTGCAAATTCATTCTGCAAACCACACGCAACAGTGTAGATTAAGGCAAGCACACATTTCTGGTGCTGCCAGATATATGGCGGCACTGCAAACAGCAGCGTTGTGCCACTACACAATGTCTTGACTGTCTTCACAGAGTGCCTCACAGTAAGGGCTTTGCCTAGCTGCCAGCTTCCAGAGCAGAGCTGCTGCAAGCCTCGAGAAGCAGCGGCACGTCTGCTGAGATGAATTTGGTGAGAGGACCATACCACACGAAGCATTCGACACATCACAGCATTCATCTCATTTCGCGCAATGCATTTCACAAAAGTTGACAGCTGCGACTCTGGTGCTGAATGTGTGCACCCTCAGCAACACAACCGCCAGCTCAATCCATTTCTGATACGATGCGTCATTTGGTCCAAATATGTACTGCACGCCTGGCAAGTTGACGAGGGTCATGCTTCAAGTATGATCCATGCTGGCCAGCATACATACAAGTACAGGAGTACAGTACAGGCGATGTCACAACCAGTAACCGCAATTCCCATCATCATCAGTTGATACGGTGTATGCCAGGTGAGTAATAGGCACTGGCGCCAGCACCTTGTCAAGCACCTAGCATACATGGTCATTCACAACCTAGACGAGCGTGCTACTCACCTTTAAGCCCATAAGCCAGAGTGTGTCTAATGTATCCACGAGCGTCACTCCCAGCCCCCCCCAGTTATCTTGACCTGTACCTGATGCTGGTTTCAACTGCATGTAGCAACGCAAAGGCTCAGTGATGAAATAGGCAAATGGTGGCGAGTCGTTTGCCGTAATTCCATGGAAATGACAATAGGTGATCGACACAACACATTGCGGAACATAACAGTAGTCTACTGTTATGTTCATTAACATTGATATTATCCACTTTGGCCCACTAGGTGTGCACCATACAGATTCAATGTCATAGTAATGTGTCATTGAAAGCGCTGAGGAGTGGTCGTTGCAAGGGCTTAAGTCAGTCCTGGAGCCATGTGCCACTCTGAATCTCAGTGCTAGCGCTGAACTCATGTCTGCATGGACCCAGACAAACGTGTGCGTCGGCAATGGCAAAGTCATGTAGTAACACGGAATAGCAGATGGGGTTGTAAACTTTGCACTTGTTGCAGGCTTGGTACGCAGTTGCGGGAAGACGCCAATGGGCAGCGGATGCGACATCGGAATTACTGAATGAAGGAGAAATTGAGACTGGTCAGGGACATGTTGATGATATTGTTATCACTGAGCCTATGCAATTCTGCTCAAAAGCTGTGATTGTTCATGGTAGATGCTGAGGTAAACGATTGGGAATGTAACTAGAAGTGTGCCCCTACCTCATCCTTGCCCCACGCCAGCGTCTTGTAGTTTCCCCATACAAACTGCATGGCTGCCTTGACCTGCAGTGCCCGCTTAGCTGCGACCCTGCCAAGCCAACAAAGAAGGACAAGGCGGTAAGATAGCCATGAGCAGGCAGGTGGCACAACCATTGAATTGTTGAGGAGAGAAGTACAACAAATAAAACGCATGAGGTGGCCAATTTACAGGGTAATGACCACAAAGATCCATGCCTGTGGGCGCTGCTGCGAGCTGACATTGTAACTAAGTGCACGAAACTGCAAATGGTGCAGATCAATGACAACTTTACTTAATGCAAGGCCAAATCTGTTTGAGACAATGCTGGACTTGTGCATTGGCCACAAAAGCAATGAGGCATGGGGGTCTGCCTTGACAGTCACGTCATTGCACACACCTTTCTCCTGCTGCCCTCTCCTTGTCTGTCATTGAAAAGGTCCAAGAGCCATCAATGTAGCGTTCCTCAACGCCTGGCGCTAGCTGCTGTACCTGCTTGCCTGCAGCCGCAGGGCCATCTGCAGCTGGGCGCACAGTGACAATAGGAATACGCGGCAGCTGCACTCCACTTGTTGCCAGCACGAGCTTGGCCATGAGCTCAGCACTGCGGTCACTGCCCTTGGTGAAAACAGTGAGGGAGCCTTGTGCACCAGTGGCAGCTGCGGGTGCGTCTGTCAAAGGAAGTGCCGCCAGTAAGCTGTCCCAGCCCGGCATATTGTGGGCCATCTCTGCACCTCCACCGAGCATTGCATTAACCCCCTCATGCTTGGTGTCGGCCATGAGGTGCAGAATGTCACCTCGAGACAGTGCACTGGAGAAGAAGAGAGCCTGAGACAGGAAGCCATCCAGGCAGTGCGCACCTCCTGGCGAAGCCCCCAGGTGCATGGGCACCCCACTGTGTACATCACAGCAGATCAAACATCACAGCCAGTAACAAAGCCTTTGTAAGTCATCATGCGAAGTAGTTCATCTGGGTTCAGTTGTGTGCAGAGCATTGCACGTTTACAGAGCATTGCACGTTTCCACAACTGCGGTTGATGGCCAGTCATAGCATCCGCCGAAATTCTGGCAAAGCTTCCGCAATACGTCAAGGGCTGTACATGAAGCCACAAGAGGAATCACAGGAGGTGCTGATGCACCATGTAGACTGTCTCACAAACCGAGGTGATGAAGGTCTTGCTGGAAGTATAGTAGCCTCCAGAGCCACATCAGGCAGGCATAAGTGAGCTGCCAGTCTTGGTTCCATTCATCAACGTCAACTGCATGCACCAAGATAGCTGATGAATACATGTGAATCGATTGCGCATCACAAGGCACCGAGCTCACCTGCGAGACAGTCGCATAGCCGTCTTTTCAATCACTGGGTCTCCATCAAGGTGCACTATAACATGTGTGGCCGAAAAGGAAACAGCCACATGCACCCACTGATCCAGTGGCACTTTCGAGAAGCTGCGAGCGGAGGTGGCAGCAGAGATGATTGGGTTCAGGTGCAAGCCTTGCACAGGAGAGCACACCCATGAGGCACGCTTCACCAATGCTGATGCTGCGACTGCTGCATGTTGAGCAGGCATTTGCATGATCATGTGCAGGTCTGAGGCTTGCATAATCCTTGTCTTGAAGAAAGCATCTCACACTTCACATTGAAATTGTGTTCTGAAGCACTGCTCTGGTCTGGATTAGAAGTATGCGTGTGACAGGCGTCAACATTGCACAAACACTCTGCTTGCATTTGGTATGAGAGGTCACTGTCTCACAAGGACTGTGAGGCAAGACACGAGTAGATATCGGGTCTGCCCAGCGCCATGAAAACTTTTACACACGGTGCTCCTCATCTATCAGTGCCGCACATGATACACCTTGCGAATTATCAGCAGAAAGCCCCACTTGAAGGAACATACATCAAGTACGAAAGCAGAAAGCATTCTCCATGTGCTTTCATCATGTTCAAGCCTCGCGAACTGCAACGCTGCATTTTGGGCTGGCAAAGAATGGCACAGGAAGCAACACAGGAAATCCACATCTTGTTGCAAGGCCATCGGTGCCAGCACTTTCATTGACATTAATAGCTGCATGCAGTACATACCTGTGCAGAGGAACCTTTTGTTGTGTGCTTTGCCTACTGGGTGCGTGTCCGACTTCAAGAGGGGCAGCTAATGCAGCAAACTTGCTTTGCAGACTCCAAGTCATGCCATGCATCAGCGACGTCAAGGCTCAGGCTGTCCAAGCCTCAAAAGGAGTGCAACACTGGACATTTGAGTCGTACTAGCCATTGGGCTGCACACAATCCATACAATTGCATCAGAGCCGACCAGCACGTCCAAGCAACTGCTGCGGTGTGTGTCTCGAGCTACTTCAGCACCATGCATGTTCGTCAAGTATGCAATGATCCAATGCTCACAAATTGGCTAAAGTGTAACACACCTGGTCTCCTCTATGCAGGAGGCAGCGCCGGCGGCAGCATCTGCGCCTTGCCGCGTTTCTGCCCACTCCACCGCCAACATGCCACTTGCTTGAACTGATAAGCTATACCCACGAACATCATCTTTGCACCTGCGATGCATGCCAACAATACGCGGCAAGTGGCCTAAAGGAATGAGGCAGATGTGGTTTGCTGCACCATGCCATGTATACGGCCACTCTGCTAGATGCAGCTGACGCTGAAATAAACTGCAGGCAGGTCTGTGCAATTATCTGCTGGATGGGAGTGCGCCAGGCCACTGACTAACACTCATTATGGGCTTTGAAGTATACGTAGAAGAGTGGTGGCTTGCAAGGTGAAGTGAGCTGGTTGAGTCCCTCAACAGAGACGGGTTACGTGAAGTCATCGTTGTGGAATGGAATCAGAACGCAAACATATGGTGACAAAACGCATTAGGTCCATAGGTCCGATCAGGCCGATGAATACATGGTTGCCTGATATTTGCAGAATACATACGTCACTTTGCTTGGTGTACGATCAGTTGACCGCCACCATAGCTGACATCAATCGCTCAACCAAGCCTTGGCCCAAGTGTCAGGTAAATGACGTCTTGTCATTGCAGAGACCGAGACTTTTTTTGTGCGTGTGTGCACCAGTTATATCGTAAAACATTCTGGAAGGGTAGCGTCAACTTGTAGCTTGATGCGCAAATGCTGCAAAATGCGGGAACAGCCCGCAATAGAACACAGTACAACCAATATCACAGGAATAGTGCAGACTGCACCTCATGATGGCATGCTGCACAGCACAAGCCTTCCACCTACAGACGAGGTTAACCCCCCCCCCCCTTCCCCCCACACATGCCCCCGCACAACCTTTGAGGCGGCCATCATCGAAGACGTTGCATGACCTGGCTTTAGCGGGAAGGGCTCTTCAACAAGCGCACTAAGAGTATGCCTGATCAGGGCCTTATGATTCATGTACATGTGCCTTGTACGCATGTGCTCTTACCTGTTGGGAAAGCCTCCTTGTTACTATTTGATCGGGTCAAAGGCTGATACTGGGGAGGGAGAAGAGCTGACCACATGATCTACAGATTCTGCCAGCGAATGCACATCTGTTGCCCGTGCAACAAGTTGAAGCTAACGCCTCGTCTGCGTCATGGCAAGCGTTCTGATCCTTCCCTGCACGTACGCTAGCAGCATGCCACTCACCCTGCAAACTTGTTGGACATTATGGTGCGCATCCGCCCAGCCGATGTGGACTTGATGTACACCCAGCACATGCTGGTGACCTGCAACATCATTTGCAAAGCCAGCAACAGTCCAAACAACTGGTAAGCATAACAACAACAGCAAAAGATATGCCAAGCACAAGGTCATGGCCAATTTTGCACTTGAGTTCCCATGCTTCTTTGGCAGACAGTTTACTCCTAGACACCTTGTCAACCTGAACATATTGCAGCTGATATTCCACAGAAGACAGGCGTGTGCAGTGGGCATGTACCAACACATCTCTCATGAGCCCAGTCTACATGTAGGGGGCACCTTGTACCCCTTTGCACTTGCAGCAATGTCAGCACTGAGCGGTTGAGGAAACTGATGATTTCGCAGATGTTCAGTGAAACAGCTGTACATCTGCTGCCTTTGAGGCACAGCACCAACCATGTCACAGCGCAAGGCACTTCAATGATAGCCTTGCATGAGCACTACAACTGCAGCGATAGTGAAATGTGACTTCTACCAAGTTCTACACTGGCAAGAACAAGTCACACACTGTGCCATTCACCGCTGACAGAGCCGAACAGGTGAGCACAATTCCTGAGACTCAAGCAGCACGTTTCTTGCTGCATGCACACACACCAAGCGTCTCATGCACGGCAAATGTGCAATCCTGATGCAGCGGTTTGCTAGACAGTGCTGTGCCTACATATCACTGACAAGTTGTGGTGGTCCATCTTGCCTGAACTTGGTCATCCAGGCTTTGCGCCAGCACAGCATGCAAGCCCCCTTCTCCACGTCCTGCCTGAAGGCTATGCATCTCCCCCAAAGGCATGGCTGCAGCTGCTTCTGCTGCCTGCAGTGAGCCAGCAACAGCAGGAAAGGCGGCAGAGCCGGCACTGCCTGCAGGCAGTTGTGCATCTTGCTGCATGTGCTGCCACTGCTGCAGACTGCCCTGCTGCGCTTGGCGCGGTTCGTCATTGCCGTTGGTCAGATCCATGGCAACTTTTCCTGTGAATAGAAAACAACATGACCTACAAGTTGGCACCACGCTTGAGTGAAAACAGCAAGAACTAGCCACAGGCTGGTCGACAGAATGCGATGCAAGCCTAGGCGCACATAACCGATGCTGTACGAGCACGGTGGAGCATGAGCACACAAGTGCAACAGGCAGCTGAGAACGGACAGTGTGCGAGGGGGACAAAACCATCCTCAGGGTGTTAGACCATACCACTGGCATTACCTTTTTGAGGCGCTGCATCTTATGAGTGCTGCTGCTGAAGAGACTGATTGGCGTGGCGCAACACAGAGCAACAGCACTCATGTAAGCTGCACCTGCAGGTTTTGGCCTGCAACCGGGTCAATGCCCCCCTTGCAATGCTGACCAATACACTCCCAGGCATGTTCAAACAGTAGCCAAACAGGCTGACCTCCTCCGCATATGGACCATGCTCATATACCGCTAGTGCAGGTAAGGGACATCTGAGTGTTGATGCGGCGTGCCCAATAGCAGTAGGTGCTACTGGGTATACAACATCGGAATCTCTGGTCGCTTGTGGCATTGCTCAACAAGCTGATATACAAGAAAGTTTTAAAAGCCTGCCAAATGCAGCGAGGTTGATTGCACAAGAGACGACACCCAGCTGCATGTGGCCACAGCATCGTTGAGTGTGCTACAGCATGCTGCTGTAGCACACTCAACGATGTGACACATGATGGACTCGTGACATATGTACTGAAGATGCATGAACGTAGTTGAAGTTGCATCTCACCAATGTTGCCACCCATCTGTGCCAAATGCTGTCGCTGGTGCTGTAGCCAGTCATCGCCACTGCCTTTAGTAGTGTACACAAAGTGTGTACCAGCCGCAATGCCACAGAAAAAAGCTGCTGCTGTACACAAAGCCAGAAGAGCCACCATCTGTTGGGAGCGGGAAGCAAACACTGATTAAAACACTTTGTGACATAGAGCCCAGGAAAACCTTGAGCAGGCTGACAGCTGGTGATGAAAGCAGCATTACACACAAGGACTCAGTGTGCTTCAAGCAGTGAATTCCAAGATGAAATACCTTCCGATGATAAACGAAGTCGCAATTCTATTTGAATCAAGTTGTCAGGCATCGCCTGCTTCAGTATTTTTTGTTGGCTTGTTGGTATCTTGTAACAACTTCAGTTGATATACGATATACACTGAGTTGTCATCTTTATAGGCGAGGGACCCTTCAGGGCGCGAGCCTTCTTAGGTATTTCGGCGCGCGCACGATTCTCCACACTACCGATGCATCTGGGCTTGCTAATTTTTGCGGTGGGTACGTACACGTTTGCGTACCGCTACAACCGTTCACCAATCAGCGCGCTGGGGTCGAGTTGCCGCTCCCAGCGGGAACACCTAGGAAGCCTGGAGCTTATTCTGGCGCTGGCTCTCCAGCGCCTGGTGGTGTTGCTGCAGAGGCGGCGCTAAGCGCGTGCAGCGTATTGACGCTTGGCACGTGTCGTACTGCAGTCTCAAGCCTGCGGCCACGCTTCACGGCCTGCAGGGCGCTCTCATCATGGTCCGCACTTTCGCTCCTTGAGAAGTGAAGTTGTGCGTAACGGCTTTGAATTTGATGAAGTTAAAACTTTTTGCATCGTGGTGCTCGGATGTGCTTACGTAGAAATAAAACCGTCTCATAGGAAGGCAGAACTCATGCTCGCAACCTGTAGTACGTGTTTTGATGCTCACAGATCCAATGCAAAGCACGTTCAAAAAACCATTGCTGAGGTGGGAGCGATGGTCTCTGACCCGCTTTGAGCGCAGCTTACCCCTTGCTAGCCTCCTCTACACTATGGGTATGGGTCCCTCGCCCCCTACCTCCGGAGGATTAAGGGAGGGCCTTCCTTGTCTTGCAACAACTTCAGCAACTTCAGCAACTTTTTGCAGAAGTCAGATGCCAGCTACCATTATTCACCTGGCGCCGCCCGCGCCCTCGCCTTTGCCTGTTTCCTAATTGGTCGTAATGAGCTGGAAGCACGCCGTTGGCACCACGCCCTTGAGTTGCCGTGTCCATCCTATCTGGGCTGGCTACTCAACATCAAGCCCTGTCAAGGCTGCACTCTTGCGAGGCTTTGCTCTTCAAGGAGCTGGATGTGCTTCTTGACTGCAGCCTAAAACGCAAGCATCTCAGGCTAGTCTTCAGCTTCTGCACCAGAACTTCACAGTTACACTTTGAGGTTTGAGGTTTGAGCTTGAACTTGGTGAACCACTGTGTGCGTGAGTGGCGCATGAAGTGCTATCTGACGTGCTGTGTGGCGCTGCTCCAAGCAACGCGCAGTATTCAGTGGCAGCTGCCGCGCAGGCAGTTTTCGCGTGTGATATCGCAAACAGCTGCGCGCATGTTGATGACAGCATCCGATGATGCAGTGATAGATTCTCATCTTCATGTATGGAGTGATGGGGCATCTCCGTATCCTTACGCCCCTGGCAAAGAACCGCCCCGCCACCTTCGTGATTGCACTCGTGCAGAGGACTTGCTGAAAGACATGGATGCAGCAGGTACATCGCATTGCATTTGCCAGTACATTTGCTTGCGGGTGATCCACAGTGTATATACGCCAGGTTTGGCGCATACCCGTCAACAACACTCTTTGTCACCAAAGGAGACGAGAATGGATAATCATGGCTCGTGCGAAGCTGGTACACAAGCTAAGCGGTGCTGTTTGGATGCTGCTGTGATGTGCATTTCGTGTGATTTTGCAGGTGTCTCAGGAGCCCTTATTGTACAGCCAATCAATCACCTGTATGACCACAGGTATGACTCAGGTCCATGCTGAACAGGCGTGCCTTTGAATATGTTGATGTCAACAACTCGGTACCCCTGCCATCTGTGGAGGAATCCATTGGCATGTGCTTCAAAAACCATTATGGAGTGTACCAAACTCATTCTATCAGCAAATTTTGCACAAGTCATGCGCAGTTCACACCTTGTTGCATAGGTTTGCCATAATAAACATTGAGGCAATGCATGAACATAACTGGCCAGGCGGCGATGAACCATGGACAATGAATACACCAATGATTCACGCAGATGCGCCACCCTGAGTGTGCAGTGGTCCAATCTGGTTTTGCAGCATGTGCAGCAAAGTTGTGGGCATTCATGGACAAGTGATTGCATCCCCAGCCTTGACTTTTTTGCCTACACGGAAGGCTCCCGAGGTGCACGGGACGTGACTGCCATCGGCAAGAATGCCGGATCACCTAGAAGAATGGGCATGATTTGTTCTGCAGCAGAGAATTAGCTATGTGATAACACCTTGAGAGTCCATGCTGAAGATGTACGTTTACCTCAAATGCGACCGACATGCACACACCCAGACTATGCAAAACGATGTTGGTAGCTCCTGGAAGTGCTGGATTGATGAATATTAACTAACCTCACCTGCCTTTCCTCTGCAATCTTGCGCACTTTCCAGTTACGTACAGCACTGCCTGCAACAGTGGCCGCAAAGGTTCAAGGTGACGCATTGTGGGGTGACGGAGAGAACTGATATCGCTCATATGGGAAACGAGGTGTGCCTGCAGCACAGTGGTGAATGAACACCCTCTGGCAGCACTGTGCCTGCACCATCAAAGCCTTCGTGCTGCATGTCTTACACATTGCGAAGCAACAGCAGCAGCAGCAGCAGCAGCAGCAGCAGCAGCAGCAGCAGACAACATGTACACAGCGCGTGAAAACATTGAACACAACACATTTTGCTTTTGCTTCTTACAGGGCATGGGCCTACTGCAGCCTGAGAGTGTGACTGTGCAGCAAGCTTGCACGCAACTACAAACTTTGCAACGACAAGGCTTCTGCAGTGTTCGGTTCAACCCATATTTATGGCCTGAGGTGAGCGCTGGTCGCGCTGTGCGTGCATACGCGTTGAACTGTGTTGAATCACTCACCACGATGTGTGCACGTACTACAACCCCAGCAAGCTTAGCCACATGAATCGCAGCCACATGAATCACAGCGTAGTCTTGGTGGTCTACTGAGTAGCCTTGGACCATGGATATATACATGGTGTGTCATTTTGCAAGTGATCACAGTTTGCGGGCCTATGAGCATGCAGCGCAAGAGACCAGAGCTGTGTTCAGGTTTACACCTGCTTTCTACTCCCATGCATGAGCAGCGATTATCTGTGTGTGTGTATAGGGCACATGTTGTGGTGGCTGCTGTTACAGTAAGGATGTGCGTGATGATGGTGTGCTGATCCTTCTCAACGTTTCATCACTGTCACCATTGCAGAATAACAAATGCACACAACACAAGAGTTGATCTTTTACTGGCAGGTACTTCAACGTATATTTTGCTGACCGACCACATATTTGCCATGTGCATGGCATGGTAATTTTTCTTGCCTACAGCCAATGAGTATACATACCATGAATGTGATGAAACGGCTGATCAGGAGAGGACCCGAGTAGTCGATGACTCTGTTTGCTCCATGGTAAGGCGGTGTCAGCATAAGCATACATGTGGTGCCTGCACTGCTGCTGTGGACTCTTGCAGGGACAAGGCATGTCCAATGATTTTGGACGTCAGGTCTACAAGAAAGCAGGCGAGCTCAAGATGCCAGTGGGCTTCATGTGCTTCAAGGGGCTGCGAAGGCACTACAGTGACATCACAGCACTGTTACAGTGCGCGCCACAGACACAAGCCATCATTGACCACTTTGGCTTCTTCAGACAGGAGGTGCGTTTGTGAAGTAGATGGTGATGCACCTGCTCACAACATTCGACATAAGGCGAGTACTGAAAGGTGGTCATGATCAATTGCTGCTGCTGCTGCTGCTGCTGCTGCTGCTGCTCTGGGCTGTGAAGCATATGCGCTGTACTCTGGTCAAACAGCCCCCTTCCCTCTCTCCCCTCACTTTCACCCCTGTTTATCTCTCCCCTTTCATGCTTCGCACAGCAGCATGGTGTATGCGACAGCAGTCTGGCCAAGCTGGACTGCGAAATTCCAGCATGATTATTCATTTCATGCCGTCAATTTGCACCGTCTACTCTCGGACTATGCCTTGATTACTCTTTCTATACCTCATCAATTGTTGGTTGCAGCGGTCTGCAGAGTTGATTGTGCCATAGCAGAATGCACGATGCCAGCGCTGATCCTCAAAGGCTGGCTCTGCAAGTGGCATCCATTGTTGCTGAACTCTTCCATTTCAATAATCACAAATTACGCATGCAATCGCCATGATCTATTGGTGACGCCCATATTCTTGACTTTAATACCAATGTGTGCGCAGGGTGTCACTGAGGATGAGTCGTGGCAGCAGCTGCTGGCACTGGCGCAATATCCACAGGTATGCAGAATAGTCTGGGAATACATGTTGGGATTTTCACACAAGTCAACTTGTTGCTGGCACGGCGGCCGCGCCCTGACTTGCCATGCTTGGTTGCCTATGTTCTTAAAATGAACACCAGGAATTGTTATATACAACATGGTGTGTCGGTTTTATGCCGAATGCATAAACTGAGGCATCTACAATACTTCATACTTCAAGTATATGCATCTGATGAAACAATCAGGTGCTGCTGTGCTGGCAGGCAACTAAGGGCAAGCTTGCTGCCGCGCAGTTGAACAGTGAGTGCAGTGCAAGTGAAGGTGCTCTGGAACATGTTAACAATAGATGCGCAATGAGCAAGCAAGCACCTGTGCCAAAAGGCACTCACATTCTTGCCGTTTCACCGTCTCTGTATGTATTGATTTCGAAGGTGCTGCGGCTTGTCTGCAGAAATGCACGAGCTTGTGGGAGTTTTGGCTGCTTTCGCTTCCAACAAAAAAACATGATAGAATTGTGTTGTGGTGTCATACAAGGTCACTGTGGCGGGCTCATGCCAGAATCTGCCATTCGCATAAGTGCGCTTTCACACTCATGTTGCGGTCATTGCTGCTCTGATGTGGTGCAGGTGTATGTCAAGACTAGCGCGTTCTTCCGTGTGTCATCAGAGGCGTACCCTTACAACGACATGACACCCAAGGTGAGAGCGGCACTGGCTGTTCTGCTTCGCATATTTTCGAATCAGCCTCTGCATTCTATGACGTTCTTGCACACATCCAATGAATGCATTGAATGTTTAAGGTTGTTCAGCAAGGTGCAACTTATTTGATGCAGAGCGGAAGCCCTCTGAAATCTCTTGAACACGTTCTGGATTTTCAACTTGGAAACATGAGGTCAACTCCAGCACAGTTGCCGCTTGAGTTCAAGTCGTCAACCTTAAGCTCTATCCTCTCATTGCTGGCAAAGCATGGTGCTACGCAACTCACCATGTTCATACACAAACGTACTTGAGATTCCAGATGCTGGTCCAAATGCACATCACAGCTACTGCTCACCATGACAGCTCTGTTGTTCTTGCTGGTGTTTTCAGCCACTAATAGCTGCTGGAGCAACATCTTGAAGCGATTCACTTCAGCATTGTTAATCTGGTAGCCTGTAGTATGATTGCGTACAAGGGCTTCTGGTTGAGAATCACACCTCAGCATGATGCTGCTGCTGCCAAGGCAGGCAGACCCTTGTGGCAAGGGACATTGACGTTGACCCTGAGTGTTGGACATTGGATCAAGCGGCGATGCAGATTGCATGCTGCTGTCCTTATCTGCAAGGGCTGGTCATACTGACCAGATTCATTAAGTGCCTCGTCACACTGACCAGACACTGGCTGGTTGTGTGCCTCATTCACAATGAGCACACAAGTGGGTATGATGAACACGGAAAGCATAAAATGGGCATGGCAGTTGCTGGCAGTGTGTTTTCATACTGTATGCAGGATCTCTTGGGGACTGCGGTCTTCATGCCGTACATCGTGATATTGTGTGTACAGGCAGGCTGGCAAATCAATGCTCTACAAGAGCATCGGTACTTTGTGCTGCCAATATTTCAAGGTCATGCGGACCTCTTTTCGAAGATTGCAAATTCTTAAGGCTGTCTCGGCACGATTGGGTCACTTGACGAATGAGCAGCAATGGGCATCAGATTGAATCCGGTGAAAGGTTGGGGGTGAGGCGTCTGCGCTGGCAAGGGTCAATCTGCTACCCCTTGACTCCAATGTGGGACAAAGGTCGGCACGCCCTCACAATGACCATTTCATAGCTATGTCCTACCTATCCATGTACATGGAACATTTGAAACATGCTCAGCTATTGTAACCTACGTTCTTGTGCTGTGAGTGTTGTGCAGGTGCTTGAGCTACTGGACAAGTTTGGGGCAGACAGGTTGATGTGGGGTTCCGACTATCCCTTTGTCAAGGATAGCATCAGCTACAACAGTGCTAGGTTCACTCTTCAGGGGAAGGGCATCTCCGAAGCCGACTTAAAGATGATTATGGGTGGCACTGCACAGCGGTTGTTTGGGCATTGGAATTAATAGCAGATGGCATGTTGTCTGTGGCCACTTCTCCGCTGGCTCGTGGCATGTTGGTGTGCCGTGATTGCTGTGCATATGCATGGAGCATTTGCTGTCTATATGAATAAAGTCATAACCCTCGTTATATTTCAAGAAGTCGTCTTGCACAGGCAAACATTGATGCATGTGGAAGGGGGCCAACAGTGCCAGTGACAGAGAGCGCATGGGTGCACTTACAAACTCATGCAAGAGGGTCAAAGCAACACCTTGGCTCCATGTGTATTGCTCATGGTCCAATGCTGCAGTGTATGCAATGCCACACACTAATACTTCAGCAAGAGGGAATACATCTGTGCCGAGTATGCATATTTTGTCAGGCAACGCCATATGTTGCACATTGTGGCGGAGCCTACTGTGACTTACCGTAAGCTACCAGAATGTATATGTATGTTGCGAACACCTTGAAAGTGTCTCAATGCGCCGAAAATGCTCCTGAACAACCAGTGGCATCTCTCCCTCCTACGTCTTCGTCCATCTGCCCGCCCCCCCTGGGACTCCGTCATGTGCGTCATACCACGCAAAGAGGACGCCATGTGGAGCACTGCTTACAGAGCTGAGCGTATGCGCACCAGTGCTGTGCGTTTTAGGGGTAGATGCCTGGCTGCTCTCTGTTACAATATGGCGCTGTTGAACAATTAGGGTTGGATGCCGTAGTTGAGGTTTGCACTTCAGGTTGTAGTTGAAGTGCAGTTTTGTTCGCGAGCTGTTCGAGATCAGCTCCAGATCAATGGTGTAGGTGACTCAGCAAGCCTGAGCTGGCACGCGCAGGTTTGCTATTGATAGTAATATCACTTCCTTCCTTTCCTACACACTAGCACGTGTGTGTGACTTGTTGCTGTGATGGCTCAAGCTCAGGTTCCTCTGCACGGTGATTTGCGCGATGTCAATCTTGCAACGGTTATGAGCCTGCGCTCACGGAGGTAGCTAGCATATGGAAGGAAGTCCCCAGCTTTGACGCCACTGGGTCATCAATAAGCGGAAGGCGAGGCCGGCATGCGCCTGCGCCGACATGCACGGAGTGCATGAGCAGCTGGAGCCTGCGACTTGGAGCTCTGTTGTTCAGCCTGGGCGACTCGAGCGTGTCCCGGCGGGTAACGTTCATGCTCAACAGCAGCAAAGGTCCGCATGGAGATCCAGGAAGACGACTAACTCGTCTGGAGATGATGCGAGCCAACAGGCGCTTCTTCACGGGAGGTTGCGGTGAGGCAGCATCGACGCATGTCATCCATGACATGAGCAGGAGCTGGACAGCAGCTTGAAAACTGGAGTGGCGGGAGTTACCGCAGGAGGTCCAGGTGGAGCGGATTCCCCTGGCTGGAGGGCCTGTTTGAGGCCATGGCGATTTTCAAGGGCAAGTGTGCGCAGAGGATAGCGTACCAGGCTCTTCCACTTTCAGTGTGCCATTGCAGGGTGCAATAGGCAGCCGGCAGTAGCAGTGCCGATGAGTTATTTGAAGGTTTGCACGAGAAGAGGGGGTCCTCAGCAGTGCAGTATCGCTTTTGCTTCGCACAGAAGAGGGGGCCTCAGAAGTGCAGCGTTAGCAGCGGGCGAGCTTCGCACAAGAAGGGCGGCATACCCAGCAGTGCGTACAGTTTTGATGCTGTAGCTGAGTACAAGAAGCAAGGTTGCAGAAGTGCAGGTCAGCTGGCATGAGGTAATTGATTTCGAGGGCAGCGGGCATTGTTTCCCTCAGGATACTGTTGTTTCCCCACAGCGGTCACACTGGGGAAAGGTTGTTGAAAACGGGGGTGCAGCATTTCTGGCCGCATGTAGTGAGAGCATTCACACACAAGCATCAGGCTTAGATGGAAGTAGGCATCCAGCGCGTTTTGTCAGTCAAGCTTAAAGGATGGAGCTTTGACTGGGGGAGGGTGTTACAATATGGCGCTGTTGAACAATTAGGGTTGGATGCCGTAGTTGAGGTTTGCACTTCAGGTTGTAGTTGAAGTGCAGTTCTGTTCGCGAGCTGATTGAGATCAGCTCCAGATCAATGGTGTAGGTGACTCAGCAAGCCTGAGCTGGCACGTGCAGGTTTGCTATTGATAGTAATATCACTTCCTTCAGCTTCCTGCACCACCAGTGTGTGTGTGTCACCTTGTGGCTGCCTCCGTCTGCCTCTGCGCTATGCATTGGTGCGGTGTGGCGTGCTAGTCTGCACGCGCGATTTTCCAACTCTCATGCTTAGATGCACACGTGTAAAGCTCTTTGGGAGACAGAGGGGTCTTGCGCTGTATCTAACAGTAACGACAAATCATGCAAGGGTGCAGCTGGCGTCGATTATTGCCTCAAGTGCACAAGACAAACATCCACAGAAAATTGGAAAGACGTCACAAAGTGCACGTGTCTATTCATCGCCTCAACATGGAGCCAGCTGAGTTCCTGCTGAGCTGTGCCACCATGGCTTGATCACGTTGACGCTCTTCCCTGGCCCGCCTAAGGCTGTGCGCCTCTAGGTTGCGCTTCCTAACCTCCAGCTTGGCCTGGTGCTCATGATAACCACTACCAGAGAGGGGCGGCAGCTGTTTCACGGAACAGAGAGAGCAGCGACAGGAACTTGTGATATCACTGCGGTACATGCATGGTGTGTGTTTGTGGCAATGACAAATGCAAACAAGCAATGTGTTTGGTGCCTGAGATGCAAAACCACTTCTGATAGTGGTTACGCCAGTGCATAAGACACGAGCAGAAAGGCGCATTGCAATGTACACGTCCAGGGTTGTTGTCAGCCGATGCGTGTCTTCAGCACAAAGTGTTGGCAATGTCATTACGAGGCGATCGTGAATGCACTTCACACAATTTGTCACCAAATGGATTCTGGTAGCAATCTTGACATCAACTATCTGGGCATTTTCGCGCCCCGCGCTTAGAGCAAAAATGTCGAAGCACTTCGAAGCACATGCTTGTTGCATGCCTGACACCTTGCAACTTCCAATGTTTACACTGAAGTGGACATCAAGGCTCCAAGTAGAATACTGCCGGTCTCACCTGTCCGGGCTCAGCAGCATGAGGTGGCCTCTTGAAGTAGGCATCATACTTGGCCTCATCCGCCTGCAGCAAAGCCAAGAGACACGCAGCAGCACTGTCAGCTGTTCATGAAAGAAATGGCATATCTGCAAAAAAACTACCCTGCCTGACTCTTTGCAGTGACAGTGCAATTCAATTGAAGAGAGAATGGCTCATAAGGTGCCAGCAAATGCAAGTGTTTGGAATAGTTTCTTGTTCAGTATTGTTGCTGAACAATTCGTGAGTAATTCATTTGGCATCAGGTGTGTAATAACTATTAAATGAAAACGAATCAAAAGATCGTAGAGCTCTATGTGACAAGGGATGGTTAGCCGTAAGTGCCTTCCACCAGTAATATTATATCGTTGCTGCTGAATGCCACGAGAAATAGGCATCTATTGTCCTGACATACGTTAGCATAAGAGACGAGCTCCTCTTCCCTCTCGCACTTCCAAACATTGCAGCCGTGCTCTTGTGTGCTGCTACAGCACAAAGGTTGCCTTTACATCACAAACAATGAAAATCATCAAAACCATGCAGAGGTTGGATTCGTTATCACATTCTACTTGTTCAACACCATTACTGGTCACATGCACCACCGTGACTAACTGCCATATCTTGTGATAAAAAAAAAGCAGCAGTTGTCAATTGGACGCATTACACTGACAATCACTGTTAAGATAGGCCAACTGACCCGCTATGTGCGTCCTGTCTTGCAGCCCACATGGAGCGGTCAAACGGCATGTACACCCTCTGTTTCTCAACACATGTCCCATGTACCCCGCAGCTGCATGATGAAGATGTAAAAAACGTGAGCTATCAGAACTGGCTCTACTTACAGGAGGGCGTCTGGCAGGGTCCAGTGCTAGCAGCTTTTGCAGCATCTCCAGAGCCAGCGGGTGGCTCTTAAACGAGTCAAACAGCCTTTGGCGCAGTTGCGGAGGGCGCGGGTGGTTCTGGAAGTTGAGCCTGTGGTGATCGTAGTCAGGCAGGTTGACCTGAAAGCAACATACAGGTGTAGAGCAGAGCAGGCGAGTTCCGCATCATGATGCTGATGTTACAAGTACTAATACATGGCTGGTGCATGCCTATTCTTCCGAGGTGCAAGCAAACCACTGACTGGCAGTACTTCCATGGCATTCAATTAATGCAGTGACAAACAAGCTCCTACTAAGCGGTCAGACATGGAAAAAGTAGACATAACAGCAAACAGCAACCAGACGAAAGGTGCGATACTTAAGCTACAATGCAACACAGAGTAAGCAAAATATCAAATATCGTACAAGGTGCAAACGTTTCTGTTCTTGCAGTGCACCAGCTTGACTGCACTGCCCCCATTGCCATGACTGATTGATCGAGCGTTGCTCACCATATTGGGCCATGACGCCAAAGTCGGAGTTCCGCATAGCTGGAAAATCTGCATGGCACAACATCAGTTGGGAGCAGGCGCAGTCTGAACCGAACGAACTGGCATTCAAAAGAGGATCCATGATTGGTCGAGGACAGGAGCCTCAACCTGCATTGATTTCATCAAGGTTCTGCACCCATTGAGTGCAGCTGCACTCAGAAGCAAAGTGATGACCATAAGTTCATCTGCACAGGGCAACCGTTCTGCACCCATTGAGTGCAGCTGCACTCAGAAGCAAAGTGATGACCATAAGTTCATCTGCACAGGGCAATCAGCCAATACTTGATGCATGAAACTGGTCATTTCATGTGCGTTTGTTTTACCTTGAGCACAAAGCGTGCTGCCTGCATTGAAAAGCATAGTCACTCAGAGCTTGGGCACCGCTGGCATCATTGCAAATCACACCTAATGCATGACATCTTTGTTCAGCAACACACTTTAAATCACTGCATATACATTGTATGTAACTCCAGGGACAAAGAAATCAACAAAGTGGAAAGACCAGCATTGATCTGATGACTTGGTAGTATGCATGCAGAATATAGAGGCCTCATCCTCAAATTGTCAATACGCTTACATCTGACAAATCATGATCTGAGCCCGGCGCAGGCAATGACCTGAAACATTACCATTTCAGCATGTCCCTAGTGAGTTGTTTGACACACCACAGCGGTCGACATGCATATGGCTGGCTGCTCACCAGTTCAAGCTGGTCAGGTTCCTCCCTGCCAGGCAGTAGCGGTGAGCGCTGAACCATTTCCCTGATTAATCAGATTGCACAAAATCAAAGACACCATCAAGAAGGTCATTGTGATGACACAATCTGCTGTTGAGGTGATGTCAAGAGCCGCATAGCTGGCAGTGACAGACGGGTTACCGTTTCGTACAAATTTTGGGGCACAGAGTGCAGCTGCCCCAGAGCTTGTAAATGGTCGAGTTGGGTACCAGTAGCAAGCTTAAGTACTGTCACGCACAGGCCACATGTGATTCAGTATATTATGATGCTGTGCTTACATGAAAAATCTGAGCGCATGCACACTGAGCGTAGGCACAACACGGGCTGCACTGCAGCTGAAGAGCTGCAAGTCCTGAACTCGTTGTAAGCCTTCATGTGGCGATGAAGGTATTTGAAGCACTTGACACAAGCAGAAGCACACATGCACACATGCTTGTCAGCTACTTCATCGTGCTACAATATGCCTCAGCCATCAGCTAACATTTGGGGTGCCATTGAGCATCATACTATGATGTGATCTTTCAATACTGACCACCCATGCCTCGAACGCTAACATATAAGTCTTCTGACTACTGTGGACATGGTGGCACTGTTTGACTCGTGGCCAATTGCCGCAGCAGCGTCGACCACGGTTATTGGTGGAAGGCATTCAATGTGACGACTAACCACACCTTGTCACCTGGAGCTCTACGATCTTGTAATTCGTTTTTATGGGGGGCGGTGCAGAGCTGCCTGATCAAGCTTCAAATTGTGATGAGAGTAAAGCTACAAGCATGGTAAAGTAACAGCTAGCTACTGTGCATTTTTCAAGGAAACCTCATGCTCATCCAACTCAGGTGCCTTGAACACATAAAAGCATGTGCAAACGCACTCACCCAAAGATGCATCCCGCACTCCACATATCAACGGCAAACCCATAGTGCTTGCTGGACATCAGAAGCTCCGGCGGCCTGCACTCAATGCACAACGCTAACTGATGAGTGTCTTCACTTCAGTGCTGTATTTGATGTGGCAGGCTTTTGTAGCCCGACATGGCATTCTGGTCAACAACAACACGCAGAGTGCTGCAATCCAGCCACATGAGTTGAGCACAGGAGGTGAGCGAGCGTACACACTGGATTATCAGAATAAGCAGTCTGATTGATGCTTTGCCACAAAGCAACACAACAGTTGCCTCAAGCACAATAACAATGCTGCTTGTCACCCTCCCACGCAGCACCAAGGCTTGCGTAAACATCGTTCAGGCTTGCATCAACATGTTGAGGTGGCCACACCATGTTGTTGCCCTCTAAAGCATTGTCATCTTGCAATGCGGCAGCGACTGTGATCATGCATGCTGCGATGATGTGAACCCTCTGATAGCTACATGAGCTCGTGCCACTCGTGCCCCTGCTCCGTACCATATGATTGTAGCGCAACTGGCACATAAGCCATTGCAGGCAGATCAGCGAGGTGCATGCTATCCAGGGAGCAATTACAGATTCAATCAAATCACCGTCCCTATTCATGAAAGAAGAGGAGCCCACACATTGTTGACACATAATGCCCCATCCTCCCTGAGTTCAATACACTGCTCAGCTGAGGGCTCTCTCTGCATATGCTGATCTACGGAAGAGCAGGTACTACAGCCAACATGGCGCGGAGCATAAATGCTTCCCCCCTCAAACATTGAGCTTGGCACATCAGAAGACTACATTTGACCGAGACATTTGTAGCCAAGAGTTGCATTTGCTGCTGCTGATGATGATCATGATGATGATGCTCATCAGTCAAGAGCGTACATACCTGTACCACAGTGTGATGACCTTCTGCGTGTAGGCCTGGTTCTGATCCCTGCCATTGATGATGCGAGCCAACCCCCAGTCCGCAATCTGCAGGACACAAAAATGCAAACAGAGCATGTCAAAACACATTCAATTTTTTTTCCAAGATGTAAAATATACTTTTACATGAGTCGTGCATCCGTCAGCCTCATTCGTAGTTGCCCTGAGTGACGTCAATTGAGGTGCACTGCGACAAGCGGAAACTTAGTGCACAGCTGAGCCAGAACCCTATCACCGTCACTGATAGTGCCCAGCACCTCAAGTGCGAGAACTTCATGGGAGACAGTAACGTGTTGCCGACCAGCTCGCAAACAAGCACTCAGCGAGGCTTCAACCTGTCAGCAGTGCGCGCATTTGTGTCACGCACGTATGGCAGAACACGTAAACGGTGGTGATATTGAGTGCTGCTGCTACGGTTGCTGCACTGAACAGCAGAGCCTGAAAATGAGCTGCAGGGGCAACGGCACAAAATCAAGCAATACAATGAACTTTCCTCGAGCACCCTTGGTGGCGATTTGTCGTACAACAAACCACCAACAATGAAGCAACGCGGTGCTCCATGATATTTGATCGCACTTTGAGTTTTAGTGTACGTGCTCAAATCAGAAGTGAAGAAAGTTTGATGTTTCAGGTAGATCAAGTTCTGCTACCGCAGACATGGGCAACTACCAAGTCAAGAGCATTGGAACACAAGGACTGTACAGAGTGCATTATTTACGGTGATGTCGTCAGCACAGTGCACAGCAATGTGTATCCCTTTGCAAGCCTGCACACAATCTGCCACATCATCTTACCCTACTTGCATAAGATGTGCATGAATACTAATCACCCTCACTGCGGCTTGCACCTCTGTCGCATCTAATGCATTGCCAGTGCGTGTATGGTTGAACGACTTGATCATACCAAGCTCAGGTGCCCTCACCTTGAGAATGCCCTCCCTGCTAATGAGCAGATTAGCGCACTTGAGATCGCGGTGCACGATGTTGTGCTTGTGCATGTAGTCCATGCCCTCCAAAAGGTGGAGCATGAACGTCTTGACGCGAATGGGCGTGAGGTCTTTGGGGCTCATTTCCAGCAGACCGGCAAGGTCGTTGTCGACGTATTCAAACACCATGTGCAGCTCCCCGCACTGCGCAGCAGAAGGCCAACAGAACGTGAACGCTGTCAGAGCAATTCCCGTTTCATGCCTACGTATACCTTGTGTAACAATGACAGTGTGCTGCCGCAACCCGCCACTGCAGCGTGATACTTCAAAGTATGGTGCATGCAGCTTTGCGTGTCCTGCCTTGTGGGTAGCGTAAAGTCATCACCATTCACCAAGATTATGCGTGAGTTACTGTCAGACCTGACCCCCACATAAGGCCAGGCAGTCTGCAGTCCGCGTTAAGCAGTGTTTCACACCAAAGCAAATCACATAGAAAAGCATGGCCCTCGAGTGCTTAACATGCAGAAATGGAAAGTGTGCTGACCTCTGGAGACTCTGTGGCTTCGCCCTGTGGGTGCCTGCTGCCTTTCACAACCTCAATCAGCCGCACAATGTTGAGGTGATGAAGCGTCTGCAGAAGCCGAATCTCCCTGATGCAACAAACAACACAACACACATCAGCGAAGTGGCCTTCGTGTTAGCAACTGTGATGCACACTCAGCATACTGATTGCAAATGTGCAACTTGCGACTGTTTCCACAAGCTCACATTGCCGGTGCATGATCCTGTTGACATGACAAGCAGGACGCAGGAATCAACTAGAGCACAAAGAGGACCGTGCCTGTTGCATTTTTGAACTGCTGCTCCAGTTTGGCAAGCATGCATCAAAAGTAGCAGAAAGGCATTGAGAATAGCCGAGGGGCATGTGTCCATATGACTGTGTTCTTGACTTGAAGTTGTGTTGTGTGTGTGGCTAGAAGACCTGAAGTGGAATTGCATCTCTCGCCGGGTACTGGTGTGAAGATTAGGGGCTGTCCAGTGTGCAGCCCACCCGATTGTAGGGATTAATTGAGACGTTTGCACAATTGTAGTGGGGATAGTGAACTTCTGCATTGCACAGACTCGCTCATTCCGCACTCTCCCGCTACCCAGTATTTGAGGGCATCAAGCAAGTGCCGCAACCAACACTACTGCATGTCGGTGTACAATGCTCACTTTGCACTCTGTTGTACTCTTGAGTGGCGTGCCCATGCGTGAAGCACGAACAAACGCAATGCTCTCAACTCTGCGGCTCTCCGCACACTCATTACGCCCATCGTTGACCTGCACTTGTCATTTTGAGTACATACCTTGAGTTAACTTGCGCAACAGACAACGTAGACTACATACCTCAAAGCCAAAAAACCTTCCTGCTGTGAGTGAGTCGCAATCAGCGCCACCTGACCTCGCTGATCCTCAACAGTGCTATAGAAGTGCAGCTACACACACACCTGAGTGCAGTGATAGGTATGCCCTCACTCTCCCGCTCCATCTTGACCAGCTTGATGGCCACAGGCATCTTGTTGCGCCTGTCAATAGCCTCAAACACCTGCACGCACATCACATGCGATTGCCAGCAAGCAGTGGCACCACGCATCTGGGTCAACAAACCTTCCACAGTGCGTATGGTAGAGCATAATGCAGAAGCTGCCTGCTTTGATGCTTACTCATCATGAGCTACTGAGGACGGTCACAAGCACAGCAAACCAGTCCATCATGACCTTATACTCATCATGCTCATGATGCGGCCAGCCGAAGCAATGGTCATAAACATCATGCCATGACAGTGGTACTTGAGCGCACAGATTGTTAAACGGCAATGTGAGCTGTGCAAGGCATGATATTTGCGTTGCGCACGTGTACGCGCGTATGGTACAACGTACCTGGCCAAAGGTGCCATTGCCAATGACCCTGCGCTGCTCGTAGTCATCAATGCTCCTGACCCTGTTGGCTGCAGCAGTGGGTCTGCCTGCTCTTTTGAACATCTTCAGCGGTCGCTCTTGTGCATGCATCGCTGACAGGCCAGAACGTTCATCATAGGGTTCCTCCGGGGGCGGCGGTGGCGGTGGCAACGGCGGAGGGTCTGATGGCACAACACCAACAACAGGGAAGCAGCATATGGTGATTCAGTGTAATTGACAGCATGCGCATAGTCATTGATGGATCACCAGCCGTGCTTCACTGCAAGTAATATGCATCCACTGCAAAGCGGCAGGAGTGCACGCTGTCAGAAAAGTGTCATGGTCACTATGGCACATGAGGTGTACAGTAGTAGATGCACACCGCACTCCTGCGTGCTTAAAAGCGGTCACTGCTGCCTGTTGCCATAGAGCTGCACAGTAATGTCGGGTCTGAGAATGTTGCTAAGGTACATGGCCGTATTACTGGACGTGCCCAAAGGTGCAACTGCCCATGACTGCGCACCCAAAGCATAGCCCAGCTGTGACTGAAACTTGACCAACCGTGGAACAAGCAGCATAAGTTGATCATAAGGCCTGTGGACTGACTGCAGCTACAGGTTCGAGAGTGAAGATACCAGGGCTTTTGTATGGAAGTGGTGGCACTGGCAGCTGCGGCTTATGTTAAAGAGTTCGTCGAGACGACGTGGCCCAGAGAGGCAGTGATGCTCAACAAGCCAAGCATAATGGCGCAAAGTACGTAAAGTCCACTCACCCTCTGACGACGGAGGAAGTGGTGGTGGCGAGGCCTCCAACGGTAGAGGCGGCTGCTGCTGCCACATGATGTGGTGCTGGTGGTGGTGTTGCTGCTGCTGCGGTGGCAGCGGCGCCAATGGTGTCGTGTGCAGCGACGCGTGCATGTGCATGCTCGTGGTCACATCAGGCGTGTGGCCATTGAACTGATGCAGCGATGCCGCGACCGGCTGGTGCGTTGCGTATGCCTGACCAATGGCGGGTGATGCCTGCATGGCTGTGCCCCCGTGAGGTTCCATAGCGCCCATCGGGGTAACGCCTGACATTGGGGTAACGCCTGACTCCGCCATATAGGTATCCCCTCCCTTTCCATCCGCATGTGTTTCGCCTGCAGGAGAGTACTGCGGGCTGGGCATGAAAACCGCTGAGGTGTCCTGACTATATGTGCTCATTCCGGCTCCGCCAAAGCTGCGGTCTGTTCCGGGGCGGTCCCTGTCGCTGAATGTGTCCTGGAAGCACACGCAGCACACGCACTGACTGTGTGAGAGGCATGTACCTTGTAATTGACACTTTATGTAGATCTGCAAAGTTTGGATTTTGACCAAAGTCCACGAAGCCACTGCTCATGCTGATCCAAAGTGGCACTGCGGTCGCTTCATTCATGCACCGGCAGAGTGCAGGAGGCAGCTTCTCTCCCATGACATGATACTAGACGCATAATTACGCACAGGGAAATATGTCAGTATCTGTGAACCCACACTGTTGTACAAAAATGGGATCGATTGTGTGCAGGTGTACACCTGTACTGATATCAAGTACTGTCATGCCACAGACATCATGCCGCAGCCATGACGTTGACAATTATGAACTGCCATACAGAGATGACTGGAATGCTTCTGTGCTAGCAATGGCGACAGGGCAATATCACAAGGTTTCTTATCATCGTGTTGTCCGACCAACAAGGTGAATCTTGCAACAAGAACCAAGCAGCAGTTGTTGTGCTCACAGTACATTAAGAAAGTGAAGTTGAATGAGTGCTTGTGATGCTCGAACAGCGCATGGAAACCCCAGGCAGATGACGATGACACACAGCAGCAAGCGTGCATGAATATTTGTGCGAGCACATAGCTTACATCAGCACGATGGAGGGATTGGTGCTCGCTGTATTGCCTGCCATCGCCTGCAGCAGTTGGAAGCGGCTCGCCATGACTCTGCTGCTGGTGTTGCTGCTGATATTGGTGCTGCTGCTGCTGCTGCAAGTGCACGAGCGGCACCTGCTGATGCAATGGATGTAGCGGTGGTGGTGGCTGCTGGTGTTGCTGCGTGACCTGACCGCGATGAGCTAGTAGAGGTGACCCGGGAGAGTTAATCTGCTGCATCTGCAAATGTGGCTGAACCGGATGCATATGTTGGTGGTGCGCCGGAGGCGGTGCAACGATTTGTGGCTGTGGCACTCCCAGCAGCATCGGCTGTGGCGCATATGGTGGTGCGTATGGGCCCGTCGCCGGTGGCGGCGGCAGAGTAAGCTGCGGAGGCGTAGGTGAATATGTGTTGGGGGGCGGTCGCGGAGGCAGCTGTTGCCATGGCGCAGCTGGTGGAGGTAATGGAGTTCCTCCAGGGGGTAATCCACCTCCTGGTGAGCTCCTCTCCCACATCCGCCGTCGTCTGCAATGCGTTTGGGATCCCGTTTGTTTTCGAGCAGAATCGGACAGAGTTGCAAACTTCAACAATTGTTTGAACTCTGGGCTGTTCGAATCAGGTCCTATCAGGCGTATGCAGTAGCTCTAGGGTTGGCAAAATCCGTATTTCTGAAAACCATATACTGATAAAATACCGTATTTTGCCGTATTTTCCGTATATACGTATTTCTAAACCGTATCTGACAAACGCATATCACCAGTACAGGCGTTTAAACTTCAACTTCAACTTCAAAAGTGAAGCAGCTAAACCAGACACTTGTAAAACATAAATACAAGCAAACACACTTGAAAATAACATCATGTATGTGCGTAATTAGCCTAGTGTAGATATTGCCCTACTCCTTCATCCCCCCATCTGCATGTTACATGTTGACAACCTCTTCCTCCGCCGCCTCCATCACTGTAAGCATGACTTCCTCATCTGTCTTGCGCTCAGCAGCCTTATCATTGCCTTTAATGAACACTAGCTTCTCACCACGCTCAAGTGCAAGCCTGCTGCGGCACTTAGGGTACACATTGCCCCACAGGGACCAGTTGCGCTCGGTTGCACATGCAGTCACGTGGAACGACAGCAGGCGCACTGCCACCCGCGACAAATGAGGAAAATGCTCGCGACCATAGGTCTGCCACCAGCCGCGGCGCATGCTGCTGTCAGCGAGCTCAACCTTGCCCTTAGGCAGCGATGTACGCTTGGTCAACGTAGGCAACGCAGCCCACATGGGCTCGGGAAGGGGTGCAAGCTGCAACTTGACAAGCTCAGCCTCAACAGCCTCTGCATGCTCCCCTCCCCCCAGCTCCAGAAAGCACTCTTGCGCACCCTTGCTCTCTAGCCTGCTGAGTTTACTGAAAGGCAGAAACCACTCCCCATCAACCTTATAGGCGTAGACAGGGTCAAGCACATATGCTGCAGGCCACGACTTGTCGAAGTGAGTGTTGTAGCGCCGCTCAAATAGTGGCAGCACAGGGGAGCGCTCGACATTGTCAATGTGGTCATCGAAGTCTGCCGCATGCTGCAACAGCTGCTTCCAGATCGGCAGCATCTGACTCAACAGCGGCTTGTCGCTCTCAACCTGGTGAATGGCATCAGACACAGGCTGCACTAGCTTCTTCAGCGCTGCTGCCTCATCGAAAAAGTAGTATGCTGCCGCCCGCCCCCGTGCTGGCTCTACTGTGGCTGCAGTCGTAAACGCTGCCGCATGTGTGGTGCCCTCAGACACTTTACCCCAGCTGCGGTCGCCAACCATCAGCTTGATGGCCTCCTCGGAGTCGAGCAAGTCGGAGCAGATGAAGTGCAGGATGGCGAAGCGCGTGGGGCAGTGAGAGCGGACGGCCTTGACTTTGCCGTACTTGAACTTCTGCTGCTCACGCAGGGCGCTGTGTATGGTCTCTGAGCCGTTGATGGTGTTGGACATCATCAGCGCTTTGCCGTACGCTTTCTTGGACCAGTCGCATCGCGCATTCTTCTCGCCGTGTAGATCCTTGATGAGAAGGGCCAGTGCGTGAGCCTGGCACCCCAGAAGCAGCCAAGTCGGGTGCTTCTGCTTCATCAGGTCCAGCGCCTTACGATTTGCCTGCAAAGTTATTGCAGGTGATGGAAAACATCATGAGGCACTGCAGGCATGTACCAAGATTTGCTCCAGTTTTTATGGCCACAACATGTGCATTTGCCAGCATACTATCAATTCCTGTGTGAGCTGTGCTACTAACCACGTGTCAAGCGAAGAAAGGGAGCATCTGGATAAGCGCGCAAGCGTGGGGAGCTGGTTGACTTGCTTCCATTCGATTTATTACAATGATATGCTGCATTGCATGCACTGCTGGACTTATTGTAGCATATATTGCTGTCATTGCATGCAAATGACGCACTGGCAAAAACTTTCACACACCGTAGCAGCTTCTACAGCAGCACGTACCTTGGTATTGTCCATGACCATTCCCAGCAGCCTGTCCAGGTTCCCCCTGGTGACCTTCTTCGCCCACCGCATGTGCAGCTCCTCGATCCACTCCGCATTCTTGCAAACGCCTCGCGCTGGCTCCGTTGTCACGAAGTAGGAACCGCCCTTTGGCAACAGTGCGCAAAGGTTAACCAGCGGAGTGCCGTCTCCGCAATGCTTGCGCCTCCACCCATCGCTGGCAAGCTGGACGAGGTGCAAGGCATCGATCGCTTCCCAGACGTCGCGGCTGACGCGGTCGTGCTCCTTGTTCAGCATTGTCCCGGCCAAGGCTTTGCGGTTAGGCAGGTCGGCGCCAAGGGCAGCGAATGCTGCAACCAAGTCCTCCTGCTCAATCAGGTGGAACGCCACCCCGGACTTGTAGAAGAAGCGGGCAAGGCTGTTCCGTGCTTGAGTTATCTGGCCTGATGTAGCCATGTAAGGTGTGATGCCAGCAGCACCGCGGTGGCGTTTAGTGCCAGTCACCTCTACTTCCTCCTCGCCATCGCCAGCAGCAGCAGCAGCAGCGGCTGCTGCTTCGGCAGCAGCAACAGCTGCTGCACTGGCAGCAGTCGCTCTGAGGCATGCCTTGCTCTTAAGATGGTCGTTTGCTGCGCGCGAAGGTTTGCTGGCACCTAGCTTGGCTGAACAACGAAGGCAAACAAGCCGCACCTCGTGCTTCACTGAGTCCAGCTCGACACTGAATGACCCCCACCAGCCCGCCTGACCTTGGCGCTTTTGATCACAACGCTTTTGATACAATGCTCTGGCCTGCTTGGCCAGGTCGGGGCCAGGATCGGCGGCATCCGCCATGCTGCACTGCTCTGTGTGACTTGAAAGAAGGAAATACGGCAAAATACGAATTTTGGCGCGCCAGAAATTGACATACGGCGTAGATACGGCGTATATACGGATATACGGTGTATCTACGGAATACGGTTTTGCCAACCCTAAGTAGCTCCATTGAATCTCGTGCCCATCAGCTTGGCAAGCCCATCATTGTTTGGCGGGCTTCCCCGGCTGGCTCTAGCCGATCTGATGGAGTTGGCTGGAAAGATACCGATCAGCATTGGCTGAATACGGACGCAGCGAATCAACACGTCACGAGTACTGCAACCCCAACGCAGCAGAAATTAGTGCTTGATCTAATCTCAGAACGACTTGCCTCCGCATGCACTTGCCTGCCTCTCCTTGGAACTGATATGAAAGGGGGCGGTGGAAGTGTATCTCATGGTGCAAGGCAAACTTCGTAAAAGGTGGATGGATAACAAGCGTGAAAGTCGGGCCCTTGACACTTCGCATAAAGAATACATATTTCACACTTTGTTCTTATTGTCACTGCTGGCTGACTGCAGCATTGCAGAAGATTTTGCTGCCACTGGCCACTCCAGAGTTGAAATTACGTGCCTTCCAGAGTGAGGGCCACAACAACCCCTCTCAAACGTCCTGTTCAAGGAACGCCTCAAACGCGCTTTGTGGGGTTTGGCTGAACGGCACATACCATGAACCATATCTGAATCTGCTGATTGCATTGCAAGAGTGCCTTCTTTTTGAAGTGTATTTGACAACATATGTACTTGCGGCTAACCATCCTTTGTCACCTAGAGCTCTACGATCTTTTGATTCGTTTCCATGTACGTCAGGGCTACAAATACGATTGGCACCCTAACCCTAACCCTAGATCTTTCATCGTACACTGTACATTTTAAGTAGAGTAACACTGTACATTTAAAGTAGAGTACAGAGTACAAATCCGGACTGTTTGCCACATGGCCTACAACGCATGTGCGCCCACTCAGAGCCTCACAGTCACGCTGCAGCAAAACCAATCCTGTCCATCGACCGCACGCTGCAGAAGCTCATTCAAGCTCTGCACACCTGCGGCATCGGTCAGACAAGATGGCTCGCTGCAGTACCACCGCCCTCCTCTTTCTGGTGCTGGCCCTCGGCATCTGCCAGGCTTTCCTCGCTAGTGGTGAGTCGACGCGCATGCCGCTGTGTGTGATGCTGTGTGCTTTTCTGCTTTGTTTTGCAATGCTCCGCATCGCCGCAGTTCTAACAAACTTCTCCTGCTCTTCCAGGAGGAGCTGTCACACGCCAGGGACGATGGACGATGAGCGCGGCGTCGCCTGCTTTCCGCGACCAGTATGCGGAGCAACCGACGGCGACGAAGGTGAAGACTATCACGGGAGAGATGCAGTTTCTGGAGGCGATGGCAGCTAACGGCGACAAGCCGGTGGTGCTGAAGGTGCGTCCTGACGTCCAAGTACGCATGCGCGGTGAATGTGCTTAGATGCCATCACTCAACGGTGCCGCAGGCGGCACGATACTGAGTGCCAGCAGCCTGCAGTAAGCAATTCAACGCTTTTGCTCCCGTGCATGCGCCCTCCCTGCTTCCGTCCTGGGTCTGCATGCGCACACGTGTGCAAGACTAGATTCGTGCTGCTGCTGATTTTGTATGCCCTAGATTATTAGTTTATTCCTCTTCTTGCAACACGGACGACACGGCTGTAGGCATTGCAGCATGCTGTTGGTGCAGGGCATGACCACGACAGAGCATATGTATTGTAGGAGGAGCTTACGCTATGCTCGCGTATGCTACTCTGCCGGTGATCGGTTTGTATCCTCATGGCTAGCCTGCAACAGCGTATGCTTTGCTTGCGGATCAAGCCGTTGTTGACAGGCATTTCTTCGGTGTTAAAACGTCCCTATGTCAGACACATGTTTACCTAGGCTGTTGTGGGATCTTTGTATGCAGGCATAAACAGTTCAGCTGCTATAATGATAGGACCGGGTACCTTGTAAGTTCAGGTCAGCATAAACTTTTAACTGGTATGTACAAGAGGTCGGTTCAGATTGCCACAACTTTTCGGATGGCCATTGCTGCGGTCACGGCCTTGAGGCGGCACTCAGCGCTGCAACCCAGCACATTTACATCTCGCGAATAACGCAAGGAAGAATGCTCTGGGTGTTCTGGGTTGTGGATATGGCACTTGTTGAGATTCTTGAAGTAGTATGTGCTAATTCTGTTTACGTTCTTCAGCAGTATGAGTTACATTGTTATGAAGGCAGCAGCGCTCACGTCACTGCTTGCCTCTTGCCTTCTTTTCTGTACTTCGTTTGCAGTTCTACGACACGTTCTGCCGTGCCTGCAAGGCTGTCGCTCCCAAATTCGAGCGCATGGCACAGGAGAACCCCGGTGTTGCCTTCTACCAGGTGGAGTTTCGCCAGGACAAGCCCCTCTGCAAGTCTCTCGGCATCACCATGCTGCCTACCATTCAAATCTACCAGGGCTCAGCAGGAAAGATTGCAGATATGCCTGTGGGCCCCAAGCGGTTTCACGTGGCGGAGGCAACGCTGGCGGAGGTTCTGAACCAGAACAGCAACGGGCACGGTGCCACTGGCTCCATCCACATTCCCAACTAAGGTCTCAGGCTCATGAAGGTCATGTGCGGTTGCACGGTCACGAACATCACCGTTGCGTGCCTAGCGCGACTTCCTTAGCTTCAGCAATATGCAGCAGCGTGCGCAGGCTTGGATTTGCCATTACGACGCATAGTGTGTTATGATGCACATTTTGTGTACTGCTCGGTGCGCGACAGGGAACTGGCGGTGTGGGTGATTGTGGCTGGTGACTGACTTCCATCAGACGTGGCCATGTCTTTTTCCACACTCATGTGTGATTTTTTGTGAGTAGTGAGGGTCTGGCGGTAGGGTGCAGCTTGACTTCAACATGCAGGGCTGTCTGACTCTATCTGCGGCTCTGTAAATAGCTGCGGACTGTGTGCGGGTAATAGACAAGAGGCAGCGTTTTGTTACATACTTCGAAGTACATCCAGATTGGCATTGGCTGTCTTGTTTATGCTGTTTGCGTGCCTGTGGAATCATGCTTTGTCTTCGAATGCCTGACCTGCCGTGTTGTTTGGTGAACCCCCCGTGTACTCAATATACACATGCAGGTTTGCGCATGTTGCTGGCACTGGTGTGCATGTGCCCGCAACCTGTTGCACTCTAATGTTTTAAGTGGAATGCTGGGAGCAACTGATGTTGCAATGACTTGAAGAAGCATATCACACTAAACTGAAGCTGGCGTCCAGTGGGCAATGCAGCATGGCCTGCGCCTGGTGAACTTCACGCCATTCCTGCATTGCATGAAGGTAGATATTGCTGCTGTGATACTGTTCAAAGATGACTGCCTGCCATTGGATACGACGTCGACCAAGCAGCACATGTACATATGCAGGTGTCAAAGACGGTGGACAATGCAGCCTGAGAGTGGTGCTGCAAAGACTTAAGAGGCCAGGCCTACCATTTTTTTTAAAGCATCTGGTGACACTGCTATCACCCATGGTCATGAATTCGAAAAACCACCAATGGGGATTGAGTCTTCACGTTTTGAAATGGCAGGCATAACTTCTCACAGTATTGAGCATCGGGGACTTGTTTTGCAGTGGCATTGCGAATATTGGAGCTACGAGCAGGATGTGCAGGTTGAAGTTGTGGTGGAACTTGAACTATCCCTGAGTTTTCCGAACCAACTTGCAACCTCCGCTTGAGACGCGGCGCGATGACTAGAACTACGATCGCGGCTATTGTCTAGCTGACAGTTACAGCATGGAAGTGGACGAGCGCCCGGCGTCAGAACACCTCGAGGGAGATGTGGACCCGGGCTCCGAATATGACAGTGATAGCAGCAGCCAAGAGGACACAGAAAGAGGACAGCAGGACATGCAGCACACACTCAGCGTGGTGGAGCCTCGTGGAAAATATTCCAACTCCTGCGGTCGGTCCAACAACACTCATTCTCATCACGTTCATCGGTGCACACAAGCTGATGCTTCCTTGTACATGACAACGGCGAACTTGCCCCTTTTGTGTCGTCCGTGTAACATGTGGGACGCGGACAGGCTATTGCAAGAGCGGCTTAAAGTCGTCAGTGAGCTATGGGCTCATGGCCAGGCAGCTGCGTTGCGAGGACTATCAAGAACTGGTGGACAGGGGATGGCGCAGGAGCGGCAATTTCTTGTACAAGCCGATTATGCACGAGGTAATTGAATCAGCAAACTGCTGTGCTGCTTGCCAGATACTGTGTGGCTCGCCGAGCAAGCTCTTGACGATCAGTCAATCTAAGTAGCAGATGATGTTGCGTTCACAAACGTCTGATCCACTTTGCACAGATCGCGCCTGTGGCAGACAGCCCTGCCTTGCCTGCCATGTATTCGTGCGGAGCTACATTGCCAACATCTACTTTTTGACACAAATTGGTAATTCTCTGTTGCCTTTTGTACTCTTGGCGCTGCGTTGCGCCATGATTTTATGTCACAACTGTTGCGTGCAATCAGTGATCTGCATTCCTGGTTGCGCTCATGCCCCTCTCCCCCCCCCTTCCCCCTCTGTTGGCCGAGATGCGCAGACGTGCTGTCCACAGTACACCATACGGCTAGACAGCTCCAAATTTGTCCCCACAAAGGAGCAGAAACAGGTGCTCAAGCGGATGCAGCGATACCTCAACAGCACCATGGACACTACCAGAGATGGCGGCAGTGGCAGTGGCAGCGGCGGTGGCAGTGGCAGCGGCGGTGGCGGTGACGGTGGCAGCGGCAGGAGCAGTGCTGGTGCTGGTCCACCAGTGCCTGGCCTGCCGACAGGCACTGTGCAGCGGGGTAGGGGGAGGAAGGACGGCAGCAGCCGCGGCAGCAATGGAGCAAGTGATGCCGTGGCTGCCATGCTCATGAGAGCAACAGTGAGGGCACTAACAGAGGCACAGCAGAGCGGTGCACTGCAGCTACCACAGAACTCCGCCTTCAATGTGCTGGAGAGCTCGCAGGTGATGCTTGCTGCGGCCGCTGCATGTTGCAGACTATCCCGCACCAACACCCTATTTGAAGTTAGTGCGCCCGCCATATTGCTGCATATTTTGCAGTAGAAGACAATGATGCATCTGGGCAGATCATGCGTGAGGTTTGAGCCTCTCATAGGCCTGCTCTGACAGATGCGAGCTGGCAGGTGGTATGTGTTAATGGATCATCCATTTGGATGATGGCCATGGTGGCAACAACATCAAGTCACAGCACCAAGTTCAGAGGCATGCATGTATTTCTTTGACGAGCCGTTTGTGAAGCTGATGATGCTCAAGTGATTGAGCGTTGCTACCCTATTGAGTGTGAGGAAAGTCATCCATGGCAACTTCACATCAAAGGCCTTGCGTATGCTTATTATGGCAAGCTCTTGTTGTTGCTTGGCTCGCTGCACAGGTCCGGCCTGTCGCCAGCCGCAGCAAGTCACGCGGCAGGCAACAACAGGTAGCGCAAGGCAGCGACACCCCTGCTGCACCTTCTCCTGCCACTGGTGCACTTGGTGCTGGCAGCGCTGCTGCTACTGCTACTGCCGCTGCTTCACAGCTGAGCCTCAGCAGCACGTTGGCCATCAAGTTAGCAGCGGCATGGCGCCGGGAAGCAGAAGCCACCAGCGCTAGCATTAGCATTAGCGGGCAAACAAGCGACATGGCTCGGGAGCCGCAAGCAGCACCATCACCTGCACCTGCACCTGCTGTTGCCTCACCACAGCGGATTGCTGCGTCAATAAGTAGTGCTATGATGCAGCACAGCATGCTGCCACATGGGGTGACAGTGTCAGTTGCTGCCAATGGCTTCTTGAACTTTGCATGTGATGCAGCTGCAGTTGCCGCCGCCGCCGCAGCAGCATCGCAGCAGCACGTGAATGGCGATGCCACCGCCGCCGGTGCAGCCGATGCCTGGTATGCACACAGCGCTTCTGCTGTTGGCACTTCACAGCACCATGATGCAATGTCGCTGGGCGGCCTGAGTACGTCTGAGGCTTCGATGCCACCGCCACAGCAGCAGGGGCAACCTCGCCACCATGAGTTACGACCAGGGTCGGGTCTACAGCGAGGCAGCAGCGAAGGCATGGGGCACAGCGCCATGTCAAGCTTGCCGCCGCTGGTTGGAGCTGGACCACATCAGTTGAGCATCACCACTGTGCCTGCGGCCTTCACCGAGGAGGTGTATGAGGTAAGTTGAAAAGCTCTGGAAGAATTGTCTTGATCAAAGTTGGCATCCGAGAGAAGTTGACAACACACCTTATGTGCTGCTACGCTATATGGTTTTTGGCTCTGTGCATCAGCCAGTTGTCAGCTTGTGCGAGTGACCAGCATGAGACACAATGGTAGATGACATCATCAGTGTTGCCCAGAATTCCAATCACCACCTCTACATGCGCCACTCGCCTCACCAGAGCGGCTCTTTTCAATGACCTAATCACTAATAATGTTTCGTTACTGGGCGAGTTCAACACAACACTGGCTTTAGTACAAGCACTTCTGATACATTATGGTGTCTACGTTTGCATGCAACGGGTCGTTTCCGCACCAGGTTGTGCTGAGTTAGGTGCATGCATGGGTGTAGTGCCAACTTGTGTGAGCGCATCAGTCATATAGTTGTCATATTTTGGACATAGCTCCAGTTTGGGACTTGTCAAAAATTCAAGATTGGTCCACTTTAGGCATCTGTCATGTTTATTATCAGTGAAATATTCACTGCGCTTTGCTGGTTGTTGATAGATGGGATCATTGATGTTTCTCACTCTTCTTGGCTGCTTGTTTACAAATTGCAATAAGTTTGTTCGGACATAGCTGCACATGTACATGCAGTTAGCCCTTCCTCAACATTGACCCACTTTGCTCTCTTCCTTTTTATTTGCTTTGTCATGATGGCAGCTGTACCGCCAGTACCAGGTGGCAGTGCATGGCGACAAGCCAAATGAGTGCACTCCCAAGCAGTTCAAACGGTGAGCCTTGAGCACATGATCAGTATGATTGCCATATGCACATCCATGCATGCAGCCTTCTGCTGCTGCTCTACTGACTACCCGCTTCATGCAAAGTGAAAGTTGATGTCTACATTTGAGTGGTCCGGAGTGACTACATTTGAGTGGTCCGGAGTGACAGCAGCCGCATCCATTCCTGCACCAGCCAGACACCCTGTCATGTACTGCAGAATCAACCACTAAATCAGATGGTCCGCAATGGGCTTCGATTCTATCGAATTGGTGTGGTGAAAGAAGCCGCAACATGACACAATGGAGGAAGATGAACCTGGTTGTTTTCATTCTCTGCTGTATGGATAGAAGTAGGTACTGCATCATGTGTCAGCACTCACTCATTTCAAGTCCCACTTAATGCTACTGTATATTGTGTTTCGATGCACCTCATGAAGACAATCATACGTCCTTGGCGTATCGCTCAATTGAGCATTATGCAATCAAGCTTTGTTCTGTGCTGTGTTTTGGTAATGCACGCTGTCATAGGTGTCAGCAGCAATTGGCGAGCACATTTTGGCTTCATGCAGTGCGCATGCATGCCGGTCTTACCTTCACAGAAACATAACTTATACACACTGAGCTGGATTGAGGCAGAGTACTTGCAGCATCTGATGAGCACATGTGATGCAATTGACCTGCTTCTAGCCACCATGTCAAAAGTTGTGTCGTTCTGTTGTTTACTTATAGCTGATCTTGTCTATGACCCTGACATGGCATCCGGTGTTGACTTGCGGTGCAGGTTTCTGGTGGATGGCCCTTTAGTGCACGACAGTCAATTGGACCGACATGACAGTGCTGTACAGGCTCAGGGCGATGATAGTGACGCCAACGCCAATGCCAGTGCAGGGACTGAGTATGATGAGGCTAGCGTGCCATGCGGCAGCTATCATCAGGTGAGGCACAAAAGTCAACTGTGTTGGCCATTATCACAGCTTCTTGTTCAGACTGTGGATCTGTGTTCTCACAGTCAGTCACTTGTTTGTGATAGGTGCACTCAACTTTGGCGGTACTACGATGGCATATCAATTTGCCTGTGCAGTGCTTGCTGCCATTGCTTCGCTGCGGTGCTGCTCAATGTACAAGAAACTAGTGATGGCGGCTGCACGCTCGCCTTCATGAGCAACACACACCCAGAGAACAGCAGAGCACATTGAAGATGAGAGGTGTGAGGGTGCAATGACTTGGTGGGGGCACCTGATTTATATGTGTATACAAGAAAATGCTCTGTGTGGCATGTGTAAATGGCCCAAGAGAATATCCGCTGCCAGTCGTTAGAGTTGCCACATGCAGAATTTGAAAAGTAGTCATGCACATGTGCATGCGTCAGACTACCAACTCTCCCATTGCCACACCATTCCGCGCTCGCCCTTGTGCTGAACTGCTTGCTGCGGGTATGTATGTACGGCAAGCTAGTTGCAAGCTTCTGTGACCTCACCTGATACATGTAGGCTGTGCATAGTCAACATGAACTCTGGTGCCTAACCCATGTCATTACCTTGTGCACTGACGTTGACATGCGCTTGCGTGTTGCCTTGATGCCCTTTGCAGCTGTATCGCATCAACGGCAGGCTGATAGCGGTTGGCGTGGTAGACATCTTGCCGCGCTGCCTCAGCTCTGTCTACTGCTTCTACGACCCAGCCTACCGAGCCCTGTCTCTGGGCAAGCTCACCGCTTTCAAGGAGATTGAGTGGGTGCAAGCGGCCTCTGCCGTGAGACCCAACTTTCAGTACTACTACCTGGGCTACTACATCCACTCATGTGAGAAAATGCGCTACAAGGGGAACTACAACCCATCCGATCTGCTCTGCCCGGAACGCCGCGAGTGGGTGCCCCTGGCACTGTGCAAGCCTCTGCTGGACAGGCAGTCATACGGCAGGTCAGTTGTGCCTCAGGGGTCACATTCGCTTTGCTCTTGTGATTTTCAAGGAAACACTCAGTGCCGTTGTTGCTTTTCATATTGAACAGATGGTTGTCGCCACGAGTTCACTGACTCTTGGCTGGATGCTGGATGCAGCGATGTTTCTGTATCTGCACGCACGCGTTGTATGCATGAGCTGTGGTTGCCTAAGCTAACTAGTGCTGGGACTCCAGCAAAGGGTCTTTTTTATGTCTACTCTGAGATGCACCAGATGATTGCTTTAGAACACTACAAATACTGACATACTGTGGCGAATACACAGAGGTGGCTTTGCTGTTGCGACAAAACACTCACAGCAGTCACATGATAGCAGTACACGGTGATGGCAGCATCAAGTATAGACCCCTGGCTCTCAGTATGCTTTTTGCTTCCATTTGTCCTGATGCACTTGCCTGTGCTGTGCAATTCACCCACAGACTGAGCGATCTGCTGCCATCACATCACCATGACGCCAACCAGCGCCAACCATCACAGCAAGACGCCAAGAAGCACCCAGCAAAAGCCAACCGCAAAGGCCCTGGTGGTGCTGTCACGCGAGCCAAACAAGTGTTGCAAGAGCCTATTCCAGCTGACGCTGTGTCATCCGTACCCCTACTGATCGGGTTGCCAATGCCCATAACAGTGGATGCCCTGACACCCCTGTCTCAGCAGCAACTGCAGGGCCTGCTGACTGAGTACGTCACCATGGTGGGGCCTGCTCTGGCTCCTCGCATGCTGGTCAAGCTTCAGGACTAGCCATGCTCATATGACCCACGGTAGTACCTTGTACATACTCCTGCCATGCGTGCACAGTTGCACGTGCATGTGAATATATAGCGTGTGTGTTTCTGTGGCATGTGTATGCTGAAACCTTCTAGCTGCCTCAGCATTGCTTTGCACTTGTCATTGCAATGTGGCTTTCATCACCAGATGTGCGCTGGCGGATTAGCGCACCGCGTGGCCAGAATGCATTGCGTACATGACTTCAAGCAAATCTACGTTACCTCGTTGCACAGTGTGTCGCCGCTGTTCTTGGTGACCATCAGGGGCTTGATTCAACCCACTGCAGGACCTTGAACTCGTGCTCATTCCATGTTCGTAATGTTCGTCTCTAATGGGCAATGCAGTCACCGTGCCTCCAGTAATGGGCAGCATAGGTCTTGGTCGGCCATATACAAACAGTTCTGTACACACATGTGCTCAGGAGGGCCTGACCACACCCCAATGCAATGGTCATTATGTGGTGCAGCACATGTACAAGTCTGCCGTGTCATTGGAGACTTTGTCACAAGGTAACTGTAGACTGTGGTAGCAAGCTCTACATCAACCATCGACAGCAGGCTTTTTCCAGCCCCTAGGTACCAGGTGGCACATAGTGAAGCATTGCCGCACCTGCCTTTGGCCAATAGAAGTATAGTGTCACAATCTTTGAAGCAGGCGAGCTGGCAAGCAGAGTACATGGTATGGAGCCGTGCCATACCAGTGTGGTAGCAGAGTTGGGGCAGCTTTCAAGGGTTGCAGACCATGGGTGCACGGTGTCAAGGGTGCAGACCATGGGTGCACATGTCAAGTGCCGTCCACTACTTTGCAGTTGATCAACAGAGGTCCCAGCATGCAGTTGAAGTTTGGAGTATGTGGCTCTAACTGTACATCAGTCTAATTGTACATCATGATACATGCAAGTCCTCCAACCCCCCGTTCACAATGTGTGCTGTTGCTGCGTGCCTGGGACGGCCACAAGATGACCGCATCAAGGTTCATTTCAAGCACCAAGTCTTGTGAGAAGGCAGTTGCGCCAGTGACTGCGGAAATTCTGCAAGTTACTGTATGCAGCCATGCGCAGACTTAGCCTTGCTGTATGCAAATTATGCAATCCGACAAACAAGCAACAAAAACATGCACGTCACAAGGCCATGTCTGCAACATATACTTCAATTTCACAAGCCCCCCTGCCCTCATGCCACAAAGGCGACTGCCGCTGCTGCAGTGCCCAGTAGCAGTAGTTGCCATGCCATTGCGCTCAATCCATCCTTTCCTCAGACAATCCTTAGACAATCCGTTCCAGCTCTGTGGCATAGCTCAACGTCTCTGTGATGACCCTCATGCTGGGGATCTCCTGCATCTTCTTGGTGGCCGCGGCATGCTGGAACACCACCTTGTCATCAAAGATCTGCAGGCAGAGCAAAACGACAAGAGGTGAACTTCAAGCGCCAATCACAAGCATGCGACTACGCATTGAAACTATTGCAGGCCGATGAGAGCGCATTCTGCACACAAACTGCACGGTATAAGCTGCACCTCATGCCTGTGAAGCTCATAAACTTCCTGGAAGTAAAGCGAGCAGCTAAGCATTTGCAGCTCGTCTCAAACCCTTTCTACAACAGTAGATGTCCTTTGCGCTTCATTACAACCAACTAACGTTATGAGAGACCCCTACCAATACAAAAGCCATCCACGCAGGCAGCCGCATGCTTCCCTAGCTCCAGGTTGTAGAGGTTTACAAACTTGCACGTTCATCACATGTGGTATGACATGACTACATTGTGAGGACAAAAGGCTCAAAATGTGAACACAACCTGCTCATACCATCCTTCCTCATCAACTTGCTCAGCCCATCCTTGCTCATGAACCAGATGCAGTCAGCATAACAGCAACGTGGCGCGTTGTACAATGGTGCATGGATACTTGTGTTGTATGATCCGAAGTGCATCGTTTCCAGATTCATGCCTCAAAGTAAACCACGCATATGGCTTCATGGGTCACGTCCCTCCTGACTTCCAAATATGTCCTGTTCAGATGATCAGTCGATGCGTTCTCACCTTCCATTCTGGGTGGAACGTGGCCACAAAGTTCTTGAGCTCCTGTGCAGATGCGGGCAGCATGAGCATGGTCTGTGCATCCTTAACCGACATGCTGTCGTAGGCTGTAGACATACAGTCCGCTATGGCCTCTCGCACCGTGTCGACCAGGTTGCTGAGGAGGTATGAGTAGTACTGGTGGGGCACATGGTCTTTGGCTGCAAGGACCTGCAGGGGTGCATAATTGACAGTCCACTCACACAAATAAGCATGGCAGAATGAATACAAGACGCAGGCTTGCGTGTAAATCTGAACAAATGATAAACGCCAAAGATTGATGTGTCGTGATACACAAGTCAATTAGTCCAAGTTGATTTGGTGGTTGCAAGCTGCCGTTGTCCTCATACATTGTTGTCAATGTATGAGTACAACTGCTGATGTGAAGGACTCTGAATCGCATGACTGACACCAACAGGTAAAATACAAACACATGTTGATGAGGTAAGTATAGCCAATGCCTAGGTGTCGTACCTGGTTGTACGATCCCACCATGAGGTACTGTTCCAGGCGGATGGGGAACATTACGCACTCATTGGAACGGTCTTCGTCACTCATCAGCTCCAGCTCGCTGTGGAAGTCGGCCTGTGACCACCAGGTTGGCACACAAATGCATACAAATGCATACCAATGTTGTCAAAACAATCTGCGCATGAGTTGTGACCATTTTTTGGTAAATTTCTCCCAGGTGCACTCCTGTGGCATCGACGAACTCATCTGTGAGCAGCGAGTGTTGCAGTCATGCACATGTCATCACATGACATCATGGCACAAAACATTTTGAAGGAACAACAGGTTCTTTTGCATCAACACTGAATGTTTGTTTGCATGTCACTATCATGCCCGCACATGAAACAATGGCTGCCACAGGTTATACATGCAGCAGCTGTAGGGAGGATGGCCTCGACTCTAACGTCATTGCACCCAATTATCAGTCAGCCACTACGTATCAAAAGCGTTGCTGCAAACACTACGATGCATCCCTGGACATGATTTGACTCTTGGGTCATATCATAAGCCAGACAACGACTTGAATGTCGAACCTACCCATGCAACGACATCACGATAAAAAAGACGTGATTTAACTAACCAGCTTGTTCTCCACCAGCAGGAAGATGAGGTTGAGCCCCAGTAGAGGCAGGCGGTTGGACGAGTCTGGCAGTGAAGTGGCAAGCTGCCCATCCAAGTAGTACGGCTTGAGCTGTGCCATGTGTCGTGCCAATGCCCTGCGCACCGTGTCATTGTCACAAAGGGGCCAGGCACATGAGTATTCGATTCGCAAGGCTCGGCACGTATGTAAAACGTGAATGAAATCTGATCTTCAAGGGTCCGCCCCGCTTTAAGCACCTCAGCTGAAAGTGCTGTATGTTGATGTTGATGTGTATATTGCTAGAAACCAGACCCCCTGCCACACACCACATGAGAGTCACTGCATCAGACCAGGTCATCGTATTCCAAGGGTCACAACGCAAATGTGTCACATGCTGACAAGGTCAGTAGACAGGCATTGGCAGACTGTGTGCTCTGTGGGGTGCTTATCCCTGAAAGTATATTGCTGGTTTAGTGCGTAAGACAGTTGCCGATACCCTTGTTGCAGCCTCGTTCGACAGACAACAAATGTGTGCGTTTACACAGGTTCTGACAGTAACTGGCACATGGTATTCTCCCGTGATGGTCAGTACCGTCTCATGAGTAGTTGAGGGCATTGGAACATACTTGCACCTGGCATTGAAAGGGTGAGGTTTCTATGGTGCAAGTAGAAAAGGTGGACGCATTCATAGACGAGGACAAGGATTGGTCCTCGAAATCGTTCATGATGGTACACTGGTGACCATTACTCTTTATGCAGCGTTGCAAAGACCTTCTACCGTCATCAACCTTCTCAGGTGACACATAAAGTTTCAATGCGCAGGCATAGCAGCGGCGGCTGATAAGCTGCTGTCACGCATGGAGAAAGCCAAGACGGCTGAAAAAATGAAACGGATGACCTTGACGTCAATACGACAGCGTTACGGTGGTCTTACTCTGCAGCATACATGGCGATGGATTGTTGCTGTATAGGCTTTGATACTAGTTAAAGGGCCACTCCTCTTTAATTAGCTTCTCCTCCACCCATGTACTGCAAACCACTGATCATGTCAACATGACAGTGCACTGGCCGGCTGAAATACAGTTTAGTTGGTGGTTTGCAGTGTCGCTTGCATTATGTGATGACCGCACTTTCCTCAAAGGTCAACTCTCACATGCGATTCTTAGAACGTCCTCTCAGTGTGCGTCGCTGAACAAGAAGGACATCACCAGCTTGTTTGGTTTCATATCTAATCCCTAACTTGTTGGAACAGCACACCTACAAACCCAAGGCTGCCATAATCGTATGATGACTGGTGATGTTTGAACTCAAAAAATCCTGACTCACTTCTTGTCTCCTTGCCTAGCGCTCATGAACACTGCCACCTCAAGCACCTCCCTAGCCAGCGTACGCTCCGCCTTCGCAGTCGCCGATTCCTCGCCACCTGCATTGATAACAAGTAGGTGAGGCTGACGCTCGCAAGCCAGAGTCCAATGGATGCACTGTGCAGCAAAGGCAGATATCACTGTTGTCCTTATGGTAAGCTGCACACCTTATGGTAAGCTGCACATTTGACCACTCTAGGCGTTAAGCAGGACACCGCACGCTTGATGAAATCATCGATGGAAGTAATGGATGTCCGGTCTATGCCATACATAAGCAGAAACTGCAACAAGCAGCATGAACGAGCGAGCCGCACCATGTATGATGGATCATCTTCATGGGTAACTTCTAGGGTTTGCACCAAAGTTGAATTGAAATAGTTGCCACTGATGACATGGAGAACAGGTACAGGCACGCGATGTTGTGACACACATCAGCTGCTGAAAAGCCACCTCACCTGGTGGTAGCGAGGGGAAGTTGATCAGCACCAGCTTCAGCTGCGACAGGGTGGCATTGGCCGCCTGCATATCGCCAGCCTCTGCAGACTTCTTGAGAGACTGCAGCAGGGCTGACCCTTGGCTCAGACCATCTTGCACCGGCGCCATGTTCACTGCCGACTTGAGTCGCGCACTCAACTTGCTCATAGCCTGCTCTGCGTCTGTCAGCCGCGCCTATGCCGCTGCCGCGATGAGGCTTCTCCAATCTTCCAAAGTCAAGATTTCAGATTTGTGGATTCAGCAGGCCACCTGCAACGCCTTTCCGCGTCTTGTTGCCTCAGTGACGATAAGGCAAGCGCGCCTAGACCTCTTATCGCTGCAGACCCACCAATCAACGCACTGTAGAGGCTAGGCTAGGTTTTGCGTTTTTCTCCTGTGAAAGTCGAAGTCCATGGAAGTTGATGACCTACCCTAATTGCTGACAATGGCATTTCCAGCCCCAGCAGTACCATTTGCAGCTCCTCTGGCGCTGCAAACTTTACTCAAACAGGCTGCCACACTGGGTGTGCATGAGATGGTCAAGTTACACGACGAGGTGGTACGGTGCAGCAGTGTAACTGTAGTTGAGAGTAGACCGCTGTAGTAGCCTCTCCTTCATGAAGCGGCACATACTATTGTCTGCAACCGAAGGTCTTTGCCTGCTTTCACCTGTATTGAGAACTATTCGTAATTGCACACCCACACAACGTCAAGGACAACAAAGCAGCATTCCAGCAAGGATCTTTGGGGGGGGGTTGCCCGTGATTCAGGAAAGGCATCGCTGAACTCCTGCACGCTAGAAGAATCAAATGAAATGCCGTCAAGAGACGTAAACAGGTTTGAGAAGAGTGAGGGGGGCGGGTATCAATGTACCCTCCCTGATCTTGGGATCCGACTGTCTATACAGGCCTAAGCTTTCTTCCGCCCCCGCGCTTTTCAAGTTTTTCTTTCAATGTTTTCCTGTTCACACCATCTCACAATCAAGCGATGTGTGCACGTGCACCGAGCTTTTTGCGAAACTGCATTTGGTGACTCGACATTTTCGCGGTGTCGGTTTGAAAAGATAAAGCGAACGACTCTCACCCACACAGGGCGGTACGCTGGGCTGATAGTTGGTGCTAGATCGTGTCATCCGGCGGCAGCGCTGAGTAGTTAAGCTTTCACAAAGCAGCAGCAGCACCAGCAGCAGCGAAAACCATCTGTCAAGAGATGGCTCGGGCGAAGCGGAAGGCTTCCCAGCAGCCTGAGGAGGAAGAGGAGGTTAATGATAATGAGGAGGCTTCACAGGAGGCGACGCCGACTCAGCGACATAACGGAGAGGTGCTGCCGGATGCTGTGAAGGCTTTCCTGCAGATCATCATGGTCAGTGTACAATTCAAGTCTTGATCAGGCGGTGCACTGCTCGCGCGAACAATGCTGACTGATTGCACCCACTCCTCAATATTGACAGTGTTTTGTGTAGTATAGATAGCTCGATGTGCGCCTGCATGCGAGGTGCTTGTGCGACAGCTTGTCCATCAGGAAGCCAGAAAAAGTCGTGTCAAAGGAGCTGTCTGGGAGGCAGTACGGTATAGTGAGCTTGAGGCTTTATTCCTGTTTTGTCATTTTTTCTCATGAAGACATCATCACCTTGGGATCCTGTGTCATTCTGACCGGCATTGGAGAGCTGAGCACTTGCAGGCAGGCTCCGAATGAGAGCTGGGCATTCATTGTTGAAGTATGAAAAGTTCATCACTTTTTGAAAAACACTTCTCATGTCTTGCAACAATCAGCTTCACCCTAAAGGCTCGATGCCTACATATGTTCCGCAACGTTGCTTCAAGGAATGCCGTTGTTTCACTGTGGCGTGCATCGAGGTGGTGCTTCTGCGTACCATGTACTGGCTTCATGGAACATCATATTCACAAAAGCATATGCAAAGTGAGGCTTTGGCTGGCAAATCTTGGCCATTCCTAAGCTGCGCACTCATGTGCGCTATTAGCTGTTGCGGCAACTGCTGTTCATTCATGGTCTCATTTTGCTGTCACCACACACTTGATGCCTTCGCCACTGCAGTCGCGTGGCGCCCTGACACAAGCACAAGCTGAGGAAGCGTTAGGCACCGCCATTCAAAGCTTTGGCGGTGCAGCGCTCAACCTGGATGCGGTGCTGCGGAGGGCTAATGCCCAGCTTAAGCTCATGGACCTAGAGATCAAGGGGACTCGGCTACAGGGAGGGGGTGGCCATGTCATCTACTATGCCATGGCGAATATGGTACGTCTTGACCAGCACCAGACGCCTTCTGGCACCATTGCGCTTACAGCAGACAGTCTCTGCCGGGTGTCTCGTCAAACTACAGGTCGAAGCATGCCAGTGTGTACACATGTGGTTGACGAGTTCTTCGAAGTATGCAACACGAGTGCATGCAGATCAGTTGCATGGAGCCAAGATACCTGCTTCGCTGCAAGTTGAAATTTCGCACAGCAACAGGCATGCCCACTCCAGCAATTACTCCAGCATCAGGTGCCATGTTGGGTTAAGACAGATAGTCCGTGTCAGCAATACGTCATACTTCTTCAAGTAGATGGCTCATTTCATGGACGGTCGGGTGTGTGTGCATACTATTGCATCCGAGCGTCCATGTGCTCAGCACAGGCCACAGGGTCTTCTGAGGCAGTCAAAAATTGTGAAAGCTGTATGTGCACATGTAGCCTGTATGACATCATGTGCCATGTGACACTGCCCTCACCACAGGTCTGACGCAGCTGCTTCTAGAGTGCCCTTGATCTCAAGAACTTGCGAGTGCACAAATAATAAACTGCTGCCTGCTTTCTATATAGACTAGAAGTATGCACTTGTGTCTTACTTGCAAGCAACATATGCAGATGTGTCATTCATGGCAGGTGTCCCACCCAACTCGACTTCAACAAGTCAACTTCAACAATCACCTCCATGGTGCGACGCGCGTGTTTCCTCACTCTTTTGTACCCAATCCCTTCGTCAGAATGCGGATGAAATCTCCAAAAAGCACGGAACCACAATGAGCAGCTGGAGGCTGGATGCATTCAACACCATTCTTGATGCTTTCAAGCCCGAAGAAGGCGCCACTACGGTCGCAACTGGTGGCTATCCTGTCTTGTCGTATGACCACATGCGGACTCTGAAACCCAAGACAGCCACGGAGGTGGATTACGCCACGTTTGTGCAGAAGCTTGCCAACGACATGTGGCTCAAGGTGCGCATCTGCTTGTAAGCACATGTCAGGCTGAACACGTTATCATCAGTACGCAAATTTGTCAAAGGAGAGTCACGAAGGCATGGGAGCCTTGTGGATCAATACTGTCCGCACATGACTGCAGTACACTGACAGGCAGTATTGCGCTTCCAACTGGAGCCTGGAGATAGTAGTTTCACTATCAGTGCACATCTCTAAAGTACATTGCACACATCACAGCAGACATGTACTTCTACTACTGTACAAGTCTCATACAAGGCAGTGACTCGTTGCATGCCAGCCATAGAAGCACCAGACGTACAGGTGGGGTCTCAGGGCTACTGACCATGTATGTACTGCGACCATAACCGCAATATGATATTCCTGGCATGCTTCCACGGTCTATGGGTTGTGCAGTAAGCACATGGCCGCTTGAGTGGTGAAGCGCACGTAGCCCTGGTAACTATTTGAGCCCATTAGGATTGAGGGGAAGTTGTGTACGCAGTGTGACGGAAATGCAAGGCCTCACCACATGACACATGGTGTCTGAGCTTGACAGCGATTTTAGATAGAGTGTCAGCTAGCACCACCAGCACCGGCATGTCCGTTGTGTCCACATGTGTGACGGGCAGTCACTCGCTGTGTTTGGAAAATTGTACACGCCTGTGCCTGCTTCTTGTTATGCACGATATGGATGACAGGTGAAAACAGTATCCTGCCAGCATCCCAGGACCCGTTTTGAACGCGTATGAGCACATATGCTGTGCAAGTCTTTTTCCAAAATCAGCCGGCTTTGACATCAACCTGCATGGATCACTGATAAATTCCTCCGTACTTGTGTGCATGACTCGGAGTTTTAAAAAAAATAAAATACGCTTATGTGTACGTGTATGTGTGTGTCGTGTCAGATGGAAGACAAGAGGGGCAAGTCCTACTCGCTCGGGCCACGCACGTACATTGAGCTCAGGATGCTCCTGGAAGCACGCGCCATTGCCTGCCCGCAACTGCTCCTCTATTAGGGGCATGGACATGCATGCAAAGACATGACATGAGACATGACAAGGCCTCACAATCCCCCATACAGTGGCACAAATGTATACTACAGTACTGTGCATGCCGGTGTATGCTTGATGTGTGCTGTTGATCGCTGCTACTGTCACTGCTACTGCTACTGCGTGCCTGGTGTTCGTTGCATTGGTTATATGTGCAGAAGCTGGCTGATGGCAGTTGACTGATAGTGAGGCCGCTGATAGATGTAGTGCAAGTGGGCTCTCTGCTCATCAGGCATCATAAATGGTGTCATTCGTAACTCAACGGGCAATGGCAGTGCACAGTACTTTTGGTGTGACCGTCCCAGATCCAGTTGGGTCAACTGATCGTGGCAGTGCACGCCTGTTTCACGTTCTCATGCAAAAGCGATCATAACTGCACTGCTCAATCAATCACACAAAGCCGAGGAGCATTGGGCACATGCAAACAAGAGCATCGCTGCAGCACAACGTGGTGTCATTTGTACAGAAATGCGCGTTGGCCGTTCGCAAATCAGTCTTCTGGCTCCTCTACTGCTGGCTGATTTGGGTTGTTGGCCAACAGCCACTCTCCCAGCCATCGCACAGCATCAATGCCCCCTGGCCCCTGCGGTTTCACCTTGCACAGCTCGGAAAGTCCTGTGGTCAGGAGTTCTGTGAACTGTGCAGTTGACGACACAGACAACATATTGAGCTGTTGGTTAATGTGAGGCTTCCTCTTTTCCACACCATGCGAATATCCGCTTTCAACTAGCACAGGTGGCTTGATGTGGTGAGGTGACATTGTCATTGCACTACAACATAGAAGTACAGTCATCACTTTGAAGTTAAGTAGCTCGCACAACTGTCAGGCACCTTGACTACTAGTACTTCACTGCACTACATAGTGACTCGCACACAGCAGCATGGCACATGTAAATGAGGCAGATGTGGTGTTCTGGTTGGTGGGTCACGTCCTTTGCTAGCATGTGACTGTCACTCTGCATTGTGTGTAATGACGCTTATGTCTCTGACAACTAGCACAGCACCCCGCTAGGTCTACCCCTGAAACCTCCATCACATGCAACAAGAAGCTCACAGTAGTCCTGTCATGCATGCGCAGGACTCTGGCAGAAGTAATGGGGTCTTGTAGACGTACCAGACTGCCATCTCGCAGCGTGAGTCCATTCATGAAGTCCTTGGCTGTCTCGCCTGTGGGAATTATCTGCAGGAGATCAACAGGAAGTTCAGTCAGTGTCCCACTCACGAACAGTGTGGCTGCCTAGAGATGACTGTAATAGTGGGCAAGCTGACTGCAGACAGAAGTGAGGGGCTGACAGTTGCAAGGCATGCCATGACACATGACATGACATAACATTGACTCAGGTGTGCTGCTTCTCAAGTTGCGGTTGTGCGTTTCGCCTACCCACGACATGGATTAGTCCCGCCACGCGCATGCATACTTCCAAAGCATCTGGACCAGAAAAATGTGTAGCCAGCCACTGCTGCTAGTCGATCACCTGCATCAACACCTGCGCACCACAATGAATTGCTTCGCTGATGGTAGCAATCCGCTTTTGGCTTGTAGAAACTGGGGGGACTGTCACAGTTGAAACAAGGTTTCAGCAGGTCTAGGCTCTAGAGCAAACAAGACGCTGAGAAATGAGGGATTTGTTTCGTGCCAATTATTTTACCACTGTTGTACCATCTGGAGCACCGTCCGGTGCATGCCAGTGCTTGCCAGACACTGCAGCAGTGCAACAACATTATCGGGCAGTGGATCGCTTTGAAGTGTATTTGCTTGCTTGCGCTCTTGTTGATGAGACGGCACTATGGTCACTGAACACCAGCTTGTCTAGTTGGATTTTTGCCTGACTTCTGAAACAATTCTTTGCCTCAGATATGTTGAGTTTGAAGCTTGTGTGAAGTTGAACCTGCTGCTTGTAGATCACTACGAGTAGTAGTCATCCCCCAGCTGCCGTACAACACTGTGACTGGTTATCTGTGCTGCTGGACGTGTGGACGTGTAGCTTACGTGTACAGGTTTTCAAACAATCTTACACGCTATGTCAGACCAAGAGTGTTTGGGGTGGACCTCAAAGCTTGGTGCATGGCGCTGCTGGGTGGGCAGCATGTCAGTCAAAACGAGCTGTATTGTTAAATCAGTGCCGTTGCACTGAAAGAACGCACGCCTCCAGGGCCACGGTAATATCACTTGCTGCCATGTCCGCCGTCAGCACGCGTCTCAACTATCATCACCACATCGCCAACATATCAAAAATGCATGCCATAAAGTTAGGTCCAACCTCCACGCACCTAACAGCAACAAAGACACAGCTCCTGTTCAACGGTGAAACCAAGCCTGCAGTGCTGCTCACATTCACCTGCGTATACATATAAATGCTGTTTCTGCACATTATGGTTCATCAGTGCAAGCCCGTCAGTGCTGCGCTGCTCAAAGAAGCTTTCTCCTGATCCGCCAGCTACTGTGCGCAGCGGTGCTGCACATGTTGTGATTAGCCATGTTCGCCACTTGGGAGATTTGGCCGCGACGGAACTGTCCTGTCAAATTACAATGAAGGGTGGTTGATCCTTACGTGTCACATACCCACTGCGTACTTGAAGGCCTTCATAGTAGTTCTCGTTGGTAGCTTTCATACTTCCATGCGGTTCAACGACGCTATTGACATTATAATGTCATATTGTTTCAGTGGTCCCAAGTTCGCCTTGCCGCAATCGATTCCCTTTTGAGCTAACTGGGAGATATAACAACAGTACCTTGGGTTTGCAGATGCCGGGCAGGCTAGAGTAAATGAATGTTGTCCCTCCAACCTCCAGCAAGTCCACGCTTTCAGCCAGCCTCGCTAGATCGCTTTCATTCCTTCCGAGCTTTGCCGCCGCCAGCTCCGACTCGGTAGGGCCAAGAGCGTAGTACTTCGCGGTTGCATTATTCAAGGCACGTATCACAACCCCTGCTGGCTCCATGTCGAATATGCCTATCGTATACATGTCCCCATCCTGCAACGCGAAACGAATATTGCGCTCGATCAGCACTGGAGCAGACGGCAATGCGCACGGCAGCACCGTCGATTAACACGTGCCTTCAATGTTCTCGTCGTAGTGTAGGTGGCCACACCATCCGCTTGCCAGTTCATTGTGGCCATCGCTCGCGCTGTGCTGTGCTGCTGCTGCTGCTCGGTTTTCAGTTACATCGTAACTTCAACCTTTTGTGTTGACAACAGCATCAAGCTGAACTGAACCCGAGGCCGCGTGCCAATCAGCAGCAATGGAGGACGGGATTCACAGCGCAGCTTCTTTATGGCCTGTTGCTAAGCCACTCCCTGGTGAAGGTGACAGCACCGGTGGTAACCTCGAAGCTCAGGCTGTTGCTGCTGCAGGATCTTCCGAGGAAGAGGCTGCAGCTGCTGCTGAGACCTCTGGTGGCGAAAGCATGACCTCCCAGTTTGACTTCTGGGCGAAATGTTTGTGGGAGCACAGGTGCGATGAGTACGAAGCTAAATAGTATCCACGTAACATGGGACTGTCACACGGTGCCTGTACTGTGGGAGTGGCCTAGCCTAATGCCATCAATACACCTGATGTTAGTGGTGCACAAGCTTCTTGCCTGTTGAAATCATGACCTGACATTGTCGAGGTCACAAGAACATGGATGGTATTTGATGATTGCAGAGTGGCTCGGCTGATGAGGTGTTCAAGTGCTATAGCTGTCATATCATGACGTAGATGCACCTGCCAACCACTTCCACCATACTGCATAATTACTCACGTCAAGTACTTCGACAGAAGGTACAGCTGCAACCATGCAGTCAGCAGACCCGATGCTGAGTGGCCAGTTTTTCTCTGCTGTCGCGTTGTTTGCACACGCCACTTGGCAGGCACAGCCAGGCTTTCCAGGATGACAAAATGCGCATGTATGGACTATACAAGTATGTCACTGCAGGCGCATGCACTCTGGCCAAGCCATCTCAGCTGCTTCCGGGGCAGGATACTGCCATGGCAAAGTGGGTGAGTTTTTGATTAACGTGTTCCAGCAGAGTGAGAGGGTGGTTCAATGGCCCTGATGGCATGTATGTTTTCATGAGTGTACCGATCACACCCAACTTTGGTGTGAATGTACTTGGGTGCTGACTGACGCAGTGTGAGTGACTCGCCATCATCATTGCATCGCATCATATCACTGACTGCAATGCTTCCATTGCTTCACAACTGCTCCGCAGCACTGGCTCCAGCGGCTCTCGCACTTCGTGTGTGATCATGAGCTGCTGTCGCCCGTATTTGTCATCATACAATGAAGGCACTGCTGAGGTGGCCTTCTAGTCTGAAAGTTTATTGTTACATGCCTGCTCGGCGATTCAATTTGATATGTGACAGTTGGCTGTTGCAGTAGTAGAACCTAAGGCCTTCTTCAACGAACAGTTGAAGTGTAGGATTGACAAGATGCGCATCTTCTTCACACGAGCTAGCACAGCCAACGCTTTTGTTTTCTTTCCTCTCAGTGGCGTGGTCATGTGGCATACGTTGCTGAGCCTGGATGCGCTGTGCAATGCGACTGCTGTTGTGTGGTGTTGCAGGATAGCTGGGTCAAGGCGAGCACATTTGAGAGGGACGAAGCTCAAGAGTAAGCACTTACCTTGTCACCAAAGCACCTGATCCACACCGAGCTTTGCAATGCATGTACTTCACTGATGCTGTCAAGTACATGCGTTTGAGCTGTGCATGCGTATGCAGCAATGATCGTGACGCTCAGACATCTTGCATACACGTATACAGGGGCAGGGACAATCACTATTGTTAGAGTTGATGTTAGTGTGTGTTTTCAATCTCGCAGCCAGCTCCAAGACGCTTCTGGTGTCGCCGTTGGTGTGAGCTGTTTGTGAATAGTCGAAAGCAGGCTATTTACTGCTGCAAGGTATTTGCTGGCTGAGGTATCTGTGCATCAGAAAATTCATTGTATAGTATGCCATACTGGCCATGCTTTAGGTAGTGTGCAGCAAACCAGTGATTGCAGCCGCCGCTGCACTGGCTTTGGTGCTGACATTTACGGTGACATAAGATGCAGCTTGTTCGCCTCAAAGCGTTCATCCCTGAGCAAGTGAATTTGGCCATGCTGAGAGTAAGCACTTGTTGTCATGGCCGTTGCACGATTGAGAATGGATTGCACGTTTTGGTGACTGCAACTAATGCTGACTGCAACAGGAGTGTGTGGTCATTGACTGCGTGGTCGCCATTTTTGTTGTTGCACCCTGAAGTGTGTAGAATCATTGAGTGAACCTGCACTGCTGCTTGGTCCAATGTCCTGCAGGATCTACATTGAAAGCGCAAAGGAGATTGTGGCTGCTGCGACAGCTGCTGCTGAGAGCAAAGCATCATCATCAAGCGGAGCTTCTGTCACTAAGCAGCAGGACAAAGGAGGCGATGAAGCGGCAGCAGTGGCGGCAGCAGCAGCAGCAACGGCACCAGCCGGCAGCGGTGCCCCTGACATTGGATCAGATGTCGGCTTGGGAAGTACGGGAACTGCAGGGGTGACTGCACGGGAAGGCACTCTAGCAGGCGGTGCGCCAAAGAGGCCACACCACCACCATCGGAAGGTGAGCAAGGCCAGCATGGACCCATTGAAAATGCAGTTCAAAAAATGTTCATCAGCAATGACTGTACAAGCACAACCACATAAGCAATTCATTGCTGCGTATCTCTGCAGGCACCTACAGTACTGTATGCCCTGCAAACGTGATCGACCCCTGAGCGCGTGACACGTATCTCAGTACAACACACGGCTAAGCACAACTATTTTTCAGAAGCAACAGTCGGCTCTGTGTGCATACCTGTCCATGCATGTTCACCGACCGGTGCCAACGTACAGATGCACTCATCTTATACAATCACAGCACTGGATTGCCCTGTTGATTGAAACTATGAAGTTACAATAATGGTGGTCTGGCTCTGCTGGACGGAACACGGTAGACTATGCATGCCATCGCCATTTGGCTCAGCATGACAAGTTGACAAGTTGTCATGCTATGTCTGCTCAACACCGTTTACTCCATAGGATCCCCCTCACATGATCTCTTGTCTGCATGCGCTGGTGGTTGCAGCACAGTGGTGTAATCACAGGCTGTGATATGAGCGGCTGGCTGTGGAAGTGGCGGGACAGGTGAAGTACACTACAACAAACGTATTCCATTCCATCCTGCCGCCTTGCCACGCACATAACGTGTGAATACCAAAATGAGCATTGTCTTCTGTGTCCAAAGAAGGCTGTCTTGCGCCGGTTGAAAAGCATACGGTGCATGTGCATATTGTGAAATGTTAGTTGATGGTGGCAAGCCTGCAACGCAGCGGCCCCAGCTTAATCCAATGCTACTGCTACTGATACCGACAAGGTCAGTCGATGAATGTTGACTGAATGGCTGTAATATGTTCAGTGGCCACGGCACCACATGCATGTACGTATGTACAATCAAGCAAGCGCGAGGAAGTGGCACTTGTTGCTACTGCAAGCTGCAGTCTGTGTGCACCACCAGGTGCTGTCAATGACTGATGTGGTGATGTGTAGCGATGGAAGTTTTGTTCATGGACTTGAAGTTTGAAGATATCTTTTGCTCCAGGGGCACGTATATTGCGGCATGCTATGCTTGACAGCGTCAGTGCTGCTGGCTGCATGACATGTACATGTGCTGGATTCCATTTAAAAGTGTAAAGCATGTACTGGTCCGCGATGATCACAGGACATGTGATCGCAAATATTCTTGATTACGTCTGGTGTTGGACTGCCTACGAACCATGTGCATGCTGCCGGCACACACAGGTTGTGCTGATTGCGCTGGGTTCTCTGTGCTGTGAAATTCAGGGTTGCTTACATGTGGGGGGGATCGAAGTGGGATCTCTACTTTTTCACACTGCAGGGGGCTACCCTCAGGTAAGCCACACCAGCAGTCAACTTGCTGATCTCTATCCTTATGCAATGGCAGCAGGTAAGACGTGGAAGCTAGCCACCGGATTGAGTCTGCTGCATTGCTTCATTGCAATAGCAAGCTTGGTGGTTCATAACTGACTTGTTCGCATTGGCTGCAGATCCTGGTTTTAAGTCGGATGTGGCATGTAATACTACAATATATTCGTTGCGACACTATGTATGTCGTATGTGGAAGGCATACAGTGAGGCTAGGCTGCATCTTGCGACTACTTTTAGGACACTTCGTGAATGCATGGACGTGAATGAGAAACACATGTGGATCTTTGAGCTCAATCACAGTGCCCCTCGTACCTTGTATTCGCTGGACACTATTGTTGATGGTCTCATGTCACATTGGTGTACTGAACAGAGGATGGAAGCACTGGTGTTTCTTTTTCTGTACGGTTGCACCGCCAAAGCTCGTGTATGACCGAGATGACCATGTGCCATCATACCATAACTCTGTTGATGCAAACCTCGCAAGCGTGAGCACATGTACATGAAACGTGCATTGATTGTCATCAACATGTACAGCAAAGAGGCAGGGGATGGATCACCGGATATATATTCAGCCAAGTCAACACCGTGTGTCTGCTGCTTGACTACTGTATGTGATCATGCATTGCTGACCTTGTGCCTTGGTGTTGTGGGTACCCTGTACTGACACTGGTGTGCAGCATGTACCTGACTGACACAGAGCCAAGGCCCATCTCACAGCTCAGCCTCAGGCGCTGCATTGTGAAGGATGAAGGCCTGAAAACAAAGCCCAAGAAGGGAAAAAAGGTACTGTAACACTGCGAAGGGAGGACTTGAAGTTCAAAGAACATTGATTCGTATTGTTGCTGTGCCCTGCTTTGTAAACTCCCTGGCACAGGCCATATTTGCTGGAGCGTTGAGTCTGTGCATGTTTGTGCGTGCAAGTTCATGCTGTGTGCTGAGTGGCAGTGAACGCATACATATACGCACCACTGCATGTGCATGTGATCTCCCTGTCCTTGATGATCACAACAAGAAACAGTAGTTGCACAGTCCTCACAGCCACTGTTTGTTGCATACTTCTACTGCATACAGGATGTGCTGAAAGCAGCACTCAAGCTCCAATCAAACACCTCATCTCGACATACATTGACTGATGACCCACAAGCAATGAAGAATAAGTGCGCATTGAACCCCTTGGTCACGTGCGCTACCAGTAAACTATGCCTTTATCCTGGCTTGCAGCTTTCCTCATAGAGAGACAGTTCAATACATTGCGACTGGACAGGACCATGGTTAACTGCCAAGTAACTGGACTGTGCTTGCTGGTGCTCGGTTTCCTTTGAACCCACTGATATTCCCACTGCAAGATACCTGACACTCCTCTGCTATGTATATTCATGTGTTGTGACTCTGCAGGCTGATCCCACATACCACATCTTTGGTGTGTACCTGGAGGGCGATGGGGGGTCCAACAGGGGGGCAGATGCTGGCGTTCTGCTACGGCTATCCACTGATCAACTCAAGGTACTGGGAAAATCATTCAATCGTGAAGACTCTTACCTGGGTGCGCACTATGGGGAAGTGGATTGTCAATTGAGCACTTGAAGTTGAGGTTGGTCGCTTCTAATGTAACAATGTAGACTATGCCACTCCTGAGGAAGTCGTAATTTGATTGTGACAGAAACAGATGCTGATTGTGTCGAAACACGGGGCCACTCGGCCCACAGGAGGCTCACTTGCGCCCCACCACCAGATCCTGTGCAAGAGTGTTATTTTATGCAAGTGCATGCAGGTGACGCTTCCACTTGTCAGTGCTCAGCACTGCTCAGCACCCTAAGCATAGGGCATCTGCGATGCGATCACAAATTGCTCTTCTTTCAATACCTTAAAGGTACACTTTGAAGTACTTGCTAGCATGTTCTTTGCTCACAATGGCGTCATGTTGCTTTCGTGTATAGACTCACTTGCGTGGGGGTAAGGCCATGCTCAGGTTCTCCCCTACGCCTATATCAGATGCATATGGATGGTAGTTGCTGACCCTGGACCACCCACTTGCCTGTCACTCTGCACTTGAACATGCTACAAGTATGGTGTTCCAAAAGGTATCAACAATGCGCCTGAAAGTCGAAGAATAGTAGTCTACACAGCTGCTCTGATGCAGGTTTGTGATGTGCTTGGAGCACACAGTACCGAGTTGAACTCATGGACTTCTTGGTGTAGCATGAGAATCACCAGAATTGTCCAGCGTATGCATATGCATACATGCTTGTCATGGTTTACGGAAATGTATGTCCTGCATGTCTTTGTGCCCCAGGAAGCTGACACCTGGGTCACAGCCCTTGAGCAAGCGTGTAGCGACACATCCTTCAGCCTGGATGAAAGTGAATCTGAGGATCTGTCAGAGGCCAGTGCCAGCGCCCACGGCAGAGCAGCTGGTGCCAGCGATCGCACAGGGGACTACGCTGCACGCCCAGAGCACAGAGGAAGGAAGGGCAGCAAATGGGTGAGCTATTGTTATAACAGAAGTACGAGTATTAAAGAGCAGGAGTACAACGGTGATTGACAGCGGAGAAATGTATGCAGCAGTGGCACTGGTGATCAACAGCAGCTGCCTGCTTAGTGCTTAGCTTAGAGTTGCAGCGTCACAAGTTCTCAGCATCTTACGTGCCAAGGTAGTCACCACCATGATACCTTGGGGCACTATTCTGTGCACGCAATAGCGCAACATGCCCCACTACGTACCTGCGTACACCACATCACTAGCTACACTGCTACAAGCGCAAACGCGTCATGTGATGCCATTGGCACCGCTCTCAGCAACATATGCTCATGCTGTCTGCCTTGTGCATAGGTTTGAGGTACGTTTCAAAGGCTGCTCACAACAACCTGTCTGCAGACTTGCAGATGATGCATCATCAATTCGATGCCTCTGACAGTGCGAGCCTAAGGTTGCATTTATGACAGCACTACAGCTCCTGCCGTGCCACTCACCTTGTCATCATTCCGCGAGGCCAAACACATGATGTGTCATCATGCCTCATCATGCTCGCACATGAAGCAGATGGCCGCCAATGTCAATGTCACAGTGTTGCCGTTATCATGTGTGCACATTCATCATTCATGAGTGCATGCGCCAATGTGCAGGTACCAGACAGCAACCCGGACACCATATCTGTGCCTGCGCTGCCACGCAAAGGCTCCTTCTATGGTCAGCAACCGAGGTCAGTAATGTACCGCATTGCGTAACCATAGCAGGGGATTGGGATATGCAAGGAAGATATGGGTAAAAGTGTTCTTACCGCAACCGAGTGTGATACACAGCCTGTAAATCGCAGTGCATGAGATGTGCTAATACTTGTTGGACGCGGCATGTGAGCATTAATGCCCTACATGTGTGATTGGAAGCAGTTGTCATGTGTGCACGCAGATTGCTGTCTCAGTGATGCTTGATGCCTTTCCTTATCTAAGGGGGTTGCCCTCAGTAGCTAAACACCGAGATGTTCTTGGTTATGTGTACTTATGTGCTACAGCTGAGTCAGAGGCTGGTTAAACAGCTCTGCTGGATTGCAAACCTGGCGCACCTTGCTCATAGACATATTTTTTGAAATGTCCAGGTCAACTGTCTCTTTAGCTTTCACGATTATAACTGCTGCCACGAACTTGACACACACGTACCGCATGTTTATTCAATTCAAGTTGCTTGACGATTACTGCAACGCGAAGCTACGCAGGTGCAGAGCACACTACAGGTCTTATGTTGCTCCTGTGAAGAAACAGCATACTTTGCAAAACTTGCACTTGAAGTTTATCTGTCCTGCAAATCAGCCACTGACTCAGCTCATGGTCACCTGCTCCTGCTTGTTTGTCTGCTGTTGGCACATGTGTGTGGTCATGTGTCACAGCATACAGCGTGCTGAATCACTGGCCCCTACACCACCGCCCGCCGACACCGGCGCTGCGCCCAGTGTCAGTGTCAAGAAACGGGTCATCAAGAAGTTTGACCCTGCATCATATCCAGCATCCAGGGCCATGCACAAGGTACCACAATACGAACGAGTTTGATGAAGTAATGGCGGTATGTGATTTTAAGCAATTCACAAGATGTATGCATGGCCACTGTGCCCTTGTCATGATCTACAGGACGTTACAATGTGCGTGCTTGTGTGCGTGTGCTCAATTCCATGGCGGAGCCTCGCTTGCCTGGTCATATGCACTCCTCTATGCCTTGGTATTCCTTTGCCTGATCTCTGTACCTCATATGCCATCACACTCTTGCAACTGCTCAGCAACCAAGTACTGGTCAATGCCACCTTGAGCTCGCGGCTAAACTTCTACTTCTATTGCTCTGTCAATACTCTCAATGTTACCACTATGATGTGAATCTCAATAACAGTGCTCATGGACCCATGGTTCTAAGGAATCTTACTCATGAGTTCACAACCCAGTATTGCTCAGGACGATGTACTCTGAAGGAGGAGCACATCTGCCTGTTTTCAGTTGGTGACACTGCAAGTGACACTGTGTGGTAAACATCAGAGTGTGCATTTGCACAAAAACATGACACTGGCATGAACTGACAACAGCCTACAAAACTGCCCGTGTTGTCTGTGTTGTGTGTGGTGCTGTTTGGTCCCTATCAATGGCCAACAGGACGTGCAGCCAAGTCTGTTGAGTGGGGACTCCTCTCAACAGAACTACAGAGGGCTCATGAACCTGTGCGCGGTAAGTCAGCAATATTCTGTTTGAGACTTGCATGCCCCTTCCCCTCAGCTGGTGAGTGTTTGTGAACCCACTGATGTCTTCTTGCTTGTGGCCAGAGCTGTACTCGCACGAGAAGGGACGAATTATCGTGTAGACTGCTGTGCAGTGAACATCGAAATATGGCTGCACGCTATCAAGGAGTCGTTGTTGCCTATCAGAACAGCAACGCAAGGGCCAGTTCAAGTTGTGCTTGTGCATACATAGAGCTGCTCATGCATAGACTTCAATGTTTCGGAGCACAAGCAAAGGTGCCTGCTTCTCCATGTCCATGGTTGCAGACGCTGCATCATGGCATGCAAATCATATGTACTGATCCAACAGTGTTTGCTGTGTGTGTACGTACCCTTGGTGCTCATGCAGATCATACTGGTGGTGAATAACCTGCGGTTCATCTGGCAGAACCTCAAGATCTACGGCATCATCTTTGAAGTTCCCCAGGTCAGCACGGACTCGTTCAGGGACTGGCCGTGCCTGAGTGGCACACTGTCACTCAACCTACACATACTGGCAGCACTTGCCATTGAGTACATCAGGTGAGGCCATCTGCACATTACTATGATCATTGTTGAATATTGCGCATGATGCTGCATAATGGATGTAGTTTGACGAAGCCCACCCTCTGTCAATTTATTCTGCGAAAGTGATTGCAGTAATAAGTACTTGACATCACCTCAGAACGCAATAGTTACGAGCCCCATATGGATGCTTACAGCTGCTTTACTCCCTGCTTACCTATCAACCACAGCCCTTTCAACACATCACCTCACTTCCTGATAGCAAATCCATGGTGATGGTCATGTTAGGCATGTTGGCAAGTCAACTGAAATTGTCTACGGGTCAATTCCAGAGAAACGGCAGCTGGAAGCACTGCTATGCGTGCGGGGATTATGTTTTAGTCCATCAATTGTAATTATGATTCTCTTATGCACTGCAGATGCTTCTGGGTCTTCAGCTACAAAAACTGCACATAAAATACACGTGCACTTCTTCTTACTGCATCTGCATTGTGGGTGTTCTGTTCCTTTCTGTTCTGTTGATTGTACTCAGCAAGCCAAAGCGGACGGCCAGCAAGCGCATTCCGGAGTCCCTGCTACTGTCTCTGCACGGGCTGAACTGTACTGTTGAGCTGTGCATACCTCTGTATGTGGTCTGGCACTATACGGGAGCACCCATGTTTGGCTTTGCCTACCTCTTCACAGCGGTGCTGCTTTGGGTGAGTTGATCACATTTGCTGAGGCTCGCACTGCACACTGTGTTGATCATGACATTACTTCTACCTACTTCTGAACAACGTAGTTGCGAATTCGCCTGCTCAAACATGCAAACTTTCCACCCTGTCCGCTCTTTGCTGAGGACTTATCTTATGGTGGAGTATAGACTACATGTTTGTGGAAGTTTCTTGCGTGTGACTATCCTACTGTTGAGCGACGATGTATTGGTACAGTATCATGACCGAGCCAAAATGTGAGATGATGTTGGGCTGCTGCTTCATTTGTGTATCTGTATGAAACTCCTTTCGTGGCTGCCTCGAGGTGTACATGGAGGAATCTTGTAACTGCGGCTGGGCAAGCTCACTTGCGCCCTTTGATTGTGTCGAGCGTGCACTTTCTATACAGTTTATACCGTTCAGGGCTGCAAGAGGGCCCAACTTGCAGGCGCAAACCTAACTGTGTTCACCGATTCTGTTAATGCAGATGAAGCTCATATCATATGCACACTGCAATCGGGATCTGAGGCTGGCCTGGTACCATGCGGCTGAGGCTGCAAAACGCAAGGATGACAAGGCTGACAACAACAGTCACACTCATTTGGCTGCACCAGCACAACCACCAGCACTGGCATCAACAGCAGTGTCAGGTACGCAAGCTTTGCTGCTGAGCAATGCCATACATGATGCACATCATGTGCTTGCCTGCGCAGTGTCATGTCATGTCGTGTAGACGTGTCATGTGTTGCTGCATACGTACCAACTCACGGCATGTCATTCTGCCGTTCACACAAAGTGACAACCAGGAAATGGGAATTGGCAATTTGTAGAACTGCCAAGTAATTGGCGAGCGTGTTCATTCAGCCATCATCAGTATCTGTGCTTTTTCGTGCGTTGTCTTTATCATAACCTTGTAGCTGCACCTTGTTGTTCTTGGGTTAATGGCAGCACCTTACACGTTCAGTATTTTGCCGCTTCTGTTCTTGAAATTGCCACCTTTGCTCTACCTGAATGACCTGCTATGTTTGGAGTATATCAGATGGGTTAACCATGACCATACTCCCTGGGCTTGTCTGCTTTATGCGCTTTTGCTTCTCGTAAGATAGCCAAGATGCTGATAATGCCACTTTTCTCAGTGGTCTTTAAAAAGATTTTTTTTTCTCCAACAACTTTCGTGATGCTTCGAAGTACCTTGAACACTTCTCAACCAATCTGTTTCCGCTCTTGTTGATTGTTCTTTTGAAACAGGGCAAACCAGCAGCTACCCCTCCAACATCTCTCTGAGCAATGTGTACTACTTCTGGTTTGCACCAACGCTCAGTTACCAGGTACGCTTGTTGTGAGATTACTTCAACAGCACACAAGATCATGTACATAATTGCTATACGGTCATGGAAATACAAAAGAGCCACTTTGCCTGTTCTCCTGCACTCGCTGCAGGGTTTGTTAGGGTGATACGAACAGAGGCATGTTCATAGTAATCAGTTGCAGCACCTTTTTCACCCGCTGTCTTCATTAGAGTTCTCATGTAGTGGTCAATTGATCCTTATGACTCTTTTGGTTGCCAAGTGACCCATGCGTCAGGTTCACGCCCATTCTTACAGTGGGAGTGTATGTAGTAGCGCCGCTGCGTATCAGTGCTATTCACACGAGTCAGTTGTTGCAGGTCTGACTGGACCCATCGCATATTTCGCTCCTGAAAGCAGGCCATGTCAAACAAGTGCTTCCCTCTGACCGTCGGTTCGCAATTGTCTCGTCTGCCCCTGTGTTTCACAGCTGAACTACCCCAAGACCCCGTGCATCCGCTGGTATTACGTGGCCAACCTGGCGGTGCGCTGCTGCATAGCGCTGCTGCTCATGACGCTCATAGTGGAGCAGTACATCCTGCCAGCGCTGCAGACGTCCTTCCACCCCATCACCAGGGGGGACCTGTTGAGCACTGCGGAGACCCTGCTAGCGCTGTGCATACCGAGCACATATGTGTGGCTGCTAATCTTCTATGGGTTCTTCCACGTGCTGCTCAACCTACTGGCGGAGCTGTTGAGGCAAGTGCAACTGCAACTGCTTGCTTCATCAAGTGCAAGTGCTTGCGTCATCCACTGTGGTTGCGTGTACACTTATGAGAGCACTTAGAGCACTGGTGGTAACACAGGCTATCACAAGTGTACCCTGCGCGCTGGTGCTTGTAGAGGCATATTGAGCATATTGCTTTAAAGGACAAGCGCTGGTGCGACAGGCACAGGCGTAAAAACCCGCAATGACCTGCTTCGGCTTTGTTGAATGTAGGTGACTTCCTGTTTGCAGTTGCTATCGCGGAAAGAAGTTGACAGGTCTGCCATGGCCCATCGTGTATGACTCTTTGTACAGCTACTTCATTGTGTACTTCGCTGCGAGTGTGCTAATTGCTCTGTCTGTCCATCTCTGGTGCAGGTTTGGGGACCGTTTGTTCTACCGTGACTGGTGGAATGCGACCACCATTGAAGCCTACTGGCGCCTGTGGAACTTGCCAGTTCACTACTGGATGGTGAGCTGAACTGCCTTTCTACAGTATGCTGTTTAAGGTTGCTGCTGTATGTAGGTATGCATATGCACTCCGCACTGTCCTATGTCCAATATGCCAGTGTCTCTTTGGGCGGCACCGTTCCTGCTGTTGTTGACAATCAACACGATGGTCATCACATTGTTGACCCAAGATGCTAATAGCGCTACATCAGCGCTATCACTTATGCTCTGAAAGCATGCATGCCTTATAGTATGTTATGAGCTAGTTGTGATGAAAAAAGTGCGCTGCGATCCTCGGACACCACAATGTGCTGGCAACCCATGAAGGTGTCGAGTCAATGTTGCAGTTGACAATTTCACCAGATGCACCAAACAGAGGATAGACCGTACAAGCACTATAACATGAAGTCCATCTGAGAAAACGCAGTATGACTTCAATGCCTTACTTTCTCCAATCAACTCAACACACCACATTGTCATCACGATGTCTGGAGTGATGTCAATACATGGTATGCTATACAACTATGTATACAAAAAGTGACCAAGCACAGAGCACTGAGACGCGCTGCACTAGCTGCTAGATCATACAATACACAAGTCATACCTGCCCTCATTTGCATGCAGATGCCCCATGGGTGTGCTGCTGGTTTGCACCTGCGCCAGCAGCCTACACATGGTCAATCCCGCAAGCAGCTGACTGACTTGCAACTTCTTGTTGTCATGTGGTGCTGTGGCAGGTGCGACACATGTACTTCCCCTGTCTGCGTGCAGGGATCAGCAAGACCATGGCCTCTGTGCTGTGCTTTGTGCTTTCAGCAGTGTTTCACGAGCTTCTCATCAGCGTACCCTTCAGGATGGTCAAGGTAAGCCGCCAACGATTTCATGACCATTCAGTCCCATCATGTATGTACAAGAACCCCTTTCAGCGTCAAGTGAAGGGCATGTTATCACATAGAAGTATAATGTTGAATCGTAGGTCATGATTGATGCTGGTGCTCAATCGCACTGTAGTGCCTACTGACTGCCTCTGCAGCATGACGGAGCTCAATGACATAATGACATTACAACTACCCTCACAATGCCATCACCTCTCATTTTAAAATCTCAACCACTGTGATGGTATTAATGGCCACATATGTGTACGCCGTCAGCTGTGTAGCGGATGTACAACTTGCACAAGCGACACGGGTTATCATTGCAATCCCAGGTAATGGCGCTCCGTGCATGCAATCTCAATGCTCTCAGACTGCATAATTGCGGGAGCCAGCTGCTATGATATTTTGCTTACTCTGTGTGTTGTGCCTGCTGCTGCTCCTCTGCGCGCAATCTGCTTGATTGATTGGGGTGCTGCGACAATCAAGTTCTACGCCTTCTTTGGGATGCTGGCGAATGTTCTGCTTGTGCCAATCACTAAGGTAAGGTAAGGTGAGGCAGCTGTGTCACTTGAGTTTGGTTTGCAAAGCAATGGATGAAGCCGCACGATTGAGTTGCTCATTGAGATATGTTTTGTGCTGTGGCCTTGAAGTTCAGTGTCGCATTATCCGACCCTATCTGCAGTGATTGCAGTCCAGCCACAAAAGCAATAGGAGCGTCTGGCCTGCATGATACTTTAACAGTCAGTTGCGCATGGCATACCCTAGCAAACGGCGCGATCTCAGATGTGCTTGACTCGTTCAACAGCGATTTGCAGAGTAAGCGGCATGGAAGCTGAGATGGTTGCTGTAATGATCTGAACCACAGTGTTGTTTGGAATGGCTCTCTGAGTAAAAACACACTTCCTCTTGTGCGGGACTTCTTTTCTGTCAGGCGGTGGATGACTACTGTGGCAAGGGCAGTCAGGCCGGCAACTGGATCTTCTGGGTTGTCTTCTGCTTTGTTGGACAGCCCATGAGCGTGCTGCTGTACTACCGTGACTACTGCAGCGACAATCACTGCACCATGCCCTTTGCTCAACCGCACACATGAACAGCTTGGCAAATCGCCATCAGATACGCAGTACAGTCATGGCCAGTTGCGCGCAGTTCTCGGTATCAAGCAGCCAAGTTGCGCAGGGGGATTCACCATGATGCCTTAGCCCCATGTCATTAGCGGAATTTTGCAGCAGCCAGGTATGTCCAGGGTGGAGTTTGTGAAGGTGGACTGGCAGCAGAAGCAGATGAATTGCTTGCTGCCGAACTCATGAGAATTTCAGCAAGTAATTTTTGTGTGCATGTGAGAGCGGATCTGTGCATACCTTTTTCAGGGCTGCGAGAAGCTGCACACAATGAGCCCAACGACTCGGAGGGGCAGATGGCCACACAGATACTATTAGCAGTGCGCAAAGCTCACAATGCACCTGGGTACGTATGGACTTGTATTTATAAAGGCCCAAGGGAGGCCGGGTACTACTTGCAACTTGCCTGTGTTGCGCTCTCAGCCATGTGAGGCCTCTATCAGATTGCATGCATGCTCGATTTCACGACATGCGCTCGCGACTGAAACTAATCAGAAACAAAGATTCATGCGTGACAACTTGGATTGCTCCATTTGCAATTTTCATTCATGATGATGTTGCATGTGTTGTCCGGCTGCAATGATCCAAGCTTCAAGGCCATGCACGAACCCTGCAGAGGCTATACCTTGTGCATCAGCTGCAGTGCTCCGGTGGCGTAGCCGGTGACTCTCCAGTGTCCAAACTGGAGAGTCACCGGCTGTTGGGGTCTTGACACATCAAAAAAATGCGTGTGTTGTAGCTGCAGAAATGCTTTCTGCAGTTGTTCGTGTATAAATCTACAAGTCTTCTCGCGATACACTTCTTCACCTTGTACATGCGGAAATTTTAAAGGGGCTCAGCCAGCAGCACCTTCACGTCCTGCAGTTGACGTGTGCAGGCACACACGCCCGTAAAAGGCGCTACATGAGAAATCCAACATAAAACTCCAGGAACACCAAACATATCGATGCACCTATTGACGTTCAGGCATATTGCCTTGAACGCACAAGTAAGGAGCGGTCTGAATCGCAGGACCAGTGGCACCACGCATGTGACATAATATGGCAAAACCGCAGGACCAGTGGCACCACGCATGTGACATAATATGGCAAAGATGGTTGTGGCAGCTATCAACTGTTCTTCTCGTGTGACTTGACATGAGGCTGACATGGTTGTTGTTATATGTGTACGACAACTGGCATGCCACAGTCGTCTCGCTCAGTATCGCACACTTTGTGTATGAAGAAGATGATGGCTCCTCTATTACCACATGCTTACAGTATGGCTATGAAGCAGTCAAGGCCACGTATCTCACACACACACACACACACACACACACACACACGCACACACATAAACACACACACACACACACACACACACACACACACACACACACACACACACACACACACACACACACACACACACACACTCACTTAGGATGGCTGCAATCTCTGCATTAAATGGTGTTGGTGGGATGTGGTGTGTGCTGCTAGTGCTAGTGCTAGTGCTAGTGCTGTCGTTGCTGCAGCTCGACAATGGCATATCTTGCCGCAGACATAAAACCAGTATCTGCGTTAACTTGCATAGCAAATGATACACGGTCCCACAGGTCACGTCCCCTAAAAATCAGCCACATCAATGAGGCAACCAAAGCCACATAGGCTGCGATAATAATAAAATTGGACCTGCCGTGCCCTGGGCAGTGCATCCAATGCTTTGCCGCGGCAGGATCATCAAATTGTGTGGTCTTGACAACTCCCGCATCCGTGTACCTCACATAGTACTGATAGGTACTGCCATCAAGGGCTACCAGGTTTCGTGGGATTGTTGTTGTCCAGATGTGTTCGTGGTCAACAGTAACAAGGCAGCGCGCGCGCGCGTGTGGCACGAGCTGTACGGCACCACAATCCAGCTGGACTGTGAGAACCCATTTAACAATGTGGATCGCGCCGCCATTGTGCGGGGACTTATGCTCTTCTGTCCGGAGCTGCTCCCGCACTTTGAGTCCGTATACTGTGGTGACACTGCCCCAGAGATGCGAGTGGAGGTGAACGGTGAAGCTCGCATTATCTGCTCCCACCTAGGGTGCCAGCAAGGGGACCCTCTAGGGCCGCTGTACTTTGCAGTGGCAGCAGCCTTCCTACTCTTCTACCCTGATGGAGTGAATGCGACGCCCAGCAGTATGCCGGCCTACGGCCACAGCACAGCGGAACCGCCAGCCCCGCACTGCGCTTTCCTGGATGACCTCAACGTGCTGCAAGCTGCCTACTTCGACGATGCAGCGGCCGCTGGGGTGGCAGAGGTGATCCGTCGGCTTGCGGCAGGGGGCCTACGCGTTCGACCAGACAAGTCGCTGGCCATCGCCATGCGCGGCACAGTGTTTGATGAAGCGGCCAGAGCACGCCTGCGCGCCCTTGACATACCGTTTGTGGACGCCACCATGCCAGAATCCAGTCAGGGCTTTACGTCGGTCGGGGTACCGGTAGGGCACCCAGCCTATGTGCATGCTGCCATGAGCAAGCATCTTGTTGACGCAGGGACATGGCGATTGTCGTGGCAGCTAGCTGGAATGGCGCGGCATCACCTACAGGCAGCACAGTTCATTCTGCGCAGGTCACTGACGAAGCGCATGGGCTTCTTAGCTCGGGTCGTTGACACGGCTTTGAGTGAGACATGGCTGCACGCATTTGACGGGTTCTGTGCATGGACGCTTGAACGCATGCTGCACTTGCACGGCTGCGCTACCGCGGCAGTCATGAAGTCACACCTGCTGGCCGCCTGCACTGCTGGTGACAATGAGGAAGCCAGCAGTGGCAGCGTGCTGGTATTGCCGCGCTTGGGCCCGCCAGAACTCACGGACATCGCAGTGCCACTGCGGGCGTCACGGTTGCCGGAGCCACGAGGCGGTCTGGGCATGCCGCTTTTGGGGCTACTGGCACCAGCCGCATACACGGCCCAGGCATGCACAACACTGCGGCCTGCAATAATTCATGCCACTGTGGCAGCAGGGGCCCTGAGGCTCGGCACTGACGAACACGGCGCAGTCACCTGGTTTGCGCAATACGCGAGGACCAGGGACTGCCGCCAATCATCGAGGCCGTGCGACGCTCTACGCGAGCGCTGACAGCTGATGGCGGCGAAAAATCACGCACAGCTGTGGCCGAGCAGCTCCCAGCATCGTTGCTACGGTGGGCAGCAGATACGACGGCCGCAGCGTCGACGCTCCCCACTGCGGTGCAAGCGATCTACGCCGCAACTGCCGTCACGGAGACGGGGACCACTGAGCCAGCTCCACACACCCACGGCATTGTGCCCGGCGCCGAGGCGGCCGCTGCGGCGGCGACCGTACCTGGCCCTCAAGCCGCTGCCGCGGCTGCCTCTTCCACGCCCGCTAAAACACAAACTAGCGCGGAAGAAAGCAGCTGCAGCGGCGGGCAGGATGACGACGACGACGACTGGGAGGCCTATGCTGACGAGATCTGCAGGAAGGTAGTGCCCCGCCGCCGGCGCGGTCACTTCACGCACGGACTACAAGCCGGCCTTTCAAATGTTCTTCGACGTCAATACGAGGACTGCCTGGTGGAGGACCTAGAGGCTGCCTCGGCTGGTGCCGTGGGCAAGCCGACGCAGGCTACACTTATTGGTGACTCGCGTGACACCAGCCGCCGCCGCCAACAGGCTAGCGCGCGGGTCCTGGCGCAGCTGCGCAGCCAGCGTGCGTCCGGGGCAATGGCGTGGATGAGCGTGCCACCCGCTGCCAATGACTGCCCGGGTGCGGCGCCCATGTCCAGTATGGCAGCAGCCACGATGATTTCGGTTGCGATCTTTATAGACGGGTGGGGCATACGGGGCGAGGTGTGCCCATGGCGGTGCAGTGACGTGAGCCCCACCTCCACGCATGCGATCAGCTGCCCCAGCCAGCACATACGGGGGCACAACGCGACACACACTGCCCAAAAGCGGTGCCTACAGCGCATCTTGAGACAGCACCATGTCTCTATTGTCCGCAATGAGGACGCTAGCGTCTTCAAGGTACCGGGGTATCGGGCGGACACAGTCATTGACCCAGGGTGTCTGCACTTTAGCAGTGCATACCGTAACAAGGGAATAGTGCTAGACACAAGTGTGCGCGCGCCCACAGCGAGCTCGTACCTGACAGGCAAAACAAATGCCTCGAACACGGACGGCTATGCTGCTGGGGTGGGGGAGGACGCGAAGGTCAAGCACCACACCGGCACCTTGACGTCATCTTGGGCTTTTGTGCCATTCGTGCAGGAGTCGTACGGACGGCTGGGCAAGCAGACAAGCCTTTTTGTTAAGGAGTTGGCAATGCACTCAGCACTGTGCTCAGGGGGGGGGAAGGCAGATGTGTTACGCAAGGCCGGGTTAGCTAAGCGTCAGATCCACATTGAGCTGAGCATATCGCTGGCGCGGGAGTTGGCGGAGCGCGTCATGGCATACACACGTGGAGCGCGAATGCTGGGCTGTGTTGCGGCGCCGGTATCCAAACTCCTAGGGCACAGCGCAGACTAGGCTGCTGCGTTGACGCAAGCTTTTTGATTGCATAGGCAACCCGGCCTCCCTTGGGCCTTTATAGATACAAGTCCATACGTAACATTAAACTTGCCACCTGTTGCATCTGTTCCATTGTCTCGTGTGCATGATGCAACCTCATCGACACTGAACAGGTCTGAGCGACCAAAGTAGAAATCCACCTCATCAATGGTCCCGATGCCATCATTGGCTGTGAATGTAAAGTTTGCTCCATACAAGGCCGGCATGTACACAAAGCTTCTATACCCACATATTTCGTGCAAGGTGACAGCCATAGGGCAGTCAACGGCTTTGACCGCTCAGCACTGCCGGAACGTTTACTGGTGCAGCTGTCGATGTGCTGATTTCTGCTGTCTGATTTCTCGTGGCCGCCAATCGCGCTCCTGCCTGCACAACAAACACATGTTCGCAATCTCGTCAGCTGATCAAGTGCAGCAAGAGCAGGATAGTGCTACTTTTGACAACTAATCAGGGATGCACACCATAATGTTTGACTTGTGCCGACCACTGCATTGCGTCATGATGTTCCATAGACCTGCAGCTTTCGTTATATACCGCGTACGACACGATGTGCAATTGACTACAAGTGGGTAACAGTGGTTCCTACGCGCTTCGTGAAAGTTCGCAAGCTGTTGTCCGCTTACCGATGCAGGTGGTGCTGTCAGCCCGCTATTGTGGCGTCCCCTTGCACACTGGACGGTGCCCGGGTGTGGAGGTCCCGAGCCAAGCCTCCAGCGCACTCGTACTTCAGCCTCTTTCCGCCAAGCGCGCACTCGGTATACATATCTTCAGCCTCTTCCGTGACTTGACTGATTGAATAAATTCGCGGTTAAATTTGAATCCTCATGATTGAAAAGCAAGAAAGAGCAACAGAGGTGTGTGTACACGATGGCTCATAGTGTGAGTAAACGACCAAGGATCGCTGACGGAAGGGTGCCATGCTCTGCAGAACATGTGGGACAAGCGTTTCAGCAGCGCGCGACGCGGGTCGCCTACGGAGAGGGCTTTCACGAAGACAGCAGTGGGACTATGTTGATGGAAGTACCGCCAGCGCTGCTGGAACAGCTGGCCCTTGAATTGCCTCTGGGCAGGTGCGTTTGACCAGACCGTCCTGCTGCCGTATTACCAGACGTTGCATGCAAGAGGCAGACATCAGCACTGATGCGCCGAAATCAATCCTCCTGCGAGCAAATCGATATTTTCTCTTTTTTCGGGCAGGCCACAAAACGTGCATCACATGCAGATGGCTGCATATCTGCTGCCGCCTCAATCGACAAGGCCACGTTGCTTTCTCAATCTGAAAAAATGTGGTGTGTTGTGCAAAGCCTCAGTACAGATGTGACGCAAAAAACGCAAGCATACCTGATGACGAGTGTGTGTGTGCTGGTGGAACGTAGATGCTGGAAGGCGCAAAGCATCGCACACAAACACAACGTGAGCGCGCTAATGCCCAAACCGACAAGTTGAGGCTTATGTGTGTGCTTTGTGCATGATGCACCCAGTCGCAGTGAGATTGGTGCTTGATCTTTTCATCTGCAACGACAGTCAATGTGTGTGATGCGTGTTTCACACGCGTTTATTGTGTGGTGGTGGTGGTATCATGCCGCCAAACCCTTGGAGTATGTGGACTGTGCGTACTGTTCAGTATACAGAGGCCACATCTCTGCTAAAGGGGCAGCCTTCTTTGCACTTTTTACTGGGCCAAAGCGAAGAGGCTGCTTAGGTGGTTTGCGAGTGCACGCATGCCTGGCGACTAAGTTAACACTTTTATCTGATGTAATACGTTTGCTTTTTTGTTTGCAGAGTGCGCATCATAGGTGTAGAGGAGCAGGATGCAGTGCTGGTGACCAGCAAAGAGTCGTACAAGCTCACACGCGTGGAGACCAGCAACACTGTGCTGCTGGTGCCACCTGGCGAAGTGCGGTTTGAAAAGGGAAAGGACAGTCCAGCACTAGCAACGAGCTGCAGTGATGGGGCGGATGGGACATTAGCACCACACAATGACAGGTGCGTATGCCATAGAAGTAGACTATAATTGTATATGTGCACAAATCAACTCAATCACCCCTGGTCTGCAGTGGTTTGCAGACAAGCAGCTTTGTTTACCGAGGCAAGGTCATGGCAGAAGGTGATGTTATGTAAGGCATTTTACCCAACAGAGGTGGATCACTATGTAATGTGGTACAGTATGTAGTATGTAGTTTGGTGCATGTTGGTGACTTTACATTATTGTCCGCTGCAGACATTGTCAACTGAATTGCCTTAACACCTTCAACTGACTTGCATCAAACACCATGCGCAGTATTGAATTACTTCAAGTACTTTCATGCACCACTTCCTGACTGCTAGGCACTACGAAGCATATTGCCTTGCGCATTGGTATCAGCATTAAGAGACCATCAAGCTTCGGGCATGTCAAGGAGTTGCATGCCTTAGCTGGCCATGAGCATGTGCTGTTGGCATGACATTAATCATATCACATGCCTGGATATGCAACTAGTTTCCTGGAAGAGGTAGGCAACAGCTTTGTATTAAAGCAGTTGCCTCCAGGTGAGTGTGGGGTATGCAGCTTGCATGTATGCATATGTCACTGTCAATGCAGCAGGTGGCGCACATCACAATGCATACCGTGGCTGATTTGGTGTATCCATTGTGATCCAACTGAAATGATCTTGAAGTTCACATTAGACGGCGCACCTTCTCGACATGTTGTTACTTCAAGTCCGTTGCACCCAATACTCAGCACATGTTCTTTCACATGACGCAGGTCACTGACAGTGGCCTGTGCCAGTTCATATCAGCTGGAGCTCCAGAAGGCCTTCCCTGATTTGGAGCGCATACGTGGCTACCTCGCCTCTTGCCCATACCGTGGCCAGGAGTACGAGGCACAGTACAGCTTTGAAGACAGCACTCTCACGCTGGAAGACATTCAGGTACTTGTAGCTTTGTTTGAAAAACCTGAACCGCCTCAAGGAAGGCTAGCTGTCTGAAGTGTACATGAGCAGGCTGGTGCCACTCAAGCGTTCTGAATTTTGCATATATACCTACATACCTCATCAGGTCAACCACTGCTCTGTGCTATACACCCCCCTCATTAGTGTTTCATGGTGAGGTTGAAGTTGAAGTGTCATTGCCATTTGCCTCAGCGCATCTGGCATGATGTGCATGCATGTGATGTAGACAAGCAAGCCCAATGGCTTGCACCAGCAGCTCGATGGAAGCAAGGCACTGAGGATCTGATGCTTGGCAAATGCCACAATTGCACACACGGCTTTCACGTACAACTGCAGTTCATGCGCAGTCATTGATCAATCAGCATTTGACAATTTGCGTTTTGACGGTTATACTTTCAGAGGTGCAATTCTGAGCTGGTCCGCATGGCATGTGTAGCCCACCGCTACGCTACCTCAACCTCTTGCTCGCATCTGGAGCTTGCTGTTGTGGCCACACCAGCCATGCACAAAGTTCAAAGGCGCATGCCCGCTTGAACATTGGAAACCAACAGCATGCGCGGCGTGTTGTGCCACACTAATGTACATATTACACACTACAGTTGTTAGTGCCAAAACCGGTCCACTACGCACTACTCACCAGTCAGGCATGCTACTGACAGCTTCGTGCCCTCTGCCACTTGCTACTTGAAGTCCACATTGTCAGTCACAGCAATACTTCTGATGAAATTCTCCTTTGCAAACGCCATACAGTAGCGCTTGCGATAACAGTATGCGCAGGCCCTGGTTTGCCTAGTACAGTGTCAGACTCATGATGCTGCGCAAACAATCAGCGGACGCATGTAGGGAGCGGCACGCATAGCACATTCAGAGGTGCTGCCTGCTGATTGTATGCATGTGTCATACACATGCACATACCTACATGCAGAATGGCTATGCGTATATGCAGTTCAGCAGTTTGCTCCGTCAACTCATGAAATGCCAGATTTGGTCCTGACCACCCACCTCTCTCCCATGCAAGTGCAGTGACAATTACCAGTACATGCTAGGTCAACTCATCTCTATGCTACTGTTAGGGCATCCCTACGTCAGATTAAACTTCAGAGTCACTTCAACAGGGCCCCTCGCATGTCTCACAAAATTGTCACAATAAGATCTCGAATAGTGGCTGTCCCTGTATTTTATAATCACCGCTGGTGGCTCATAGGTTGGCCATCAGCAGCTGGCTGTCACATTCAGGTCCAGCATGTCATGCGGCTAATGTGTGATTGTGCCGCTGCTGCTGTCCTTCCTCATGTCACCCACATGCGTGTTTCTTTTGTGTTGTGTGTATTGTGTTGTGTGCAGGAGCGGGTGCAGCTGAGCGAACAGGAGCTACTAGTCAGTCTGGCTACCCTAGGTGCTCTGTGCATAGCCAACAGGTATGATCCTCATCACCACCCCTCAGACATGATGCATATGTATCAGCCCTGAGAAGGTCTTTGATGCCATCATCACTGCCTACTACCATTGTACACCTCACATAGCCAAACTTCAAAACATGACATCTGTCTGCAGTCTATGAACCTATCAGGCATCAGCTGCACTCACTCTTGCTGAATGCCACTTGATTACCCGCCAACTGATCGAACAGCAGATGCCTTGCAGCTGCTATACTCCCATCACTTCATGGCAGGTTATCTTGATAATCGTGTGTGCCCCCGGAAATCCTGTAAGCTTCTACCACTGCAAGTGCTGAGGCGTGCTAACATAGCTTGACATTGCCTGCGATCTTCCGTGATTCCACTTTCTCACTCATTCCGCGTGCACCTTGAACCAAAACAGGTGGCGGCTTCTGGATGCCGACCTAGTGAGCCGCACAAACACCACACTGCTGGCAGCTATTGCGGAAGCGGACATGTCTATTGACGACATTGATGCTGCGGCGCTTCTGTCTGCTGCTGAGGCGGAGGGAGTGGAGTCCATAGTTGCGCGCCACTGTCTGGCACTGCTGGCCGCACCACACGTACGTACATGCACATACGTATACGTGATGTGTGGCAGTTTGACATGACATCAAAGCAGGCGTCTCAATGGCAGTATGCTCAAAAAGAGTCATCAAGGCTTGCCAGCCACGGATTGTTGCATGTCCTGATTCTGTTGCGACTAGGCTGCGGTGGCATACTGTAGGTAGGAAACGAGGTCATCCATACCTGAAAGCTAGATAGCTCATACTGGTCGATCTCTTGGGGGTTGTTGAAGTGTCCTGTGCATGCCCACAATAGATCAGGTCAGGTGTGGCCAGGCTCAGCACATGGCGGTGTAGTAAGACAATCTTGTGCAACAGCTGTACAATGGGTACTTCAAGTATATCAGTTGGCGAAGTTCCTTCATCAGTCAAGCCAGAAGTGCTGACACATTCCTGCGAGTTGTTGCTAAGTCGTTGTGCCGTGCGCTTTGGCAAAACGTCTGTCCCATCTCATGTGTTTACTGAGAAATCAACTACTTGCGGATATGTGGTGTGACACGTGTTGGTACAGGGCAAACCTGCAAGTACCTTGATGCTTTGCACATTTGCCGCTGACAAGCTTCAGGCCTCTGCTTCTGGCAACGATGCATAAACAGCTTGTTGTGGCCTGTCCATGTTGCACTCCTGAAATTGCTGATGCTCAACCGGTGTGGATTTGCAAATTCATGAAGTCAACACTTAGGTCCTGCGCAATGTGCGGTCGAGCAGTGCTGCAGACAGTGCCTTCGTCAGACCTGCATAGGTTGTCATACATATGGCCAGTGCTACACTCAATGCGCAAGTAATGTGAAGCACCTGAGCACACATTGACTTGAAGTACTGCCAATCATGTACAGGTATGGTGTAGTTGTACTTAGAAGTACGTCTTTGCCTTGCACTTGCGGCTGCAGCGGCAGAGGTGTATTTGTATCTCTTTCCCACGTAACTAGGGTCCTGTTAGACTGGCATGACTGACATGGGCATTAACTCACTGTTAACCACTGGTACACTGCTTCTGCTTGTACACGCCTTGCAATGCGCAGGCTGTCGGCGATGAAGACAGCAACAACAGCAGTTCACGCCCACCGGCCATGACTGCAGTCACAGCACTGGATGTTTCCAAAGTCAACGCCTTCGTGGCACACCAGCTCTTTCAGCAGAGGCGCGTGAATGAGGCCTATGGCAACAAGCCATGGCCGCGAAAAGACTTTTTGGAGGACTGGGCTGCAAACGTACCAGGGGTGGAGCCACCTGATGAGACTCTCCTCAGGGGCATTGCGCTGCTCGAAGTGGCAGGTGAGGTTAATGTCTGTCACCAAAAGGTGACAAATGATTGTCGCTGCTGCACTCACAGGTATCCCAATGTCAGTGCGACATTGTACACCGTCACTGAGCGAGCTCGGGCAGCAATTTGTTTGCACAAATATCCATGAACTGCTGTTGCAGGAAGGAGCAGGTGCTGACCACATCTGTCAAGTACCGGACAGATGCTCATGCCATGACTTCAAGTACTTTCACGGAACTCATGTGTGCTCTCTGAAGCGGATTGTGTCACACATCTTTTTCAACATGACATGCATTTGTTGGCACATGCGTTTGCAAAGTTAAGGGGTTGCTACGGTGCTGTTGAATTTGTAAGCTGCCACCCACAAGGCCCAGGTTATGGTGCTTGTTCTGGCGCCATGTGAACAACTTCAAGTTGAAGTTATGCGGGCCTCTTCACAGGCCACTAACACACATCAGCCGGTCGTTCTTCATATAACGAGATGTGGTGTGCTTGAAGTGTCTCAGCACCTCATTACGTGCTTCGTGGCCATTGAATCTGTGCTTGTCTCCACACCAAACAAGTGCCTGACTCCAAGGTGATGCTTGCATACTACTTTGCAGCTGATGGTGCGGTGAGGACGGAGTGCTATAGATATGTGCCAGCCATTAACCTGCCAGTGGACCCCAAGGAGAGGCTCAACAAGCTCTTCCGCATCAAGGCAAGTCCTGATTTCCTCCCGATACTCTCAAGTACTTTCAGACACACTACTTTGTCGTGGTAGTTGTTACAGTTGATCTCTTGGGGCACATGAAGCTGATGTTGATGAAGGAAGCTTCGGCTCCTGATACTGATAAGTTGACATAACGCCATACGCCATCCCCAAGTGCTCATTGACACTGGATTATGTAGCTGCACTGTCCACCCCACTTCATTCGCATGAGTGTCGTAAACCGCCAACAGCGAGTGCTGCAGAGCGTATGCGCTAGCGCTAGTGCTATGCTCTTTGAGTCACAGGCCTGGCCCACCACAGACTGGCACCCTGACAATTTGTGGGTAACAGTCCACAGTATGTATCGCTCCAAGTGTTATATTATGCTAACGATGATGTCCGCCATGTGCATGTACTTGCCTGACACGCTATTGCAACCTTTCAAGTGCATTGTCGTCGTGGTGCTGGTGTGTACTTTTTATTAATTCTCGCTCAGGGCGCAAAAAGCCCAGATGGTGGTCTAGCTTGATGCTGCTGTACGGAATCTACATGTCGTGTGACTTCTGAAAGCGTCTCAACGACAACCACTCAAACGCCGCCGCCGCCAAATGGCATCTCGGGATCCTCCCCTACGTCCTCCTCCATGTGCCCCCCCCCCTGGTGTGTACTACTTCGGAGTATACACACACACCAGAGTGAAGACGGTCGCATAATCAGACGAAGTTGGCATGCCAGCATAGTAGCGTAATGCTGGTACACTACTGCATGCTTTGTGTGTTGAGAGCACATTTCTGTCACCGACAAATGGTTCTTGCCACAACAAATTGTCAACCAAGTACTTGACTTCTCGCATGTGTGCATCTCTGTCCAACAAGTGCATGCGACTTGAGCGATAACTAATGAAAAAGTACATGCGTCCACGCTGTGGTAGCTGACAGTTTCATTGAAGCTTGAAGGAAGCTGTGAAGTAAGGGTAATTCTGTTTTGTACGGAGCAGCTGCTGTGTGTTGCTGCTGCCAGTTTGTGACCACTGACTCTGCAATGGAACATGATGCCCATTACTCCAGTCACAAGTTTGCCGAACAGCAGATGATATACGCATTCGTGGCCACGTTATCATGTGTGCAGGGGTTTGCTGACATCAAGTCTGGCATCAGTATGTATGCACGCAATTCACTTGTTGTCTGACCGCTGAGCTTGTGTGTCTTGTGATCTTTTGGCGTGCCCTGCTTGCTCTACAGACCAAGTGGCCATTGGATGAGCTAGTCCCCTATTTGGAGCCTCTCTGTGGCCCGGGGCTCAAAGTGGCTGATCTCCTGGTCAAACACCTCAGGCTCAGCACAGACCCCGTTACTGGAGCACAACTCTACAGTGCCCGCTAAAATGATGACCACTTCATGGCCGGCCTGCTTGTATGTAACTCTCTGCTTGCATCACTCGTGCTGCACATGCCTCTGTTCGCGAGGGTTAGGGTTAGGCGACACACCTTCAATTTCGCAACATATGTCAGAGGGGGCAACAGCACCGTGATGCTACTGCAACAGTCCACTTCAAGTGATGAGCTGCGTTTCCGCGATATAAAAATATTCATCTTCGACTTCAATGTCAACGACCTCATGGGGGCAGCACTTGCAACAGTGGTCAGCAATAAATCCCAGCTCGACATGGCCTCGGCAGAGCTGGCCGCAACGTAGTAGTCGGGCCTCAGCTTGACTGCCGGACATAACATGCATGCGAGTCGGACATAATATGAATGCGAGTTGCCGGTGACTGACCTGCACTTGCATATGCCTCTCCTTGGGGATCCCGCCCTGTCAGTGCCTGACCATGAATTCATACCCGCCTAAATTCGCGTCCGATCCAGAAGCACTGTGGCATGCTACCAAAATGACAGGCCGCCACTCCCTAGGTGTACTGCGCATGGAGCTGCTCGCAGGCAACGGCCTGCTCAGTGCTGCGGCGGAAAAGCCAGGCAGCAGTGGTTGAGCAGCAGCACCCGCAGCAGCATGTCACAGGGCCCCAGTTGTCTTGCGCACTCAGACCCGTTCTGCCAGTTGCGCCGTGAATCCAAGCTTGAGTTCTACACCGCGTTCTGTACAGCGCCCTTAGTTTTCACATATGTGGCCAACGCGACGTCACTCGCAGCGCTTCAGCACACCGCTTGTGGCGCAGGCAGCAGCGGCTCGGTTTCGAGTAGTCGTGGCGCAGCACAGCCACTCTCGCCATGCCAAGCACACTTTTTTTTGGGTAAGAGCAGATGTGCTGGGTACAGACTGTGCATACATCAAAGGCACAATCCCGGCTATGATCAGCGCGTATGCACATACACGCACAGAACGTTTATGCAATTGTCTCATCGCACAAAAAAGAAATCCATCCGAAGGTAGCGCTTACACGTGGCCTCACATCCAATGTCAACAGCCACATATAAGCCCTGCCCTCTGGGGCAGTCCACCCCCCCTCCCGTCCTCTGCCCCTGTCAGAGCGCTTGCGCCCACTGCGCTTCATATGTCGCTCCCCCCCCCCCCCCCCCCCCCCCCCCCCCCCCTCAGTGTCGCCTTCCTAGAGGTGCCGCCGCGGTTTCTGCGCTTCAGCAGCGCTCTGCAGTTGCGTGTCAGGCAGCTCGATGCGTGGACTCGTTGCCGGCGAGCATGCTGAGGCATGCGCTGGCGCTTGAGGCCAGCAGTGAACCATCCGCGCAGAGTTCCTCTGCCGCCACTTCCCACGCCGAGGAGCATCCAGCATCAGCAGTGTGCGCTCAGCATGGCCGCCGCACCAGAGTTTATGACATCTCTGCCCTTCCGCCGGGCCGTTCTGGAGTTCATCATGGCACACTTGGCGTCGCCGCTGCCCGGGTTGCCACTGCCTGCTTCTCCAGCAACCATAGCACGTGATGTAGCGATAGTGCTGTATGTTGCTGCAGGGGCAAGGACGCAAGCGCTGGCGCCCTAGGCCTGGGCAGCAGCACCGCCGGCTGTGCCATCACGAGCTCCGGAGGGCACAATCTCCATGCACTCTGGCGCGGCGGCCATGCTGGGCGTGCACTGCTGCTGCACCTTTCTCGGCGTGGGAAGTGCCGGCACAGGGACGTAAGATTAGCATCACGATCTAGGCAAAGGTGTCATGGATGTGTGTGAAAATGAAATGCGACGCGCGATGCACCTTGGGAAGGAGTCCATGAAACAACTGCCGACATCTCTGGAAAGATGTATAGGCTGCAGTTTTTGCGGAAGCAGTATACTCCCCTGTGCACATGACTGACACTGGCGGCATGCACCGTGCAGTCAGCTATGTCCTCATTCAAGCAGCATACGCCATCTACACCGGCAAGCCTCTAAAAACGACAACTTCAACTTGAGCAAAAGAATAAAATCATAATCAAATGATTTTTTAAATCATTGCTGTGCTTGATACCGGTATATACCCTACTGCTGCTGTGCTGCTGCTGCTGCTGCTGCTGCAGACCGAGTGACTGAAATTATATATGCAGCAGCAGGCACTGACTAGGTTTCGGGTTGCAAACACGAGGAGAGCAGCACAAGCGTTCTGAATAATGAGCTACACAGGTCAGTGTGATCATCAACTCCGTCGCCCACAGGCAGCAGCGGAGCGAAGCTGGACACCTTTATCCCCAAGAGAGGAGAGCACAAGAGTTATTTCTCCCAGCTGCCGACAGGTAAGTAAGCTAACACCTTTTTGCCACCCTCAGGCTAATGCGGTGCCACTTCACATCGCCACACAATCATCAAGACGGGGCACGTGCTGCCTTGATGCGCCGAGTACGAGCATTAGCTGATGTGGCGGTCCAGCCTTCCTTCCCAACTGATCTGCCGAGCTCGCTGTTGCTGCTGCTGCTGCTGCTGCTGAGCTGCTGAGCTGCTCCGTTGCAGTTCGACTGTGCAGGAATTAACCACTTTTTCGATCTTTCTCTGGTGATCCTTGTGCCGTTCGTGTGCTTATTTGCCCTGCCTTGCTGCGTTGCTGCCTGCAGAATGCCTTCCTACTACGATCTCTTGGATGTCGTGCGCATGCTGGACCGATGGGAAAGAGAAGGGAAGCTTCCCAAGCGAGCTACTGTAACTCGTCGTGTGTTGTTGCATTTTTTTGCACTCAGGCAGGCATCCAGTCTCCCTCACTTTCGAGCTCCTGTCACCAAGCGGTGTGCTATATGGTGACAACAACGCTGAACAACCGCCAAACAGACGACATTTTCACGTTGCTGACCAATGGACCATGGCACGATGTGGAGAGTTCAGGATTTCGGTTATCAGCATATGTTGTTTTTGTTATAGACTATGATACGCCATCTGTAAGTCATGAAAATGTTGTATGCAGCAACGCACACTTCATTTCTTGCCTTACCCTGCCTTCACATAGTTTGAGCTGCTGTCCCTTTAACTGTGTACACGGCTAGTTGCACAATACTTTGTCCATTCAATTGGGGAACCGTTGCCATCATGTACACTCGTGAATCGAAAGGCAAAAGTTCAGGTCCACCCCTTACTTACCTTAGTGAATGATGGCTGAGTGAGTGCTGCTTGCATGCACGTGTTGTTGTCAGTTTGAACAGGTGCAGGCTGCACGTGACCTAGCAGTCAAGCTGCTCGTGGAAGGCGAAATCGCGGAGCTCACGGACAAGATACAGCAGCTGCGACGTCAGCTGCTGCAGGAAGGCTCAGATGCTGCCTCGCAAGTCGGTCGTCTTGAGCAAACTCTCAACCTTCGGCAAATGCAGCTCAGGATGCACAAGAAGTATACAAATTTGAGCTGATGTCGCAGGAAGATGACGCATCACTCAACATAACGACAGAGGCGCCTCAAAACAAGTACCGAGTATCATGAGTGTTTCATTACTTCAATGCACTCTGTGCAGTACCCGTGATGTAGGCCACTGCCTGCAGCTTCTGAAACTTGCATCAATGCCAAACACACGTGTCCTTACGGCTGATCAGATTGCCTGACAGTGCTGCGGGCTCACCTGACAGCAGCGGTGTAGCCGGTATGAGTCCATGGCCACAGAACTCATAGCCATAGGCACGAGTCTACAACAAGCAAGCGCAAGTCCTAGATGCCCATAGTGATTGGATTGGTGGTGCTCACATTCAGGGAGCAAGTACCTAGGTCTTGATTTGCGACAGGCGCACAACCGCAAGTGCAAATCTTCTACAAAGCGACAGGGTAATTGACTGGCCACTGACCGGCCCAGGGTAATTGACTGGCATCGCTCACCCGCCGCACAGCCCAGAATTTGCTGACAACATGTTACATTACACTGATGTCATGAAAGCCCACAATCCCCGGGTGAGGTTAATGTCTGTCACTTGAGTGAATTTCTGTCACTGCTGCACTCAAAGGTACCCCAGTATCAGAGTGACTGTCACACTCTAGAACGTGAAGTACATGACCTGCCGCTGCAGAAAGGAGCAGGTTCTAGCCACAATTGCCAAGTACCGAACAGGTGCTAATGCAATGATTTCATGTACTAGGTGTTCTTTGAAGCCCGCCGCGGCACACAACCTGTTCAACAACACATGCATTTGTTGGCACATGAGTTTGCAAAGTGGAGGTGTTGCTACAGTGCTGCTGAATTTGTAAACTGCCAACCACAAGGCCCAGGTTATGGTACTTTTTATTAATTCTCGCTCAGGGCGCGAAAAAGCCCAGATGATTGGCATCTAGCTGTAAGGAATCTACATGTCGTATGACAGTCTGAAAGTGTCGCAACGACAACCACTCAAACGCCGCCGCCGCCAAATGGCATCTCGGGGTCCTCCCCTACGTCCTCCTCCATGTGCCCCCCCCCCCTGGATTCTGCCATGTGTGTCATGACACGGCCAGAGTACGCCATGTGGAGCGCTGCCGACAGTGCCGAGCGTAAGCGCGCCAGGGCGATGCCCTTGAGAGCTTTAGGGCGCGCTCCTCCGGGCACTGACATCCTACTGGCATACTCCGTCGCCACAGCCTCCAGCCCTGCTCCCCGATGCTGCCAAATGACCCTATTGCCAAAGTGGCAAGTTTGTAGCAATTCTGATCATAATGACCAGAATAGTGGGTAGTCTTGGCGGCCTCTTGGTCGCGGCAGCATCGCTCGAGGTCTGCTGCAGTCTTCGCCGCCCGCGACGCCACCTGTGCCTCGAAGCAGGTAACGTCCACCATGAGCGGTAGGTGGCGTGTCGGGTCGTCGTAGCCGGTCACCGGGAAGGCATCGGCAGGCAGCACGATGTCCATCCTGCGACTCCTCGGCGGCCCGGCGGACCCCAGAAACGGCGTGTAGTCCTCGTCCACCAGTCCCAGGTTGAGGTATTGCCGCAGGAGGCGCTGCGTGGCCCTCTTGACGCTATTGTGGACAATGGTGTCGTGCGCCTTGACGCGTGGCGCTTGACACAGCCGTGCATGCAGGGTGCCGCCCGGCGACTTCCCGCACAGCTTGCAGCCTGCCGTCTGCTCCTCTACTCCGATGGCGCGTTTGACGGCCAGCTGCCAGGATAGGCCGTCGAACGAAGCCGTTGTGGAGTACATGGGCTCGTTGAGGAATGCCATGCCGATCGAGTGCATGTGGCGCTGCGACCGGAATCGAGCAAGTGCTTGCGTGCGTTGCGTGCCCTGCGGCAGCTGTTGCAGGTCCGCCTCCACCTTATCTGCAAGCTCGGTAGCGACGGCATCTGCAAGCGCACTCTGATTGGGGCGCTTCAGGCTACACTGCAACTGCAGAGCACTGGCGTCAAGTACGCAAGCAGCATCCGCACCAGTGCCACCACCTGCTGTCGGCCGCAGCGGCGGCTGCTGCGTAGGTGGTTGCTGCTGCAGTGGCGTTAGCGCTGGTGGCAGTATATGTTCCAGCTTGTCACCTGTTGCTGCACGTAGAGATGTGGCAGCTGTGGCGATCGTCCGCATGAGGGGCAGGCGCGCCACCTCTGCTGCTGCTGCGCCTTGTAGCATTGCTGGTGTGGAACGCGCAGCGCCTGCATTGACGGCTGCCGCTGCTGCGTGCGCTGGTGCTGCAGCTGTGCCGCCTGCCGTTGCTGCTGCTGCCAGTGGTGTTGCTGCTGCCGCAGGTGTTGGTGCAGCACCTGCCGCATTGGCCGCTGCCACCGCCATTGCCGCTGTCGCAGCCGGCACGGTTGCGGCGCCGCCTGCCGACGCTGCTCCTGTTGCAGGTGCTGCAGCAGCCCTTAGGCTAGTAGGGCCTGTAGCAGCTGTGTTGCCTATGCCCGCAGCCGCTGCTGTTGATGCTGCAGTTAGTGATGCCGCCGAGGCCACTTGAGGTGCAACATGTGCTGCCGCTGCTGCAGCAGCCTTTGATGCTGGAGCAGCTGCTGCTGCCGCCGCTGCTGCTGCCGCCGGAGTAGTTGCGCCGTGCGCCGCCGCTGCTGCTGCTGCCGCTGGTGCCGCCTGTGCTGCCGCCGCGGCCCCTGATCCAGCGGCAGCTGCGTCGTGTGTTGCCGGAATGGCTGCGCCATAAGCGCGGCCAGCCGCTGATGCAGTTGCCGCTGCCGGAGCGGTCGCGCCTCCACTGGCAACCGCCGCTGCCGCTGTAACAGTTGCCGCTGCTGATGCTGCTGGTGCTGGTGCTGCTGCCGCTGCTGCCGGTGCCGCTTGTGTTGCCGCATCCTCAGCAGCGTTGTCTGCAGCCGCTTGAGGAGCCGCCTGCTGCAGCACCCCCGCCCATCCAGAGAGTGCTGGTTGCAGCGCTTGCAACGTGCCCGCCACATACGCAGCATCAGCGATGTCGCAGGCGCTGGTAATGCCAAGGCCGCCATGCCGTGTTGGGAGTCGCGCTTGCTGTAAGGCTGGGCCGTGCGCTGCCAGATGGAAGTGGGCCCCACTTTGCTCAAACTGGCGCCAGGTCTGGCCTGGTGGCTGCAGGCCCATTGAGTGCTCAAGCACCCACTGCGTGACCCGATCCCACTCCTTGGCGGCTGGCGCTGTCTGCGTAGTGGGAATGGTGCGCAGGCAGTACGTCATGCGAGGCACCACGCAGTAGCGCAGTAACCTGAACATAGCCCTCGGAGATGTCAGGCGCGCGCATCGCTCTGCAAATCGAGCCCCTGCCCCGCCTGCACCCGCTTCCCTGCGCAGCCATGCGTCCACAAAGCTGCTGTGGCCCACCGGCACCCCCAGCAACACAGCTCCACGGTTCTGATTTTCATCCGTATCCCCCACTAGCTGAACGCCCAGCTGCTGCAGCAGTTGCCGCTCGTGGTCTGTCACCACATGCCCCCTGCCAGGCAGCGCGCGTGACTTGGTGAGGTTTAGCTCCAGCCCCACCTCCGCAAAGTGTTGTTTGAGCTGCGCCACCACCTGTATGTCATCCTGAGTCAGCGTGCAAGCGCCTGTTCGGACGTTGGCATCGTCCATGTAGGCGCCCATCCGCCTCCGCGCGCGCTGCGCGGCCGCCGCCTCATTGAACCGTTTCAAGCACTGAGCAATGACGCCGCAGAAGAGCATCGGTGCCGCGGGGTCCCCCTGCTTAAGCCCGCGCTGAGACATGATGATGCGCGTGGAGCCGTCGACGTACTGGAACAGCGGGCGTGGCCGAGTGCGAACGTATGTGCCGATGAAGTAGTCGAGGAAGTCCGGCAGCTGTGCTGCTACCCATTCCGCTGCCGCCAGGACGAACACCATGTTGAAGGCATTCTTGAGGTCCAGCATGATCTGCCAGTGACCGAGCTCATACGCGAGTTTGCCGGCCATGGCCGCTTTCTCCGCTCCTGCTGAGACGGCTACCCCATACTGCCCGTCTGGCTCAAGGAGCTCCGCCAGGAAGTCTTTGCGGTCTGCCACGTACACCGAAGTGCATAGTCGCTGCAGCACCTCGCCGCAAACGATGGGCCGCTGCTTAGCTGTACCATCTTCCTGTTGTTCTGCAAGTGGCGTCAGGCGCCCCGCGCCATGCAACTGCCAGAAGGCATCCGGCAGCCGCGCAGCCTCCCGCATAACGGTCTGAAGCCACCGTGTGAGGACAGCAGCAAACTCATGCCGTCCCCAGCTTGTGCGTAGCGCATCCTGCAGGTGGCTGTAGCGCAGCCCCGATGGGCCTGCTCCACTGTAAGGGCTTGCTCGCTGGATGAGCTTGGCAACCGTCTCTGGCTCAATTCCCTCCCCCTGTAACAGGCTGAGTTCTGCTGGCATGTCGGCTGCTTTTGCCACAAGCTGATCAACCATGCCGGATAGCTCATGGAGTTGTTCCCCTGGCGCAGCGGGGGGGTGTTTGGACTGCATGGCGGCAAAGCAGTCATCATCAGGTATCGCCACCGTTTTGGGCTGAAGGAAACGCGCTGCCTGCTGTAGCCCCCCCCGTGTGCCCATGCACTGTAGGACGTAGGCGTTGATCGCTGCCTACGGCGTTTGCTGGCGCGCGCGCCAGCGCCGGTGCGCACGCGCGTGTGCGAGGAGCGCTGGCACCAACCGGTCAAGCTCACCGCGTGCCAACATTCTGATTCTGTCGGAGCGAGTGATGCCAGGTGCGCCATCGGTGGAGGTGATGAGTGATGGCATGAGGTGGTGTAGAATCGTGGATCTTTGCAGTCGCTGCACCCGCCCTGCGGAATCTGGCTCCCGCGCCGCATTGACGAACATCGTCATTGTGTGTGCCAACAGATGTGTTGCTGCGTTCTCCAGTGCAGCTCCCAAATAGCGACGATTGCGTGGTCTAGCAAGGCTTCTAGTTGTCGCGAACTGCAGCTTGCACAGCTCATCGAGGCTGATGCTGTCAAGCACTGCTGCGACTGCGGGGGTTGAGATGGTCCACGTGAAAAGCCCACCTGCCCCACCTGCTGCGCCTGCAGGGCCTGGCGCTGCCGCTGCTGTCGCCGCACCTGCCGCTCTGGGGCCCCCTCCGCCGCCGCCGCGGCCGCCACGACCACAGCCTCGTCCGCCGCTGTCGCTGCTGCGACCGCTGCCACGGCCACCGCGGCCATTTTGAGTTCGCGCGCCACTGCCGCTGTTGCTAGCACCGCCGCTGCGGCTGCTGGCATCACTGCTGCGGCCGTTGCCAGCGCCGCTGTCCTTAGTACCGGCTGCACTGCCGCCGCCGGCACCGCTGCTGCTGCCGCCTCCGGTCCTGCTGCCGCTAGTCGCTCTGCTACTGCTGATGTCTGCTGCCGCTGCGAACGCGTCCTCCATTGCCACGTCCGCGCCCTCCACTGCGACCCCGACCCCCTCGTGTAGCACTGCTGCCCCCGCGTTCCGGCCTCTTTGAGCTGCCGGAGGAGCTGCTGCCACCAGCCTGAGCAGCAGGTGCCTGCTGCGCGTGCGCTGGTCCCTTTGCGTAGGGGTTGCCGATGGGTGTGCACGCCGGTTGCTGCTGTGGCAGCGACGTGGTAGCTGTTGCCGTCGATGCATCAGGTGCTAGCGGTGCTGCTGATGCTGTTGTTGACAATGTTGCCGCCACTGCAGCGGGTGAAGTGATAGGCCTGCAGTTGCGGCAGTGCTTGCCCGCGTTGGCATCGCTGCTGTCCACTCTAAATGTCTTGTTGGCATGAAACAGGTTTTTGCACAAGGCACACTCGGTGTAGATGGTTTGCAAGTGCGAGGTGCTGAGGTCGGAGCGCTCCAGGAACGTTGTTGCTGTCCCACTGTGGTGTTTTGCGCTGGTGCTTCGCCGCGATGTGGGCGTTTAACCTCTGCTGTAACGAGAGCAGCGACATGCCCTTCTTCACCACGAGGTCCACTTGTACTCCGGGTCCGCACTGCCTCCACCTCCAGCTTCGTCGTCTAGCATCAGACGTTGCTGTTCCAGACTGTTATGACCTGTTCTAGAGCGCTTGACTGCACTTTGCCCGCCCGTGTGCTCCCCTTCGCCTGTTTGATCGGAAATTGACCAACCGTCATTCTGTACCCTCTTGCGTTTGTGCGCTGCGCGTCCGTCTCCAGTTGCTCTGCTGCTGCCACTCGTGCCATCGTCGTGTTGACAAGCGCCATTGCCATCTGCAGCACTGGTGCTAATATCCTGCGCTTGTGCGCACGCTAGATCGGATTCCTTGCATTTCTGCGTTGATTCAGAGTTGGCAATACGGGCCTCCCGCCGCCGCCATGATATTCTTTTCATGATCTCTGCTACGCCATGGTGCTAAATGCTACAGCTACATACCTATCCGCATCTCGTGCACGCAATTGTTATGGTACTTGTTCTGGCGCCATCATGATGTGAACAAGTTGAAGTTATGCAGGCCATTCCAAAGGTCACTTGACAAACATCAACCAATCGTCATCATTACGTGTATCATTACCATCTTGAATCCCCATCTTGAATCCGTGCTTCAAGTTGTCTCCACACCAAAGAAGCGTCTGACCCCAAGATGATGTTTGCATGCTACTCTGCAGCTGATGGTGCGGTGAGGACGGAGTGCTACAGATATGTGCGAGCCATTAACCTGCCAGTGGACCCCAAGGAGAGGCTCAACAAGCTCTTCCGCATCAAGGCAAGTGCTGCTTTTCTCTCAATGCTATAGAGTCGTCTCACAAACACTGCTCTGTCACAGTAGGCATTGGCAGTACTTGCTGTGCACAGGCTGTAATTCCTTAGGGCACAGAACAGCTGATGATGATGCAGGAAGCTTCGGCTCTTGGTATGGTCTACCTGCAGATTCTTCACGTTGATATTACACCATGCGCCATCACCAAGTGCTCATTTCCATGCAGTGTAGCTATGTGTTGCTGCTAGTAGTGTGTGACCTCTGTCTCCGCAACATGATTCCCATCACTCCAGTCTGATTCTGCTAAACAGCAGGTGATGCAAACATTCGCGTCCAGATTTTCACATGTGCAAGAGTTTTGATTTTGAGTCTGGCATCAGTATGTATGCACTCACATTGAGTTGATGGATGGACAGCTGAGCTTGTGTCTTGTGATCTTTTGGCATGCCCTTGCCACAGACAAAGTGGCCATTGGACGAGCTTGTTCCCTTCCTGAAGCCTCTCTGTGGCCCTGGGCTCAAGGTGGCAGATCTTCTGGTGAAACACCTCAGGCTCAGCACAGACCCTGTTACCGGAGCACAACTCTACAGCGCACGCTAAATGGACTTCATGGCCAATTGCGTGCATGCGACTCTCTGCTTGCGTCAATCTTGCTGCACATGCCTCTGGAAGTGAGAAGTGCATGCCGTAGTAGACTGCGCTTGCTCTGCCGGTGTGCACTGGTTGGGTTTCGCCATGCATTACTCATGATATTTTTTGAGCAGCTTTTGTTGTGTTGTCTCAAACATACTTTTGGAAGCATTGGCCTGCTGTGCTGCATTCAAGCACTTCCTGCACCTGATTTATGGGGGACACTATATGAATAGACACAGATGTTGAAGGGTCAAAAACAGCGACACAGTAGCATCATACAACTGCAGGCCTCATGCCATCATGTGTCAGGTCACAGAAAAAGGGTTTGTGCAAGTGCAAATTTGTTGTGTTGCACATCAAGATGGCACACGCCTTGCATGCGGTTGCGACAAGTGAGACAAGTGAACCAAAGGAAGGAGACAAGAACCCAATTAAAGAAATGAGCAACGGACTCGGTATCATTAGCATTTTTGACATCAATTAACCTGTGTAAGTGTACAAGCAAACGCGAGAGTGCCACGCAGCTGTGGCGAACGCGACAGCAGCTGACGCAAGAATATTAATCAAATTCTTGACTTGCGGTGCTGCTGGGGTGTTGGGGGGGTGTTCTCTACTTGAGGGACTTTTCAAGCTCCGTCACATCATCGGCAGACCCCAGGAAAGTGGGCACGCGCTGGTGCACCTGTTTGATTTATGAGAAAAACACAACAGAGCAGGCAGCAGTGTCAAGGAAATGAGTGAATGAGTTACGGGCATCACGTTGGCACTTTAAAATCTTGACAGCGTTGGCATATGCAGTAGGAGGCGACTGAAAACGCAAGTATGGTCCACAGTCACGGTGGACTTCGAAGTAGAATAATAGAACATCATGTCGTAGCACGCAACACAAGTAACAGCGCTCACAACATGCAGGTTCCCCGCACGAAGGCAGTCAGGCCTAGCGTTCATGGATCAGGTCATACCTACCTACCTGACTCCGCAGGCCGCTCATCAACAAACAAGGCTAATTGCAGGCACTCTGGCAAAGAGTGCACTGCAGCATAGAAGCATCTCATCACACCATCTCAGCGCATTTTGGTTTATGTAGAGGTACTGACCTGCTCTGGGTGTATGTTCATGATGCGCTCCTTTCCAGTGGTGCTCTTGCCTCCCGCCTGCTCCACAATGAAAGACATGGGGGCAGCCTCATACAGGAGGCGCAGCTTGCCGTTGGGGTTCTTCTTGTCCCCAGGGTAGCCAAAGATGCCTCCGTACAGCAGAGTTCTGTTGAGACGAAAGGGCAAGTGGGTAAGTGGTTTTGCGGGAGGACACAATTTGTTGCATTTCCCTGAAGTGCAACTTCATATGGTATTGACAAAGGCATTGCGGCTCACAGCTGTGGGCTCTACAGTACAGGCACGAAACAGTGATGCCAACATGGCTCAGTAACAGAATGTCTGCATGCATGTTGATGCTTCACAGCGACTCTGTGAGCATTGATGGCATTGCATGCCCTCTGGAGAGGCATGTGGGTGCTCGTGAATTGGTATTGGAACGCCATGATCAAAAGCGCAACTTTCTGCCACTACTGTGGGCCATGTTGCAGTTGAAACCAGAGTACTCCAAGCACGACGGACTTGAACTTGCCTGTGCACATCCCCAACCATGGAGCCAATGTACCGCGAGCTGTAACGAGCGCCGGACTCTCCCTTGCCACTCTTGATGGCCTCAACATAGTTTTGAAGACCCGTGTCCCAGTCTGGCGAGTTTGCCTCGTTGAATGAGTAGATCTGTGGTGAAGACATGGCATAGGTGCACAGGTGTAGGTGTGTTGGCGCAGACACACACAGCATGAATGACCATGTGATGCTGATGCGACATGTACAGTAATTGCAGAGCTAGGCCATCATATGACCTGCCACAGTAGGGCGCAATGATCACACATGCTAATGCTGACGACACATTTGCTGATGCCTCCAATATCTCTATTCTGCTTGAAAGTCTTGACGCTGTTACATAAATGACAGCGACTCAATCGCTGTCGTGATGCGCTGAGCAAGGGACCGACAGAACCTATCTCTCTTGGCGCCTCCCCATGAGCACCATTCACCACAAGCCACACCAGATGCAAGTACCTCATCAAGAAGGAGCATTGTTGCTGCAATGTTGTTGCATGACCAGACCACACACACACCTAGACTGATACCGTGAAACATTACCACTAGCAGGCATACAGGTTGCGCATACGCGCAAATTGAAGTTAAGGATTGTGATGTTTGAGATCTCTCACCTTGCCGCGCTTGGGCACCTGGATGTTAGGGTGTGTCAGCACAAACTCGCCGATCTGCGTGGAAACAAACCGCAAATGAAGTACACGTGTCGTTAGTGCCACCTGCATGACCTGTTTTTCTGCATCAAGCACGTGTGCAATTGACTTTCTATTGCGCAGTGCCATGCTGCTGTGCAAGGCAGAGCAAGTGCGTATTGATGCTAACCGCAGAAGGCTCTACATTGGCACAGCAGCGTGGAACACGTGTCAGTAGTGAGCAAGCTTACGACAAGGCAAGCCATCAACAGTCGCAACCCTAAAGGCCTTCAGACAAAATCCTACATGTAATCAACAATGGCTTACTAACCGTGGGGTCCAGCGTGAATCCATTGACACCGTTGCCCATGGTGAACACCAGTATGGTGGAGCTGGAGTACATGCAGTAGCCAGCCGCCACCAGGTTGTCTCCCGGCTGCAGTGTGTTGAGTAGACACTTGAGGCGAGCCTCATCCAAGTCAGCGTCGTCCTCTACTAGGCACTCCTCCTTCTCCTCAAAGATACCGAAGATGGTGCCTGTCAGTGAAATCAACACCATGAAAACATGAAGTCAGATCCAAGTCACCGACGTCCTCTATCAGGCACTCCTCCTTCTCCTCAAAGATGTCAAAGATTGTGCCTGTCAAGGAATTGAATTGGCAAACGTTTAAAATCAACGACATCATTTGAAAATGACATGATGGAGCATAGACTACATGAGCTAAAATGATGGAGCATACATGAGCATAGCACGAATGAATCATCACAATCGTCCTCCATCACCACTGCGCTGCTGCTGCATTTGAAGACATGCTGACAATATCTGCATTGAATGCGAGCTAATGCCACCAATACGCATGGCTGATGTTGCAACGGCTGAGTGCTTCCACACGAACGAAACTCATAGTGTTGTCGACTTTGAACAGTGTCATTCCAGGGGAAGTATTCACAGCTTCAGCCGAGTATGAGCTGCCTTGCTACGCCATGTAGACAGTAGGCTACATGACTCTGCCATGTGTGCTGTGCGGTCATGATCTTCTGAGCTCATGCGTCAGCCATAGAAAAAGTAAAACTGGTCACAGACTACTATGCACATCTGTAAGCTTGAAGTGTTCCAATCCCGGCAGACTGAACACTTTGTCAGCTGCGCTCAACTGGGTGATTGCCAGCATCTGCTCCACTTGGTAAATTGCCAGAAATATCATCATTCCTGTCTGGCGGTCAGCTGTGTCACCGCAGCAGCATATGCAGCAGCTACTGCACTCTGATCACTGCCCTGTGAAATAAAAACTGTGTCAACGGTTAGCGGTTACAAAAGAAGGCCAGGTGAAGGTCAACTTGCATCCATGCCCACATACTTATGCCCTGATATGTAGACTATCTCTATCTCTACATCTCTACACGTGTGAAAGCCATACACCTCCATGTGATGAAACAAGCGACGCTCGTGTCATGCACAGCTTCTAGCGGAATGCTTGCGCATAGGACGCCATGCACCGTATATGAGCCAAGGTCACGCATGAAAAGTGCGTTATAAGTGCTCCATGGTACAATGCAAAGCGCCCAGGTGCATTATGAGCCACAGACAATTTGACGGCTCAACTTCTGATTTTCTGGATATAGATGCTGATTTTCTGGATATAGATGACTAATGAGTTGTGGCTCTTTAATACATAGCAAGCAATGACTTACCGGTGGAGATGGCAGCGTCGATGTTGGAGGATCCGTCCAGGGGGTCAAACACGGCCACGTACTTAGCACTGAAGGCCTCCTCCACCAGCACAGGGTGGTCCTCTTCTTCACTTGCAATTACGCCCAGCTTGCCTGCGAACAGGAGCATCACAGAGACAAACGAGCTGAGCTGCCTTGTTGAGCAGCTGTGATGTGCTGTGGTAATGCCATCATTCGGAGTGCTAAAATGAGCAAGCAGGTATGATTACAACGATTTTCAAAGACCAAAAGCTATCACAGGTGCTGTCTCTGTCAAGCCGTAAGTGCAGAATTCAATATGGACATCACCAAGTGGGTGTAGATTTACAGGAACATGAGCACCCGTGCAGCATCGTTACACACCCTCACAGTGAGCGAAGCCACCATCCAACAGTTTTTGCTGCTCATAGGGTCACCTGGTTTGATGCGTTGCTTTGGTTAGAACAATTGAAACAAATCCCAACAGATGCGATTAATTGACAATTCCAAAGACGATTGAGACGCCAAGTGTATGCATGTAGCATCGCACGATGACAGCCTTGATGTTGACGTGGCTTCAGTCAACTCATGATGCATCTCTGAACTGAATGTGAACCGCTGGGTGCAGTAGCAATAAAGGTTGCACACATGCATGTCATGTAAATTGGCATTCAAAAATGCAACCTCGCCCCTGCCAACTTCAGCCGCTGAGAAGTTGATTGATTTTGATCTGAATTTTTTAGAGATATCTGTCCTCATGCGTACCCAAATGTCTGCATCAGGTCAAGCCCGCACTACGGGTCAAATCACATACGTTACAGTTGAACAGGCCACAGCACTTCGGATCAGTGTTGGAAAGGCACCAAATAGATAGCTTGAGCACTGTCATAGACCTGCAGTACAGCCTGCTGCATGGGGTCGCGAAGCAAGCAGTGCTTTCGAATTGCCTTCAGGAACCTCGCTTGGACGGGCGGATGCGCACCTGTGTAGCGCAGGCACTCCTTAAGGATGTCGTTGGAAATGACATCCAGCTTCTTCTGCTCCTCCCCCTGTATGTTAACAGAGCCACCGCCTCCCTGCATGCCCGTGAGGTCCGTGATGCCCGCCCTAGACACGAGGTTGGCGATCATCTTGCAGGCAACCTGGATGGACGACATGAGCGCCTCAAGCTCCTGGTATTCCTGGTTCTTCATGGACTGCTCCAGCATGAACCGAGACAGTGTCATCGCGCTTGCGCTGTGCACGGTGGTGTCAGCAGCAGGGGTCGCGGGAGGCGCCTCCGTAGCCACCATGGACAGGACTGCGCGACTGGAGCGTGCAGGGGCAAGGCTGCGGTGCACAGCAGCGGGCATGAAAGCCTCCCTGCGAGCATCATAACAGACATTCAGTACAAGCGCGATGAGTTGGCAGCCACAGGGGCGAGCCGCGCTGCATTGCTGTGAAGAGTCTTGCATATGGCAACGACGCATACAGCAAGCCTGCAGCAAGTGGTCGACGGCAAGCGTCAGCGAGGTACTTACGTGCATGTTGCCAGGACGGCGCAGGTGGCAACGAAGGCGGTTAACTTCATGCTGCTCGCTGGTGCTGTTGTAGCGATTGCTTTGCGCGCCGTCTTTTGGCTACGTACTTGAAAGGCAGCGTGCGCTGCCGGAGTCCTGGGTCGTAGGACCCAACCCGGGATTGTGTGCGGCTGAGCAACGCGCTGCTGTCAGCGCTTTTGAGGGGCGTGTTAGAAAACTGTGTCATGCAGAGCATATGCAATATAGACACGATATCATTAGCGACGGCTCCCAGAGCACACAGGGTGTGCATAAGCGCATCCCATTCCTACTCAACTGCAGCTACCACTACGACCACTACATACCCTCCCCCTGCAGTTGCGGAACTCCCAGCAACTGCTTCACTGTAATGAAGCTCCAGCACACATGTCCGCCCTCAGCTCGCGGGCGACAATTCAGCACCATTGTGGTTGCAGGAAGCCCCACAATATGGTGCCGTCACAGTTAGGTCCGGCAAAGCTGCTTGCTGCTGCTGCTGCTGGCAAGCGCGCAGGCATAACGTGCTCCAGCCCCCCCTTGCATCCTGATACGGGCAACACTCTAAAGGAGTGGTTGTAGCAATCATGGGTGCCATGAATCTATAGGCCCCAAGAAAGTGCCTCTGCATGCAGGTGCGGAACGAATGCAGGTCCTGCTGCTGCTGCTGCTGCTGCCAACAAGTTCACAAGCGCGCTCCAATCCCTAGCGCCGCCCTGAGCGCTGCTGTTGCTAGCAGCGATCCCACAAGCGCGCACCGGCCCTTGCTCTGTCCTCCACATCAGGGCAACACTCCAGGGGAGTGGATGTAGCAATCCTGGGCGCCAACAGGATAGTGCCTCTGCATGGCGCTGCCGACAATTCAAGCGTGCTCCACTTCATGGGTCCATCCTGAGCTGCCAGCGCTGATGCAGCTGCTGGCGTCGATCCCTCAACCGCGATCCAGCCACACAAGCTCCGTCGTCTGCATGTGCCAGTGGGCAACACTCCCTAGGAGTGGATGTAGCAATCCTAAGCGCCATCAGGCCTCAGGATACTGCCTCTGTACGAAGTTATGGTTGTGCTGCTGCTGGTGCTGCTGCTACTCTTTGTGGTGCTGTCGGTGCTGCTGATGCTGCTCCCGACGCTGCTGGTATTTCTGCTGCGGCTTCTGGCATGGCTGGTGCTTCCAACAACTCATGGCTGGTGCTCCGCAAGCGCGCGCCAACCTTCAGCACCTCTGAGCTAGCACTGCTGCTTTCCACAAACGCGCTCCAGCTCCTAGTTCCGTCCTCCGCGTGCGGGCAGCCCTGCAGCTTCTGAGCAGAATAGCAATCGCCAGGATATAGCCTGCACAGGTCGGGCACAGGTACCGTGCTTTCCTCTTTAAAAGCGCAGGTGCAGCTCCAGGTCTAGACGATCACTGTTGCCACCGACCTCGCTTAGCCTGCTTGCGAGCTGCTTCCTGCTACCGTGGGCGGTGACACGTGTCAAAATGACACGTCACCCAGTGGATCTGCGTAGTGAAAGCTCTCTGAGCCCATCCACGTGTCAATACAAAGGCCACGTGGCACACATTAGCGCCCAGAATTCGGCTTTTCTCCCTCGTGCCGAGGCACGCAGCGGCCGCAGACGGCGGCGACCCCAGAGCAAATTCGCCAGTCCCCTCGGCTCTCGTCCAAGCCCCAGCTGCCATCGCTTCTCGGCCTGCGTCGCGAGATCTGGCATCACGTGATCTGGCACCAAACTCGACGGAAGCCTCCCAGGAACGCGCCGGCTGTGGCGCCTAATTAGGCTCTTTAGGCCTCCTGAATATTGGCGGACAGCGCCGCCTCTGCGCCTTTCTGAGGCCAAGAGTGAACATGCTCGCTGTCGAATGAAAATATCTCCTCCGCCTTGCTTCTGTCCCTTTGCAATGTCTTTCCCCCACACTTCACTTGACCCTCAAGCAATCAGATCTGAGTACCTGACCTAAGTGTGCCCGCATGCCAATGCCAGTATTGACACACGTTCTTGTTGAGTAATTCCACTGGCAATAGTGACCGCAGTGTTAACTCCAGTGGTTTAAACAACACTCAGGGAAGCGAAGCGGTACTGTGACCGACGAAACGGCCTTCTTTTTTTTGCTATCCACTATAGTAATGGCCAGCCGCAATAAGATGAGGTATTCATCAAAATCACACATATGTTTCAACGCATCTGCGTACCTGGTGCATGCCATATGCCATTCTAATGGCTTCAACACCACAACTGCGCACGAAGCAAGACATCAAGAAGCAGCACACTTTGCGGTGGACTCAAACGTCGACATTTACATGTGCGGATTGGCTGACAAAGTCATCGTGACGTAGGTCATGGGTGTGGAAAACGTGAAGTCATCGGAGCCAGTCAACAGGCGTCCCGTCAAGCGGAACCCAAACACATGCACACAAGAAACAACTCCAAGACGAGGAGCACTGCAAGGCCCTAGCAGCCGCCGCACTACTGTGGGCACTGCAGACCAACTTCAACTTCTGCCCCGCACACCCCCTTACAAATTGCAACCCCTCCCTCAGCATGCAGCTTTTGTTCTATGATTCCCTCCCGCACTGGCAAGTGTCCAGGTACCCCAGTACCCCGACGCCACTGCTCATACGCGCATCGACTGATGATGATGATGATCCGTGAAACCAGGTAGGTAGGTATCTCTTGTACATACAGCCTCAGGAAATGGCCTACACCCTCGTCTCATCATAGGCGCCGTGGCGAGAGGAGGAGTTCTGGTTGCTGGTTTCGTAGAGCTTGGCCTGGGGGTCTTCTGCCTCCAGCTTGGGTGCGGGCTCGGGGGGCCTCAGGATGGCCTCAAACAGAAGGGTGGCAATGGTGGCACCAATTAAGGGTCCCAGCCAGAAGACCCAGTGGTCCTGAGAGCAGAGGGGGTACACAATGGTATACAGGCAGTTCAGATTCAGGCACGCATTGATCGATAGGTTGACGTGAACACCCCTGCGCTGCGCCTTGCAGCACTTTGTGAAATTGTTGTGAATCCAATCATTCTGGTGCATCATGCCTCGTTAACATTTATGAACAAGTTTGGCAACTTAGTTTGCGCTGCACCACTTCATCCATCCATTGCAAGTCTGCGCTTTGGCCACTTGCTTGTGTAATTGGGTAAGCACGGCTCTCACCTTCCACGTGTTGGTGATGATGGCGGAGCCGAATGAGCGAGCAGGGTTGATGCTGCAGCCATCCACTGGCACCAGTGTGAAGTGGCACAGCATGACTGTCATGCCTATCACCCAAGGAAGCAGCACCGCCTGCGGTGGTGAGGTGGTGGGCAGCAGATTGCAAGGATTAGAATCATGCATCAGCATATGGCTCATGCCACACAGTACCTCAGTTGACATCGTTGCATCAAACAGGATGCACAGCAGAGGTAGGCGCCTGTCAGACGCGATGGGTGCCTGGTTGTGCATACATGTACTGCATACATAAGTGTAGATAGACTTCAATAACTCATTCATGATGCGCACTCCGTGTGTAGCCCCACACACTGAATGGATGCGCCATGTACAGGAGCGCTGTGAAAGGGCTGTGCACTATCCTGTATCCTGCAGTACATGAAGCCACTGCATAATTGCTGGCAGCACCCTCGATGCACCATCACAGCAGCAGGGCTCGAACGTAACCATTGCATGTGCGCTGTATAAGTCGCTAAGATAAACACGTCCATAGCTCACCTGGTGCACGTATGCCTTCTGCAGGCCGGGGTTGGTCGCACAGAGCACCACCGTCACCAGCAGCCACGTGCACAGAATCTCGCCACCCAACGCCTGGTGCGCACCGACTTGGTTGTTAACCACATTCGCGCCACCATTTGTCTCCCAGAAGTGCGCCTTGCTCATGGAGCACGCCAGTCCAACGCCGATGATGGCCCCGAGGCACTGCGCAATGATGTAGAGGCCACACCTCTTGAGGGTGATGCGCTTGCCCAGGCACAGGCCCCAGGAGACGGCAGGGTTGATGTTAGCGCCGCTGACGTCGGCAAAGAGGTAGACCAGGACAAAGATGGCCAGGCCAAAGTTAAAGGCGATGAGGAGGCGCTCGGTGGAGCCAGTGGCGCCGTTGTTGACCTCCGAGATGTTGTCGATGCGCATGAACACCTGAGGACCAACAGTTGCACCACAACGGCATTAGCTGAGGTGGTGAGGCTGCACAATGAACGGTGTGTATGCATATGCTTATTACTCGACATGCCATAGACAGCTGTCAGCAAAGAAGCGGTTATGGCGCTGCGTAAGACAGTGAGCTTTTGTGGTAGGTCGAGCGATACGTGCCAAGTAGCGTCAAGTAGCCGATTCGGTCAAGTGGGGCACCAATGCCTGCAGTGCCTATATGTGCTGTTGCACATCGAAAAATGATTTGAAACAAGCACCAAGCATTAGGCTTTGGCAGTGTTTTTGTGATACTCGTGTGTGTGTGCAACAGAGAATCTTAGAAAAACAAGGTGCCTTCAAGGTTACTTCATGCTGCTCGCCTGCATGTGCGGCAGAGCAGAGCCCTGTAGCCACAGCGCGCCGTGCCTGTGTCTGATACACAACGCATTGCTGGCCGGTCGATGCAGCGATTACTATCATCGTGCTTGCAGTACAAGACGCGCTGGACCAGAGCCAGAAGCACGCTCTTCAACGAGACACCGTCAGCGAGTGTCTGAGGCCTTGTGAGTCCTTGTGACGCAGAGCGAAACACGCACTCACCACAGTGGTAATGCAAACGTAGAGGAAAAGCGTCGTAGCAATCAGCTCTCCAACGATGCCCCTGAACAAGTCATGGCTCCAGGGCTCGTCCTTGACGATGCCGATTTGCCAAGCACGCTTCATTCGTGGAGGTGACAAGATGTCCATGGTCGCCCTTCCGCTGCCACTGCTCTTCGCTGGGGAGTCTCAAGCAGTCTGCACAGCAACGCCTTCCTCGTCCAGGTGCTCTTCTGCTGTGCGGAGGGATGTGATGCGTAGGTGGGAGTTAGTCAGGAAGTTCGTTTCAGGTGTAACCGCCGTTGCCCCAGGGGCTTTTTTCTGGAAAGGCTTCTAGATTCTGACCTTGGGGATAAGTTCTGACTCTCCCTCGAGGGCATTATTGCGCAGGCCCTTGTTCTCTTTGCAGTAGCAGCACACTGCCAGTAAGCTCCAGGGCCGTGGCTCACAAACCCACCACAGCATGTACCCATGAACTCATCCTGGGGCACGGGCATGAGTCACGGCAGTATTCAGATAACATGTGAAGTGATGCAGGTCAAGGCGTCTTCATTTTAATGAAATGCGCACGCAAGCAAACAGCATTTAGGCCTCAAGCAGGCAAGCAATGCACTCACACAGACAAGATTGTCACATCAACCAGTGCCAAAAACCACATAGAGCGGCAGTTCCAGATACAGCATCCCGAGTTGATGACAGCCACAATCCAAAGCCGTAGCAAGCTGTTAAGCCTCTTGCAGTCACTGCTGGCATGGCTCACGTGAGAATTTGCATCACAACTAAGAAGCATGCTGGTGGAATAACGTGCTCGTTGTCATTGCGACAAAAGAGCAGGTGACAATTTACACAAATGCAATGCAGTTTGCTGCCATGTAGTAGTCTAGATGATGCTGGTCTTGTTGTCAGGCGAGGCATTCATATTACAATCAGGACGCCGATTGTGCACCCGCAGACAGGGCCTGTTGACAACAACGAACGACAAGGCCGGCACTGCATATGTGAGCTCATTCGCATCCATATTTGCCAGTACATCAGTGATTTGTATCTTGAGGGAAGCAGACTCGGCAGCAGGTGGTGTGTGAACTAGTGAGGTTTATACATAAACCTCACTAGTTCAATGCTCAAATCCATTCGTGAGATGAAGTACCTATACTGCTCGTTAGCACCGAGAGGTGCGGCAGCACTCGCGGTGGCGCTGATGGTGGCGAGGGTGCATCAGGCAGCAAGGGGATGGGAGATGCTGGCTGTGAGCAGGAGCTGCGGAGTCGCGTGTGGTGAGGATACCGCTTTGGGCAGCAGCAGGGGATATTGGAACATGGGGATACGGATAGCATCAGGGCACACTGTAGATCGTTTGCTTGAACACGCAAGAAAGAGAACCTCGGCCAGGCACGTCAGCGGCGTGCTTAGGCAAGGAATCGAGGACCGGACGCCTCTGGCCCAAATGTATACTAGAGGCATAACCGCGGTCCTCCGGCGTTTTCGCTCAAGAGATGGAGACATCGGCTACGATAGGTGTGGCTCAGACTGGGTGCCGCTGTGTCTGCCCCCCATGAGTCTAGTACAAGCCTGCAACGCAGGGCTCTAAGGGCCCGTCCGATTTTAGTTTTTTGCATTCTTATCCAACGCATCAAGCCCACCTTGGGGCTGCTATAAATACAAGATCATAAGTACAATGATGAGCGCCTTTGCCTTATCAGAAGTCGATGATTGTGACAAGTCTTGGTTTATGAAACCTACCACAATGTATACATCTGCTGCTGTTTCGCTTTGGTGCAGTGCAGAACGTGCCAAATATAATGATATACCGCACCACCCGAGAGCTGTGCGTCTCATGGCGGAGAACAAGCAGATCTTGGGGGACATCATTGGCGTTGACGGGCTCTTTCAGGTAGATCTCAGCGTGGTGCGCGTCCATACATAGCTCATCGGAAAGGCTGGCGTATGCACAACTCCGCGACGCGGCGTCAAAGTACATCACACACGCCATCGCTACCAGGAGAGCGCCTTCTTCGGAGCTGCCAGTTCCGACCATCACCCCGCACGCATAGGTGAGCTTTTTGCAGAGATTGTGTTGCACTGCCCATAGTGCGTGCTTGGAGGCATCATCCGACAGTAAGCTGAAGTCTGGGGGCGCTGGAGGCAGTGTGGCGGGAAGCTTCCTGATGGGCGCGTGCTCCACACACACTATTAGCGGCGTAGCTTTAAGTAGACTCTTGCACAGCAGGGCTCACGTGGTTTCGGCTCTAATGCAGAGCTAAAGCGTCTTGGCTGAAGCAGCTGGTGAGGCGGGTTAGTGCTGCGGGTTTCGCCTTTCCTTTGTTCCCGCTGCTGCCACTCCGCCTTGCAGTTTGTGCGCATTTGTTCCCGCTGCTGCCACTCCGCCTTGCAGTTTGTGCGCATAAAAAGTGACGTTGTTCTCAGTGTTTGGTGCTCACATCACGGACCCGCTCGCAGTGGCTGAGCAATGGCTGCGGCCAAGCGTGCTGGACTGGATGCGCTGTTCGACAAAATTGGTGACGATGATCAGCGGGCGATCCTGGCACCAGGTGCAGTTCGCTCTGCTTCAATGGCGCAGGACTTGCTCACCGCGAAGCTGATTGGACTGTCCCCGCTTGATGATCAACTTTGCATGATGTGTGCTTTTCATGGCCTCGCAGGCGTGCTCACTGGCTAGCTGATATGACTGAAGCAGGCGACACCGCTGCTGCTGGCGGCGGGCTACCTGCTGCGCTGAGCGTGATCGATGGGCAGATCGCAGCCATCCGGCAGGACCTCAATGACACCAAGGAGGCCATCAAAGCCATCTACCTAGCTAGGGAAGCAACTCCACCTGTGGTTTTGCCGAAGTACCGGACTGAGGAGGAGCAGGACGAGGCACTGCGAGACCTGAAGGCGAAGGAGGAGCGTCTGCTGCGGATCCTTGACAACCTTACCTCCCAGCGGGGACAGGCACAGGCGCAAGCAGGTGGGTGGGTAGGCTTACAGCTGATGTGTACCTCCCGCATGCACATGTGTGGGAGTATTAAGCCAGTAGCTTGCCATGCGTAGGCAACTGGTATTTGAAGTTGTTTAGTGGTGGCGTAGCACAAGCGCTGAAGGGCGATTTTCCCGGTGAGCAACTGCATCTCCTGCATTTCAAGTTATTCATTTGGAGTACAAAGCAAGCTACTTGAAGTTCACTGAATTATCTGTGATGGTTCACAGCAGCATGTCACATGTTCTGGCTGATGCTGCACTGTATGGGCCAGCACAGCGCAGCATGCACCATCATTTTTCTGTGTTGCTGGCACCATCAAGCGTGAAATTACTAGTGCAGCAGAGCAGCACATCTGAACAGCATGTCCTAGATGTCTGCAACAGCACTGTCGCACCCCCATCACCGCGCACACGACGCAGTTGCATGCACCTTGCAATAGCCCGTGCTCTTCATATGCGTTGTTCTTCCCCTGCTGAGGCAGCATCAGAACAACGCGCAACTTTTACTGGCCTTAAAGGTGGCATTGTGACAAAGCTCCCAGACTCCGTGAAGCATGATGCTTGTGAATAGATGTTTCGACCTAGCGTGGTGACCCTCACCCAAGTACATGTACTGCTCGAGTTGATACATTTTGTGACCGCACAAGCACCTTGGTCAGTTATGTTGGTCAGTTGCGTCATATGCTGATCGCTCGCTCACTGCAGCTGGCGTACTCATGACCGTTTTCCGCGCTGCCGCCTTGACTCCGCGCCTGTGTTGCTGCTTACACTTGGTGGCATGGCACCATCGCCGCCTGTCACAACAGGTGCGATGCAGCAGCAGCTGTTGATATGTCCGTGTTAGTCGTGAAGTGATCACCATTGGCAGCAATTTTGCGACTGGATGCGGCATGTGAGGTCCTGTGGGTCTGCTTCTAACTAGCTCACAACTAGGTCAAGTCAATGTACACCTAACCCCAACGTGTAGGACTTGCCCTAGTTTGCAATGCAGCAGGGCAGCACGTGCAAACACCGTCATATGGTTGTCAGCAGCAGCGCCGTCGCACCTTTCGAAAGCTCAACGTTTGCCAGTTTTGCAAAGGCTCGCTGTGGCGCCACCCCACCTGGCTTCGGATCGATGCGAAGCGTCGCATGGTAGCGTTGAAATAAAAAAAACCAACACTGTGGACTGTACCAGTGGCCTTGGCCTACGCACTCAGTGGCGCACTCACAGCAGGCACAGTTCTGGTGCTGCCGATGGCGCGGCACACCGCACCACCTAGATGGATCTGGCACTATCACCTGAGCCTACTACTGTACCTTATACAAGTGGCATGGCATATAACCCAACCCTGATCCCGAGCTGGTCTTTGCACAGCCGCGGCGTGATGCTGCAACAGCTACCACAGATTTCGATGCATGATGTGGCACGCAGCGTCCTACCCACCGCTGAGGCTCACGTTGCACCTTCACACTAAACTGTGCAACACATTGTCAGCATCTTGCCCTGCCATGTTTTGCTTCTGTCTTCATCTGTTTTCATGCTCAGGAGCTACGCAAGCTGGCGCCAGTGCTGGCGGTGGGACAGCTGGTGGAGCAGGTGAGAAGGTAGTTCTGAACTTTGTTGCTACATTCACGATGCCTCCCTCGCTCTCGCTCATGTAAGATGTCCTTTCTTACCCGCAGGCGCAGCGTCAGGTGGAAGTGCACCTGACTGTGCCAGTGTAAGCACTCCTGTCAGTTAAAAAGGTTCATTTGCATTGCATTTACTGGCGTCACACAAGCGTCGCCATATCATGAGCAAGGACGCAGCGCTGGTACCGGTAGACTTCAGTACGCATGTACTGGCGTCACACAAGCGTCGCCATATCACGAGCAAGGACGCAGCACTGGTATGTGTAGACTTTAGTACGCATTGTCGAGCAATCTGAGTGACGTAGAACAACAGGATAGTGCTTAGATGACTGCTGTGCTACTGTTGGTTGTTTGCAGCACGCGGGTGCTGAACACGTGCAACAGGCTCTCTGATTGGTTGTGATTTTTTTGCACCCCAGTGGAAAAGAAATTCTTGTGTGCTGAGGCTCATCAATCCACTTGCCAGCACCGCAGGTCACGCTGCACTTCCCGCTCACCTCTTGGTCCACTTTCTGGTCTCTCACTGTGCCGTTGATGTCACCATTGCAGGTGAGGTTGCACCAGCAGAACTTGGCGGGCGAACTGGTGCAGGTGAGAACTCTTTGGATTTGCTCCAATATCTTAATAGTATCTCTGCAGCAAGAATTGGCGAGGTGCCACTGTACCAATGCTTAAAACATATCACTAAGTTATGAGGCATCAGCAACTTTTCTACAATCCACATCAGAGCCAGTCCCACATGCTGGTACGCTAGCAGTTGGTTGCCAGAAGGCTGGAGCTGCATGGTGTTACTGCTTCGATTATCACGCTTGTCAGTGTCGTTGAAGCCATATGGTATGTGCTTCAGGTTACGTACCATGTGCGCATTGCACACACATATGTGAGCGACAGAGACTCTCTGAGCAAGCCTTATCGTGGCAAAACTGCTTTTGTTTGTGTGGATCAAACTCGGATCTCATGATTTGCCAGCGCTTGTCATCAAGGCAGTGTCTTACAAGTGTTCATATCACTAACTTGAAGCAAATGCATTTATGTTCATCCATGTCTGCTCACAGCAGCGTACATTCCCCACGGGGCGACAGCTAGCATCCGCGGCTGCAGGCACATCAAAGGGATTCGCGCACGCATTTACTGGGAGGCGGAGGAGTACAACGCAACTTGCTGGCAGGGCGCAACCCACACAGAGTGCATTTGCTACAACGGCGATGACTTACACGTCCGACTTGGGTTCGAGGATCAGAAGGATGCATACAGCTTTCGCAGGGCTTGCTGGAGGATGAATAGGGGGCACTTTGCGAACTCTCTTGACGGCAGGGTAGAGGTGTCGCTGCAGCAGATTTTGCGTACAGAGCTCGGGGATCCCATTTGTGCCGCACAGTATGATACCAGCCTTTTCGATTCTCCACCAGGGACGATCCATCATGCAGATCCTGATGACGATGACTCATCCTCCCGGTCATCGCACCACTCCATTGCGCTAGAATCTGACCTTGCAAAATATCAGTCCATCGAGCAGTTTGATGGGTTGATGACAGGCGGTGTTGATGGCGCCCATATATGGCCAAAGAGGCTGCTGGCTGCAGGAGCACAGGACGACGACTCTAACAATCGTCTTGCTCTCAGCAAAACACTACAGGCAGCTTTTGACGGCCCGCACAATGGTGTACCCACCATCGCCATCAGACCATTGGCGGTGACACCGGTACTCAGAGATGAGCGTTTTGAGGTGTGCCTTGCGGTCGAGTATGTGTCCAAGTCAGTGGGCAGGTGGCTAGCAGCGAACTTGAAGGATGGCTATGTGGCTGTAGAGACGCACGCAGGCGTAGAGTACCACGTGACAGTGTTGGTGCAAAACCCAACAGTGTTCTGCGACAACTTGAAACGGTACTATGAACGGACAAGGCAGCGGTGGAATTCATAGCGCCGTACGCGAACATTGTGTGCGTGCATGCCGCAGTTGACACCTTGTTGTGCTTCCACTTGCATCTGTGACATAGTAAACAACAGCTATCATGCTGTGTGTCGCATTTCACGAAACGTGCATTTTTTTGTGTGATCTACCTGCCAGTGGATCTACGTACGCGTTTCTGTCTGGGAAAGGCAATACACTTATAGGTTGGGCCAGTGTACTGCTTGGCTATCTCCACATTGCCTTGCCGTGTACACTGTGATGCAGTCTGTTTCTCCACATCCATCATGCATTATGCAGCCTGAATGTGTCTCCCGCAGCTGCCTTTATGCGCCTGGGGACTCCAGTGGGGAGTGCTGGCCGAGGTTGCATGTCAGCAAAGAATAGGAGCATGTGTGCTGTCCTCCATATTGTGATGCAGTCGTTTATGTCTACTGCACTGAGAGAGTGTGGTTCTCAGTGTGTGTGGCCACCAAGCAGGTCATCATGTGCGCTCAGTCTGAAAGTTGTGCGGAGCACAGTTGCTGCGTTGCGGCCGCACTTGCTCCGCATCAGAAGCGCCACACTTATGTGTCATTGTTGTTGATGTACATCAGAACATTGTCATTGAGACACTTTCAGACTGTCACACGACATGCAGATTCCGTACAGCAAGCATACTAGTAGATGCCATTCGTCTGGGCTTTTTCGCGCCCTAAGCGAGAATAAATAAAAAGTACATCAGAACTCCAAATTCCCTCAGCCAATTATCGGCGGGCGTCCTCGCGTACGGAATGAGCGCGGTCGCGACGCCTACTACTGTAGTACTACACTGCGCGCCCCAAGCGAAGCGAAATAAAGAAGTACGTATGGACTTGTATTTATAAAGGCCCAAGGGAGGCCGGGTTGCCTATGCAATCGAAAAGCTTGCGTCAACGCAGCAGCCTAGTCTGCGCTGTGCCCTAGGAGTTTGGATACCGGCGCCGCAACACAGCCCAGCATTCGCGCTCCACGTGTGTATGCCATGACGCGCTCCGCCAACTCCCGCGCCAGCGATATGCTCAGCTCAATGTGGATCTGACGCTTAGCTAACCCGGCCTTGCGTAACACATCTGCCTTCCCCCCCCCTGAGCACAGTGCTGAGTGCATTGCCAACTCCTTAACAAAAAGGCTTGTCTGCTTGCCCAGCCGTCCGTACGACTCCTGCACGAATGGCACAAAAGCCCAAGATGACGTCAAGGTGCCGGTGTGGTGCTTGACCTTCGCGTCCTCCCCCACCCCAGCAGCATAGCCGTCCGTGTTCGAGGCATTTGTTTTGCCTGTCAGGTACGAGCTCGCTGTGGGTGCGCGCACACTTGTGTCTAGCACTATTCCCTTGTTACGGTATGCACTGCTAAAGTGCAGACACCCTGGGTCAATGACTGTGTCCGCCCGATACCCCGGTACCTTGAAGACGCTAGCGTCCTCATTGCGGACAATAGAGACATGGTGCTGTCTCAAGATGCGCTGTAGGCACCGCTTTTGGGCAGTGTGTGTCGCGTTGTGCCCCCGTATGTGCTGGCTGGGGCAGCTGATCGCATGCGTGGAGGTGGGGCTCACGTCACTGCACCGCCATGGGCACACCTCGCCCTGTATGCCCCACCCGTCTATAAAGATCGCAACCATAATCATCGTGGCTGCTGCCATACTGGACATGGGCGCCGCACCCGGGCGGTCATTGGCAGCGGGTGGCACGCTCATCCACGCCATTGCCCCGGACGCACGCTGGCTGCGCAGCTGCGCCAGGACCCGCGCGCTAGCCTGTTGGCGGCGGCGGCTGGTGTCACGCAAGTCACCAATAAGTGTAGCCTGCGTCGGCTTGCCCACGGCACCAGCCGAGGCAGCCTCTAGGTCCTCCACCAGGCAGTCCTCGTATTGACGTCGAAGAACATTTGAAAGGCCGGCTTGTAGTCCGTGCGTGAAGTGACCGCGCCGGCGGCGGGGCACTACCTTTCTGCAGATCTCGTCAGCATAGGCCTCCCAGTCGTCGTCGTCGTCCTCCTGCCCGCCGCTGCAGCTGCTTTCTTCCGCGCTAGTTTGTGTTTTAGCGGGCGTGGAAGAGGCAGCCGCGGCAGCGGCTTGAGGGCCAGGTACGGTCGCCGCCGCAGCGGCCGCCTCGGCGCCAGGCACAATGCCGTGGGTGTGTGGGGCTGGCTCAGTGGTCCCCGTCTCCGTGACGGCAGTTGCGGCGTAGATCGCTTGCACCGCAGTGGGGAGCGTCGACGCTGCGGCCGTTGTATCCGCTGCCCACCGTAGCAACGATGCTGGGAGCTGCTCGGCCACAGCTGTGCGTGATTTTTCGCCGCCATCAGCTGTCAGCGCTCGCGTAGAGCGTCGCACGGCCTCGATGATTGGCGGCAGTCCCTGGTCCTCGCGTATTGCGCATGAGTGCTGCGCGAACCAGGTGACTGCGCCGTGTTCGTCAGTGCCGAGCCTCAGGGCCCCTGCTGCCACAGTGGCATGAATTATTGCAGGCCGCAGTGTTGTGCATGCCTGGGCCGTGTATGCGGCTGGTGCCAGTAGCCCCAAAAGCGGCATGCCCAGACCGCCTCGTCGCTCCGGCAACCGTGACGCCCGCAGTGGCACTGCGATGTCCGTGAGTTCTGGCGGGCCCAAGCGCGGCAATACCAGCACGCTGCCACTGCTGGCTACCTCATTGTCACCAGCAGTGCAGGCGGCCAGCAGGTGTGACTTCATGACTGCCGCGGTAGCGCAGCCGTGCAGGTGCAGCATGCGTTCAAGCGTCCATGCACAGAACCCGTCAAATGCGTGCAGCCATGTCTCACTCAAAGCCGTGTCAACGACCCGAGCTAAGAAGCCCATGCGCTTTGTCAGTGACCTGCGCAGAATGAATTGTGCTGCCTGTAGGTGATGCCGCGCCATCCCAGCTAGCTGCCACGACAATCGCCATGTCCCTGCGTCAACAAGATGCTTGCTCATGGCAGCATGCACATAGGCTGGGTGCCCTACCGGTACCCCGACCGACGTAAAGCCCTGACTGGATTCTGGCATGGTGGCGTCCACAAACGGTATGTCAAGGGCGCGCAGGCGTGCTCTGGCCGCTTCATCAAACACTGTGCCGCGCATGGCAATGGCCAGCGACTTGTCTGGTCGAACGCGTAGGCCCCCTGCCGCAAGCCGACGGATCACCTCTGCCACCCCAGCGGCCGCTGCATCGTCGAAGTAGGCAGCTTGCAGCACGTTGAGGTCATCCAGGAAAGCGCAGTGCGGGGCTGGCGGTTCCGCTGTGCTGTGGCCGTAGGCCGGCATACTGCCGGGCGTCGCACTCACTCCATCAGGGTAGAAGAGTAGGAATGCCGCTGCCACTGCAAAGTACAGCGGCCCTAGAGGGTCCCCTTGCTGGCACCCTAGGTGGGAGCAGATAATGCGAGCTTCACCGTTCACCTCCACTCGCATCTCTGGGGCAGTGTCACCACAGTATACGGACTCAAAGTGCGGGAGCAGCTCCGGACAGAAGAGCATAAGTCCCCGCACAATGGCGGCGCGATCCACACTGTTAAATGCGTTCTCACAGTCCAGCTGGATTGTGGTGCCATACAGCTCGTGCCACACGCGCGCGCGCGCTGCCACATGCTCGACGCCAGACCGGTATCCTACGCCAAACTGCGACATGGAGGCCAGCAGCCCCGATATTTTGCCCTTGACACCCCGTGCCGCTGTGGACCCGAGGAGTCTGCGCCAGACACTGGAGCAGGCGATCGGACGCCGCTTCTGTCCTATGCCTGAGAGGGCCGCGGCGCGGAGAAGCCGTTGCGATTGCTCCGGCAGCAGTTCGGGCTCAACAAGCAGCGTCGTGAACACCTTGGCCAGGTGATGGGCGAATGCCGGTTCCATCACATCCGATTCTGAATCACCAGCTAGTCCTGGCGAGGCACTGCCCACGGGGCGGGTGGCTGCTTTCACTGGTGCACCAGGCCCAGCGGCCATCAAGAGGTGTTCATAGCGTAGGCCGTCCAGCCCTCCTGCCTTCCCCGCCCCTGCTGCGGACAAGGTCGACAGTATGTCTGTCGCCTCCACCTCGAGGCGCCGTCCGGCTGCGCTGGCAGCATCCTCAGGCCTATCGCTGCGATCATGCGCCTGACCCGATTCGAAGACGGGACTGCCGCTGCCAGCGGGCCCGGCGGTCGTTGCCACCCCTGCGCCGTGCAAGCAGTGCCGCCGGGCGTCGCGTACCAGGCCGCGCACTTGCTCCATTGGCGTATCGACTACCCCGGGCCGGGTGCCAGTTTCAGGGTGCTTTGCTGCCAGCACCTGTGCCGTGACCTCGTCTGCTGGGGCGCATGCTTCACGCGCCTCTAGTCGTGCGGCAGCCAGGCCTACCCCCCGTCGCTTGCCTGAGAGGGCAGCGCATGCTGTTTGCTGCCTGGAGTCAGCCTCCGTCCAGTCGGCATCGAAGTTCGTTTGTGCCGACGCCGTAGCTGCGTTGTTTGGTTTGGGGGCCCGCAGCGCCGCTGCTGCTGACAGCGTCTTTCTCAGTAGCTCCGCAAAGTCGCCAGACAGCAACGCTGCCAGCCGGGCCGCAGGCGGCATACCGGTTCCCTCCGGTTGCCTACCAAAGGCCATTGCTGCTAGCAGGTGCAGCAGCCTGTAGCCGCGCTGCACTAGAGTCTGAGAAACCTGATGAGCAAACGCCCCGGCACCATGGTGGAGGCGCACCCGTGCCGCCTCACGTGCACTGTCTGTGGCGTCCGCCAGTAGTCGTGTGGCGTGCTCCACTAGCCGTGCCCACTGGGTGCACTGCAGCTGAGTGCGGAAGGGGTTGGCAGTCGTGGTGAACCGTAGCAGCAGTAGATCCGCCTCATTGGTCTGGTCAAGTGCGTGGACGACCGAGGGCGTCGAGAGGTCCCAAGCCAGGGATGCTCGTGACTGGGGCTTTGAGGGCCTGCCACTGGTGGTGGTGGTCGGGGGGGGCGGTGACGCGGCATCGTCCGGCGGGTCCAAGTCCATGTCCGCCCATCCCACGGCCGTCCCGTGGGGGGGGCTGCTGTCCTGCAGCCTTAGGCTGTTAGACTGAGTGCGGCTGCCGGCGCTGCCAGGCGGTGCTGCAGCAGCTGCCGTTCGGCGCCGGCGTTGCGCGCCGGTTGCCGTGGCCGCCGGGCGTTTCTTGCTGGACTTTGAGTTGGCAGCGCCACTAGCCGGCACCGCCGGTGGCTTTGGAGGTGTCGCTGCGGCAGCCCCCGCCGCCGCGGCCGCGCCGTCGCTACCCGCACCCCCGCCCTCGGACTGGCCCGGGGGTACTGCCGGGCGTGCGCGCGTGGGGGCGCTTCCATTCCGTCGACACGTGTGGCATGGCGAGGTCAGCGCGCATTGCCTCTGCCCCGCGCTGGCTGACATATGGACCAGACCGCAGGCACCTGTGCATGCACTCAGCTTCCTTACCGCCCGTAGGAAGTCTTCTGCCGTGCAACCATACATGGTGCTCATCTCCTGCACACGCTTGGCATGGTGTGCCCCAGTGTTGCAGGTACTGCTGCCTGAAGGGGCACGGTCACCGGATGGGTCGTGATCAACCTGCTGCCGGATGCCCTTGGCGTATGCTGCCGCCAGATTTTGCTGACAGTGTGATGTGCTCGCCTCAGGGTTCAGCATCGACCTCGTGCAGCTACCACCGTTGAAGTGGGCCACTACCGGTGCCATGCGGCTCGCAGCTGACAGTTTGCCTCGCTGTTTGCTGTCCTCTTTCTGACCAAGCTGCCAAAATGCCAGTGTGCATAAAGGACACCTCAGTGGCTCAGGCTGCTGTGGCAACTGCAGCGCAGTACGGGGCTGTGTCCGACTCGGAGCCGTGATGTGGGTGCTGTTAGCTTGAGTGGTCGCCGACGCTGTCATAGTGGTTGGCAAGGGCGGAGCTGCCGCAGGGGCGACAAGCAGTTCAAAGTGTCCCACATTTGTATATAGCCCAGGCGGCGTCCACAGCACATCCAGATGGCAGTCAGGCTGAGCTGGAGTTGCCGGTGCGAATACCGCTGGCAGCCCCATCAGTTGTGCCAGCACCAGCCCTGTTGATTTTTGCGTGCTGCCAGTGGCCTGAGGCTCGGCCTGCCACACCGTCACCGAGACCGCGTAGACCGCTGCAACAATGGCCCACACAGACAAACCGAGGGGCCGTCCCCACACGCCCTCTTCCTGTAGGCGTTGCAGCAGGAGCGTGTGCCCGCTGTCCGCGCTGTCCGTTTCATTTGTGCCGTACTCGATTGCGAGGCAGCGAGCGCGTGTCCCGTACGTGTCGAATTGTTCACGTGTACACGCAGGTTGGGCTGCTGCATGCGCGGTCAGTTGACGCATCGATGACATGCTGGCCCCTTGTTTGCCCGCCCCCTGCGTGACGTATGCCACCATCCCGTCCAGCAGTGCCTCTCGCATGGCAATCACCAGTGCTGGGGCCGGCAGTCCGTGCTCAACTGCGACGCTGTCTATGCCGTGTAGAGCTGTATGAATCAGGCAGTTGCCGTTGCCCACGTTGCTCACGGGGCGAAGCTCCCCACCACGTGCTAGCGTCGCTGTGTTTTCCCCAAGCGCCTGTTTGTGGAGTGCCTGCAGGCCCGTGTGCCAAGTGGAAAAACCATAGTTGGTGGCTTTTGCCAGCGCGTCTTGCTGCTCCTCCACGGTGACTGTATGGCACACGGTTGAGGGTATCCGGGTCGCCACCGTCACGGTGGTGACCTTCGCCGGCCCGGATATTGGTGCTGAGGGGGCAGAGGCACCGCCCCTCGGCGGTGTGGTGGCTGGTGCCAGGGGTGCACGAGAATTGTCGCACTGGGCCTGTCGCTCCTGCGTCCGCCGTCTGTGTTTACCTCTGCGTCGACTGCGCTTTCCACTGGCAACCATAGCCGTGACAGGTGCTGTCTCGGTCATTGTTGCGTGGGTGCTGTTATCACCAGCCTGCGTTACGTCTGACTCACCACGTTTCCCGGCTGGCTGGCGAGGCGACCTGGCAACGACCGGTTCCCTAAGGGAGAGTTGGTCAAACACCGTTGCCAGGTCATTACCTTCTTCTCGGAGGGAGAGCAAGCTGAACGTGACCGTCAGGTCATGCATCTGACTCACCAGCGGTGCGCAGGAAGTCCGGCCCAGCAGGGTCTGTGTTGCTGGCGCGTCGCTGGGCGCCGGCCGCATATGCAGTCGGCGTGACGTGCGGCAGGGTCCAAGCTTGGTACCCGTCGGCCAAGCGCAAAGCACCGTGACGCGTGCCCGATTGGGGGCAAGGGCCAGTGCACGTACCCTGCGCGCGAGTGCGCCAGCCGCCCCCAGCAGGCCTTGCCAGTGTGATCCCGTCGGGTCCCTGGGGCATTCGCTAGACTGAGCGCCCGCTGCGACAGCAGCTGCGGCACTGCCAGGTGTGCTGGGCACACGATCGTTGCTTGACATCGTTGCGCCGCTATCGCTAGCACGACTTTCGCCAGGCAGCACACCCATTGTGCTGCTCCGGGTCAGTCTCGGCAGCGGCGCATCTGCCACACCGTCCAACGTAGATGCATGGGCTTGCCTGGGGTCTACCCCCAGGTGCTCGCATCCGAGGAATTTGCGTATGGGACCACATTTGCTAGCGGCGGCGAGCAGCGCGGCTGTTGGCTTCAGGCTATTCCCCCCACCAACAGCTGCACCACCCGCTGCCGCCGCGCATGTCGTTGGTCGGGTGTGTATGTCAGCAATGTGATCATGGCCTGATGCACGGTCACAGCCTGACAGTGTGCATGCTGTCGCGGCGACCGGGCCTGCGAGGCAGTCGGCGCAGCGCCACACGTCGCACTGGTCCAGGGCCCCTAGATCACCAGATGGTGTCGTGGCGCTTGCTGCTGTGCGTCTGATGAAGAGGTTGCCGCACCCGTCGCAGACCTGCTCTAGGCCGCCGTATATTGGTCGGTGGTCTAGGAAAAGCTGAACATGCAGTTCTGCAAATTGCTTCCCTTTCCCTGTGTGGCGCGTGCGCTGGTGTGCACATGCGTGTGCCGCTGGGCAATTCTTTCCCGGGGCCCGAGGATTTGCTCGCACTATGAACTTGTCGCACATGCGGCAGTCCAGCCCCGGGATATTGACCTTCCGGTTGGCAGCGGGTGTCTTGGCGGGCGCCAAAACTGTCATAGCGGTGATGCCGGATATTGGGTGCCCGTTGCGACTGTTACCGTCAGAGGTGACGCTGCCGCCTGACAGAGAGGCGCCGCTGCCAGCTGGCTGCAAAGACCGGGACGTGATTCGTCTCTGGTGACCCGCCGGCCCAGGTTCGCCAACTTCCATCGGTACAGGCATGGTCACGGTGACCGGCTTTGCCAGCGCACCGCCAGACTGTGGCTCTGGACGGGTGACGCTGCCAGTGCTTTGGGCGCTGGCGCGGCGCCGACCCCGCCGGGGTGCAGCCGCCCCACGTTCGCCGCCCGGTGCAGCAGCCGCTGCGGCCGCTGGTGCTGTTGTCACCATGTCTGCAGTACATGGGGTTTCCGCTGCGGTGACCTCCATCGGCTGAGGACCGGGATGCCACTGGGGAGAGGCGCCGCTGCTAGCTGGCTGCGAAGGCCGCGACGTGATCCGTCTCTGGTGACCCGCTGGCCCACTGGTAGGTTCGCCAACTTCCATCGGTACGGGCACGGTCGTGGTGACCGCCTTTGCCAGCGCACTCAGTTTGCCAGACGGCGACTCTGGGCGGTTGATGCTGCCAATGCTTCCGAGGCGTCCCAGGGGCGGCCCGGCGCTGGCGCCGCGACGCCGACCCCGCCGGGATGCAGCTGCCCCGCGTTGGCCATCTGATGCGGCAGCGCCTGCCGGCGGTTTTGGCACCATGTCTGCCGCACGTGGCGTTGCCGCCGCCGTTAAGTCGGAGGTAACCTTGCGACCGCATGCAGCGGCGGCTGTGACAGTCGTCCGTGGCTGTGCAACCACCGGGTTGGCCGGTGCGGGCCCCGCCGCTGGTGCGGCAGTGGCAGCCGTCACTAAAGGCGTTTTCCGCCGCGAACGTCGTTTTGGCATTGGCGTTGTCGCTACTGGTGAATCCGGCGGCAGTGTCGCCCGACGGCGTTTATTTGCCGCTGGTGGCGGTAGTACCACCAAGCTCAGTACAATCATCGCTGCTGGCGGCAGTGCCTCCCGTAAACTCGCCGCTTGAGACTCCGAGTCACTGGCAGGCTGATGCCGCGGGCGCTTCGTCTGTGAGCATCCCCTGTCACAGTGATTAGCGGCACCTGGGCTAGACAGATGGCGGCGGCGCTTCTTGACGTGCGCGTGGCTGCCACTGCCCTGAGGCTCGTCCGAGTCGGCTGACGACAAGTGTAGTCTGCGCATGCTTCTGCACAGCTCTGCAACCTGACTGCACACTGGCACCTCTGGCATCGGCCGCGGTCTAGAGCTCTGGGCCATCAGCTGAGGTGGTGGCGGGCCGGGTATCGGTGGCGGGTCCGGTATCGGCGGCGGGCCCGGTATCGGCGGTGGGCCCGGTATCGGCGGCGGGCCCGGTATCGGCGGGGGGCCCGGTATCGGCGGCGGGCCCGGGATCGGCGGCGGGCCCGGGATCGGCGGCGGGCCCGGGATTGGCGGCGGGCCCGGGATCGGTGGCGGCGGCGGTATCACTAGGCGTACCCAACGGCCAACACCATGGCGGCGTCTGCGGCGTGTGTCAGATTGGCGTGCAGCTTTGACCTGCCACCACCACAAGCCAGTATTCAGCCCGTGGTTGCGCTGTTCCCGTTTGCGTTTCAGAGGTGACCCCTCCCCACGTGAGGCAGGGCTGGTAAGCCAGTGGAGAGCCATAGCTTTGAAAGGCGACTTTGAGGCGCGAGAAAAAAAAAAAAAAAAAAAAAAAAAAAGAGCCCAGGCTCGGTCTCGAATGCGCGGCTGCCAACCGCGAATACTCCCCTGCACAACTATACCACTTTCAGTTCAAGATCCCGTCCTGCTCTGGTGTATCTGTTGAGGTGCTTCTCCCGCCGTCGTGAAACGAGCGGTGGTGGAACGAGTCGGTGTGCTCAAGCTCTCTGCCTCTGACCAACACAAGGCAGCTGGGCTGAATGCAATGCTGTGCAATTCGTGTCCTTGCCGCTGCAGTGTCGTGGTCCTGTCGTGTCTGTGCGTGTGCTGAATGCAGTCAGTCTCTGCCAGGCGAGGTCCCTTGTGCGGCTGCAAATCAAGCTGGTCAGCAAGCGTTCAAACCTTAATCTGGTGAACTGCTATCTACTGCCCTGCGATCCAGTGTGCCCTAGGTTCCCCCTTCCCGATCCGTCGACGGCGATATCGTCTGATGTTTTGTTTTTTTTTGTTTGTTTTTTTTTAGTTTGCCCTTCTTGTGCTTCGGCCGATGTCGCTGTGTGCGTAGGTAGCTTTAGCAATATCAATGCGAGGCTTACTTGCTTACACCGGCGACCCACGCTGCGTGTCTGGCCTTGTTCGCCTCAGGCCCGCGGTGGAGCGAAAATCCGCTCTCTAGTCCTCGGCTGTAGCCAGGCCGACAGGTTGAGCGTGCGGTGCTGCTGTGCCCTCAGTGTCCCCTGTGCATCCTCGCCTTCCGCGCCGCCGCTCCGCCAGCGGCTCCTCCTTCGCTGCCTCCTCCTTGTGTAATAAAGAAGTACTACACTGAGCGAGAATTAATAAAAAGTACTACACTGAGTGCGCTTGCAGATGCCGTCGCTGCCAAGCTTGCAGATAACGTGGAGGCGGACCTGCAACAGTTGCCGCAGGGCACGCAGCGCGCGTAAGCTTTGGCACGGTTCCGGTCGCAACGCCACAAGCACTCTATTGGGATGGCATTCCTCAACAAGCCGATGTACTCTACAACGGCTTCTTGGACGTGAACTGCGTCAGAGGTCGCTGACGAAGCAGCTCATGCCACGACGCAGTGCTGCTATCACTAGCAGCATTCCCACAGGCCACGGCACCCGCAACGACAGCATTGCAAGCCTCCACGCCTTCGCAGCAGGGTTGACATATACAGCCTACGCCGTATGACCGTATATACCGTATGAGCGTACGTAAGAGTCCCGCCAGAACGAATATACGGACCCGGTGCAGGCAAGCAGCACCCCGCCAGGGCAGCGCAGCAGGGATACAGAGCACAGATGGTGGTACGGTGCCTGCATTGAGCAATCATATACGACATGAAGCGCGCAGCTCGTGCTCGACGAACGAAATCATGCTCGGTAACCGCACACAGCCCTCACGCAAGGCGGCAAAATAAGGAGGAAGTTCAACATGGAGTTAGATGTGAAGTTAAAGTTGAAGTTGACGGCGACCGTATATTGCGAACATATTGGCTTCTCAGGGCGGTATACGTATATAACGAACGTATGACATAGAACCGACCGTATATGTCAACCCTGCTTCGCAGCGAGTGCCTGGCATACGCACTATGTTCGACGGTCACCGCGCCATCTGATTGGCTGTGATGTTCTCGCACTTCTTTAATCTGTCCATGTTCCCTTCATCGAGCCTTAAAGGTCGTCGTGAAAGTCAGCAGCCCCTTTATTATCGATGCCACTGTTGTTTATGATTTGTCACGCCATATTTGGCCGTACAGAGTGGCTCCGAGTCTGAATATGGTCCGTTGGAATTCTTTCTGACATGTGCGACACTAACTTTAAGTTAGCGCTCTGCATCACACGTCACACCAACTGTTAGCTACAATGAGCGTTGGACTGTGACATCAGGCTCTGGGCTGAGACATGAAGCTCTTGCAACAACCGCCAGACATGCCGGCTCTCACCAAGCCAGATGCCATTGGTGACATTACGATACTGCAGCAGTCGCGGCATGCAAAAAACCTCGTTACCAGGTAGTACTTAAGCAACAGCATCTTTGCATCTTTGTGTGTGTTAAGACATGCATGTTATGCACTGCGCAGGACAGTGGGTTATCGTGTGTCACAGTGGTATCTTGCTAAACGAGTATCAGTTCAGAGATGTACGCAAGGAACTACAAGCGCACGTTTTGGGATGGCCCGCCCAGTTTATTGGCTGGCCCGGGCGCCCAGCCGCACATTCCAGAGCAGCTCTGGACGACGAGGGCGATGGCCTGTCTGAAATCAGCTCCCATGCATAGCCTGATCATCGTGATGCAAGCTCATGGCATGTGCTCCAAGTACACACACAAAGAAAGCCTGAGCTTTTTCGCGCCCTAAAGCGAGAATTTATGAAAAGTACACAAAAGCCTTTTCCCTTGCTTCAACACCGTAACACCACAACAACGAATGTGTCACCAAGCTTCTTCTGTTTCTGACCTTAGTAATTTTCATGTTTGTTCTTGAGTTTCGGATACCGAGATAAAAGGTTGCCATGGCAAAACTACAAATGTCACCAAATCAGTCTGAGTACTAGTGCACTCGCGTCCAGTGCAGTAGGTGTTTGCCCAGGTACCAATGACAAGCAGGGAGGTGTCCATTGTGTCGTGAATGGACCAGCCAAGTCAGTAACCTCTCTACATTGTGGCATTGTGCAATGCGAGAAGCTTCATATCTTCAGCAGTAGAGTTCGCGGCCCGCACGTCATGTAATTATTGATGGCAGTTGAAGCGGCTGCCAGTGCAGCCACCGGCTGCCAGTGCAGCCACCCTCTGCCTTGAGACAATCGTCTGCTGCGGATAACAAAATTTAATGCGCATCACAGCAGTCAACAGTCAGGCTCACAAACAGGCAACACACCCCCATGTGCAAACTCATACAAGACTGCCTCATCATCAGCGCTCACAACAGATGATGATGCGTAATTACAACTGAAGTCGCCAATGTATCCATCTCAATATGTAGCTTGGAGGCTAGTGTGAATGTGTGGAGCGACAGCACCATGTATTCGTTTTTGGCAAGCTTTGACCTGGGCAGCAGCTCCGCACCGCTGCTGACCAACACCATTTCGGTCACCAGTGTCTGAGAGCTTTTATCATGTCAGCCAGCTTGTAAAGTGAAGTTCATGCTGAGCAGTGAAGCCAATGCCTTCGTCCAGGCAGCTCAGAAATCCGATGCCGAAGTGGCAAAGTTGCCGGATGAAGATCCAAAGTATGTAAAGAGAGCTTTCTGGTTATCATGTATGCGCTTCAGGGACCAAGAGGATCCGTCAATGATTGGAAGGTGTACGCGGCCTGAGCTTAAGAAATTGGTGACTCAGGAGCATGGGCGACCAGTGGAGACGCGCGACATTGCTGATGATGTGATTCGAATCCGATCTGAGTGAGTGGAGTGATCACATCGGCATTGCGAGCCTGGGTCGTGACAAGCTGTTTTCTCAGCTTGAAGCAAAGTACTGGTGCATCAGCCTGCCTATTGGTGTCTGCCTTCTTGAAGTCGAACAAAGAGGCACAGATCCATCGCCAACGGCGCACTGCCAGGTCGCAGACGTCGCGGCCGTACGCGCCCAAGCGGCCCGGCGACCGCGTCCCGTCGCAAAGCAGGGTAACAGCGCTTATAAGCCGAGTCATCAGAGACATGGAGTCGTGAGATTTATACAGTCAAACAGTTCTTTGCTACAGGTGGAGGATCTGCACGTGGAGCATACGGGAGCCGTCAAGCCATCGGGTATGCGGTTCTCGAAGGGGAGACTGCAGGTCATTGAGACGCCGCGTGAGTCAGACGCTTTAGCTCCTCAGTGGCCAATGCGAGCCGCTCACCCAGCGTGGCAGACTCAACGATAAGCTGGTTGAGACGCTGCGTCATGCAGCCATGCAGCCCACCTCGCGCATCACGGCGTCTATGCTGCGCACCAGCGTCGATGCCGGCGAGTTGAGCAAGTCTTCCACCGTAACCGCAGGATGATCTTGGCAATGCGCCACTTGGCTGGCAGCTGCTGCGGCTCCTCGGGCGAAACCCATGCGCGGGCGGTACTCTGCCAGCTCGCCCCAGCCCAGCGCCGGCACCTGCCGAACTTCCATGTAGCGGCTGCCTGCGTGGTGACCGAGACGCTCTGACGCAAATTCTGTGTCCCAAAGTTGGTCGCGCGGCTCGCCCTCGGCGTCAGTTGAGCCCAGCAGCGCCAGATGCCACGCAACGTACACCTTGCGAAGGCTGTGCACGCCGAATTTGCCACCGATGTGGCCTTTAAACTGGATGTTGAATGCTTGCGCGAGCGCGTGAAGGCATGGGTAGAGCCTTGTGCCAACACGTGACTTGAGGGAGTTTAGGAGGCTGCAGCGTTGATAGTTGGTGCTTGGACGCGGCAAGCCGCTCCAGTGATCGAACTTCAAGGCTGCGCGCCACACGGCATCGTCAACAATGCACTGCTTTTGGAAATTGTCCGCATTCCCCTTTGCCAGCTTGAAGATTCAATTTGGTTGATTGTCGTCGTCGTCAAAGTGCACGCCGCGCAGCGGCTCGATCTGTCGAGCGCCGGCGGTGGTGACCAGCGAGCCTCTGAGATTGCGAGGAAGTAGCTGCAGTGGTCCGTGACCTCGCCGTAGACGGCAGGCGACATGGCTGCGCGCAGCTTGTAAATCACGCCGCGCAAATCGTGCCGGAGCCGCCCCACTGCATGCTTCTCCTTGAGGCTGACGCAGGCGGCGGTGTTCACCTTGTCGTTGTAGCTGGCCGCCCTGAAAACATTCTTATCGCTCAGCAGCCAGTCAAAAGAGCCGTCTTGGTTGAGCTCGCTGCGAATGTACTTCCTGATGTCAGATATAAGAGTCACAATCGCCGGCCCCGGCTTGGTCGGTTGAGGGCAGTGCTTCAGCTGCTCCGCGGGCGCCTGCGCCGCCCATTCGCGGTACCTGTCACCTTCGCTGAGCGCCCAGCGATCGAGCGCGTCGTTGACGTAGCGCAGCGTGGTCTCGGCATCCCCGGAGTACTGCTGCGGTATGCAATTGTCAATGACATCTCCTAGGCGCAGCTCGAGCCGCATGCCCTCATATGCAGATCTTAGCTTGTCTGCGGCGCCCCATGCTTTTGTCGTGTTGTTTATGGCGTGACATTTTTTTGAGCGAGAAACAACCGCGCACGCGAAACATCGTCGTGCAAAGTGAAAATCTTTGCAGTGGACGGCCACCACAGAACGTGGCAGCGTGCATTGCAGGACACGCAGCAGTGCGCGCATACTGAATCAAAACTTCTGTTACCTCTGAATTTCAAGCTCGTACGCCTGCGGCTCATATAGTTGGCGAGCGCGTGCTGCCGGCCTGGCATGTACGTACAACCGCCGCTACCACCGCGGTCATGGTATTTTGACTTTGGCGCGTTGGCGCGTTTTGTTCCAGAACAAATATGATACTTCAGCCAATCAGAAAATTTGCTTCTGAAAGGCTCATGTTGCTTGCCACCGCTCACTCCCTCACTCCCAGAAATGGCGAAGCGCGCGGCGACGAAATGCACCGAGCTCCCGACCGACATAGTGCGAAGCATTCGCCGCGATGCGGTCGAGCTATCGGAGCACATCTGCCTCAAGCAAGTCAAGCTCGCAATGCTCGAGCATTTTACAAGGCTCAACGGTCCAGACTGCCAGTGGTATGAAGCTTCGATGCGCAACTATGACATCGAGATCGGACCCGTCGGCAATGGCTACGTGAGATAGGCTGTGTGGGAGGCTGACACTGCACATGACGAATGCAAGGGTGATTGCCTGTATGCCGACAATTGCCACTTGTGCTACCCGCGCAACACACAAATTGCAACTGACAGATATATCAATGGAGACTGAAATGATTCAAAGCACCATCACACTTCTTCATTCATGCTCTAATGGCATTGCATCAACTTGAAGTTGTGCCTGCGTGCTGTGGGGCATATACCAGCACTTGACGATGGTGTCCCACTTGCACCCCGCTGACTTGGCAGCGCCTCGCTGCTCGTATGTGTAAGCGCGCCAGTCGCGACGCGGCCACACCTCTGGCCACGCCTCAGGGTCTTCCACGAGGCCACGCTCCACACACTTCTGCCATGCGGCGGGGTCCGGGGCGAACCATTGCTTGGCCTCGCCGTCGTACCATGCGCCAGCGTCCTTGGCCGCTCCGCGTTGCTCATAGGTTGCGGTGAGATAGACACATGGGCTCATGGCAGGGATGATGTCAGGGACATAAAATAACGCTAAAATCGGGGCCGCAGTCACGGCAGAGTTGCAAAACGTCACGGTAGCGCGCTGGGGAGCTACCGGTGGCATCCCCCTGACCTAGCAGTGCGACCCTCCATAGGTGTACATGGTGCAGAACTTGTGGTATTGTACCCTTATAGAGGTCTAAAAAAGTATACACCCATGACATACACCAATCACAAAGTATGACACTGAGTATACTTCCTGCATGGGTGCAGAACTTTTGGTATTGTACCTCTATAGAGTTCTGAAAAACTTTACACCCATGACATACACCATCACTAAATATGACACTGAGTATACTTACTGCGTGGGTGCAAAACTTTTGGTATTGTACCCTTGTAGAGTTCTGAAAAACTTTACACCCATGACATACACCATCACTAAGTATGACACTGATTATACTTACTGCATGGGTGCAAAACTTTTGGTATTGTACTCTTATAGAGTTCTGAAAAACTTTACACCCATGACATACACCATCACTAAGTATGACACTGAGTATACTTCCTGCATGGGTGCAGAACTTTTGGTATTGTACCCTTATAGAGTTCTGAAAAACTTTACACCCATGACATACACCATCACTAAGTATGACACTGAGTATACTTACTGCATGGGTGCAAAACTTTTGGTATTGTACCCTTGTAGAGTTCTGAAAAACTTTACACCCATGACATAAACCATCACTAAGTATGACACTGAGTATACTTACTGCATGGGTGCAGAACTTTTGGTACTGTACCCTTATAGAGTTCTGAAAAACTTTACACCCATGACATACACCCGAACAACAAAACAACAGCAGAAAGGGCTCGGGGGGAGCCACCGGGAGCTCCCCTCCGCGCTACGAAATGCAGTTTCAGAGCATGTGCAGTCACTGTGTCTGTATTCATCACATTGTGTTGTGCGCGCCGGGGTCGTTCTCAGCGCGCCGCACACGCCACGCCTCTATCATGCGCTGCCTGCGCTCGAACGCCTCGGCCTCCGCGCTCTGCTCGGCGTGATGCCGCTTCCTCTGGCTTGCGCGCGAGCGCACGATGGCAGCAGCGCGCTGGAACTCGCCGGTGAAGCGCGGGTCGCCTCGCAGCGCATTCATCATGCGCTTGAGGTCATCGTCTGATGTGTTCTCCGTAGGGTTGAAGCCGTCCCGCACCGGCAGCTCCTTGCCGTGGTGCCTCTCGCGGAACCAGTCTGCTGCGGATGGGAACACTGGCTGTCTGGCAAGTAGTTTCCGGAGGTGGCTGTCGAATGCCGGCGGCTTGCCGTTGGTGAGCTCGATGCCGAGTTCCTGCGCCATGATGTGCCCGACCTTGAAGTATGCCGACGCGCCGCAATACTCGGGTTTGAGCGAGTGTGTCACCCCCAGCACCTCGATGCGCTTGACCTGTCGCGCCAGCAGCGCCGCGTCGTGCTGCGCCAGGCGCACTGGTCTGTCCGAGTCCAGCGCCGTGCCGAGCGTCGCCAGCATGTCCACCAGGCACTCGAGCACCGGCGTCCGCTGCGGCTTGCCGAGCTCCATGGCCTCATTGTCCATGACGTCGTGGAGGTAGCTGACGCGCAGCATCTTGTTGCGGTCGCGGAGAGCGTCGATGTTGGCCAGTATGTTGCCGTACGCCTTGAGGTCGCTGGAGAGTCTGGGTAGCTCGCACGCCGGCGCCCGCGGGAAGACGCGCGCCGTCTGCGCAAGCCGCAGCGCCACGCATAGCACGCGCTTGTCGCCGACTGCCCGGCACAGCGCCCGGCCGTAGCGCTCCCAGAACTCCATCTGCGCGTCAACAGGCACATCTGTATCATTGATGAGGTCGCGCAGCATGCGCATGGCGCCATCGTCGCGCGCCAGGTCGCGCACGTCGAGGCGCTCCATCAGCTGCTTCTCATCCGCCCTATCCCGCTGCTCCATCTGATCCATCACCCGCATGATCTCCTCGACCTCCGCGGCAGCGCTCTCGCTGAGTGCCAACGCCTCGCGCCACGCGTACCCCTTGCTGAGCGCCAGGTACTTGTACATGGTGATCCAGCTGCGTACCGACTGCGTGTAGCGCCTGTCGACGGCGCCGTACGCCGCGGCCAGCTGAAGTGGGTACATGGCTGCGGCGAACGTCGAATTGATCGGCCCCACCGTGAGCCGCTCCGTCTCGAAGGCGCTGGTCGCGTACGCCGCAAGGTTGGTGGCGCACGCGTCCATGCGCTCGAGCTCCTCGTCCGCCAGCCGGTCGATGACCTCCGGTGACGGTTCCGGCACGCGGCTGTCCGGCTCCGACGCTGGGTCATCGCCGAGGACGTCTAGCCAGACCTCCCCAGTGATGCACTTGCGGAAGCGCCCCTGCTGCTGTAAGCCGTCCATCGCAGTGGCGCAGCGCTGGCAGGGGAATGTGAAGATGCGCCACACCTTGCCGTTGAAGTCCGCGCCGGTGGTGAGCACGCTGGTGAAGATGATGACCTGATGCACCCCCCATGTCTCCTCGATGCGCTGCAGGTCCTTGCGGTTGTCGGTCTCGCTCGTGTAGAGGCCGACGCTGCCCCACGTCACGTACTCACTCAAGAGCTCACGCATTGTGTTGGCCATCCTGATGCTGCTGCACACGACGCCGATGCGCCGCCCCTTGAGCAGGTCCGCACGCATCCGCCACACCATGTTGAAGGTGTTTGACGTGATGACGGTGCGGCGGATGCGGCGCAGCGGCGCGATGGAGCGGTCCACGGGCTCCGGCGTCCGCGCCGCCAGCGCAGCCTCCATGGCCGCGCGCCACTCCTTGTCGAGCTTCTCGATGCGAGCGGTGTGGTCGGCGGCGGGGGTGAGCTCTGGCCATGTGAACTCCTCATCGAAATATGAGTTGTAAGGTAGGCCAAGTTGCTTGCCTCGTGTAGACCAATAGTCATGTGCCTCCTTCGCCTCGAGACGCGCAGCCGCGTGTCGTGCCTGCCGTTCCTCCTCCATCCGCTGTAGAACACCCGTCTCCATGCTGCGGCGCAAGCTGTCGCAGTGGCTGCGCTTGAGGGTGGCAATGTCCATGAGCGCGTCGGACCGCACCGCGGCGCACTTGTGCGCAAACAGGTCCTGCAGGCGGTACGCCGCGCCGTCGACGGTCATGTCCGCGCTCATGTAGATGACGCGCTGCGCCGCGATGACCAGCGCCTCGAGCCGCGCAAAGTTGGTCATCTTGCTCTCGGCGTTGGTGTCGCTGTTCATGGTGTTGAGGATGGCGCGAAACTCATCGAGGATGACGTACGCGTACGCACCGGGCTTGACTCGGAGCCGCCGCAGACTCTCGTACTCTATGACGAGGACGCGGCAGTCGCGCGGCTCAAATTTGATGGCGGCGCGTCGCTCGGCGTAGTCCTTGCCGCGCTTGGCCTCCTCCTCGATGACCTCGAGGTACATGACGGTGTCGATGCCGCGCTTGCGCAGCTCCCCCGTGAGCGTATGCGCCATGGCGCGCCGCTGCGTGACGAAGATGACGCGGCTGTGCGCCTTGTTGAGGACGAGCACCTTTGCCAGCGCGCTCTGCAGCTCCTCCTCGCCAACCTGTGACAGCCAGTGCTCCACTGCCTGCATGCAGCATGTTATCTTGCCCTCGCCCACCCCGTTGGAAAGGGATAGCTGCTGCGCGACAGAGTCGAGGATGGTATTCTTCTCCAGCCACAGGTCGGGCTCGTGCGGCTCGACGTTTTCGCCGGCATCACTGCCAGTCTCGTAAGCGGCGCCGCCGCCGCCGCCGCCGCCGCCGCCGCCGCCGCGCGCCGCCGCGCTCCGCTGCGGCCTCCGCCTGGGCAAGAGCCCACTCTGGGTCTTCTTCCTCATCCTCGTCGATCAGCGCCGGCACAGCATCCTCGCAGATGTCGTAGCGCGCCGCCAGCTGCGCGGGTGTGCGGCGCTGCACCGGCTTCTCGCGAAAGGGCACGTACACGCCGGTGGCGCTGTGAAATGAGTTGGTGAGCGCCGCCTCAAGTGCGCGCATGTCGCCGGCGGTGCGCAGCATGACGCCGTCAAATATGAGGCAGCTGGGCAGCGCATCGTGCGCCGGCGCGGCCGTGACCACGCCACCCAGGCCGCAGTTCTCCACGATGCCGCAGAGCCGAGACAGCGCGGAGAAGAGGGGATTAGACTTCATCTTCTTCGACTTGTTGTTGCGCGCCTTCTTTGTGAGCTCGAAGTAGGGGCCCTTGGCGCCGCATAGCGCCTGCGCGATCATCTTCGCCTCCCGCGCAAGCCACGTAGCCACGCTGAAGTGGTGCGCACATCGCCACCGTAAGACGCGATGAGCACTGCATCCTTCGCGCCGCCGCGGCCGCAGTTGTCCGCCGCCGCGATCTCTGACAGCACGCGCTCGCGGTGTTCGACGTACTCCCGCAGGTACGGCGCGTCGATGCCATGGAGCTCACAGAGCGCTAGGATGATGCGCGGGTGCATATTCTCACCATCCATGTCGCACAACACGCCGGCCGCGATGAAGTCGCGCACGCCGCCAGGGAAGTTCTGCAGCGATGGGCCCTGCGCGTAGAGACGGCCGTCCTTGGTGCAGGCCCCGAACTTGTACTTGATGTGCCGCGTGCCGCTGGCATCGCGTTCCAGCCGCTTGTACTGCTGCAGCAAGTCGAACAGATCGCGCTTGAGTAGCATCTTCTCCAGTGGACGCAGGTCGCGGTGCGCCGCGGCCGCCGCGATACGCGCCTTGACTCTGCCGTCGATGGCCTGCACGAACCGCGGGTGTTCCAGCAGCCAGTCCAGCCGTTCCTCGTCATTGACAACATATTCTGGCACTGTACACGGCGCCAGCTGTGGGTACCGCGCGCACAGTTGCCTTAGGGTTACTGCCATCCTGTTGCCCACCCTCAGGAAAATAAGCTTCGATCGCGGCTGTGGAAAGGGACACGTTGCGATGGGCAGCGTTAGAGCGCTGTAATCAGTAGGCGAGTGCGCTGCGCTGTTCTGCTTAGAGCAGTTGCGTCAAGTGCAACAGCAGCTCAAAAACTAACGCAGTGTCAGAGCGTGCAACAGGGGAGGCGAGTGCGCTGCGCTGCTATGTTCAGATGATGCTGCAAAGTATGCACTCACTTGCCTGCGTCCTCTGTCTCCAGTCCTCTGTCTCAGTCCTCTCGTTGTGCTGGTTTGTGAGAGACGGTAACTTGCGCGGGAAAACTGAACCTTTGAAGTTATTCAACTTTTTTTCTAGGAATTCAGCTGTTCACGAACAAGTGGCTCACAAGCACACCCAGCGAGCCTGCTGCGAGCGTCGACTTCGCCCTACTCAAGCCGCCTCACCACCGCTGCAAGCGTCAACTTCGCCCCTACTCAAGCCACCTCACAACCGCACCCAGCGAGCCTGCTAACTTCGCCCTACTCAAGCCGCCTTCGCCATGGGCCTCGACGGACACGTGCTCGTCAGCTACGCCGACCTTGTCACCGCCTTCGGCGACCCCAACAGCACTTGTCTGGACGACCACGCCCTCTGGCGGGTGGTCATCGACCGCCGCAACATCGAAATCTACTGCCTCAAGAAGTACGTGCACTGCATCCCCACGGGCTCGTACCCCTGGCACATTGGCGCCGAGAGCCTTGAGGATGTGAACCTCGTCGGCACTAAATTGGGGCGGCCCTTCTGGCGTTCAGGAGACCTGTATTCACCCAACAGGGAGAGTCGGCGCCAGGTTGAGTATGCTCACAATGTGTCGCTTGGCGGCACCAAATCATTTGAGTTGTTCTTCTGGGCATGCTCGGAGCGACAGTATGATGACATACTATTTTGAATGAACAATCTTGGCCATGTTGGCTTAGCATGGCCAACAGTGTACAAGGACCTGTACCGGTGGGCCATTGAGTATATGGCGATCACTGCACGGCCTGCACAGCACGCAAATAGAATATGTGGTTTTTCAATATATTCATAATGCTGTTTTAACAGTTTCTGCTGCGTTTTTGCCTCGCGCGTTTGTGACTGGCTTCCAACACTGTAACTGCATTCTTGTATGTGCATACGATGGAATTCAGGGACCACAGGTTTATGTGAGTCGCAGGTTTAGATACACCAGGGATATGACTGGTAAGTCACATTACAAATAAAAAAGTAAAATCAAGTCATGAACTTTAAACCCTGTATGTAGGTCTTGGGCCCAATGAACTAGTGAGGTTTATACATAAACCTCACTAGTTCAGTGTGTCACAAATTAGTAGTTCCATACTACACGAGGGCTTTGCGCACTTCACGTGTTGACTTTGGTACAGTCCAGGGTGCATCTGGTTCCAGCTCTATGGTAAAACAATTCCCTCGAAGCAGGACACACATGATGTGGCCCAAACCCAACTCACGTGCATTTAGGCCGGCAATGCCATGAGCATGGGCAGCTCCAGGCTGCAGCTTCCAAAAGCATCGAGATCTTGCCTTACTCTCTACATGTACATTGTGTAATGCCACCTCTGGGGGCAGTCATCCCGACAATGCGGCAAGGTGTACTGGAGGTACTCACAGGTTGCTGACAACATGAGTCGCGTTGAGCACTGTGTGTGTTCGTTCCCAGCGCCAACTTCATGTTCACACAAATGCAAACTTCACCACTTGAAGTGCTGATGTCAGGCAACCTTGCAAGCACGTGCTGCTGATCATGCACTCGTGCAATGGCATATGCGCGGTTTGGGCGGTCGCAGCGCTCACGCTGACTGATGGTCTGCGGATGGGCGTTGTGCCACCGATGAGCAGACGTGCTGCACTCGGCAAGCTGTCCTTCGCTGCTGGCGCTGCACTGGCAACACAGCCAGCTTCGGCTCTGGTCAAAGGAAATGCTCCGCCCACAGCCGAGGAGCGGGCGAGAAAGCGGGCAGAGGCTGGTGAGCAGTCGAGACTAATCCAAACTTTGTTGACCTGAAGCTTGCTGCTGATGTTATTTCCACTATTCGATGTGACTGTGCTACATTGCCTGGCGGTTGCATGAGGTGTGTGGATTTTACTGCACATTGCTGGTCACTGACTCTTGGTCAGTGCAACACTGATATACAGTCGCACAGTACAACAGCTTGTAGTACCTGCAGGCATGTGTGTGTGTGTGTGTGTGTGTGTGTGTGTGTGTATGCCCACCAGGTGTTACACAGTCAAGTATGCCCAAAATGTTGAGCTTTGATTCAGTCATGCGCAAGTGCACATGCAAACATCTTTTTCGATCATCAACTGCCAGCGCCGCTGCATCCAGTGATTGCTGCAGCCCCTGGCCTAACTGGTCCTGAGAGCTTTCGATGATGTGCTGCTTTGGTGTACCTTGAGCTTGTGATGGTGATTGCACATGCGAGCTGCCAGGCACTTGCGCCCATGCCTTCAAGACTCAACTAAATGCATCAGCAATCACAGTCCACCTCCCTACTTTCGTCAACACAGGTGACACAGAGCACATGACGCGAACTTCATGTTCACTCTTCACACTGCTATGCTGTTCTCTGATTGCTACGCAGCTGAACGCGAAAAGTCTAGGAGTATCAGCGAGGCTAAGGACGCAGGGGAGAAGCGTGAAGTGGAGATGCGCAGCAAGTATGAGACAGAGGAAACTGCTCTAGGCAGCGACACGGCGTTCAAAGTAACACAAAATGGCGTCAGGTACAAGGATATTGCTCTGGGCGCAGGAGCACAGGTAAGGTGACATTGGGTTCAATCAATCAAATTGAAACGAGTTGTACTTTAGAAGTCTTAGGGTTAGCACAGGGCTCAATGTATCATGTGGGGGAAGGCGCATGGAATTATCATGGGCGGGGCTCTGACTGTGATGAATTCATGAACTACACGTGAGTCGGTTCAAGGAGTAGTAGTCATGGAGGCAGTTCAAGCAACTAATAGGAGCAGAATACGGCAGTGAGTGAATGAACGCAACAGCAGCATGTGCCTCATGCTGCGGCCTGTGGCACACTGTTGGACAAAGGTGCAGTGTGTACTGCACCAAGTGACTTGCCTGCAGGCAAGTAAGTGAACGCACCACTACTGCATAGGATATGTAGGGCATGTATGCTACAGGGCATGCACAGTAGTCTATGTGTATTCCATTCATCACTGAATGGAATGCCTCGTTGTGCACATGAAGTGCATTGAGTACGAAGGTATCTCATGCTGTCACCAGAAGATCCACTCCTGACGTTACACTGCCATGGCTATTTCTATCAGTGGCTGTTCTCATCAGTTTGTTCCGGGTGGGACATGAGTTATTGCGCAGGGCAAAGCATGCGGCTTGCAACATTGAACTACCCGTCAACAAACCCTTTTATTCAGTGTGGGCAGTGCCAGTGTTTTAGCTTGTTATATAGCTTGTGCACCATCTTCAGTCTTACCGTATGAGGTGCTGAACCCCCCAAACTACCTTGTCAAAGTGGTGTTATGATAAGTTGAACTGCAATTTCATCTCAGTTGGATTACATCAGATCCATGCCCTGAGAGATACTGAGTGAGCATGACAACGTGATTCACAACGCTGATGCAGGTCAACAAAGGGTCAACAGTGGACCTGCGGTACCGAGTGATGAAGCTGGGCAAGCGCAGCTATAATGGCCTTAGTGGAGAAGCAACCATGGTCTTTAGGTAAGGTATTGATGTTGATCGCCTGATGCTTATTCTTGGGTTGACATGATGGTGATGATGGCAAAATATATCTGCAGTAGTGGCATGGGCGAACTGCAGTTGGAAGTTGAAGTTTCAAGCTCAGTCAACGGAGCATTGCATCGGGGAGGCTCGCATTTCGTTCTGCACCAGCACAAATGCAAAGCTCATCAGTGAGACGCTCTTGGTGGTGCAATGAGCCACACTGGTAAATGCTTGCTATTGAAGCATGCTGTAGTTGTTGTGACTTGTAACTTGAGCTGCTGCACTACTGCCCACTACCAAGATTGCAACGGACGAAAGCAGTGGCTATGTTTGCCCGTTCATCGCCATGATGCGACAGGAAACGAGGAAATGTCATCATGTGCGCAACTCGCTCTATCATAACACATCGGCCTTGCTTCTGTTCTGAATGCTGTTGTACAATAGCTTGGGTTATGGGGAGGATGACGACAAGGAGGGCAGTGTCGTCACTGTGCCAGTTGGAAAGGGGAAGCTCATCACAGCCGTTGATGAGGTGAGAAGGGCGTCATACACATCGTTGTGAAGTTGGTTTCAGTGCTTTGTGATGCGAGTGCAATAAACTTGATGCATGTACATTGCAGGTATGTTAATATTTGAAGTGGGCAGCAAGTCGAGCTGGCAGCAATCGCATAGAACTTGCGGCGACGGCACCGTGTGCATGATGCGCTCTGCATAACTTGAAGCTTCAAATGTCATCACCATAACACAAATCTGTTATGATCCACCAACCGTGAAGCTTCGAGCGATTGTGGACCCGATGTTCACAATAGCGCGGTTTTCCCACAGCACCACCAAGCCGCTCGTATATTGACCAGATTCATATCCAGTCCTCGGGCTGCTCTTTTACTGTGAGCGCTCTTACATCAACGGCTATCAGATTGTGACCACCCCCCCCCTGTATAGCATGATGTGCATCAGAAGTGCTGTGCACTTGCAAGCATCAGTTGTTGTCTGATGCCTGGAGATCTTGTCAATCATAACACATGGTGTAGTTCTTGACGCGTCAAAGAGGAGATGTCATGCAAGGCAATTCAGTGTTGAGACTGGCGATGCATGTAAGCGACAAGCATGTCCTTGGCTATCATACATATGCGCATGTATGCTTCGCCTCAGCACATGTAGGGGTGAGGCTAAGCATGCCTGATCATGTACTTCAGTAAAATCATCATGTATGTATGTATCAGCTGTACAGTAAACCAAGAGCGCAACGTGAAGCCTCAGTTTGTAAACCTTCTTGGCTGGTTGTGCTGGCAGTGTGGTATCGGTGAAGTTGACTCATATGCAGTGTATGGGTGTGCGCTGCCTGCTGCAGGCAATTGTGGGTATGAAATTGGGAGGCAAGCGGCGTGTGCTGGTACGACCAGACAGGGGACAGGTAACACATGTTTACTTGTGCTATGGTGTCTACAACTGTGGATGTGTCTGCACTTCAAGTTGCCATCTGAGACCGTTCGGACATTGTTTTTGTTGCACATGTACATTTCGGCATGATTGCGTGACAGGGCAATGGATCTGATTGTTTTGTTCGGTTTTGCACCTGTGTCTGTGCTAGATTGCATGTAGTCTGAAGTGAGCAAGCAGTGCAAAGCTAACCAGTGCATGTGCACTTGCTATGATTGCAATGGCATGCCCATCCTTTGTTGTGTAACATCAGAGCTGCTGCTGCTCTTGTGTGGTGCGCATCTGTGCAGGTTTGTCCCTGCACCCTCTTGGCACCATTATCATCCTTTGCAATGGTAGGGTAGTGGTGCGCTTCAACAATGTATACTGACATGTCCTTGTTCACTGTAATCGCTCGCTCTCTTGGCACCCTCATCAGGGATGGAAGAAGGATGACCCCAACTGTGCTGCCTTGATAGACGTGGGTATTGCTTCAGGTATTCCTGGTGCAACCATCGCAAAGGCAAGTCAAAACTTGTAAAATACGCAAAAATACGGCTTTCATGAGTGGTATGTTGTCAACAGTCTTGTGGTGTGGCGGCGATACAGCAACAGAAAAGATTGCAGGCGATACAGCAACAGAAGAAATTGCAGCATGCTTTCAAGTACGATGGAAAAGTGTGAATGAATGTGACATAGCCACATGGCGTTTCAGCCATCCTCACACAGTTGACCTTTGGTGAGTACTGTTAGTCAACACTTGTGTCGTTGCTTTACAGGTGTGATGAGCGGAACGTGGTAGAAATCCTCAAGTTGAGGGCCAACATGACATCATTGCCAGCACACCATTGTTGTCATGCAAACGTGTATGTTGCGGTGTGGTTTTTGTTGCCCAGGTGGTAGAAACACTGTCAGCTCTGACAGTGCATGGCCATGGTGATTACTGACCTCTGCGCACTCCTCCATCTCTGACCCCAACACGGTGCTTGAGTAGATTAAGGCAGCGGTGATGCTCGCAGGCTTTTACTATTAAAGCGCTTCTCATGCAACAGATTGCTTGTGTGATGCTTCATGTTTTCTGTTTGTTCAGGTAGAGGACTGCATTGATGAAACACTGGAGCCTAGACCAGTGAGCTATGGAGCCAAGAGGCGCATGGCGCGTCGATTTGATGAGGCCCTCATTGTTGAGATTGAACCTGTCGCAGTGCGCTAGGCATTGTTTAAGTTACACATACACCGCGCACGCGCTGGAGATTGGAGTTGCTTTGACACAAGGTGCTTGACGTATCTGACCCTGTCGACGTATTCCAACACATGCAACGCACGTGCAAGCCAGTATCATCACAAATAGCACAAGCAAAGGCAGGTTCCGTAATTCACAATCTCTTGATTTAGGCTTTTGCCCGTATGTATGACTGCGATTGTAGACCCTTGTTTCATTGTTCACGTAGGCCAGTGCACCTGCTCTTTGCTCACCAACTTTGTCTATGGCGACTTGCCATGCAAGCTTGTATGCATGTCCTTTTGCCATTCCTGTGGTGATGCATTCCAACCCTTTGTACAGCTACTCTTGGTCAGCACCGCTACATTGGTGTCCGTGCGATGCAGCTATGCATGCCATTTGCACAGGTTTGCTCGTCTGGTGTTAGAGTTATCTGTAAGTGCTGAACAGCCGTCATGAATGCTTGATAGTGTCCCCGCAAGCTGTTGGTGTTTTCATTACTAATCATTAGCTGGCAGCGTTACTGCTGTCATGCTTTAATCACGTGTCTCAAATCAATACTTCAAGTAGCATGGGTGTATCATGAGGCACATGTGTGGCATGCCAATACAGCCATGGCCGTGCCTGCGGTCAGGCTTGCACCGTGCAGCGCAGCCTGGAGGCAAGTCGACGTCAAGAGGCTGCCTGTAGGTGCACATGTGTTACTGGCATGACCGGAGCGCTCACAACATGACATGACACACAGGATTGGAATATCCCCAAAGCACCCAGGACATCACAACAGCCTGATGATGGCAGCATCTGCGCGACCACCACTCAGTGTGCAACACACTACATGTACGTAGTCAAATGAACATGCTGATATAGCACTGCACACATGGCAGATATGCATACGGGTATGCAAGCATGTCAACTGAGCAAAACGGCTTCTGCCATTGCAGCAGCTGAAGGGCACAAGCTGCGAAGCAGCTGAAGGGCACAAGCTGCAACTTGTACTCTATAGGACTTGAGAGCGTGTTCACCTGCAGTGACAGTATTGATGACACCCGCACCCTCACACAGCCATTTTTGGCTGCATGCTTGCATGGTGATCCAGGTCAGTAGTCCTGCCTCTCGCACCATGTTCAGAGCCAGCATACCTGCCTACCCGTGATGTACAGTTCATGACATCATGGTGTAGAGCGACTATACTGTACTTGTACTGGTGCATGCTTGCTCAATCGGGAAGCACTGAGGGATTGCAACCGATCATGATGATGAGTCATCTTTGACGGCTGCAGTGTGAGACTCAGATTCGGACTCGGGCCGTTCTCTAGACATGCGTGATAGCATGATAGCGATACTGCATGGATGATAACAACAGTAGATGTCACCACAACACCTGCAGCTGTACACTTCAACTTACACTATATGCACCTAGCATGCGTGGCAAGCTTGCTGCGCAGGGACCCTGGTCTGTTGGGCACGAAGTGTACGTACCCATTGGAGTGCCATACCTACAGTACGTTGTCATCACTCAGATTGCGGTGCATTTTGGCAAATGGCCCTTTCCTCTTCTTGGTCCTCCTCACTCTGACAGCTGTTGACCTGTGGGAAAAGCATCTCATACTGCCCATCCTTCACAGCAAATACATACACGCCCGTATTGGGCACGCTCCCAAAAGCATCCATATCGGATATAGGCAGGCCTGCCAGTCCCAGCAGCAGTATGCGCATGGTGCGTCCATGTGTGACCACCAGATTGTGCCGGTGGCCATGCTTTAGAACTTGAGACAGTGCCGACTGTGACCTGTCAAAGACTGCTTGTGCTGATTCGCCCCCCTCAGCTGCGGCAGTGTAGTTTCCTGATGCCCTGCACAGGCAGGGACGCGGGTGGGGCAAACTTGTGTTGGCTTGTGTAATCAAACAACACCTGCAAGTTGCCACAAGTTCACCAGAAATGTCTGCATTGCGCAAGTAAGATGTAGTCTACGCACTATCACAAAAGCCATCTCACTCCTGTCAGCCTTTGATCCCCCCTTTTGATGCTGAGTTCACAAAGCCATCAGGCACGTTGATGTGAAACAATGGCAAGTGAAGCCTCGAGGGAATGGACGATCGTACATTTAGTTGCAACTGCTACAAACGTACACATTAGTGTGACGATTTCAGGCCTGCTGTAATGTAACTGTGTTCACTCCCAAAACACAATACTCTGCATGGTCAGGCATCCATTGAGTATGTGCTTGAAGGCTCTTGATGCTTTGGCCACTTGGGGTGGCTTCATCCTGTGTCAACATTGACTGCTGCTCAGAAAGCGTGCTGCGCAAATGCTGCAACGTGCAATGTTGGCCCCCAATGTTGTGTGTATCATTGGACATGTGGACAGTGTTGCACATCCTGAACGGAAATGTCGATTCTGCATGGAGTACCAGTAGTAACTTTGGGGGTTACAGTTGCACGTCACCGAACTTGCGCACGTAATGAGGACACCTGAAGATAAGTGAAGGACAGAAGGCAACACTCGCATGTGCTCAGGGTGCATGAAATAGCCAGTGTTCCTTTGCGTTGCATTCATACTTCAAGCATATGTTTAAGTATGTCTTGAGCGCCCCCCCTCATCCTGCCGCTGGTGCCCAGCTGGAACAGACCTACCTACCTACACGTAGGGTACCAGTACTTGAAGTTTTTGAAGCTGAAGTTGAAGTTGTGATTGCGTACTCACCAGGCTCCAAGCAGCTGTTTGAGTGGTGTCTTGACAGGTTCAAGGTCCTTTGGCTCACCCTCCATCCACCCCCAGCTAAGTTCATCAAGACCCTCAAGCTGCAGTACTGGTTTTAGCTGTGTCTTGAACGGGGCATCGTTGCGCTGGTTCTGCGCTGCTATTGCCATTGCCGTCTGGTGGGCCCTGCAGTGCAGTAGTAGTAGATTGCGTCAAGGAGCACATGGAGGTGCATTCTTGTAATCAGCATGTAGTGTGTAGGCATGTAGGCAGTGACAGTCGTGTAGAAGCATCACAACCGCTGCGCATGGCGCGAGGACATACATGAGTCGACTTATACTCACATGCCAGGATGATCATGACAAGGCTCATGGCGACAGGTGACACAGTAAAGTCAAGTGACCTTGCAACAGATGCTGTGTTGCACTTGACCACGGGGCAAAGATAAGCAAGCGCAGCCGCGTGCAAGCCGGACAGCCACCACAAAGAGCCTCGAAGATCTACTTAGTGAAGTCAACAATCACATCATACCTCAAGTTAGTATTTAGGCTGCAGTGTCAACAGCCAGGCCTTGAGTGTGGCCTTGGTTTGATGTGATGATGACATCTGCATCAAAATGTTCCAGCAGTTTCTGACTATTGGATGACGCTGCAGCTGGTCTTGTTCTTGTTTTGTTCTTGTTTTTATGCAACAGACGTGCACGCATGCTGACCGCAGACGAACGAACTGCACTGTACAGCACAACTAGTGCAACTTGCATCAACACACCTGTCAAGAGAGCTGCAGGCTATAAAGAGAGGCGTCCTTGCCAGAAAGTGTCCCAGCATCTCAGCCTGCTGAACTCCTTTGTCATTTAAAGAAGCATTCACTCCACGCCCCTGCATGCGTCCCAGTGCATTCATTGTCGTCTGCACAACAATCCATTGCAACAGTGGGCAGGGGGACAGTAAGTCTGGCCCACAGCTATGATTATCCCTGCAGAACACAATTGCTGCATGTGCGCAGAGCACTACAAACCGTGTAGGTATGCAAGTGACAGCTAAGTACATGTGTAACGATGGCCTATCATCAGTATGCCAACCTGGTGCATGCTGAATAAAAGTTGCATAATGCGGCCATCAGTATGCCAACCTGGTACATGCTTGATTAATATTGCAGAATGTGGCCTTCACGATGCGCTCAGCAAACGGCCAACGTGTAATTGATGGCATCTCAGTGGAGGGAACTTGTTTATACTCTCAAGTAAACAGTTCGCCTACCAGGTCTTCTTGATCGGTGCATTCGTTGCACTCAGCTGCTGCTAGGCGTCACAGGATATGAGGATCTTAGCGACTGTCTTCAGGCTGTATATCAGTAAACAGAAGTTGAAACTGGTCCAGGCTCATAGAGGCACAATGGCTGCAGAAGTCACCACAACAAGTACATACCTCTCCATGGCGAGTGACATACAATATTTGGTATGTCTCGTCCAGGTCAGAGTCGTCCCAGACATCCTGAAGCACCAGCTCCGAGCTGTGAGCATGCGGGAAGAACCGTGCTGTGGACTCATGCGGTACCGCTGCTGCAAGGCATAAAAAAACATATGTCACAGAGAGACTTGATCATGCTGTGCACACATGAAGCGCCACACTCGACAGTAGACGACGCTGTCTACGTGTTCATATCCTACAAAAAGCCTCATGATGCAGCCATACAAGTGTCTGCGAAGCATTCGGCAGGCACGCCGACACTACTTACATGCTGCTGTCCGAGACTGAGTCTGCGTGGGTGCCAACGACGCAGCGGTGGCAAGGAGGTGCCCGCAGGTGGTACGTGCCGCCACAACTCCCACGAGCGCGCCTGCAGTTATCACCCAAGCCATGGCGCAAGTGCTCACATCTGTTGACACTTCACGTTTGAAGTTGTGCCTCTTCAAAGTGAAGTAGATTACCTCCGATTCGCAGAAGCAGCTCGCATGAAATGACGGCGGGTATTGATGCAGAAGCAGATGGGACTCCAAGCGTCGGCAACGAGCCAGCGGCTGCACGCGCCGTCTGGTCCGTCCAGTGGCTCACTTGGCAGTTGTGCGACTCAGCTCTGCCAACTGGAGGATTCGCTCACTCCAATGGGCTGGAGGCTTCGGTAGCTGCGGGTGCGGTATCGGCGGCAGACCCACATTTTTTGGCGCAGTTCCTCAAAAGCTGTCTTGCGAACGCAGTAGCTCTTCAGGTCAGCCCTCAGTGTTATGAGCAACGCACGCTGGATCTATGCTACACTGTTGGGGAGATACGAGATGCTTTGCATTATTGTTCTCTACAGTACCAGGTTCTCACAGATCATCAAATGCCTTGCTGGTCATAAGCTGCATTGGCCTACAAGCTGGAAATGAAGACATGAACAATGTATGCTATTGGTACATGCTTACTACGGTACATGCTTACTACACGATGCCACTACTAGCACCTCTCTGCAGTATGTCCCTCAAAGCTTTGGCCCTCTTCTCTGTTTGTAGGTGCCAATGCTGCGTGCAGTGTGGGATACAGGCGCTGGAGGGAGTGAAGGCTTACTGAAAGCCTGGTTGCAGGCAGACGCTTTGGCAAACGCCGTCATCACCAGTCATGTAAGTAGAGTTCTCCACAGCAGTTTTCCGGTACACTTGCATGAAGTTGTGTACAAGAGGGCGAGCTGAGTGGGAGTAGTGCCCAGCTGCAGAAGAGCAGTACTTGCAGCACAGTATCATGCCAGCTCTGGTGAGCACTTTGTTGCTGGACTCCAGTTGTAGTGAGGCAACCCTAGGTGGAGCAGTAGTTGAAGTAGGGCTTGCATTGCGAATGCCTTTTGTGCAGTAATTAGACACGACTTTAACCTTCAATATGGCACAGCTTCTTCTGCTTCTACTAGCCACGCTTGCATATCACGGTGATATTGCACTTGGGGAGGGCGCTCCGGTCCACCTCCCACGGCACCAGGCAGTGGGCATTTCCGGCTGTTTCAAGTCAAGGTTGAGACTGAGTCTGACACACTTTCACCCTGTGGTTGGCAGCACCACCACAATGGCGATCTCCTGGGCGCACACATTGAAGTAGCAACAGAGCCAGGAGATGAAAGCTGCAATCTCTACTTTCGGTGCTGTGCAACGACTGTGCAGCAGCAGAAGACGTACGTAGGCACACGCTTGATGGTAGACTCTGACACGTGCTTCACTTGCCTTGCGCACATCCATCTCTACAGACCACTCGGTCTGTTTTGCAGACCATCAACCCCTGAAACACCTATTGCTGCACCAACACTACTGCTGTACCTTTGTGCCTGGCAGGTGGCACGGCGTGCGTCTGCAGCACAAGGTTGTGCACTGCTGCGCCTGGCGTGCGAGGCTCTGCTCTGTACCGGGGCACATGGCGATGCGCTGACGGAGTTTCGGAAACAGTTGCGATTGTCACAGAGTGCTAACCTGAGTGTCCAAGCCAGACCAGTTGCACCATCCTCCTTGCAGCAGCATAGCGGTGCAGCAGCTAAATCCTCAGGTGAGAATTTGTTGGTGGTGTGTACTGCTGTGTTCACCAAAGGGCTGCATTGCTAAAGACTATCATAATGCACAATGCCATAATGCCAACAGCTTCCATATGAGATGGGCATGGATATGCACTACACACGAGTGCTTGTTGGTACACACGAGTGCTGGTTGGTGTCCGCATCAGTAGCATGAGTGCGTCGTGGATGAACCAGGTGGCCTGTTCAGGTTCAGCAGCAATGCGATCCTCATTGTATGCAAGCACCCCTTTCTGTCTGCAAGCTACTGCTTTGAACGCACTATCGTGACTGTATTGACCACGTACACACACTCCCAACTCCAACGTGGCTGTCTCAGACGTCTCTCCCTACATGTCGTGCTTGTGCGCCTGCCAGCATCAGCAGATCCGACAGCCGCCGCCGCAGCAGCAGCACCCAAGAATACATCAGGGGGAGGGGTGTGGGGTCATCTGGCCCCAGCCTTTGGGTTCGTGTGCCTATCTGCAGGCATCGATGCAGCTGCTGCAAGCCGCATGTTTCTGTATACAGTAGCTAGAGATGTGCTTTCTGCTGCGAACAGGTTGTCACTGATAGGCCCTATGCAGGGAGCCCGTTTGCTTGCCGACATATCTGGTTACGTAGATCTGCTGCTGCTGGAGAACGCTTCAACCGCTGAATGTATTGGATTGCCACTCGAACAACAAGTGGCACAAGTAGATCCAGTGCTGGAGCTCCTGCAGGCATCGCACGAGCAGCTCTATTCACGTCTTTTCAACAGCTAGATGTGTACAAATTTATGAGTTCATGCACCACTGGCATCAGATTCTCACAATTCGATTTGAGCTGGTGCATCACAAATTCTTTCGCCATCACCACACCATGATGTTGCTTCAAACTTTGAACGTTTGTGCCATCACTTTGTGCGCTGACCTGATCATGCATGACTGCAGTCAAATCTAGCTTGCCGCTGTTGTGCAGCGGCATGGTTGAACGTGCCTTGTGGGCTGCAAGCCATTACCTGTGCGTGCGCATGCATATGCCGTGGACACCTAACTGGTCATGACACCTAACTGGTCATGAAGCAGATAAGAGGGGAAATACCATCTTGATTGCTGTGACTGTGTAGCTTCAACTTGAGTTGAACCTGTGCATCTGCCTTCACCCTGCTTTTTTTCAAAAAAAAAATTGCACTGTGTAAGCAATACAGCTCTCCTGTGCCTCACTTTGGACCTCTGCGTCATGACGATATAGATATGCTGTGCTCGCGTCGTGATGCCGAATAATTGCCCGCCCGCGTGACACCACCGCGGCCGCTGTTTGCGGAGGCGGCCTTTGTGCTACTCATTGGACTTTGTCTCTCCGTGCTGTCATACAGTAATGCCTGGGGGTCAACTTGGCCCAGATAACATGTCAGGGCATGGCGATCAGGCCATGAATGATAGTGTAATTAGTTGTGACCCAAACCATAACAATTGCACAAGGGCATCAGTCTGAGAGTGGAATGTGTGTCTTGCAGGAGACTCGAATGTCGCGTCTTTTTTTGCGCAAGTCACGCTGCACTCGCTTATCCGAGAATCGGCGGCGGGGTGTCTGTCTCGGTTGTCGGTTGTCTCGTCGGTGTTGAAGCGTCGTGTCAGGCAACCTCGGGAAGAAGTTGCAGTTGAAGTTGGATGAGCTCTCGGAGGGGAACCATTCGAGGTGAAACGAGTTCCTTCTGTGACGGCGAACATGACGAAGGGTGACAGCTGTCAGACACGTCCTGCCTGAAGCCCTCAGGACGCGCCGTGTGGGTTATCCGTGAAGCAGATGGTGTGCGCCATGTGGTCAGAGTCGTTCAGCACACCGCTCGACCATTGCAAGCGCCATCTCTGGCCGAGATGTCACGGGCGTGACATCCCTGGCGCTTCAACGAACGTTTTGGGCGAGTTCCACAAATGAACGCCGAAGGGGAACATCATCGTGCTAAAAAAGCGAGTGAGTTTGTGTGTGTCTAGCTTGCGAGATACCTCACACAGCCCAGCACTTAGTGATCTAGGGCTGCTCGACACAACGCTCTGCTAGTACGCTCGATCTGTCTGCGGCGGCGTTCATCCCACCGCGCAAACGAGACAGCAGCTTGTTCCCCGGCCTCGAACCTAAGTTTCACATCAAGCAAGCAGGAGAGAGATCAGCACGCGCGCTACAGGTGGCCATGTACACGTACGACACCACGCTGACCATCTTCGACTGGGACGACACCCTCATGTGCAGCTCCTTCATCCAGCAGACCCAGTACAAGGTAAGGCAAAGCGGTATCGTCTGTCATCTCTCCCTTCAATGCAGTCGGACTTACATTTTGCGTTAGCGAACATGGGAACTGAACATGTAGATGGCCTGACGATCTGCTGTGCATGTGCTGTGCCTCTGTTTGCTGCCTCAGGCTGGAAGGAGACACCCCCTCAAGCTGTCTCGTGCCGCTGCTCTGGAGCTCGCCAGGGTTGATGTGAGTTGGCAGCAACAAACCGGTGCACTGCGGGTTGCAAAGCTCTTGTTGCAATCAACACGCATGTCTGCATGACCTGCTGATGGCGCCCGGAGAAGCTCTGTATCTCACTGCTGTGCTGTGTATCCTGACCTTCACAGGGTGCGGCATGCCGAGCCCTCAGGCTTGCACAGCTGCTTGGCCAGGTGGTGATCATCACGAATGCGGAACACGGATGGGTCGAACTCTGCGCACAGCGCTACCTGCGGTGAGTGCGCAGCCTGCATTTCATTGTTCGCTCCCGCGTGCGTTCATGGCCGAACGTGGTCTTTAGTGAAATACGGTACACATATTACCGGGCTGACGCTTCGATGCCTTCAACCGCCATCGAGCAAGTGGGCGTTCTGGTGCCTTTCGCTTGGTGTTTCATCATACATGTATTAGCATTCGATTTACAATCGCTTGTGGAGCCAGGGCTCAATGCTGGCCTGTGTTGTGGTAGCCCGTTGGGGTTGCATCACCATGGTTTGCAAAGATTGCTCGTTGGTAATTTCTCGCAATTCACAATCGTGCACGTGCACTTCCACTTTGTGATAGTTGCCATTGATGAATCAATTCAATCACGCACGCAGCTTTGGTCGCTGCATTGCCGATGCTAATTCTCACATGGCGTCTGTTTCTGTTCTGCTGCAGGGGTGTGAACGAATTACTCGAGGACATCCCCGTCGTATCAGCTCGCACCCGTTTCGAGGCGCAGTTCCCCGGTTCCCCCGTCAGCTGGAAAGCTGCTGCATTTGCATACGTGCTTCATGAGCAGTTCAGCGCCATTCGCAACAAGCCCAAGCTTGTCGTCTCAATCGGCGACAGTGAAGAGGAGAGAGCTGCAGTGAGGATCGCTGCTGCTCAGCACGCCATGATCAGCAGGTGTGTGCACGCTACTTAACATGAAGTAGCTTGAAGTAGCTTGAATTGAAAAGGTTGAGCGGCTCTTGACTGCACATTTTTCCCATTGCGTGTGCCAGATACTTTGTCGCAATTCGCGTTCAATAGAACACTGCAGCAATGCATGGCTTGCATGGCAGATTATGATTATAGCCAGACAACACTATGCCCTTTGTGATGTGTGTTCTGTGCATGCTCATAACCATTCTTTCATGGTATGTCATTTGGCTTACACACGGCTTTCTCTCTACATACTGCTCTCCAATCGCAGCTGCACCGTCAAGTTCCTTCCCCAGCCGATGCCTCGTGCACTTGCTGTGGAGCTAGACATGGTCACCACACAGCTTCGCGCACTCTGCCGAGGCATAGATGCCAGCGTCGAAGCCTACAACAACAACAGCGGCAGCAGCAGCAGCAACGAGATGGAACCCTACTGCAACGCGACGGTTTCATACACCATCAGCCAAGAAGCGGTTACATGCGCATGCCTGGAGGAGCATGCCAGGAGCGCAGCACTGTGTGAGTCTTGGTCCACTGGTTCATCGTCATCTGACGGTGATGATGATACCGCAGAGCACAAGTGGGTCAAGGCTGCCGTTTCTGCCTCTGCCGTCGCCGCTGACTTGAAGTTCGCTGCCAGTGCCCAGCACGACGGCAGCAGCAGCAGTGCTCAACCTGCGTACAACAGCAGTGCCAGAGTTCAGCACAAGAGCAGCAGCAGCAGCAGCGGCAGCAGCAGCGCCCAAGCGGCAGACGACAGCAGCTGCAGCGATGACGCATCCTCTAACAGCGACATGGAGCAGGGCAGCCATGCACCGCCCGTCGCAAGTGCGAGCTATGGCTGGCGTAACAACGGCGACGGCAGCTGCAGCAGCAGCAGCGACAGGAGCTGCAGCTGTGAGTATGATTCACTCAGCAGTGCGCTGCGCAACAGGGCGGCCTTCGGCACCCAGTGCTGCGCCAGTGACTGTGTCACGGTAGAGGGCAGTGCAGGCGGTCGTGTCCCACTTCGCCTGCCTGCTATCATGGCAGCAGGCACCGCTCCCATTTCGTGACACCCCCCCTCTCGTGTGCTGTACCCCGAGCACTCCCTTCTAAGCCGGGCCTTAGCATGCAAGGGCACCTGTCTTACGAGACCATCAGTCATGTCAGACAGCATGCGTGGCTGCTTCTGATGCTGCAGAATTGCGCACAGAGCACACGCAATGCTGCTGGCGACACCTTGATAGATTTAGGCACGAGAGTGCATAAGAGTGATGATGAAACGGCTCCAGTGGCCAATGCTGGAGGCAAGCCCCACTGTCTGATTAGAGCGAGGGTTTGACCACGGACTGACCTATTTTGTGTGCTATCGCCGCAGCGGTGCGTCAAATGTAGCTATAGCTATTTTGGTAGAGCCAAGGCCCTGCAGGGTGTCTGTGCACCATTCCTTACGGCAGCACCGTTGCTTGCACTTTGTAGATATACTCGTGCTTATTTTGCTTGGCTGCATACTACCCTACGTACGCACCGACCTCCCCCCGTTTCCCTGCCCTAACCCTGAACCCCCGTTTCCCTGCCCACATGGAGGGCACGATGCAGTGTCGACTCTTGCAGCAGAGGCGATGCTGAAACGCGTGCTGCATGAGAGTAGCTGTGTATTGATTCTCTTTGCACTTTGAGTATGAACGCACAAGCAGCCCCCGCGGGCGCTGCTGTGACAGACTGTGTTTCGCAGCTCCAATGTATCATGGTGATGTGTGAGGCTTGAGAGAAGGCTTGTGTCATCCTTTCTGTTGCTGTCTTTCTTGTTGCTGGTTTGTTTTGTTGTGTCACTTTGCAAGTGAAGAAAGAGCCTTGACAAGCATGGCACATCACAAAGCTTACATTTCGGCTGATGTTAACATGCAGATGAGCCTGGCTGACACCATTCCTGTCATTAGCATTGTGTTGTCATGCGCTGCTCATGGGATCGAGCTGCAATGTACACGTCTGTGCTGATGCAATTGTACGGCACAGGGCTAATGTTACAACATTGTTGATGGCCTCAGGGCAAGAGGTTGCGTACTTCAATGTTAAAGTTATTCAAAAGTGTTGCCCACACCTTTGACTACATGGTGCTCCAATCCATACCTGTAGCAAGATTATGTTGCGTGCATTGCCATTTCCTGTTTCAAAATGCTGCGGTGTTGCGCGTCATACTGCATCAAGACCACATATTACAGTGTACAGTGCAATGCCTACTATAGTGCATGACCTGGCGCAACATTGGCAAAAATGTGTCACAACACTAATACGGGCAAGTCACAGGTCCTGGCACGAGCTGTTTTCAACCTCATCTCATCTCTGCAGCACAGCGTTTGGAAACTGAGCCATCCCAAGTGCCAGTCCGCCAAAGCTTTCTTGACAAATGCCAGAGTGACATAATCATCAAGCCTACGAGTGCATGGCTGGTCCTAGGGCCTTGGTACATGCTAGTGCACATTACCCTCTGCCCCACCCCCCCAGTTGCAAAACGCCCAAGATATACTTGATAGGCCAAGCATCAGCATCAGCAGCATGCACTATACCACAAGCAGGAAAAAATAAAAAAACCAAAGCTTTTGCTCGCCATGTTATGACAGAATGAACGAGCACGCAAAACGGAAAACTTGCAAATGAATGCATGTGAGCACAAGGACTGATCGCATCTGGGAAAAGCAGGCTGTGATTACATTATGTACATGACACGCCAGCTCATGTTGCAGGTAGCAAGCACAGCGCTGCTAGTATTGCTGCCGCTGCTGCTGGTGGCAACGCTGCAGCAGCTCTCTTTGCAATCGCCTGACTGCAGCTAGCCTGCACATGACCTCTGGGCAAAAAATGTGGTTTGGAAGATGCAAAAGTCCTATCTGTTCTCGCAAACATGCACAAAATTGCAACTTGTGATCCCCTTAGTCCTCTAATCGTGCCTGCGCCTTGTAGGTTGATCCATACCACGCTGCCCCAATGAGATACACAACAGCTGTGACCTTGAAAGCACTTGCCCAGGAGTGTGTCTCGTCAAGCAGAACCCCCGTGAGGTAGGTGCCTACGCTTCCTGTCACTACGCTTACCGCACTGGTCAAACCATAGATTATGCTCGTGTACTTGGACTTGAGGTCCTGCGAAGAACACGTCATGACATTGGTTTGGCAAAATGAGGTGAACAGCATAGAAGCACTCCAAATCAAGAACGGGGGAGCATGTAGAGTAGCGGACGTCCAGGTACATGATGACGCAGTTTTGCACAACACAAAGCCCATCAGGAACCGGGACAATTTGATACAGGGTGCTAACATACAATAAAAGCATAACATCACACATCCCATCAACAAGCAAGTCCATCATGAAGCCGACCCCTCAGTAGCTGCTGAACCTCCCGTGTTGGGCTACCAGCTGGAGTTGGCCTACCGAATACGTGAGACCTTTCCATACTGAACACCCATGTCTCGAATGCTATAATGTTTGCACACAGAAGTCCTTTGACTACTGTGGATAGGATGGCATTGTTTGACTCGTGGCCAATGACTGCAGCAGCGGCGACCACCGTGATTGGTGGAAAGCACTGGCGGCTAACCATCCCTGATCACCTAGAGGTCTACGATCTTTTGATTCGTTTCCACGAAGCAAGTAGACAGCTGCTGCTGCTGTCTGTCAGCTAGCTACACTTTGGACCTGACCACAAAAAGCACAGCTGTGAAGGCATTTGATGAGCATCTCTTTTGAAAAAACATCACTGTTGAACCCCTTGAAATGCTACGCATAACGACAGATCACATCAATCATGGCCACGGTGAGCTAACACTAGCACTCACTATTCTCTATGGTGGCGGGCGAAGAGTTGTATAAACAGTTGACTCAAGAATTGACTCAAAGAGTTGACTCTGACATCAACTGCAGACTGAATATGGTGGAGCAATGTAGACTGCATACATGGCAGTATTGACAAACATACACAAACTCTCACCTGTACCGACGAAGCGAATCCCACAGAACTGCATGACCCAAACGCCACTGCAGCCACGAACAGGTGCTGTGCTGATTCAGATGCCTGCAGCGCTGCCTGTGTGCCAAACTGACCCCCCGTGGATGCTCTCTCAAGCCCAGAGAGCAGGTACATGCAGACAGCAGGACCCACCAGCGCTACTGTCTGGAATAACCGCCGCACTGATGTGGCAGTCTGCATATTCAAGAAAAGAAGGAGGACACAATGTCTCAGAGAGCAGCTGGTGCATGATCACCACATATGAATGTGATGAGTCGATGGATTCAACACGCACCAGCGCAGGTTTATGCATTGTTAGATGCAGTGCTTGAGTATGCTGCCATGTCTTGGTGAAGTATCACATTGTGAAAAGATGAGCAGAACATTAAATGAGCAAAACTAGTGCTCCAGGGGGTGCATAACGCTTTCAATGGGGGGGTAAGGCTGCAGTACAATGCTGCATTAACAATGCCTCAAGGTATGAAAATGACCATGCATCTACACAGAAAGAGAACAGACCAAGCGGTAGAGGACCTGCAGAAAGCCAGCAGATGCTTGTATCCCAGAGAAGGGCATTGTTTAGTAAACCTGCAACTAGCATCACACACATCTTCAAGCTGTCAAATGTACTAGTGTACAAGATGGCGCTGGTCAATCCAATCGAGAGCTCACAGTACTAGCGTACCATAGCAAGCCACACAACTGCCAATGAGTATCTGGGGTCAGGGTACTGAAAGCAGTCATATAACAACAATAACAACAACACAGACTCATGTTCCAGCAGTCAAAACACGCAGTGTAGGTAGGCCTTCTAAATGCAAGTATCAGCACCCGTAATGCCAAAAGAAAAGGTGCTGCTCTCTCAAGACAAGCACAAGCCTACACTCACCATGGTGTTGGAGTTGATGAGGTAATCTGCTAGCCAGCCAGCTCCATTGCCCACAAATGCGCCCACAACCCATGGCAGAACGCTAGCGCTGCTGCTCTCTGACAAGGTCAAGCCAAACTCCTGGTTGAAGTAAGTTGGCAGCCATGCCAGCTGCAAATGGTGCAGTGAGGAGCGATGCGAGGTGAATGCAATCTCAGCATTGTACATGCGGTATTGGTACATTTGCGCCACGAAGTGATGTGGTGTTGCTACCAATGTGTTGAGGGCAGAGGAAATACCGCTGCCAACACCACGACAGGTGTCATGTCAGCAATATAACACTTGGTCAACGGTGGCAGCGAAGAATGGACAGGAGCTTCAACAATAGGTACTGCAAGGCCAGTAAGGTGCACAACACCGACAGGACGTGATGCGTTGCCATAGTAGGCGCAGAGGTGTGGCCATGGGGCCAGTACTGTGAGTGGCTGCTGCCACACGCGAAGGCTTCAAGTTGCGCAAACACGCAAAAGACTTCAAGTTGCGCAAAGGCTTCGATCGAGCAAAGACTCGACATACTTCGCAAGACACGAGCAGTCGAAATTGACAATGACTGTACAGCTATAGCAGTGTCAGTCCCGTCTAGAGGCCCAGCCATACATACACAGAAGTACATACATAGGTATGTATGTATGTACAAGATGGCAGTGCTCACCATGACATAGAGCCCCCAATTGTGTGCCATGTGTGCGCCTGCGATGGCCCATATGTTCTTGTCAGTGCAGAAGTCGTGCCATGGCACTGCCTTCAGACTGTCAATGGCCCCTGGGACACGAAGCAGACAGGAGATTGAAGTCAGGACACTGACGATCCTGGCATGAGATGGCACCAAGATAAGAGTGCAAGCCGCATGCATTCATGTAATCTCATATACTGCAGAGCTGTGCATGTGTGATACAGATGAGCATCATATCACGACACTCCTCGCATTCGCAGTAAACTTAAACGTCAACTTCAACGTTGATGTGACAACTTGCATCAGCTCACACATGTTGCTGCACAACAAGCAGGAAGACAAGGCAACCAACTCAATGCAGAGTGACTATCGACCAACGCTGTTAAAAGTCAGTTTTGACATATGCCTCTCACACAATTCTGTACAACACGCCATGCGCCCACCTGCTACGCCCACCGCCAGTTGATTGAGCCCTTGTTCATCCCCAGTGGCTGGTGCAACAGCAGCAACTTCAGCCATCGCTATTGCTGCTGCTGCTTTGCTTGTAGATAGCTGCCTGAGGGGGGTGTCCTTAGCAAGTGGCACCCATAGCATAAGCCACAACAGTCCCATCGCTCCATAGATGAGGAACACGCCGTGCCATGTAAACCTGATGACAATCAGCAGCAAAGAACAGGGCACATGTGGTGAGCAGGTCAAGCAGAGTACAAGGGGGTTACAGACTGCGCTGACAATGAGAGAGGCTTGCAGAGCAACACTGAAGCCGCAGGAGCAGGCAACTTCACACTCAGTAGTGCAGTATAGTGTTGTGTACTGTAGAGTATTAGACTTAGGGTTAGTAATGACACCACACACGTAATGACACCACACACGACACAGCAATTTGTGAGCTGTGTGCGAGAAAGAGCAGGCGCTGAGGTAGCTACACTGCGTCGGTCTCTCAAGTCGCAGGATTTTGATTTTGATGGGTGAGTGTTGCTAGAGTACACATAAGGGCCTTTTCGAGATCATGAGCACTGCAAGAATCAGTCCCGCTTTGCTGCAGAAGTGGCTGTACGTACTTACACTTACACTCATCAAGGCACACAAAACAACAGAAGCCACAATCCATGCCGTCACACATACATGCACGTGTACCGCAGTCGGGTGTCATACATACCTACATGAACGCCATACATACGTGCTATATTTGCCATATAAGCAATTATGCATGTATGCGCAGTGCAGTGCTAAGGCGTTCAACCCCCCTTTCAAGGTAAACGAAGCGACAGTGCCAGATATCTTGATGTCAGCAGCAGAACACGCTGGCAGCAAAACCTGCTGCTATGCTTTCACAGAGATCGCAACAACACATCACAACGGGTCATACCTGGTGATGATGGTGGGAGAGGCCACGTATGCCAATACTGTGCCCGCTTGCAGCCCACTGCACACCGTGCAAGCAGCAAAGCAGCCATCACCAGCCAAACAGATTAGACACATGTCATGGATTTTGAATGCATCACATGTATACACGCTCTGGCTGTGCTATGTGCAGCAATTTTGCCCGTCTGATAGCAAATCGGCTTGCATAACAGGTTGCACCAGCCATACAGGGTGCTGTGTGCAAGACCTGGAACTTGAACGATTACCTACACATCATGACATTGACGCCACCAAAACAGTACGATGTGATGGACTGCCCATGACTTATGTATGTAAATGCTGTGTTTGCGCCGCCACAACAGCGCTAATAATAATGCTATCAGCAGTGCTCAGCAAAAGTATACAGTGCTCAACAGCGCCTCCACATCTCAACACAGACGGCTACAGTAGCAGTGCGGTACGGGAGTGCCTAGCACTAAACCATCGGGTTCACTGCTGACCAAGGCCTCTTTGTGTCATGCCTTAGGGTTGTGTCATGCCTTAGGTCTGCCATTTCAGTGCCTTGATAGGGTGGCATCATGCACATGACCGCGCTTCCATTGACTAGCATATATCGTACATGCATGCATATGTATCTACCACGACCACTGACGACACATGGACACATGACATGCAGCAAGGTACATGCGTGTATTCCTCAGCACCAAGTCAGCATAAATCCCATCCGAGTGTCATCACCTGATGATAAGCGCCAGCCAGCGTGTGCGCTGATCCTGCGGCACCCACTGCGACACAATCTCCTGTATGGTAGGTATTGTGACTGCCTCACTCATACCCATGGCGAAGCGGCAGGCCAGCAGCGTTGGCAGGCCCAACACCGCAGCGTGCGGCGATGCCATCTGTGCGATTGACCATAGTAGCACACCCAGACCCATGACCACCTTGGGATTGACAAAAGTGCCCAGGACACCTGCAATGACACGTGATGATGAAGACAACTGAGCACAAAGAGTGTCAGAGGCGACCTAACATGTTGAACAAGAGGCCATGATGTCGTCATCACATTCAACTCATGCCGCCCGCCTCAATGACTCATTGCACAAATCAATCATGCCTCAACAGTGGGGGAGCTGCGCCATTTTAGTAGCGCCAAGTGTCTCGTTCCTCCATCCTTGCATACAGGACATAGCCATGGACGCTCTGTAAGCCTTGCTTCGTGAATCTAACCAGTCCCCAGTACTGCAACATCTTGATCATAGTGGTGGCCTTCATGGCCGGACCGCATGGCTTAGCACTCTGGGATCACCACGGCTTAGTCCGCTTGCAGCCTGGGAGGGTTTCAAGTTTCTTCTTGAAGGCAGCGCTATGCTCAGTCATGAAGCATGCGCACAACAATGCCCTACAGTTCTGGCAAGCTGGAATGAGGCAAGCACTTTTTGTTGAACATGACACAAGCACTTTTTGTTGAACATGATGACAGCACAGTGTCACCCAACGCTGACTTGCCGCCAATGCAACGCAATGAGACTGAGGAAGCATCAGCAACGGCAACACATGTCAAAATGCGCACACTTTACTGTTGGCACCTGGAGAACATTCAGAGTGCCTGCAAGTCAGAGTGGCACTTGCGACAGCATCGTATCCAACTGGAGTTCCTCAACCAAGGGGTATAGTCACCAGTGTTCAACGCAGACTGACCTGCAGGTATCATGAAAGCCATGTAACCCCACGAAAACGCGCTCGCAATCAGCCCCTTAGTGGTGTCACTGTAACCAAATTCGCCGCTCATAGGCACTATCGCCACACTCATAGCTACCCTGCGGATCGGCAAGACAGAAAGACAGAACAGTAATGCAGATCACAGAGTGACATTGCTAATAGTTCAACTTGCCTCCTCACTGAGAAGGGATGGCAACCGGCGTCACCAAAAGGCTGAACACATACTTTGAATGGGATGCCTTGAAGAGAGAGGCTCTTGAAAATGACATACTTCAGGACTGATTTTCAAACTGTCACATCCTCCTGGCCTTCAGCTCGAGAATGTTTTCAAACAACACACCGAGGGAGGTCATGAATATCAATTCATATTTACAAAGGCCAAGCTCCGTTGTGTACTGTTGGTGCACCTGTGTGCATTGCTGCTTTTCACTTCGAGGTGAACGATTGCAGCAGACGCGCAAGGGTACATGAAGTTGCAGTACAAAATAAGGTTCAGGCCAGTTTTCCTCATGGTTTGATGCCAGTGTTTGCGACACATGCTGATGTGACTGGATCTGCACTGTAGCAACTAAAATGCTGCAGCAACACTGATAAGTTTGGTGCGCAGGCTGTGTCGTTGGCACCAGACGTGCGCCACACCCAGTTAAGTTGTTGAATGAACTCTATGCTGCCATCAGAAGTTGGATGCCTGAAGACACTGGCGCGTGCATGCAAAGGTATCAGTTTAGCCAAACCCACGTGCTTATAGAGTTTATGCCTGCCAGGAAGGTTGTGCCAACTGCTTGTTGATTGTTGCACTTTGGAGTGGCCATTGTGCTCTTTGTCACGTTTTGAATGTGAAGCTTCAGTAGATGGTAACATTGCTTATAACATACAGATTCCAACACGATGCGCCTTGGGCGGAGCGGCGAACACGTTGACTTGTGCACTGTTAGTACATGATGAGCTGCATGAGTGCAAGTCTTGCAAGCATATCACAACGTACAGTGTCCATCAGGCGGAATGAGCACTCACAGCCTGTCTAGGTTCTGGTGAAAAGGAGTTTTACTTCTGAGCGATGCTGCTGCCCCTACAGCTATTAGACCTGCCTGTTGTGGTCTGACCGGCGCTGCAAGAACGCTTGAATGCAGGGCTGTCTCTCTACAAAGGTCTGACAGTCCCCCCACGAACCGTGGTGATTGAAGTCATTGACACTGCAAGAGGCAGCAGTTAAAGTAAAGGCAGATGCACCCAGCTGCTGTGCAGCGGCAAATTGCGGGGTTGGCATTCATGGGTCTGATGCTTCAGTAGATGGAAGGTATTTCTTGACACAACTGGCAACTTCAACTGGTTCAACCTGTAGGCAACAAGAGCGCACACTCTAGTTCTTTCTGATGTGAGCTGGCTGCATCACCTTCAAAAGTTCACTGGCTACCGTCATCGCTACTGATAAGTGATACACTTTTGTCAGCTGCACCTCGCATGCTACCAGTACGTGACGATAGTGCTGGTGCAATTACCTGTCAAGTGCACAGATAACCGCCACCAGGAAGCAAAGCATCATCATCGGCAGCAGCTCTGCAAATGACACATTCGTTTCGCTGCTTTCCTCCTTCACCGCCAGCTGCCCTGTTTGTTCCAAGCTCCCTTGCTGTGCTGTAGCAGATTCTGAACTAGAAGTAACATCCTCGCGCTCCACTGCAACCGCAGTAAAACGGAGGTCAAAGTGTTGTGCTTTAATAAGCAAACACCAGCATCATGAGTTTTGACAGAGGCATACATGTGCTTGCCAATGATTGCATGGTTGCCAGTCTGCCACATGAGCCTGTCTGCACAGCAGGCGCTCTAGATTCAATCATCAGGAACTGTGTAGTTGCATCATCACAGTAAGTGTGCGTACCTTGCTCCAGACCAGGGAGAACTCGGAATCTGGTAGTACCATTGCGTTTATTGCAGCAGTGCCACGCCGGTGATCGCCGGCACGGTGAAGCAAACGGCGAGCACGTGCTCCGGTAGCTGGCGCTCCTGCTGTCCCTCAGCACACGCGATGGCGTGATGTTATATGCTGCAGCATACTGGACCACCAACAGTGCAGCTGTGCTGCACAGCGTGTATCTGTGCGTTAGCCGCATGGCTGTGCCCAAGGAGTGTATGCGGACACGTCACGCATGGCGTTATGCCGTCCCCCACTAACCCCCCGGCTTCTGTTGCGCATACATGCCATACATACACACATGCAATCATTACAGTGTGATAGTGCCATCGCATGCATGCAACATGTGACTGATCGGACTGCCCACTTCAATGAAGCTATTGCGATGCCCCAGCGATGCCTCCGACTCTGTTGGTCTGCACCTTCAACTGTTCCTTCATTGATGCCGCTGAGGGTGAGACAAAGCCCAGGAACATATGTGCGTTCCTGCAAGATGTTGGCGTCGCAGAATTGCTCGACGCTCATGTACTGCAACCGCCATACAGCTTTTTTCTCCTTCGCAAGAGCATCGCCCCCTTCCCCCCCCTCCTCCTGGATTCGGCGATGTGGGTCATGACTCGTGAGTAGGTAGCCTTGTGGAGCGCTGCGGACAGAGCAGAGCGTAGCGGGCCAGTGCTATAAGCTACAGGCTGTCTGCTCAGGAACCAACATTCCCGCGTGCGTATCCTGTACCAACAACATCCGCCCCCCTGTGCGCCAATGCTGCTGCATGACCCAATAACCAAAACGACAAGTGTGAAGCAATTCTGATCATAGTGATCAGAATAGTGGGTCTGTTTGGCGGCCTGTTGGTCGTGGCAGCACCTCTCAGGATTCTATGCACCCGCAACTGCGCCTTGCCTCGAAGCAGCTGACGTCCACCATGAGCGGTTGCTGACGCGTCACATCGTCACAACCAGCTACCAGAAATGCATCGGCAGCAGCACGATGGCCATCCTGTGATCCCCCGGAGACGCTAGGAATGGCGCGTAGTCCTCGTCGACTAGCCCAGTCTTGAGGTACTGCGCAAAATGGCGTTGCGTGGCCCGCTTGATGCTGTTGTGCACAATCAAATGATTGATCATTGTGTCATGTGTCTTGATGCATGGTGCTTGACACGTGCTGACTGTCGCCCGGCGCTTTCCTGCACAGGCTGCTGTGCGCCGTCTGCTGCTCTCATCTGATGGAGCGCTTCAATGCCAGCTGCCAGTAGCATCAATTCGTTGACTGTGGTGGCTTTTAGGGTTAGGGTTAGGGTTAGGGTTAGGGTTAGGCCAAGGCATCCATCAAACGCACGTCGCAGAATGAATGCATACAAACACGCGGTGTTAAGTATGATGTATGGCGTTACCACATTGCCACAACACAGAGCACATGGCAGTGAGGCATCGGCTGCAGCAGAACTTGACACACGCACGCCACACGACAGAGCCGAAGAAGCGCCTAGAACCAGATGAAAGTAGCATCAATTTGTTGACTGTGGTGGCTTTTTCCGATGTTGTACCCCATTTGATCTTTTCTCCGTGAGTTGTGGCGGCTTGGCTGCTTGTTGAGGTGGCTGTGGCTCCTTGCCATGCTTCTTGGGGTTCGTGTCAACTTCACCTTCAACTTCACCTGTGCCGCCATCTTCAAGTGCCATGGCGCGACTCGTGTCAGTAGGATATGTCCAACGCTGGTAGAGGTATGCTATGAACACCAAGTCATCTCTGAAGCAGCTGACACGGTGCATGACGGGCATCCTGATGATGAAGCTGCACACAGGGACAGGGAAGCAACACCACAATAAAAGAGCATGAGATAACTAGCCCTAGTTATGCTGAATCCAGCCATAGTCTGCATGACAAGGTGCGATGATCATGCGATGTACTGGTATTTGATCAGCTATCAGCTGCTTGGAGACGGCTTTGTCCACTTATGCAGCATGCCACCTGATGTACTTGCACAGCAAACGAAGCATGTAGTGGGCCTTGTACCACCAATAGCTCATGTTGTGGCCATTCTATGGTTGCTCAGCACTTGCCCAACACGCAGCAACCTGCATGTGAACACAGTGTCAACACAGACGCCCGGAGTCCAGAATACCGAAACACACACCGTGCCACTTGAGCTATACTAGCACAATGAGAGATCCAGGCCAACACGAGCAGTTGCGCTGCGGTAATTCCTGTGTGTGTCCAACCGAGCGAACGCTTGTGTGCGTGGCATTGCATGGCAGCCATTGAGCACCACAGTTCAAACGCCAAGTGCACGTGGCGCATGGCCAGTGCTCTTTGGGCTGAGTTTACCTGAACAGATCATCGATGCCTGTATTCAAGAAGCGGTAACAGAGGAAGCGCCACGGCAGGTGGGCCACACTCTTCAACTGTCGTGCAACAATCACAGCAACAATAACAGCAAGAAACGCAGCAGCCGTTGTCAGCAGGTTCAGCTCTGCATTCGACGTTCAATGCATGCTGAGTTGTGAGATTGATCGAGTTTTTCAGAGCAGATGTCAGATGCTTTGGCAGGAATTGCAACACCTAGTGGACGTCGTCTTAGCAGCATGGCTTGTTGACTTTGAGCGGTTGCTAACCCTAACCCTAGCTTAGCCCTTACCCCAAGACCGTTGATCATAATCATGCCATTTTGCATTGAGACAAGAGGCAACTAGGCTGCATGCGCAACTCAAAGGCACGTCAAAGCACAAAACGACACAATGGGACTGCCTCTGCATGAATGCAAAATGACTATCTGACGCACTCAAAGTTCTTCAACTAAGTTAGCCATGCGAAAATCTCAGAGCGGTTGGTTACCTTGTAATTGATGTAGAGCTGTGGCGTCATGAGTACAAACCCCAGCGTGTACACACAGCCAGTCAAGCTCCTGATGGCCCATGAATACCACCCAGTATACCTGCAAAAAAGAACAAACAGACAGGGGCGTTAGCCAAGTGAAAAATGAATCAAAAGATCGTTGAGCTCTAGGTGACAAGGGATGGTTAGCCGCAAGTGCCTTCCACCACTAACCGTGGTCGCCGCTGCTGCAGTCATTGGCCACGAGTCAAACAGTGCCACCATAATTATAGTTATATAAAAGGCGCAGTTGCAGGTCAATGCATTCTACACTTAAAACACCTCTGGAAGCCAGAACGCATTGTTGGCATTCTGATCATGATGACAGCACAGAAATGCTGCTCTGAGACCGAGGACAGTGAAGGCGGTGTCAGACGATGTTGCAATGATCCAGAGGTGCTGTATGACATTTCCACACATGTCCACTAGGTACTTGAAGCTCCTGATGGCCCATGAATACCACCCAGTAAACCTGTAAAATGGGAGCCAAGGGACAGGTGCATTAGGGTTATTGAAGGCGCAGTGGCAGGACGATGCATCTAAACTTCAGACTCTTTTCAACGCGGACAAGGCATTGACAACCTTCTGATGATGATGACAGCACAGGATGCCTGACCAAGCACAGTGATGCTGTTTTCAGACGATGTTGCAATGTCCAGTGGTGCTGTATGACATTTCCACTCTGGCCTACTACGTGAATCAAGTTTACCTGGCACATGAGCATATTATAGCAGCAACCCTCACATTCCTTCCATGTTTTGCTTGTCCTTAGCGCAGCATCTCTGGTACCTTTGCTCATGCATGTGCAAATGCCAGAAACAACTGGCCCTGATATGTTTCACGGCGGACCTGATGACAGAATACACTTGACTACGGGAATCAGTGCCGCATGTGCACATATCAATGACATGATGTCAAAAGCAACAGAGTAGGCTACTCTGGCTTTCTTGTAGTCACACCATTCATAGTCAACAACTGCATCATCACCGTTGCCGTGACATGCTGGACACCTGAAAGCCTTTGGCACTACCCACAACATCGGATATGGCATCACATCTCTTCTTTATCTTGTGTGCAGTGCTTTTGACTGACGTCATCTCATGAGGTTCTGAACTTCAACATCATCTCAGAACTGCTGTGTCGATGCAAGGATCTACCGCGCCCGCTCTGATCATCAAACCAGATCTCAACTCTTGCCACAAAAGAAGCAAACGCAGTGCTAGCGTCATTGGTGGATGTACCTTTCTGTCAGCAGACTGCGCAGGCTGAATCCCAACACTCCCGGCAGCAGCAGCAGGGAGAGGTATGTTATGGCCACTCGGTCATAGTCTTGGCCTGCGTCTGGACCACTACCCTTCGCCCCCTGCACAATAGGCAGTTCGCCATAGGGTACCAGGATGTTGAGCACTGTGATGATTGGGCATGATGGCTCAAGTGACATTGGGGCTGCATACCAGCATCACCGCACAGGCAAGCACCAACCACATCACGCAAGTACAAGTACACAAAGGTGTGTGAACACATTTGCATACATTGTGTATGGGTAAAGCGCTTGCAAGTACAAGTATAGACTTCGGTACGTACCTCCGGTTTTGCAGACAGTCAATGCGGCCATGCTGTTTGGCCTTGTGGTTCACTGTATTGCCGGCGTTGATTCGCAAGAGGGATCATGTGCGTGACTGTGTCATTGATGGAATGCTTCGTCCTACACTATGTCTCACAGTAACATGCACGACCTCTGACAACACACAAAATTATGTGTTCCAGCTAGTTGAGGTCATGAAGAATTGAGCTTTAAGCAAGTATGGTGGTGTGCTACCTCTATGCACATCAGGCTGATGAGATGACAGCTGATGTTGCCAATTTCGTGTTATGACTAACAGTGCAATTGGGCATGGCCGACAAAGTCTTACACAATGTACATTTACAATCTACATACCTTCGCCGCCATTGCTCGCTCTCTGTCCAGTCTTGGCATGGCAGGTAGCCACAGCATGCTGTTACCTCTGCGATTCAGTGTCAAACCCGTAGCACGCCTCAGCTTCCACGCCTGGCACACCACAGAGCGTGATAAATAGTGAGCAAAATAGGTACAACAAAAGTTTGGTTGCGCCTGAGGTTTCTCATGCGCCTGATATGCGGTCAGCCTTTGTTAATTGTCCTGCACTTCACAGACTCCTACACACAAGTGCAAGTGGATAAACAGGGTCATTTGACATTATGTGTGTCCTCAGGGCGCAGTGTGCACCAGATGCTTGGATACAATCGCTCTTTCCAAAGACTGCATGATGAAGCTCGTTGGCTAATGTACAGCTTGCACAATTGCTTGGAGTGCAGGAGTCTCAAGGCAAGCGCCACACACAAGGCAAGCGCCACATCAAGAAGAACATGAGCGCATGCAACGCCTACAAGACTGGCATGATAAAGTCTGAAATGAACTGGTGAGTGCACGTCTGTCAACCACAAGCAACATCACATTACAGGCCAGCAGCACAGCTTGTACTTCAATGATGTACAGCACTGATGCGCCACTGACAGATAACAGCTTGCAGGGTTGCAGCAGAGTCATCTGTGTACACACTTATCATGCCCAATGCCCAGTTTTGCTGGGGGAACATGTTCAAAGTGGTGGCAGGCTTCACCTCTCGAGCGTCCCTTGTGCAGTAAGCACTGCCGTCAGATTGCGCATAGATGACATGTGCACATCAAGTCATTTGTCACGAGGCAGTGGTGTTCAGTTTGCCTATTACCTGTAGTATGACTCCCACCACGGTAGGTGCAGTGACCAGTATGCTGCTGTCATCCTCAATCAGGTACAGCACAATGACTGCCTGCCATTGACAAAACACAGCCGAAGCACAGATGAATGCAGCGTGAGGACAGTGTTGGAATGGGAGGTGTCAAGGCAGGTAAACGGCTAGAAATGCAGGCATGTTACGGCAGCATTGATTCATAATGGCAGGCGACATGGTGATTGCTGTTGCACACGTGGATGGACGATAAAGGCAGTTAGTGCGTGTGGACTAGCTACAATAGAAGTATATTCACATCTGGCTGCACACAACTGGTGATCGGTCACCTATTGCTTCAGTCTGTGATAACTCATGTCTACTGCTGCCTGTGTACACTATGTGCATGCAGCAATTTGGCACTATCGATGGTAGACTGATCGTAGACTCATCGTAGGTCACCTTGTAGGACTGTATACATATGTATGTATGCAAATGCATCCCCAGAAAAGTCATTTTCCAACAATGAGCACATGACACATCCGTGACATCACACACACACGCAGCATGTCATATGGTGCAAGTGAACGAATCTTATACAGCATGTGCAACAGCGGGACGCAAACATGATACTTCTAGGTCACCAACGACCCACGTGCAGCTCTGAGGCTGACAGTTGCTTGTGCTGCAAATGCATGTGTCCGAGTTGCGAGTTGCACACAGTTATATCTCATCGATACAACTTGCTCAGTAGAAGCATCTGCTCCAAAGTATTGAGGTACATGCACATGCGCCTCAAATGTTACTGATCTGCCTGAGACGCTGTGTACAACATGCTAACATTGCTATGCACTCTGCAGCTGTAAGGCAGCATGCAAGAAGCATTCTGATTCACGAGCGGCTAAAAGAAGTATGCATAGTCTTGATGTACCTGGCCCTCGAGTGTTTGGTACTGTTCAGATTCATTGGCAAATTATATGATGCATTGGTAGTGCCCAACCTCACCTGGAACACCAGTTCAGCAGCAATGGAGCCCACGCTGAGACCTCTCAGGCTCTTGTTCTGCGGAATGCAGCAGGAGGCAGAGCACAGGCATCAAGTGACATGACATAGCACAACCACTTGGAACAGCGGCTATCATGAGCAAGTGATAGCCTACAGCCAGCAGCACATGCGATGGAGCAAATACAGCAATGTAAGGCAGTACAGTCGCTGCAGCCTCAAGGTGCATTACACCAAATACTGCCTCACAGCATCCAAAGACTGCCTTCACTGAGCAGTTGGCACCAACTTATCAGCGGCGATCTCACAAAGGCCACACAAACATCATGCAAACACCGGGGCAAGCCAAGCAACAGCACACATTCAGAGCCAGCACAGATCATCATTCATAGTGCAGACGCTGATGCTTGATCGCAAGTTTTGCACTGACATTTTTGGCATGCAACAGGTCAGCAGTGGCAACGTTTCCGCGCTCCACTGATATATACTGATACTTTCTACACCGTAGCACAGACTTTGTAGAAGGAGTTGCGGCGAGAAACTGGAGACTTCACTATCACATATCCACAAGCGCATCTGGTGGCCTTCAACGTCCAACAAATATGAGCTGGCAGAGCACCAAACTCACACAAGGCACACGTTACGAGCGGTCCCAGCCAGTCTTGTGGGTATGTGTGCTGATGCATACTTGCCCCTAATTGCACTTGCCTTCTTCCAGAACTGCACGTCGCTCTTGAATGCCAGGAACTCAAAGAGCAAGTGTAGCATGGACACCACCATGGTCACTGCCAGCAGGTAGAGGTTGGTGTCGATGATCATTCTCCGCATCTCATCAATGTCCTGAGGTCCATGAGCAGAGCATTTGAAGTTCAGCGAAAGCAACAGCAAATGCAACTGACTCGTTTTGTCAATTGACAGATAGTGTCAAGCGACTGAGTCTCTGATAGAAAGGCAACGCCACATTTGCATACACCTAACTAAATGCTTCATGGGTGTATGGATCTTGCTGGTGCTGCATTGCAGTACCTGACAGTAGCTGGACATCGGCAATATCGAATGTGTGAGTGCCGTTTGAGGCGCAGAAAAACAGCATCGGCAGTTAAGTACATTACTGCTGCTTGTGATTGCAGACAGTACAGACCATAATTTCGACCCTGCATGTGATGCTTACGGTAGCATTTTATAGCATTGCATTCAAAAGCCATATAGGCCACCATCCAGAGGAAACAGTATCATGTAGGTCCCCCACAACTGCAAGCTCTTTTGTGAGTGTTGTTCACCTTGTCGCTAAACGCGAATGCTTTTTTCTGTGTGGCCAGTGCACCCTGCAGTGCCTGCATGAGTTGCCAACGGGGTAGCCCCACTGGCTCCACTGTCAGGTGCAGCGGAAGACTACGTACAACGACAAGCAGTACGGGGGAGGGTATGAGCAAACAGCAAGAGAGTATGTCCACAGATGTTCACCAGGAGCACATTGTTGCAGCTCCGTACTGCGGTGGTTGACAACTGCCAGTGCCATGACAGACACCGTTATTTGCTCGTTTACTCACAAACAAAATATTTCAAAGCATGTGCCTGCAACTCTTCATGTTCATGTGATCATTAGGGTTGGATGACTCATGATTGATGCTGACACTCGTGAGTGCTGCCTGTTCCATCTGTTGCAATGAACAGGAACGGATGGAAGAATCACATTGTCACTACCATGCCTCGGCGAATCCTCCATGGCAACTAGTGCGGTATTGAAGCAAATTCAGAGTGCAAACAGAAGGTATGCAGGGAAAGGCAATCACTGCATGTACATAAAGATATGGTAGGGTCTTTTAAAGCGCACTGCTCAATGACATCCAGCTTAACCAGAGTGTGCTCTTCATTCCATAACCCATGTGTGCTGACCAATGTGGAAAGGTGCTGGGAGCTAGATCAAAGATGACATCTCAGACTGGCAGTCTTTCTGTGTAGCGGTGCCTGGCTCTCACCTTGACAGTGTTTCATTGATGGGCATGTACATATCTGTAGTCAAGCCTGTCTCGTCCACATGGACCACAGGTTTGTAAGCCAACTTGTCCCAATTCTTGTCCACCTGTCGTCCATACGAATTTAAACCCACTATCTCCTGCAGAAAGCAGCAGGAAGGAACAATGAAGCCATGAGACACGATGGCAGCAACATATATATTTTGAATGATGGCTCGTCATAGTGCAGTTGTCGCTGTGCACAATTAACTTCGCAACGCTACAGTACAGGTGTGTACTTGCCAATGCAGTGCGTGAAGGGCCCAGAAAGTGGAAAACAATCGAGTAGCCTTGTGCACTGTGAATTCCAAGTATATTTTCTGTTGAATGTTCATTCTGACATGTTGCAAGAATTGTCATTGCATTGGTTGGTGCGCTCAACATTGTACTTCCACATGCTGTTCAAAGACGCACCGACCAGCACAACGGTAGCATGATGAATGTGCACTGCACAGCAGTGTGTTGACCATCTGCAGTGCGCGCAAGGTGTCATGCTGATAGGCCACCCTTGGGCATGCATATATGCACCACGCGGTGAGCTAGCAAACGTATAATCATACCCAGACACGCACCAAAGGTCATGTATGCCATGCAATGCTGTACATGTTGTAACTGCCAAAGCTACCCAAGCTGGAGTAGCTCGGCATGCCCTGCACCAATTTCATGTAGTTTCGCTGATTTCACGTTGTTTCACTATTCATGTTGTTTCACCGTTTTCATGCAATTTTCACGTGATTTCATGTGATTGCATGTGATTTCATGCATGGCTTTGCCCACTCACCCAGCTTTCAGCCAGACTATTGGGGACGTAACGCTCGGGAAACTCCGTCCAGTCACAAACTATGCGCACAGCAGCCTGCGCAACAGCAGCGCAGCATGCTGTCAGCAACACAGCGTTGGGGCAGGTGCACCAAGAACGCAAGAGTGTCCAGCAGAACTCGCGCACAAGCAAGCACTGCTAATTTCAAGTGGTCTGGACATCTGGCGATGACGAGGAATTATGAGCATTCTGTTCTCTATAATAAAACTCATTCACAAGCATGGTGACAGAGCCTTTTCATACATTGGACGACAAAACGCGCACCGTGTCTGTCAGAGCTGTGCTCCTCTCTACGATCGAGTACACCGTGGGCCAAGGAATGCATCATGCATGAAATCAGCTTCTTCCACTATGCAGAAGACACAAGGCTGCATGGCACACTGATTCCAGTGCCCCACATGTTATAAGCGCCGCATTGCAAGTCCAACTTCAACTCACACACCTGGGGCTTCCAGTAACTGATCACAGGAGGCACTTGGCTGTGCTTCCTTGCATGCGCCTCCTGAGCTTCTTGCCAGCTCTCTGAGGTGGTGATAGAAGAACACACAACAACAGTGCGGACACAACTGTTGGCAACCAGAGACAAGCGGACTTGAAAGAATTCATTGCTCAACTCGCAACCGCAGGCTCTTGGGTATCTTGTGGCGACAGTGCACAACAGGCAATCACTGGGTGCAAAACATTCATTTAAGACGTATCTGTTATTTACTACTCCTGAGCTATAAATGTCGTATGAATGACATCCGAACATTACAGAGAGACAAGAATCTTATTTGCCTATTCTTCATTCACCGTTCCATGGGTCATCGGCGATGTGGGGCAATGTGGACTTTGCGTGGGGATGTGCATAATACAACGCCTGAGCAGTGCTGCATTGGCCACCAGCAGTTGCATGGGCCATACTAGGAGAGGCAGTCACAGGCACACGGTCTGCTGCCTGTGAGAGCATGACATCATGGCGGATCATGCTACCGTACTGCCACTGTGAAACTGGTGGTGTGTACTCGTCAAGTCCAGAAGCAGTAGATGCATTTGTCTTGTTCTGAAAGAACAAGTCGCATCAGCTTCGAGGGTATTGAGAAGCTGCTCAATCATTGATGTGAAAGTCTGCAACGCCACGTGGTTGCTGTCAGTTTGCATCATCTCTACTGCCAGGTTTGGACGTACGTATTGGCTCCACTTCAATGTGTTGACTTTCTTACAAAAGCACATGCGCCAATTCTCTTGTGCAAATGCCCTGGAGGCATTAGCACTGGATATGACCTTATATTTGAGCAAACAAGAATCAAGCATGCGCGGGGACCAGGGCAGTGATAGTGGCAATGATAATCCCACAAATAGTGATGCTCTGTACGGTGCATGGCAAAATCAGTAGAGATAGGCTAAAGCTCAATGCCAGCACTAGCCCCATGTATACAATGCGCCTGTATGACTCGCCCCTTTGACACCTGCCAGGGTAGGTTTGTGGAGGCTTATTTTTATCTTAAAAGCGAGTATTTGAGCCTACAGTCTAGCAAAGGGCGTGAAGGTAAAGGCTGCCCGTCACATGCTGCTTATGCCTTGCCAATGGTTTGTCAAGTGTAGTAGTGAGTCTGCACCATACTTCACGCATCATTTTCAACTTGCATCATCACCACCACCTGAATTTTCACTGTTAAATCAAGTACCTTTCAGGAGCAGCCTGAGAGGCTTGGTGTCAGGTTTTGGCCCGTAAAAAGAGAGGGGGAGCACATTGTGCAGCGTTGCCAGTGTGCTGCAATGGTATAGCGCAAAGGATACACAGAGAGTACACGTCATGTTTACGTCAGGATGCATTCTGCACACGCACACAGAGAATGCACGTGATTTTCAAAGCTGCAGAGCAGACAATTGCGATAGTATCGGATATACACAGCGTAAAACACTTTGTCATTATAAACATGAACTGGTGCAGTCAACAGGGAACATCATTCAAGATGGAGACGCACCTACAGCGATGCAGACACATATGCTGACAGCACCGCACTTCACCTGCTTTGGTATACCATGCATGTATTCCAGACAGGGGATTGTTGACTGCGCACGCCAATAAAACCTAGCCCATCTTGCTTTACAATGACGCCCAATGCTCACTGAGTGTTGCAGGCATATACATTTGATCAGTCAATCCACTAGCAGCAGACGGGACTGGCCAAGTGGCCAAGTCCTTGTTGCAATTCATGTCATGTCAACAACGGCTTAGACCATACCTGCATTATCCACAGGACAAAATACACCCACTTGCCTGTGACGTTGACTGTTCCAGTTGGGTGATGCTCCTCCTGCACTCATGAATACATGTAGGTACACTGTGCCGTTGCTCTGCAGGTGCCGCCACAGCACTGGCGACACAACTTCAACCACCTCCTCTTCTGGCCCACGTTGTGTCAGGGACTTCACCAATTCGGATTTGTTCTTTGTTGGCTGTGTAGATGATGCGTCTTTGCTGTTGCTCTTCTCTGACAATGTTATCTTATAGCTGTGCAGAGAAGCAGCGCAGGCGGCAGGCGCAGCACTGAGTGTGAGTGAGTGAGTGAGTGAGTGAGCGTTGTGAGTGTATGCAGATAGCCTATCAACATTGGACATCAGTCCACATTAAACATGTACATGGCGTACATGCGTTGTTATTGCTTGTCGGCACAAACGTGGGAATACCCACTATGAAATGCATTTGTGTGTTGAACTCATAGCGATGCTTGTTGATCAACTTGGCAGCACGAGTGGCTGAGGAGGCAAGAGCTACTGTAGAAGCACAAGCCGCACTGAAGAGGCGTAATGCATGTGACGACTATAACATTCACGTGCAATTGGGATGGATGGAGTTAGAATGCACTCACAAGAACACACAAGCTTACAAAGTGCAGTTGCACTTTGAACACAACATGTACTTTTGCAATGGCTAACAAACTGCTGTTGCATTGCCACATGCAGGTGGCGAGCAAAATCAATCACTCTACACAAGGCAAGGGCATTTCCGATCACAACACAATACTTACCTGTGCTTTGGCATATTGTACGTGTATGGTATGTCCCTTGCGACGGCCAGCTTCGTGACACCCGGTGGGGGGTGTGTAGTGTTGAAGAAGTTGGATTGCAACCGCTGGTTTGATGACAAGTACACCTCCGCATTCATCTGCTCAAGCAAATGTCAAGCATTGGTGGTCAATCAAGTGCCCATGAAACGACATAGGTGCGGGTAGCATTACCACCAGTTGTGTTCACAACGGCAACTAGTGGTGTTCATTCATATCAACAGCGTGTTCACAACGACTGTAGACTAGAGCACACGGTCACGATGCAGCAAAAGCAAATAGGGTGCCTCCTGCGAGCAGCCCTGGTGATGGTTCCATGACACTGTCAGCCTGGATGGTGCGCTTGCCTATCCCTAACCCTGAGGACGCCTGTAATGTAGATACACTTGTATCACATTGCTAATTCTTGTGCAGTCGGCACTTCCCCTGGTTGTAAATTGCTGACCACTTTGATGTAAAGATCCACCGCTCAGTTGAGATAACACAGCAGGCACAGAGAGACAGGCGTTGGTTCGGTTCACTGCAGTGCTCCTGCCACCTTGAAGTATTTCCTGGCACCTTTCATGAAAGTAAGTCTGTAAGCACATCAAGGTGTGCAAGGCACACATCACTGATGTTTCAATAACCGAATTCCAATGCAAGTCCCCCGGCTTATGCCGAACTGCCTTTCCAACATGGGGAACGTCAACCCTCACCAGCAAGCAAAGCCATCCACCGACCCACCTTGATATCCTCAGGCCACAAGTTCCGCAGTGTAGGCTCTCCTGGTTCAATTACCACCCCATGCATCGGCACCATGATGCGATAGAAGTTCGTGGTCACCCTGGCAAGCCACACTACGAATACGACCACTGCGAGGGTGGACACTGAGAACAAGCTCTGCATGGAGCCCCTCATTTGGTCGGCCGCTTTGCACTGTCCACCTGCGCCACCGCCAGCTTCCGCTTTAGAAGTCCGCTATTGGCGCCGCATTGCCTTGCTTGACACCTTCAGGTCTAAAAACGGAACTTCAACACTAAACTTCAAACAGAACTTCACCACTAACTTCAAACTCAACTAAGTGTACCAACCTCTGTAGGACCATGAGCGGCACCGGCTTGTCGCCGTCGCAGCAGATGACGCAATCACAGCACAAGCAGCACCACCACCAGCAAGGACCCGCAGATCTGCTACTGGCACTGGAGCATGACCCTTTCCTGCGCGACTTCACTCAAGCAAACTTTGACAGCGCTGCCTTCGCGTCGAAGTGCCACAACAAAACTTCAGGACCTGCGCATCAATTGCTCGGCGCCACCGCATCGACGCAAAGGTGACGATTATGCAGCCGAAAGCTGATTTGATGACCTTGCATCGACACGCCTGCCCATGGCTGCGTTGCCTCTCCTGCGCTGTGCTTGCAATCACTCTACACAGAGAAGTTATGTGTGTTTCTCTTATTTGGCGCTTCCCCAGCACAAGCATCGTATGCATATGATGGCTGCCACAACACGCTTGTGTTGCGTGTGTTGCAGTTTGCGTCTGCCGTCGTATTTGTCTGAAACCTAAGTAGACATGACACAAGACTCTCGTTGCATTCCGTTTTGCTGTTCAGGCCATCATCGCATGCAGGGGACGCCAGCCATCTGCTGGAGACAATAAGTGCCAGCATTGACAGGATCGACCAGGCGATTAGGGCGCATGTCATGGAACACGAGGAGCAGCTGCTTGAAGGACTGCTAGTGGGTGGTGTCTCCGACCTTGCCAACAGGTAAGAGTATTTTCTATGATACATGCCTTTTCTGTTGAGCTCCCGTACATCTATTGCGGCAGTGTGACAGGTGGCTTGTACCAAACAAGGTGATGATGCTTCGCCTAATCAGCCTGGCAGGTACTCAAAGCAGCAGTGTGACAGCAGTGAGCATGGGGAGGTTGCATGAATGGTGGTGCCCTTGTATTCTATGGCTTCTGCAAACCTGCAAAACTGTGATTGCAGCTCAGAAAATGTGTGTATTAGAGTCCCATGCATGGCTCAGCAGCTGTACCTGCATTGAGAACAGCACATCAAAGGAGTCAAGAGCTCAATGCAATTTTTGCTGGTGCATGCATAGTGCATGGCAGCTTGTGTAATTGGCTTGTAATGATATAGTGTATGGGCTGCAAATCTAGTGATGCACGTAGTCCTTATGTACAATAGGCAAAGGCATGCGCTTTCCATGTCAGAGTACATGCAGTGGCAAATGATCAGAGAGCTGTTTCTCAGGAAGGTCTGTCATCACACAGTTCTGCCACTGACAGGTGGGCTTGATCGATTGCTTCTGCATTGAACGTCCAGTGATCAAGATGCTTGCATCTTCTGATGGCCGCCAAACGTCTCTATTGAAGCACCCTTGCGATGTACATTTGCTACAGCTTAGCCGTCACGCACCAGCACTTGATGAACTACTTCACTTTTGACCAAGTTCGGCAACGAGATCATCAGATCCCCCGTACCAGTGTTACACGCTGCGGCTGTCAGTTGATGTTTGCTTTGACTATCACGCCAGAATGACTGGTTACAGGTGCAAGTATGTGAGGTGGTAGCCGCCTCTGCATGAATGTCACGGCTGCAAGATGAGAAGCAGAATGCACCATGTCCATGTAGCGTACACTACCGCCAGTCTGACTAGTCGTGCGCTGTCAAGACTTCATTGAACTCAAGCATGAAGTTTCATCAACCTCTTGTTTCCAGGTGCGATAAGCTGCGTCTGGGAGTGCGAGACCTTAAGCGCAGCCTGGCTAAGATCAAGCGCGAGACGATGGAGCCGTACCAGGGGGCGCAGCAGTGTGCTGAGCAGCTGCACAATGTCCATACGGGGGCAGCGCTGCTCAAGAAGCTGTCGCGCATGCTGGTGGCGCTGCGGCAGCTGCAGTCGCACCAGTTGGCAAGTGCTGCAACAGCGACAGGTACCTACGCACCACCATGAATTCATGACCAACTGGATGAATACGTCTCATGTGCATAATTGTTTAGCAGGGCCAGTGAGCACAGAGTTCATCTCCATGATCACCCGTGGTGCCATCCTTGATTTCAATTTGATGAAGACACAGCATGGTGCGCTGTTCAAAAACCTGCAGACACGAGACAAAAGTGAACACACGTGGGCCACCGCACACACACATTGACATGTAGCAAGACGATCGCTACAAAATTACAAACAACACGATAATGGGGCATAGCATTTGCTCGTTACTTTGGTACACATCAATGGTTCACTGGTACAGACCAATCGCAAAGTCGTTCTTGATGGACATCGCCACCATACTTATTCCGCATTGCCCACGGGTTTGCACCTTCATTAATGTTGTGTTGCAGGAGATAGCGCCACAGGACGGCAGCAGCCAGTGCAGTCACACGGTACTGCTGACAGCACAAGTGATGTCAGGGAACTAGCCATAGCTGCGGAGAGTTTGCAGGAGCTGCAGGCAGTGATGGCGGATGAGAGCATGCGCCATATCACCCTTGTGGAGCAGCACAGGGAGTATGTGGCTAGCGCGGTGGCACGGTGAGTCCATTCATTCATTCATTTGTTCATTCATTCATCCATGTGAATGAAAAAAACAAGAACGCACGCGCCACACTGACAATGCGTACGTAAAAACTCAGAAGTGCTTCAACGCATGTGGTGGTCAGTGTCGTTGCACCTCCACCACCTTGTTCTTCTGCACATTCTTGTGCACCATGCGCACCCTTCTGGTGCACCATGTGGAGCTACTGAGCCTCGATACACATCATTACCCATCTGAATGACGCTGAGTGCTCAAAGCAGATCTTCAGCCAACGCTTGTTCGTGTCTGCACCAAAGGTGTTTGTTTGTGCTGCGGCCACTCGCAGCAGTGCTTGAAGCAGAGAGCCAAAAGCAGTGCCAAAGCTTGCAAGATCCAGCAGAATATCTGTGCCCAATGCCAGTTGAAGTGCTCATATTTGAGGCCAACGCCAGGTCAGCAATTTGTGTCGTACATGGATATTATTCAAGTCCCCTACTTCAACTTCAATCGGTGTTGTATGTGCTGACACGATGACGTTCAAAAGGGAGCTGTGCCAGCATTGCTCAGTGCCTGTGTGTTATCTCACACTACACTACAAGTATTTGTGTTCTTAAACATGCCATGTGCAGTGCAGTGTGCACCACTCTTCAAGACATGAACGGGCTTCTCTTTGCGCAATCACACCTTTCTGGAATGCAACATGTGCACTTCTGATTGACCATTGCCTCTGATTTTGTGCAGTGTGGAGGCTGATGCATCACGGCATCTCACTCAAGGGCTTGCTACGCGCAGTCAGGCAGACATCACAGGCGCACTGCAGGTGCGTACACGTCAAATGCAGTTGCAAGGCATGCTTTTGATCTGCAGTCTGTTTATCTGGTGCTCCTGCTACGCAGAATAAATGTGCTTACAACTATAGAGTTTTCAATCAGTGTCCGCATGTAACAGTATGGTGTGCGCGCTACTTCAAGTACTTGAAGTGCGATCTGCAATCGCCTCAGAGTTAGTTGATGCATCTCAAGTATAACACATGGATGTCTGGGTGGGCTGGGTGAACAATGGACTGTGTCTCGTCATCAGGCACAAACACACTACTGCTTGTCTTGTGGTTTGGTTGCTTGTTTGGTATGTATGCAAGCGATTGTGACCGCCACTGGAGAGAGCCGTCATCATGAGCGCCTTCAACATGTGCACACTGTGCTCGTTATATCTCAGGCTCTGCAAACATCGGCGAAAACAAGAGTATAGCTAACATGGCCTAAAGTGTGGATATGATAGGTGGGTAGGCAAGTACACAGGTTCATTCCTACCTCAAGTGCCTGCTAGTCGCATCGCTGACCATTGCTGTGCTTAGGACTTGCTTGTCAAGTTCAAGATGACTCGCTCCTTGAATCCGCACAATCACTACCAGTCACTCAGTCAGCATGACTGCATATAACTGCAACTGGATGCGCACTTCATGTGCAGTACCCACCTCTCTGGTATGACTGCCACTGGGTGTGCACTTATGTGCAACACCCACCTCTTTGGTGTGACTTCCGCCAATATGAGCGGTCACCTCCTTCCTGGCTAGTGTTTGCAGTGCCATAACCCTCCAGTCTCCTTTCACTACTTTTCCAGGTGTTCTACAACATGGGCTGCCTGCCACAGCGAGCGCAAGCGTGCGTCCTGCAGCTCACCTCACAGGCCAGCACCGCCTTCACTACGGCCTTCCATCCGGACACCCTGTCAGACCTGCTCTCAAGTGCTGCCGCCGCTGCCGCCGCGGCAATGGCCAGTCAGCAAACGGCAACATCAGCAGCAGCGCAGTCATCACCAGGCGCCATCAGTCTCAGTCCTGCGCCACCACTCAGTGCTAGGCAGCAAGCGCTGGTCACACAGGCCAAGCGTCGAGAGGCGTTGTTGTCGCATGCCAACAGCGTGGTGAATGACGTGTTTGGTCTGTGCGAGCAAGCCCTGGCACTGGAAAGTGCTCTGGCCAGGGGGCAGAGCTCGGATGCCCAGGGCACCTTCTTGCAGGTATGTAGGTATATGTAGTTGTTGCACGGTGCTCACAACTGCTGAATAACTGATACCTGGGATATCAGACACACTGCAAGTACATGATTGGACTGACTCGTTTTGCAGAGGGTATGGCTTGATGAGCTATCATGGCCAGCAGAAGTCTACCGACGGATTCCAAGATGACTGAAGCAATATCATACATGTCGCATGCCTGTGATATACAAGTAAGCATCAACTTTTGCTGATATGAGCGTAGCTGGGCGCTCGCTCTTTGTACGCTACATGGTTTTGTCCGCAACAGCCTGGTCCGTGATGATCTTGATATGACATGACTGGCAGGAGGAAAGAGGCAACAGCAGCTACATGAGTGCTTTTGAGATGTTAACATGAGTATTGTCATGTTTCAGATACATCGGGGCACTGCAGGTCATTGGGCTCTTTTGCTGCTCCATTCAAAATTGCCAGTGTGAAGCCCTACTTGAGCTTTGAAGGGTATAGAGCACACAATGTCAACAGTGACGTTATATACCTTGAAGTGCAGTTTATGCGAACCTCGAAGGATGTATGTACTGTAGTACTTCATATACTGCAAACTAGTGTGCTTTGGTTCAGAATTGTGCCACCCTCTGGAAGTACTGTGACCATGTGTGACTTGGCAAGGAGCTGCTAATGCGCAACGCGCACGATGAAATAGTTTGTACAAGCATGTCCTGCAAAACGTGCGTTGAGTTAGTTTGTACAAGCATATCCCACTCATTCATTGATGGTGTGTGCGATGTTTCACCTGCCTCATGAACCCCCGTCGGTTCTCCAATGCTCTGTGCCAAGCAGGTGGCCCGTGATCACTCAGACTTGTCGGACGGTGTATTTGCCCTCTTCTGGCAAGCCATGTCCAAGTCCTTGCGCAGCGCTCTACAGAGTGCCCTCGTACTTACAACACCAAACACCAACAAGCAAGCGCCGGTTGCAGTGCAGCAGCAGCAGACCGCAGGCAGCAGCGCCGCCACCAGCAGCAGCACTGCGGCGGTGGTGGTGGAGCTGTACCCCTACCTGCATGCTGCAGTGCTCAACCTGCTGTGGCGACTGAAAAGCGTCCATGGAGGGTCAACTTCAACTTCTGGCCACGCGCCTGCAGCGGCGGCAGCAGCAGCGGCAGCAGCAGCGCAGCATGGGGACATGGTGAGGGGGGTGCTGGGGGGAACGGCACTGGTAGGCCTGGGATGTGGCGTGTATCATGACCGAGGCGCGCTGTCAGAGGACTCAGACGGGTACCTGTCTGATGGTACGGATGGGGAGGCGAGCGATGAACTTCAGCTTCAACTTCAAGGGCAGCATGCCACGGTACTTCCTGGGCCGGGTGTCATCGAGTCACAGGTATGTACTTGCATGAACCTGGCCAATGCGCGAGTGTTGAAGTGTATCTGGTCAATTGTAAGCTTGATAACAGATGCTCTTGTATACGTGTATTCGTCGTGTGTAAATGTCTGAGGTTTGACTAAACCTCACTCGAAGGTCCCTCTCACCATCTGCTGCCAACTGTTAATGGGCAACTGTGGCAGCCATCCCATGCTGCACAACTCTTGTCAGCGCATTATTGAAGTGCGTGTGCCATGCTGACCTTGTGCACTTTGAAGTAGTGCTTGGTCTTGCGCTGTTACTGCAGCTTTTCCGCACCACTTGTACCGCAGCACACCTGTATGATCCACCACATCTGCCTTGCTTGCATTTACAGTGTCTTGTTCTCGTTGTTGTTGCCACAACTCAGGCTGGTGGAGCTCTGTCATCGACCTCACAACGCGAAGCCATGCTGGTAGCCCTCGCCCCTGTTCGTGATCAGTACTTGTTGGAAAGCCTGGCCCGACTCACAAAGCCCGTAGAGCAGATGTTCTTGCACCACGATGGCTACATGGCAGCAGTGCCCAGCAAACACGACCTCGCTAGCTTCGTCAAGGCCATGCAGGCGGAGGCGGCGGTGGCTACAGATGCAGTGGGTGGGCATGTGTCTCTGGCTCCACTGGTCATGAGGGGGGCCGCAAAGGCGGTCAAGCTCTTCTGCAGCAAGGTGAGCAGACTCCTTGCTTCGAGAAGCGTGCGTATTGCTGCTGAATCCGTCATTGCGTTGCTGCTGAACAAGTTCATGATATTGGTTTGAGTAACACACTGAAGTGTGTGACATGTGACAAGTAACATGAGGAGGTAATATCTGCCAGTCATTTGAGCAGGATCATTCAGCTGGTTTGTGCTTGAGTTGTTGTTGTGCTGCGGACTGTGAAGAAGTTACAGTGTGCTGGCGGACTGTGGAGCATTTTGCTGGCAAGCGACAATATTCGCATGTACTTCATATACTGGGATGCCCCCTCTGAACATCAACTCATACAACTATCCTCATTGACGCTTCTCTTCAGGCCGAAGGCATGTTGCGGAACAGCCCAGAGGCGTACAGCTTTGGCAGCGGTACAACCAACAAGGCAGCGCAGCGTGATGGGAAGGATGGCAAAGATGCTCAGCAGCTGCAACTACCGCTAGTTGACGCTCCAGGTGATTATATTGAAGTTGGAGTTGAAGTTGACAGTGAAGCCAGTTCCGCGAGGTCCAGATCGCTGTGCAGTACAATGCTAAACACACTTGTTGTACGTGTTCACCGGGCTTGAATGCTTGTTCTTGAAGTTCATCTCATGGTTGAGACTTCGTAGCACATAACTTGCCCTGCAGGCGCGTGAGTTGTATGTAGGCCTAGCGACCTTAACCATGTGCGGATGCCTCTTGTGAGTGGAAAGGGGTCTGCCGCTTCCGCAAGCCCTGATCTGATCTGATGTACTTTGAAGTATGCAATGATGACTCCAGTGCATGGTCTAAAGTTGACTTGTAACCATGTGTCACCTCTGACAAAACCATTCCTGACAGCTTTGCTCCATGTAGTACAAGCGCCCTTGAAATGACGACATCCTGAACAAAAGCATACGGTATGCATGCTGTTGCTCACCGCGCCACAGGCAATGCAGGCGATCGCGCTAACTGGGCCAAGACCGCCGACCAGACCCACAACATGCAGCTGCTGACACTCATCACACAGCTGCGCACGGCGGTGGTGCAGCTGCCTAGCATCGTCAAGCCCGGCAAGCCTGCACAGAAAGGCTTGGACCCTGAGGAAGTGACGCAGTGCGCCCAGGAGGCGAGCACCCATGTTGACGCTGCCCTGAAGGCCATTGACGCACTGGCTACGGGGCAGATACTGAGGCCCTACCTGTCGGCAGCAGCGTATGCACTAGAGCGCGTGATGGGCACAATGCACAAGGACAGCTTTGCCAACCTGGAAGGGGGATCAGCGGAGCAGACATCGGGGGCCAGTGCCTACATGCTGGACTTGCAGAGAGCGGTGGGTCTGGTGCAGTCGGAGCATCTGAAGACTGTGGCAGCGCTCAACGCGCCGTATGCGCAGGAGATGCTGCGGTGTCTGACGGACCGCCTGGTGCGCAGCTTTGTGTCGCACGCCGCGCTGGTGCGGCCCATGGAGGAGGCTGGCAAGCTCAAGGTCAGTGGTGCAAGGTGTGCGTTGAAGGACTGTTGTGAGGTTTGCGGAAAGTTCAGCAGCTTTGAGCGTGGAGGCATGTGCTCACATCGGGTGAAGATCTACAACGCTTGGTAACACATCAGCAATGCTCAAGTAGGAAACAGCATCGTTTATGGTGAACTTCACCACAACAACGGCCACCTCCTCGAAGTTAGGCGATCAAGTACAGCATGCTTGTTGAGCCTTCAAATGTCAGCCTGAGTCGGGCGTGCCAAAGGCATGGCTATTTGATGCCAATAGGCATGGCTATTTGATGCCAATTCTGTCCCCAGATCACTGCTCAGCATTTTGTCCAGAGCACACGTGCAGAGCTGAGCTGAGCTATTGTATATGTGCGTGCATTCGTGTACAATTTCTCATATACCTGTGGCTTGGCATGTCTCTGACACTTTAGAGAGTTTTGCTCAAGTACTTCCAGCAGCATGACGGAACGCTCACACCTTGTCCCATTGATGTGGCGTGTTCATGCTGCAGATGGCACGTGACATGGCCATGCTGGAGATGTGCCTGTCAGGCATAGCGCCTGTTGCTACGCTCGGCGCCTCCTACGCCGAACTGCGCGCTTACCGTCAGCTGCTGTTCATTGATCTCGACACCACTGTGAAGACTGGCAACACTTCAAGCTTGCTGCTGCAAGACCCGTGCGTCAAGCAGCTGCGTCCGTCTAGTGTTCTCCATTATCTCGTTGGCCGCTGCCCATTTGAGCTCAGTAGTCCACACCAGTCAACGTTTGGCAGCTCACAGCAACAGCAGCTACGATCAAAGCCACCCAGCAGCCGCAGCGGGGGCAACCCACCTGTTAATAGCTCAGGAGAGGAGGGGTCTGTTGGGGCCTACTTGGACTGGCTGCTCAGGGGGAAGGCTACTGGCACCAGCAGCAGCAGCAGCGAAGGCACTGGTGCAGGCTACCTGGACACAGATGTCAGCTATGAGGCAGAGGCCGCCGCTTGGGGGGTAGTCAGGCAATGCGTTGATAGGTACCACCAGCGCATCAGTGCCATGCAGGGGGGCAGCGGCATGCAGCTGCGAACATCCGCTGCAGTGCAGTTGGTGGAGTCATGCGGTGAGCCGCTTTTGGCCATGTACAAGCAGCATGCCTCAGGCAAAGGTGCCGCCCCATGAAGAGAGAGTCAAGGTATACTTCAAGTATTGAACTTTTCCAGGCTTCTTGGTGTGCTGTGTTTCTGTCTGTGTTTTGTGGCAGTATTTTACAAAGGTGCTCAACGCATGCACAGGAAGGTCCACTGCTGCCACTCGTCATTTGTTGCTTTGTGATCGGCGCTGACATATTCACCATTTCGACTCTGTCACGGACCGCACAGCACCTTATACCTAGATTATCATGGACAAATCATATGGTCATGTGCGTTACAACACATACGCATCAACAAAGCATGCAATGTACGCACATTGTCACCTCACATTGTCACCTCCCCCCTTCCTCTCCCTCCTCTGCCTTTCAAAGTTGTTGAAGTAGGCGCGTCACTTTGAAACTGCCTAAACTCGACTCTCAGTCAAGCAGCTCGTTTGGCGCAGGCAGAGCCATACCAGGTGGTCTCCCGCGTCTCTGTGCGCACGCTGGTTGCCGTGACGATAATGACAGGGCACGAACATGCGGCCGACCTGGAGAACCAGAAGGTGAGCTGATGAAGGTAGCAGCAGTCCGCCTTTCGCGTGTACCATTGACCCGTGGCGGTAAACATTGCAGCGTTCCGGTCTAGTTGCGGCAACCAATAACACCTACACTGTTGCTGACAAAGCGAGAGCTCGCACGAGGGGCCCTGTGCAGTACATTGTCCTCTTATCACGGTCTGCACTTTCTACTGCTGCTGCTTCGGCAGGTGTGGGTGCCGGACCGAGCTGTCGCTTGGGCCAAGGGAACAGTGCAGCATGCTCACAAGGACGGCAAGTCGTTTTATGTGCTGCTGGACGCCGAGGGCAGCGAGCCCGATGGACTCGGCGCCAGCGGCAAAGGAGTGGTTACTGTGAGCATGGCACAGCCCGAATACAGTGGCATGGAGGGCTTGCCTCTACAAAATAAGGTCAGCAAAGTCCCTCTGAGTTTGATGTTGACGGTTATATGAAGCGCATGACTTGGTAAATTTTCAGGCTGGTCAAGCAGCACACTTAGGGGTCTCGTCTGCGATTGGCACCAGGAGAGCAGACTCACACAACCTGGTGCCTGATCTGTGCAACTTGAAGGACTGGTTTGCTCATGCCAGCGTTTCATGCAAAGAGTATGTTTTTCTGTTCAAGAATTTGTTTGATTTCGCTGCTCCAGGATTCTAGGTTACACTCGGGTACCTGTCACAACAGCTGCCGTCAAGTACTTGCAGCACATAATGTGATCTGCCTCATGTACTGCTGTAGCAGCTGCTGTTAGCATGCATCCTTCAAGAGTGTGAACATCTTTTGCAACATACAGAGGGGTGGTTGAAGGCAAGATGTTTATCATGGCTCTGACCCAGTTTGTGTACATATATGTGTTTAATCAACATTTTTTGGTCAATGCCTCATCGCTGAAAAGAAAGTATAGCTCCGGACATATCTCAGCACGACGCGTTCCACTGACGTGAAAGCATTGCCGATATGATCACTGTTGAGTACAGTTGTAGTGACGGCACAGTGTGCTGCACCCGGCATTGGGAGTATATACATCTTGAAGTATGAAAGTACCTGTACCTGATCAAGCTGGTTGTACACTGGAGGTATGGTCGCAGTTGATGATGAAACACATCAACGCCAGAACCTGCTAGTATTGTGAGCTAGCTCACATTCTTGCACAGGGTCCGTGTGTGTACTCATGCACTCCAATTCATATTTGTGTGGCAGATTTGCAGCGTTTGCTGCTGACAAGTTCCAGTACCTGCGCACTTACGCTGCTGATGCTCATGTTTCCCAAAGCCTCTGCACAAACCACACCGAGAGCAGGCTGCCACAGCATTCTGCCATTCTTCCGGTTTATGAAACATAACGATCACACTCACTCCACCACGACCGCAGAGTTATGGTTAGTGTATTGATCTTAAAGGAATCGCCTTAATAAAAGTGATATGCATGCACCGGGTCAAGCGGGAATCAGACTGACCATTGAACCGACAAACCGCTTGTGCATTTGCATTGCAGGTTGTGCCTGGAGGTGTGGAAGACATGTGTGCTCTCAACTACCTACATGAGCCAGCGATACTGGCAAACCTCAGGCAACGCTTCTTTGCCAAGATGCCCTACACGTATACTGGGGAGATATGCATCGCCGTCAACCCTTACCAATGGCTCGACATCTACAATGAGCGGATCGGTGCAAAGTATGGAGCTGCTCTCAAGAAGTCCGACCTGCCACCTCACCCGTATGCGACCAGCACTGCAGCGTTTCGAGGCCTGCGAATGTACAGCAAGAACCAGAGCATCCTTGTCAGCGGTGAGCATGGCGTGTTGTGTCGTCAAACCACTCACTGTTGTTTTGTGTCAATGATGCACGTGCATTGTTGCTACTGTAGAGAGCTTATCAACAGCTGACTGAGGGTTTTGACGGCAACCATTGTATGGCATGTACACATCTTAGCGCACCTAACTACATTTAAGTGTGAAGGGTTCATGCATATATATATATATATATATATGCGATACAAAGCACATCATTTACCTGTGCAGCCGTCAGATGCAATAGAACCTTGGAAACTGCAAGTGTCATAGCCAATCGAGCGCCATTAGGCAATGACAGCCATGAGGTTTTGGCAGCAGAAGCACAAGATCTTGAAGGCGGCAGTGGAGATGAGCATGCTGCCGTCTTGTTACAATTGATCCTGTTTTGCTGCAAATGCGTAATTCTGCGTCTGTCACGCATTCCGGCAGTCTTCTTTAAGAGCTATCATGATGAATGCATTGCATACACACGCCAAAACGCACACATTCTCGTTTTCTGACATAAACTCCTGTGCTCTGCCTTACTGCCAGGTGAATCTGGAGCAGGCAAGACAGAGACCGTCAAGATCCTGCTGAACCACCTGGCAGCAATCGCGGGGGGGGAACAGGGGGACACCACAATCGACAAGGTCATCAACTCCAACCCCCTACTAGAGTCTTTTGGCAACGCCAAGACGGTGCGCAACGACAACTCCTCGCGTTTCGGCAAGTTCACCGAGCTGCAGTTCAATGAGCGCTGCCACCTGGTGGGCAGCAACATCAACACCTATCTTCTTGAGAAGTCACGAGTCGTGACGCATTCTCGCGGAGAACGCTCCTACCACGTCTTCTACCAGCTGCTGGCAGCGCCCGAGTCCCTCAAGGCAGGCTTCAGGCTCGGCCACAAGAGCAAAGCCGACCTGCGCTACTCTGGTCTGGGACAGGACGCCACCTCGGTAATAGAGGGGATCAGCGATGCCGACCGGTTCACACGCACAAATGCCGCCCTAGAGCTCATCGAGCTAGACAAGGAGGCCCGCGCGCAGCTCTGGGGGGGCATCGCTGCTGTGCTGCACCTGGGCCAGGTGACCTTCGACCATGTAGTGGTGGACGGTCACGACGGCAGCAGCGTGAGGGAGCAGGCGGGGGCGCTGTCAGCAGCGGCGGCACTCCTGGGAGTCGGTGTCAAAGATCTGGCAAAGAAGCTGACGCGGCGCGTCATCACGGCGCGCATGGAGAGCATCGAGGTGCTGCTGAGCGTTGACAGGGCTGCGGAGGCGTGCGACGGCCTGGCCAAAGAGGTCTACTTTAGGCTCTTTGATTGGCTGGTGGCGCGCATCAATCAGAGCACCAACCACCCCGCCAGCGCCGCGCGCAAAGTGGGGCTGCTCGACATCTTCGGCTTTGAGAGCTTCGCGGTCAACTCGTTTGAGCAGTTCTGCATCAACTACGCCAACGAGAAGCTGCAGCAGAAGTTCACGGAGGACGTGTTCAAGACGGTTCAGGTGGAGTACGCGTCGGAGGGCATCGCCTGGAGCCACATCGACTACAAGGACAACGCCTCGGTGAGTCAACTGCATTTCAAGTTATAACTTCAAGTTGAATTTGCCGATGATCTTTGCATGCGGACTCGGACTTTGGCTTGCTGACTCTGAATCTGACTAGACTATGTAGTGGTCGCACGGCTACATGTTGTTGCCTCAACGAGCACATGAGTATACTGCAGGGAAGTACCGAGATGAGACTTGCAGGTCTGCGCAACAGTGTCATGCTGGTAGCATTCATTCAGCACCCATCCAGTGGGGCCTCATATCATATCAAGTACTGGACGTTGAGGTCAGATGCAAGTACACTTTCGAACTTTCAATACATCCGGAGTCTCAGAAGAAGAAGTGTGCCTTGCGTTGTGATTGATAGCACGGTGTGCACGCACGAGGGCAAGGGCTAACTAGTCCAAAGCCAGACGCAATGGCTAACCCTAGCCCCACCTTGACCCTGACAGCCGGAAGTGCCACAATGCTAATCAAGTGCTCACATGCTGTCACTACACGATCACGTATGCAGACGCTGGACCTGCTGGAGGCCTTCAGAACGGGCATGTTTGCACTCCTGGACGAAGAGGGGGTCCTTCCAAAGGGAAGCGAGGAGGCCTTTGTCACCAAGGCCACCAAGGCGCATGTGCAGCACGCCAGCTTCCTGCGGACCAACAAGGGCTCTGGTGGCGTGGAGTTTACTATCAGGTGCACAAACTGGATGCATGAGCCAACAGGTGTCAATAGGTCGCCAGCACCATTGTGATCAGATCGTCAGCATTGTCATGGTGGACAGCTTCTTGCCATACCATAGTTCTTGCAATGGCAGCAAGTATAAATCACAATCATTGCATGCAAGCTGACACTAGGAAAAGTCAGCACTATGCTGCTTGAAGTACGTGTGGTTTGACATGCCCCTTGCCACAGCTGCTGCGCTATTTGAATATTGCCAGTATGCCATGATGACTTGTGAGACCAATGCAGGTTACTACTCGGCGACAATGCCCAATGTCAGCAGCATACATTGTGGCCCCTGGTGCTGATATGACCTGTCAGAGACCCAAATGACATCAAGGCCAACTGCATGGACATAGGTCTTCTTGAAGATAGCATGATGCATGCCACCCCCTCGCGCCTGCTGCTGCGTGTATGTGTGCCAGATTCTTAGCCATTATCATCTGAACTCTGCACAAATGGAGACTGACAGTTGAAGTTGACTTGCATGCCTGCAAGTCCTTCCACGCATGCTTACTTACGCTCTCTGTAAATCTGTGATGCTGATACAGGCACTATGCTGGCGACATCAACTACACGGCACTGGGCTGGCTGGACAAGAACAAGGACACGATACAAGACGACACCGTGGCCATGCTGCGCGACAGCACGTGCACCATCGTATCCACAGCTTTCACCCCTCTCGCGGAGCAAGAGTCAGTGGCAGGGTCAGCGTCGCCAGCCGGCAAGGGCGGTCACAAGCGCAAGGGGAGTCTCATGCAGGAGTCGCAAGCCAGCAAGTTCAAGAGGCAGTTGCATGGCCTCATGGGCGCCATTAACACGACTGAGGTGCAGTACGTGCGCTGCATCAAGCCCAACAAGGTCAAGAACTGCAAGGTGGGTGCAATATGTGGGAGCACTGAGTGTGTAATTGATGCTTCCTGCAGCATGTGACATGCCGCCTGAACGAATGCGGTCACATGATACTCCATCGAGCCCGAACCTCAGACGTGATAGTCAGATGTGACATCAACAGCATGACACATAAGCTTCAGCACATGTTGCCAACATCCACATACAGCCAGCCAATCGTGCCTTCTGCAGCCCAGCTAGTGTGCCGTGTCAGTAATGTAGCAATGTAGCAGTACGTGCGCCTGTTGCGGGCGTTCTTGTGGTGTTGCCGCCTGCTCGAATGTACTTCTGCTGTATCTTAGTCGGTTCAATGCAGCTACTTCGAAGTACTTCTACATGCGTTTGAACTACTCCATTATAGCACATAGATCGCACCCGCTTCCAGCTGCAAATCACCAAGGCACTGTAAGCAACATCATCTAATTTCACTTTACTGGCATCTATGCACTGCACTTTATGCCAGTGACATCTATAGAAGTACAGCATCAGGTGCAGGACTGGAACCCAACCCCTTGTCTGCAGGCACTTCCTGTTTTGCCAATAGTGTGACATCAACTTCAAGTTGAAGGCAGCGACCTGCACTGCTGCATTTAAATAAATGTATGCTGCATTGAAGTTTTGCTGAAGTTAGTGGACAACTCACAATGGCTGACCGCGCTCTTTACATTACTAAGACTCACAACTCACAATGGCTGACCGCGGCATTGTGCGTATGTTCCCTGTGACATGTGACATGTGACATGTGACATCAGATGATGGACAACCCCATGGTCGTGGAGCAGCTGCGGTGTGCTGGCGTCATCGAGGCCATCCGCATCAGCCGCGCTGCATTCCCCAGCAGGCTTCCGTTCGACGAGTTCTGCCTGCGATTCGCCCCCCTCGCTCGTGCTGTGCACACACCCGTTGCCGCCAAAACAAGCACTCGGCAGCAGCAGCAGCAGCAGCAAGTACAGCAGCAGCAGCAGCAGCAGCAACTGCAGCAGCAACACCGCTTCAAGGCCGGCACAACCCCTAACGCAGTCGATTGCAGAGCTATGCTGGAGGCACTGCTGCCGGGTAAGGGGGGTGGAGCGCACCCCCAGTACACTGTCGGCAGTACGCGCGTGTACTTCAAGTCCGGCGTAGTTGAAGAACTGGAGCAGCGGCGCGGTCACCACCTGCAGCAGCAACTGGCAGTTGTGCTAGCGCTGCTCAGGATGAACGTCGCAAGGACAAAGTACGTGCGGCGGAGACGGTGGATCATCGCTGCGCAACGTCGGTGGCGTGTGATGCGCGCACAGAGGCTGCTGGCGCAGCTGGTGGAGGAGAAGAGAGCGCGGTTAGAGAGGGAGAGGCTAGAGAGGGAGCGACTCGAGCGGGAGAGGCTAGAGAGGGAGAGGCTAGAGAGGGAGAGACTCGAACGCGAGAGACTCGAACGAGAGAGACTCGAACGAGTTAGACTCGAACGGGAGAGACTCGAACGGGAGAGGCTCGAACGCGAGAGACTGGAGCAGGCCAGGCTCGAACGTGCGCGGCTAGAGAAGGCCAGACTCGAACGAGTGAGGCTGGAGGAGGAGAGAGTCGAGCGCGAGAGGGTGGAGGAGGAACGCAAGGCTCACGCCCTGCGCGACCGCCTGGAGCACGAGTGCGCTGCAAAAGCGCGCGCAGAGCGGGAGCGGGAGGAGCGAGAACTTTCCACACTCAAGACCTGCGCCGAGGATCCAGCAGAAGACCAGCCTCAACATGACGACGCACATGGGGACGACCAGCAGCACCGCAATCAGTCGGGCAGGCAGGACGCGAAGCATGCACGTTTCCAGGAGGAGCACGACGGTGGCAGCGGGCACAAGGGCGCTGTGTTTGACGATGATGACTTCATGTTCTCAGAGGGCGGCAGTCAGGTGCGACAGTCAGGCGCTGTGGGGTGCAACAGATGCTTGCATGCCATTACACTACACATTTAGCCTATGAACAATATGTACGCTTGTCACCAACTTCAACTGCAACTTGGCGTATGCAACAACCGTCGCTGGCCTGCGATTCGATCTAGATTATGTCCCTGCACTTGCGTGGATGTGTGTTATGTGTGACCTCTGTCAGCTAGAACTGGCATATGACGCTGCACGTATGAGAATCAGAACATTTATGTAGCAATGGCTGCCCCCATGCAATCGACAAGTTCGCAAGCGACATGCGCCAGCGCTGCCATTTTCTGAATTGCAATAGTCTACTACACGACAAAGCATTTAGGCACAATGCAGACTTACTTAGTGTGTACATCAGCAGAACCTTTGTCACCTTTTAAAAGCGTACTTTGAACACCACTTGAAGTTGGCAGTTCAGAGCAACCATCAAGTGCATCTGACCGCAGCACCTGATGGTCCACTGAGCTTGAACCCTGATGAATGTCTCTCAATGGCAATGTACACTTCTGCCATGCATGCCCTACTAACACGGTGATGTTTCTTCTGTGATGGCAATGGTCTGTGCCTCAGGTGCACAGCAACAGCAACAGCGCACACGTCACACAGCACCAGGCTGCTGCGCATCACCACAAGACCGGTGCCGGCAACCATAGGAAGGGCAGGAGAGCTAGTGAGGAGTCTGAGACTGACAAGGGCACAACTATCAGTGATAGCGGTGCTACGCCTCCGCTCACGCCTGCTAACCTGCACCGCCACGCTGACACGTATGGGCAGCCCATGCACCTACAGGTGGGGGTGTGACCATTATGTGTAAGCACTGCAGTCAGCTGTTGAGTCATGTGAAATACACTGTATCGTGCGTGCGTTTCACTATGCACGGCTTTTGCTGGTAATGATGGTCGGCATGATCATGCAGGGTAGGGTATGTATGCAGCATCATGTTACAGACAGCAGACTGTTGGCCTGCACTCTGCAATCAGCAGGCTGTGTTACATGGACCAGGTGTCTAAACTGCAGTGAGAGGACAGTATGTAAGCATTCAAGGGCAAGGGTTTATGGTTACGTGACCGCATTCGCACACACACGTGAGTTTATAAATATATGTACCTATGGGTACCTGGCAGTACTCGTATGCCGGCGACCGCGCAACGTCAGGGTTGCTGACATGCCATTACATACAATTGCAAAAAGGGAAGGCGCATGATCATCATTGAAAAGTGCACAATACTTGACATGGGCATCGTTTTAAACGTACCCCCATCTATCTACGCGTGTGACCCCATGATGTCAGGTGTTGGATGTAGACGGCCCAACGTATGGTCAGCGACCCCCCTCGCCCAGAACAGCGCGGCGCGCCAGCTTTGAGCACTTTGACAGCCTGCTGGTCAACGACGCCATGGATGAGGTGAGCCCTTCCTTTTTTTGCTACAACTTCAACTGCAACTTCAATGTCACACGCTCATCAGCTTCAATGTCACATGCTCAGCACAGTGGCGTGTCAGGAAGCAATAACAGGCTACTTAGCGGTCACACAAGCATTTGCTGCAAGCAGTTGTTCACTTGATGAGGCAATTCTGGCAGCTCAGCTTGGCGGTCACAAACCTGCAGCTCTTTTGCTGTGCGCTGAATATCGTCCGCACCGCATGACCTGAGCTTCACGACAGTTACAGAGCTGCTTGGAGAAGCACAAATACTCACTTCAAGCTAGGAAGTAAGTGTTGCGGTTAAATGCGTCACATGCCTTATGCCAACAAGTTCAAGTTGTGACGTGCCGCTTGCTGCAGGACCTACGCGCATTCCTCGTGACCAGCGTGCCCAAATCTGCGGGCACGGTCAAGTGCTGCGTCAGGCGGCAGCGCAGCAGCCTGCAGAAGCTGGGCCAGGGTGGCGAGACCTACAGCCTGTACCTGGAAGGCGATGATGGCGATCGCTTCATGCTGTCAGCCTGCAAGCGCACCAGCGGACTGCTTCACAAGACCAGTGCCTTTGCCATCACCATGCGGCCCGGGGAGTTTGCGAGGGAGCAGGGCGGGTTTCTGGGAGAGCTGCGCGCAACTTCGCGATCCGCTGATGAGTTCCAGCTGTTTGATGACGGCTACAGTCATGAGGAGATTGAGAAGGGGAACTTGAAGCTGCCGTCATCGCCTGGTGCGTATGTCAATCCGCGCGTTCGGCAGGAGATTGGTGCGGTGGCGTATGCGCCTGCAGAGGCAGACCTTGGCACGCCTGCGAGCGACGGTCCGAGGCAGATGCAGGTCAGTGCTCAACACTAGCACACACAGATCAAGCTATATTGTCTGTTGATTCATCTGGCTCAGGTGTGATGGCTGATGTTCATACGCATGTGCGCTTGCCCTTGGCACGCGTTCAAAGTAGCTTGCATGCATGCAATTAGAGGAGGAGAGTCACTTGCATCGAACCGCTTACGTGAAACTTGAAGTACGCCCTAGCTCTGCAGTGACTCTCCCATGTTGAGCGCTCTCACACTGACTCTTGCTCACTTTCCCCACGACGTGTGCATGTGTCACATGTGCATCATCAGGTGGTGCTCGCTCAACCCGGCGATGGCCGCGGCGCCACAACAGCAAGGCGCACCAGCGGCGCGACGCCACTGCTGGATAAGATGCGAGCGGGCGTGCTGACCAGCACAGAGGTGATGCTCACAAACAGGGTGCCACGCTGGAACGCACGCCTGCAGGCCTATGTACTCAACTTCAATGGGCGCGTCACCCAGGCCAGCGTCAAGAACTTCCAGCTGGTGGAGTCTGATGACACTGCGGAGAAGATCCGGCTGCAGTTTGGACGCACCAGCAAGGACTCCTTCACCATGGACTTCACGTATCCGCTGAGCCCGCTGCAGGCATTTGCGATTACGCTCACCAGCTTTGAGAGCAAGTAGCTGTAGGAGGCTGGCTTTCCTGTGGTCTTTCAGGCCAAGGATTGCTTATTTGCTGCCAGGCAGGCATCAGACTCGCGCCTAGCAGCACACAACATGGGTCATCAAGGGCCTGCCATCATGTTATGCACAGCTCCACATGTACTTTGCGAAATGGTTTCATCCGCTTGCATGGCACACAAAGACATTATGGTGTGGTGTCCGATGCCGCATCTCTGATGTGCCTGTGTGCGTTCAGCATCGAGATGGGTGCTCAGGACACAGGTGGCGCAGATGGCACTGGGGCAATTGGTTATTTGAGCCATGAACATGCCAAAAGCAGGAGTGGACAACCTTAGTAACATGAACCTCCACCACAGGACATATGGGGCTGATTTGTTGACATATACAGTGAGTACGCGGGAGTGAGTCGTGGTTAGGCACATGTATTGTGAGTAATGGGATTGTGTGAGGACTTTGCTCTGTGTGTGTGTGTTCCTATTGGATATTGCCAAAATGTCTCATTGTCATACTGCAAACAGCTGGAATTGCATACAGGCACATGCGTGCGCAGCCTGTCAGTACGCAGGAGTACAAGGGTGTACCCTACCTCAGCCCAATAGGAATCTGCACGCACGATGTTGCTACCCAGTCGCACCATAACATGCAGTACAGCACCACCAGCCCTTGATGCACATACATGAGCAGCCAAGTAGTCGTGGTCAAGGTTCGCATCACCTAACCCTTTGTGTGTGCATTTAGTAGGCACATGAAAAGTCAACAACGTCAACTGTTCGTTCATAGTACAGTCTACACGAGTTTCGGAGGCATTGACTTCTGCTGCAAGCACAGATGAGACCAAAATCACTGTGCTGCGTCATCATGATTCTGGCAATGTAGGTGTATTAGGTAACCTTTGCACTGTCCGCCCCTTCCGCTAGCTTGAGTACATATGCCATTCGCTGTTGCAGTGCGGCGCTGCACTGCTGAACCGCCTGCGCTGTATCACTCACACTACCACAAACCGCACTTGCCCTTGTGGCAAGTTCTGACTTGTCCGCTGATACGGGCACCGCTATTGCTCTCAAATTTCCTGCTATCGGCACCACAACCGTTACAAACGGTTCGTGAGGGCCAAATGGTGACCAATCCGCATCTCCCAGCAGCATGCGCCCTCCGCATTGGTCTAGATAACCATCTGTAATGGCTTGCCACATGTCTGCTACCCACATGCCATGGCAACGTTCAAGGCCGATGTACCAGTAGCTGCGCGTCTCCTGTGTGCTGATGTCTACTGCGATGCGCTCTGTGAGTCCCCCATTGGCTGATGATGGTAGGCTCATGAGGCCCAAGTCAGGCAGAAGGAAGCTGTGACTTCGCTTTGTCTCGACGATCCCTGCACGCCAACACAACGACATTTAATTCACAATGTAAGTGGTGAGTAAACAGCTGTATGTGGCACACAGTTAGGTAAGCAGTTGTTGTTCTCATTGCGATCGTTAGCGCTGCAGGCACACCGGGCTGACAGCGCATGTATGGGACAATAGCATATGCCTTTTGCGTTGGTTGAGGACTTTGGTAACTTACTTGGAGCAATACCGTTTCAGATGCTGAAGTACTTGCTAACTTGGCACTCTTCAAATGGAGCCATGCAGGCAACATACTTGCTTCATGATGTTTAATACCGACTTTCGATCTCACACCATTGCCATGCAGTGCCCCTGATGCTGCCATAGCAATAGTTTAATGAGCATGTGTCAAAGTAGGCATCCTCACCAGAGCCTGCAGAGTCTGCATGCCATTGGCTGCAAAGGTCACGACAAAAGTAATCATACCAACAGCGGAGTTTTTAACGTGCCATAGCGGATCCTGGAATTCGCAATGTCTATCAACAGTAGGTGCACCAAGAGTTGGCAGTCAATTAGCGGTTGAAGACCAGCTTGATTTGTTGGTGAAGTTGAAGTTGTCAAGAGCCAGCAATGTCGTTCTCCAATGGAGGCAGCCGGTCTAGCATACACGCCTGACCTCTTTGCATTTCCCTGTACATACGCTGTAGCGCCTGGTGCTTGTCAGCATAGCGCTTGTGTGAGCTCTCCAGTGCGCGTTTGACGTGCACATTGTCCGCTGGTGCCATGAGTATTCCTGCTTGCCGAAGCGCCTGTTGCACATTATGACACAATGACACCACACAAAGACATCACACAAGAATGATTATACAAAGCGCCTATGCAGCAGACGTGTGTCGTGGGCAAGACCCAATTAGATGCCCTACCATTACCCTAACTATTCAGGTGCCTGCGTGACTGTGGACAGGGGTGATTGCGTGACTGCGGAGAGGGGTGATTGGCAGATGTTGTCATACAAAAATGCCTTGCGCATGGTACTGACACAACCATCGCCTTGTTGACTTGATAAAGTTGAATCCGCTGCTCATATAGGTTATTGAATGTTGACTGTTGTGCTGCTGCATGTGTTGCTGCATGTCAGGCATGTCTTGGTACTCAATGGTGTGTGTGCATACCGTCAGTAGTGGTGCATGGCAGGTTTGTCTTTGTACTCCATGGTGTGTGTATGTGCCGTCACCGTAGAAGGAGCGAAGTTTGCAGCTCATGTGGCAGGTGTCAAAATGTGTTGAAGCTGTAGATCTGCACAAGTTTCATTTGTGGTGTTGCAGGGAGTGCTGATCAATGCTGCCACATGTACCGTTATGCGGGTCACTCAGTTGACATGAATGACGCTGTTCAAAGTGGCGCAAAGCAGAATTTCCTGCTTACCAGCACAAGATCAGTGAAGCATTAGCTCAAGTGCATCTAAAATCATGTTGTACGCGCAAAGTGCTGTGCACCTGCCTGCGCCTGTAGTTCTGATGTTGCTGGGCAATAAGGGTGTTGGCTGCAAGTGCCATTCTAACCAGATGTGCATCATCACCATATCATTATGACAGTGTAGTAATGCAGAAATCAATAACTTTTAGAAGTACAACTTGCATGACAAGCTTCATATCAAGACAAATGCTTTGATGCAATGCAGAAGCACTGGCCTGTATAGAGCGGTGCAGCGCTCTGACGTTAGCATGCGCTCCGCCACTGCCCATGGCATTTATGGCCGCCGCATCCGCCTTTGTCGCGAACAGCGGCAGGTGGCTCACAAACACACCATCCATGTCCTGTATGAGCGTGTCTGCGCTGAGCTCCAGGATGCTGTGTCGGAAATCTAGGTAGCCACAGAAGTCGTGTGCCTCCTGAGGTGGGACCTGCAAGAACGATCGCAGGTAGCGCTCCAGGAACGCCAGCATGCCTGCTCTGCTGATGACGTACGCATTGGTGCTGCGCAGGCGGTACCCGCTGCCGATGCAGTGATCCCGCTTGGACCAAAGCGTGTGCCTTTCGTGCACCTCGTCCGCTGTCGCCTGGAAGGCCGGTATCGGGAGGGCGTCGTGATAGGCGGTCGAGGACAGCTGCAGAATGTTCCAGGATTTTGGCAGAGAGTCCAGCATCTGCCTCAGATACCGCCAGTTGTCAGCCATGCCTGCGCCTGTTTGTCCCGCAAAAAGGTACACCATATCCACATCATCTTCTAGGATGACAGCCTCTTTTAGGCCCATGGCAAAAGCTGTCGCAATGGCCTTGGCATGGCTTAACGCGCGTGTGGGCGCTGCCCAGTTGTCACTGCTATCTGCGACTGGCAGCCACGTCAAGACATGCAAGCATGGGGCCTCTGTGCTGCTGCCATCCTTTGTTTTTGAACTGATGCGAACTTCTAGGTGCTGAGTTTGCCCTGGCTCGTCGGCCCAGGCGATGGCAGCTGCGCCATCTATGGCTTTCACTCTGGTCCACTGCCGTGGCTGCAGTTGCGCGGTATTGGCGAGCCACTGCTGCATGTGGGATTGCGCTTCTGCATGGCGGTCAGCGTTGATGTACAGCACATGGGGTGCCTCTGGTGGGCTCGCTTTCTGTGCGGAAGCTTGTGTCCATACCAGGACAAGCAACAAACCGATTCGCATGATCATGACTGGATTACACACTAGATCTTCACTTTTTCCACAGCATGGAACTTCAAGTTGGAATTGCAGTTAAGGTTCTAAGGGTTTAAGGCCAATCGGGGCAAAGCGCGCCTCTGTTGCGTTTCGTACATGGACGCCGTTGATGGATCCACCACATCACTGCTGCTACCGCTTCAAACAAGCCGTGCTCCTTCAGCTGAGCCAGCACTGAAATCTGCCAGCATCGAGCTGTGACCACTGAGGCAGATAGTTGATGTGTCTTTGGGGGGGGCAAAGGCATACAGGATGACTGGCGGCAGTGGCGTAAGGCTCAATGGCTACACAAACTTTATCGCTGCAGCATACTCTCCAGCTGCTGGCGTGCCTCGGGGGGTGGCGGCAACGGCGTCACCAAATGGACAGCAGCGACTTGAGGCAAGTGCCTGACGGTTCTGATCAAGGTTTATCGCTACGTGCTCTGGCGCGCACTGCGCCCTCGAGGCTCGCCAGGCCGCCGGCTATCCGGGTCTCAGCTCAGCACCTACGGCGGAACACGTAGCGACCCCAAACGCTGCCTGGCGGCTGTGAGACATCAGTGTGTTCATGCTGCTACGGCGGCTGGGACGCATTCATTGCGCCCTTATGCCCCCCCCCTCTGGAGGTCAAGGGCGCAAACATGCGGTATTAGTGGCAGATGCTGCTTAGAGGTTACCACGGCGTGTTCACATTGCTTTCAGTGGTGTAAACCGCCCTGGCCTGGGCACCACCTTGCTCGGCACCACGAAACCGCAAAAGGTGAGTGAGAGACAAGCGCAGCTGCTCGAACACAGGAGGCCCAGGTGCAATGAAGTCGGCGTCACGCCGGCTGCTCCCTGGGTCCAGTCTGCTAAGTTGAACTGCTGCAGCCTCTCGTGCGCAGCAGCTGACGCACCAGACTTGTTCGTGTAGCGTGTCGTACTGCAGCTCTGGCGAACAGTTTTACTAGCCACGGTCTAGCGCTCTAAGCTATTGTGAGCGTGATCTTAAGTGATCCGCGGGAGGGGACCCACCCGCCACTGGGTCCCCTCTTTGGGAAGAGGGGGATTGCCTCCCTCGCTCTTTCCGGGCCGTGCCTGTGTTCAGCAGTATGCGCTTGTCTGGATGCAGCTTGTCAAGCACCGATGAAGTCGAGTGCGCCACCTGTGCAGGCGCCCAGCCTTTCCAAGAAAGGTGTTTCAGGGCACCTTGCAGGTTCCATCTGCTGCATGTGGTGCTGTGTCTTGTGCAGGTTCTCCCTCGCAAATGCGGTCTCCACCTTGTCGTGGTGCGGGGGCCTGGTGCTGGGCCTTGTGGGTTCAGTACCACCAAGAGAAACCTTGGCTAGACACCTCATGTATGCGTGAAAATGCATATGCTGAGGTGACTAAAATTTGATGTACCATACTTGATGAGCTGATGCGTGCGGACACTCTGTTGTGAAGTATATGTGTGTCATCGCTTGCATCAAAGCATCAGTTTGCATTGCACGTGCAATGGAAGCACATTAGGCCAGTACCCTGGAGGAACAGGTTCAGTTCTTGTCGGTGTGGAATGCTATCTGCCTTCAAGTAACTTGTACTTCGGAAGTATGTTGATCATGCAAACTCATTCAGCTCATTCTGCTAGATGAGCAATAAGTGTAAACATGGGCAGCATCTTGCAAATACAATCTGCGTGACTGGCATCAGGATGTTAAGACCTCGAGTTCCAGAATTTTGTCTGCGCGATGTGTATGTGCATTCCCTCATATTGCCATTGCCATTTTGTAGCAATGCGCAAACAACCCAAGGCAGCGCCGATAGTGATCATGCATGAACAAGCACAGCTGCACCTTAGCATCAACTTCGTGGACACATTCAGGATGCCAGGACCAGTGATGACAGAGGGACTTGCCGATAGTGGGACTTGAATGACATCAGAATGACATCAATAATAGTGCCTCACACTTTGCAGCAGCATCAAGCACGTTAGGCCCACCGTGGCGAACAGTATAATAATACAATGCCATGTTGCTGCATGTTGTGGCATGAACTGCTCTCAACACAGCAGAACATACGCTTTTTCGTGCATTGTGGTGTATGTAACAGCACACTTGCGGAATTTCCAGGCAGGCGTTTGGCTGACCCAGGAAGTGAGCCATTACGTCATGATGTGCTAAATTTAGCAACTCACGCCTCTGCTGGCCAATGCTGTCATATGAGCTGATTGCCAAGTATAATACTTCAAAGTACTACTCTGGTTGGCATGCTTCAAAGTGACTATTCCAGTTGGCATGCATTACAGAGCAGTCCCCATGACCGGGAGCTGACACGTTGTACTGTCAAGATACTGTGGCCAGCATTGGAATGCACATGATGCACACAATGAGGCGTACGCTTCAAACAAATGCAGTCATTGCAAGAACCGTCACGACAACAGAAAACATCACAGACACATGAAGACAGGCAGGGAAAAGCTTATCTGAAGTCTCTCACATCTCCATGATACATTTGAGCTGCAAACAACAGTCTGTCACAGCAGCGCCCGCGGGGCTGCTTGTGAGGTCGTACTCAAAGTGCAAAGAGAATCAACACACAGCTACTCTCATGCAGCATGCGTTTCAGCATCGCAGCTGCTGCATGAGTCGACACTGCATCGTGCCCTCCATGTGGGCAGGGAAACGGGGGGAGGTCGGTGCGAAGGTAGGGTAGTACGCAGCCTAGCAAAATACGCACGAGTATATCTACAAAGTGCAAGTAACGGTGCTGCCGTAAGGAATGGTGCACAGACACCATGCAGGGCCTTGGCTCTACCAAAATAGCTACAGCTACAATTGACGCAACGCTGCAGCGATAGCCATCAAAATAGGTCAGTCCGTGGTCAAACCCTCGCTCTAATCAGCCAGTGGGGCTTGCCTCCAGCATTGGCCACTGGAGCCGTTTCATCATCCTTCCTATGCACTCTCGTGCCTAAATCTATCAAGGTGTCGCCAGCAGCATTGCGTGTGTTCTGTGCGCAGTTCTGCAGCATCAGAAGCAGCCACGCATGCTGTCTGACATGACTGATGGTCTCGTAAGACAGGTGCCCTTGCATGCTAACGCCCGGCTTAGAAGGGAGTGCTCGGGGTACAGCACACGAGAGGGGGGGTGTCACGAAATGGGAGCGGTGCCTGCTGCCATGATAGCAGGCAGGCGAAGTGGGACACGACCGCCTGCACTGCCCTCTACCGTGACACAGTCACTGGCGCAGCACTGGGTGCCGAAGGCCGCCCTGTTGCACAGCGCACTGCTGAGTGAATCATACTCACAGCTGCAGCTCCTGTCGCTGCTGCTGCTGCAGCTGCCGTCGCCGTTGTTACGCCAGCCATAGCTGGCACTTGCGACGGCCGATGCATGGCTGCCCTGCTCCATGTCGCTGTTAGAGGATGCGTCATCGCTGCAGCTGCTGTCGTCTGCCGCTTGGGCGCTGCTGCTGCCGCTGCTGCTGCTGCTGCTCTTGTGCTGAACTCTGGCACTGCTGTTGTACGCAGGTTGAGCACTGCTGCTGCTGCCGTCGTGCTGGGCACTGGCAGCGAACTTCAAGTCAGCGGCGACGGCAGAGGCAGAAACGGCAGCCTTGACCCACTTGTGCTCTGCGGTATCATCATCACCGTCAGATGACGATGAACAAGTGGACCAAGACTCACGCAGTGCTGCGCTCCTGGCATGCTCCTCCAGGCATGCGCGTGTAACCGCTTCTTGGCTGATGGTGTATGAAACCGTCGCGTTGCAGTAGGGTTCCATCTCGTTGCTGCTGCTGCTGCCGCTGTTGTTGTTGTAGGCTTCGACGCTGGCATCTATGCCTCGGCAGAGTGCGCGAAGCTGTGTGGTGACCATGTCTAGCTCCACAGCAAGTGCACGAGGCATCGGCTGGGGAAGGAACTTGACGGTGCAGCTGCGATTGGAGAGCAGTATGTAGAGAGAAAGCCGTGTGTAAGCCAAATGACATACCATGAAAGAATGGTTATGAGCATGCACAGAACACACATCACAAAGGGCATAGTGTTGTCTGGCTAAAATCATAATCTGCCATGCAAGCCATGCATTGCTGCAGTGTTCTATTGAACGCGAATTGCGACAAAGTATCTGGCACACGCAATGGGAAAAATGTGCAGTCAAGAGCCGCTCAACCTTTTCAATTCAAGCTACTTCAAGCTACTTCATAGTTAAGTAGCGTGCACACACCTGCTGATCATGGCGTGCTGAGCAGCAGCGATCCTCACTGCAGCTCTCTCCTCTTCACTGTCGCCGATTGAGACGACAAGCTTGGGCTTGTTGCGAATGGCGCTGAACTGCTCATGAAGCACGTATGCAAATGCAGCAGCTTTCCAGCTGACAGGAGACCCGGGGAATTGTGCCTTGAAACGGGTGCGAGCTGATACAACGGGGATGTCCTCGAGTAATTCGTTCACACCCCTGCAGCAGACCAGAAACAGATGCCATGTGATGATCAGCAACTGTAATGCAGCGAGCAAAGCTGCGTGTGTGATAGAAATGATGGTGATTTCAACTATCACTAACGTGGTTGCACTACACGGTCAATGACGAACAGAGCAGACAGCACACTGACACCTCACAGCACCTCTAAAGCAAGTGTGTGTGTTATCAGGCTATCGCTCACTCTGCAGTGACAGAAGAGATCACCCAAATCAACCAACTGTAACCGCCAATCCAAGAACTGTCTTGGAACTGTCCCAAACTTGAAGAAGAGACAAGTTGAACCAGGTGGCACCAATCCAGTGGCACCACAGTCACCCCCCCTAGGGCTTTGCTAGGCCCGAGAACAGAGAAGCAACCATGACTTCACTATGCGTGATTACGACACGACACAAGTGCAAGACTTGCACCCTAGAACATGTGAACTGTCTCTCACCCAGCGCACATGCGCTATGCACGAAGAACACACATGAATGCTATACTACTGCGATGCAATGCCCTCAAACGCAGCAATCTGTGTCTTGCTACCACACAGAAACCAAGTGCCTTGCGGTGACGTAGGCTCGGTGCCATACGTGTCAGCGTCAAGTGACAGCAAAGAGTACTTGCCCTCATCAACCCAGAACACCCTAAGACGCGGTGCCTGTTTGCGTGCGCGGGCTGCGGACTGCACTATGCCCACGACCTCCCCCTCATGCCACTGTGTATACACTGCACCGTCAGAAGCAGTCATCTGGTATACCACCATGATCTGCATACCCCTGACAGCGGTGCTGAGCAATGCCTTGCTACTGGGTGCCCACATGACAACATGCGCGCCGGGCGCAAGCTCGTATGACCCCCGCCCACACACAGCTAAGACGCCTCCGATGCCGCGCTGTTTCTCCGCCTTGCGCAGCGCCCGCCTGACGACCTCCGTGCCGGCGCCGTCGATCGCGAAGTCATCGCGCAGGTCGGCGGCGCGGCTCAACGAAGTCCAGTACTCGTGCAACGCCGCAGGGCACGCGTCCATGTTGAACGCGTCCTCCCAAGAATTGGCAACGTCGCCCTCCCAGCGTACGAGGTACTGTAGGCGCTGCCCGCGGCTGCGCGCCTCCGCAACAAGGCGATGGCGCAGCACTGCCTCCACTCCGTGACGCTCAGGGTCGGCGATGACGTCATCGGCAGTGAGTGAGCCGGGCGATCGGCCGTGCCAATGCTTGGCAAGCAGGTAGCGGGCAAAGCCGGCTGGCAGTGTGCCGGGCGGTCCCTCGCTGTCGTTGGTGGGGTCACGGCACAGCTTGACAAGGTGGCGCGTGACGCGCGTGGGGCCCTCCTTCATGTCGATGACCAGCACACCGGATTGCACCGGCTTGCCGCCGAAGACGCTTGGACCGACGGCGAGGACACGATAGGGGCCCTGCCAGCGATCGAGCAGCTTCTTGCTGAACAGCGTCCGAAGTGGCGTGCCGAACGTAGGTGAAGTCCGGTCGAGGTCGATGTCGCCGGCGGCAGCATGCGTGCGCGGCGCATGGTAGTACCACACGCGCTCGCCTGCCGCGTAGTGTGTGCGCAAGCCGAAAGCGCGCGCGAGCGCCTCGTTGTCCCGCAGCACACGGTCGCGACGCAGCGCATGCCGCTGAGCAGCAACATCGTGCGCGGCACGCTGGCGCTGCGTGAGCTCCTGTACAAGGTGAGCTACGGAGGGGCTCGTGCCTGGGGGCGCTATGGGCTTCTGCAACCTGCCTAGAAGGAGATGTAAGGCGTAGTGGGCCTCACGACCGGTGGCAAGTAGGTATGGAGTCGCGCCGGTTGCGCGGTTGTGTGCCGTGTTGTGCGCAAAAGCAATATGAGGCAACCAATCTGGCCAATCCCCCGCTGCACTATCGACTGTCATTGCCAACATTTGTGCCAGCTCCTGCATGAAGCGTTCGCACTTGCCGTTACACTCAGGGTGATATGCGGTAGTGCTCAGCTTGCGCATACCCATCTGCTGATAGAATGCGCGTGCAAGGGCCGACATGAAGATGCTGCCTCTATCGCTCAGGAGTTTGGCAGGTGTGCCATGGAGTGTGCTGTGCTGGTTGACTAAGATGTGAGCCGTGCCAACAGAGTTGAAGTTGTCTGGGGTGATAGGATAGCACCACACCCAGCCACTATACAAGTCCATGACTACTAGAATGTAAGCGTGGCCGCTGTTACTGAGGGGCAACGGGCCAAAATGGTCGATAGCGATGGTATGAAAGGGAAAGGGGGGTCTCTCACGCCAAACGAGGGGGTGGCGCGAGAGTTTGCCAGTGTTCTTGTACGCCTGGCAAGGCCAACAATGACTAACCCAGTAGTTGACTGTGCGCGTCCAACTAGGCCACCAACAATGTGCACGTACACGCTCTAGAGTGCGTTTGATGCCCTGATGACCTGCCCATGCACTACCGTGAAAGGCATCTAGAACAAGGGCACGCAAGGAGCGGGGCACGACGATCTGCGCGACGTTGGGGGCGTCAGGGGGGTTGCGCACTAGCAGCTGACTGTCTCCACAGGCGCGCAGAGTGCAGTGCTGCGCCCATTGCTTCACCTGTGTAGCAAGCGCCGCGTCATGAGGGAGCGCGCCATCGGCCAAGAAGGCGTGTAACGCGCCAAGCTGCTCATCCGCGCACTGCTCACGCTGCCAGTCACCGGGGGTAAGCCGCCCGAGCTCCTCGTGCTGGGCAAATGCATCGCACGCGCCCGGAGCCACGCCCGCCGTCTCCGACATAGCAGCTATCTCCGCCATGCCGCCCCCTTGCAATGCGTCAACAATGAGCATGCAAACCTCCAAGTACTCGCCGGTTGCGAGTGCCTCAAGGCGGTGGGCGTCGACGGCCTCCAGGCCGTACGCGTGCAGGAGCCGCTCGCGCGTCGCCTCGGCGGCGTCCGCGGCAGTTGCGGGGAGTGGGTTGCGGCTCGGACCGTCGGCGTTGCCGTGAGCGCTGCCCTTCTTGAACACCACGTTGATGTCGAAGGCTGAGAGGAACTCGGCCCAGCGCCCGCCGCGCGCGGTGCGCTCACGGATGGACTCCATGTACTGCAGTGCGCGGTGGTCGGTGTAGAGCGTGAAGGGGGTACCCCACAGCATGTGGCGGAACTTCTTGATGCCGTTGACGATCGCGCCAGCCTCCAAGTCCGTGGTAGACCAGTTGCGCTCGTTGGGCAGCGTCGCGCGCGAGGTGAAGGCGATGGGCTGCTCGACGCCATCGACGTCAGCCTGTGACAGCACAGCGCCGAAGCCCTCCTTGCAGGCGTCGGTGGCGAGGATGAAGGGGCGCGCGCCGCTGGCGGCAGCAGTGTAGTCGGGGTAGCGCATGACGGTGTGCAGCGCCAATGCCTCGTTGACAGCGCGCATGGCGCGCCGCTGCTGGCTGTCGATGTTGAACTCCGCGCCTTTCGCCATTAGAGCAGTGAGAGGGGCCACTAGCTGAGCCATGCCGCGCACAAAGCGGCGGTAGTAGTTGGCGAGGCCTAGCCACGCGCGCAGCTGCGAGAGGTTACTGGGCTCAGGCATTTCTAGCAGGGCTTGGACTTTAGAAGGATCAGGCCTGATGCCATCTACGCCGACAATGTGGCCCAGAAACTTGACGTGCTTGCAGCCTACGTGGAGCTTGGCGGGGGCCAACTTCATACCGTGCTGCTCAAAACGGGCAAAGACACCCTTAAGGTCGCTGAGGTGCTGATCGATGGATGTGCTGGACACTATGACGTCATCAATGTAGGGCTGTACGCGATTAAGGCCCGCGAGCACTGTCTGCATGAGGCGTGTGAAATGTCCAGGCGCACCGGCAGCACCCTGGGGGCAACGTAGCCACTCATAGAGGCCGAACGAGGTCACCATAGCGGTGAGGGGGATGGCGTCAGGGCTGATGGCAGAGGTGAAGTAGCCGCTCGTGATGTCCATGGTGCTGAAGACAGAGGACCCACCAAGACTGTTGAGCAAATCCTCAATGTTGGGGATGGGTATCTGTGGCACTATTGTCTGGGCGTTGAGCTTCTTGTAGTTAACAGTGATGCGTGCTGTGCCGTCTGGCTTGAGCACTGCCACTACAGGGGATGCCCAGTTGGACAGAGAGGGCCGTATGATGCCAGCCGCAAGCAGCTTGTCAATCTCAACTTTGATGAGTGCCGTCATCGCAGGGGAGTACCTGTAGGGGCGGTCGTGGCACGGCATAGTGCCCTCCTTTAAGTCAAGGCGGAAAGGCAGGGCATCACAGAACCCTACATCCCACTTATCCTTAGAGAAGGTTTTGCTGGCGTATTCTGCCAACATGAAGCACAGCCGCGCCACTTGGTCCGCATTCCACCCCTCAAGGTCCACGCGCACTGCCAACATATGAGCTGGCAAGCACTCGCGAGCCTTGTCTAGTGCTGCATTCACCTTGGGGTCTATGTGAGCATAAGTCCCCAAAGCAACGCCACCACTATCAGGTATATGTACTTTTGCATCCCCCTGCTCTGGCTCAAAGGAGATCGACTCACCCAGCTGCTGCTGCAGCGCCTCGCGCACCGCTGCCGCGTCCATGGGAGCCGCTCCAGCGTCCGCGTCAGTGTTCGCGTCTCTAGTGCGGCTCCACTCCTCCGTGCGCATGTCCAGCGAAAAGATGCCGCTGAGCGCATTGCCACCACCTTCACCCCCCCCCGAAGAAGTGCCATTTCCCGCCGCTGCGGCGGGCTCCGCCGCCGCAGCGCGCGTTAAAGTAGGCAATGACGGGGCATGCACAGCTGCTGCTGCGGCGGGAGCCGCCGCCTCAGTGCTGCGCGCAGGTGATGATGTTGTCGCCGGCGCCACCGCGGCCGCCGAGGCCGCGGCGCGCGCGCCGTGCGTTGAAGTGCAAGCTGATGCCATCACACGTGCCGCCGCGGCAGGAGCCGCGCGCGCGTGCTGCGAACAAGTAGGCGTCGGTACCGCCGCTGCTGCATCCGGCGCAGGCGCCGCTGCCGCCGCCGCCGCCGCCGCTGCTGCTGCTGCTGCTGGCGGCGCCGTCGCCGCCGCCGCTGCTGCCGCGGACTGCGCTGCTGCTGCGCGCACCTTGTCGGGCGCGCGAGGCAATGCCGACGCGGCAGCACCTGCCGCCATGTCGCGCATGCGCTGCCTTGCTGCAGCTGCGAGCTTGACGCCGTACGTGCCGAAAGCGACGTGCGTGCCGGTGTTGATCAGCGTCTGAATCTCAGGTGGCAGGGTCCGCGCCGCTTGCTCTGCAGCGTCATGGAAGACGCCGCTCTGCTGCAGGATGTCGCCAACCAGCTCCGCCATGCGCGGCGCCACCGCATTGGCAAGGTACTGCGCATATGCGGCGACGTCGCCGGCCTCCGGCGCGTCCCACTTGTAGGTGGCAGGAAAGCTGTGAATTGCGCGCAGTGCTGACCACGGCAGATGCTCAGCGCGCGCAAACTCGGCCGGGTCTTGAGTGGCATCCTTTGGACGCATGGTGCACTGTACACCAGTTGGCTTGGGGTCGCGACGGTAGGTGCTGCCGCGCGTAGTCGGCGCTGGTCCGTCCATGCTGTAGACCTGCTTGGAGAGACGGTTGCGGCCAACTGACGTGAAGAGCTGCCGCTGCTGACCGCTGCTGTCGGGTACGTCGCCGGTGACCTCACGCACTGACTCGTACGCGGCTCCGGCCTTGGCAAAGGCCAATAGCTCGCGCGCGTGCGCCATGGACGCGCGCATGCGCGCGCTGTCATGCTCGCCGCTGCCGGGCCGCGCTAGCACATAGAACACGCGATGGCGCGTTTGTGCAAGGTGCGCGTCGTCCCCACGAATGTACAGCGCCTCCTGTAGCGTAAAGCCGCCGTGGTGAGCGCACCGCAAGAACTCCGTGAGCTCGGGCGCGCTCTGCAAGCCGGGCACGTTCTCCAGCAGAAGCAACCGGCAGCAGTCTGCGCCCATGGCAACCTCCAACATGTAGTACAAGTGCTGGATGCCAAGTGCCGTTAGCCGCGTGCCGGCATACGAGTAGCGGGTGCATGGTGGGCTGCCAAAGAGCACCTGCGCCTGTAGGCGCTGCATGGCAGTGATCAGCTCGCGCCGCGTCTCTGGCAGCGCCATGTCGCGCCGCAGCGTCTGCGTACCGGGGTGATTAGCGCTGTAGATGTCCAGTGCGCGCTGTTCGTGGTCGATGGCGAGGGCGATGTCAGCGTAGTGGCGGAGGCCCTCCGCCATACCGCCGGCGCCGCAGTATACCTCCACGGCGCGGGGGCGGTCGGCATGCTCACGGTGCATGTCGTCGGCAGGTACACTGCGAAGTGGAATCGCCTTGCCGAGCACTGTGCCACGTGGCAGGCTGAATGGAACGTTGGCGCGCTGCTGCAGGAGCACTGGCTTGGCAAAGGTGCCCGTAGCTAGCTCCGTGCTGGCGACAGTATCTGCATGGGCTGCTGACACCAGGACCTGTACCATCTGCTCCGCCGGGGCTTGCACTGGTGTTACGCCGTCTGCCTCCATGACCTGAATCCACACTGGTGTGGCGGACTCAGCAGGTGTCTCCGGTGAATGCGCGTCCACACGCACTACTGCCACCCACTGCTTGTCAGTGTCGTATGCGTAGCACGGGGGCGTAGGAGATGAGTAGGCTGCAGAGTCGCTTTGTGTGGGCTGGGCCTGTGGATGAGCGCTGCCGAACTTGTACTCAGTGCTGCCAGGTGGTGGGGACTCGTCGCTGCCAAAGCCGTACAAAGGTGTGTTGGCGGCAGTCCAGGGGTGACGGTTGATGAAGTCACGCCCCAGAATGAAGTCGTACGGCAGGTGCGGTACCACAAGCGCCATGACGGGAGCTGAAAGGCCATGCGTGCCGACTGCGCCGAACTGTAGGGCCACAATGATGGTGACCTTCTGCGGGGCAGCACTGGTGTCGATACCGGCAATGCTGCGCGCTGCAGTCAGCTTCTGGACGTCGGCACTGTCAATGGCCCCACCAGCTAGTAGACGCTCATAACAGCGCTGTGAGATGGCAGTTACTGACGCACCAGAGTCCCACAGGCTACGCTTGATGAAAGACGACCGCTGCGCGCGGGCTGAGCGCAGCCTACACCTGAAGAGGGAGTTCAAGTCAGCATGCACAGAGCCGCGCAGCTTGCCTGACTCAACCTGTTGTGCCAGCGGAAGTAGCTGCGCCTCCAATGCCACCACCTCCGCGTAGTACTGGAAGATGGCAGCGTCGCTGACACCAGGCCCGTGCGTGCGGCTCTCTGGCGTGTAGAGCGCTGAGATGAGGCCGTTGACATACACCGCGACGCGCGCTGCGTCCACCGCTGCCTCTTCTCGCCCCAAGCTGTCCAAGCCGTCTTCCGCAACATCGGCCAGCGTAGTGGAACCCCCACTATGATGCAACGTCGGAGTGGCCAGGCCGGCCCACTCGTCCTCGTCAATGCTCGCCTGTAGCTGACGCTGGGAGCGTGCCTTGGTCTCCTTCTGCTGCGCGTGTCGCTGCGCTGCGCACGCCTTGAAGTCTGCCCATTGCGCGCGCGCCGAGGCGTTGCTGCTGCCGGTGGCGCCAGTTGAGGGTGTCTCCTTTGGCGCCGCCGCCGCCGCAGCCGCCGCTGCTGCTGCCGGTGCTGCCGGCGCTGCCGGCGCCGGCGCCGCCGCCGCCGCCGCAGCAGCAGCTGCCGTCGCTGATGGCGCAGCATGCTGGCAGAGGCGCAAATGTGCAGCGTCGGTCTGCCGTTCTTGACATGAGCGCAGCAGTAGCACGGTGTAGTATGGGTCTTCACCGGCTTGGGTGTGCACAGCAAGGATCTTGGCAGGCTCGCCCTCCGCTGCACCCTGCTTCAGATATGTCACCAGCGCGCCTTTGGTGAAGGTAGCGCTGCCGTCGCCGCATGCGGCTGACCTTGAAGTAGGTGCTGCTGGGCTTGGAGCAGAAGGTGATGAGGTTGAAGTTGATGCAGGTCGTGATGAGGTTGAAGTTGATGCAGGTCGTGGTGAAGCTGAAGTAGATGCAGCGTGCGCCATCGCGGGCGCCGCCGTCGTTGATATTGCTGCCGCAGTTGATGGGGCAGCCCCCACCCCCCCTTGATCGCGAACGTCCCCTGAGCCAGCGCAGGTCGCTGATGCGCGCCGCGCCGGCGTGCCGCGCTGAAACGCAGCTGTCCCGCGCGCCGCCGTAGCCGTCGCGGAGTTACTGTAGGGGGTCGCGAAGCCAGCCGTCTTGAGGTCTTGCTGCGCCGCGCGGCGGTGCCACGCGCGCTGCTGAGCCCCTGATGACGATGCAGGTATGAAGGGCGAGGCGGCGGGGCGCAAGTTGCTACCTGCACGCAGAGAAGATGGTACCTTGGGCGCCGCTGGCGCCGCAGCGCTCCGTGGCGCTGCTGCTGACAGTGTGTGTGCGGCGCTCACCGGCGCCTTCACCGCAGTAGAATGCGCCGCGAGCGGCGCGGCGCCTGCGAGCGCCGCTGCCGTCGCAGCGCCTTGGAGCGCAGCTGCTACAGATGTTGCGAGCGGTGGCGCCACCGTAGAAGCTATGCCCGCCGCCGCTGGGGCGGCGGCCGCAGGCGCCGCCGCCGCCGCAGCTGAGGCGGCGCCTGCCGGCGCCGCTGTCGTAGGGAGATAAGGCGGTTGTTGCCGCAGCTGTGATGCTGCCGCTGCAACCACGAGCGGCTGCTGCTGCTGCTGCTGTTGACCAGCTGCTGCAACCGCGGGCGCGCCGTGCGCGCTGACTGCCGTCCGGGGCGGGGCGTCACTCCCGCCCCCCGTAACACTAGGACCCCCAAGTGCTCTCCCCACGCCGAGGGCTGGCGTGGGGTCGCACCCCTAGGTGTTGCGCCCGCCGCCGCCGCGGCTAGCGCCGCCACCACTGTAGCCGCCGCGGCAACCACCGCGTCCTCCGCCGTTGCCACGCCTGCTGAATGCCGCCTGCGCCGACCTGCCGCGTTCCCCCCGTTCTGCACCCTGTACCGCCCGCGCGCATAGCTGCTTGAAGTCTTCAGCGCTGCTCGGCCGGAACTTGACCACCCACGGCTGCCGCTGGACCGCTGCGTCCCAGTTCTCAGCGCTGTAGTCGGCGTCGCACCGCGCGAACACGTGCTCAGTGCTGCCGCAGTTGAAGCATGCGCGGGTACGTCCCGGGAGAGTGTTGCAGATCTCGTAGATCGCGTACTGCACTTGGCAGCGCTGCTGCTCCTCGTGCGCGGCCGCCCTGCGCGCCTCCTTCTCAGCAGCAGCGGCGATGTTGTCGCGGTTTGGCTTGCTAGGCAATGACCTGCCTGCACCGCCGCCGCCGCCGCCGCCTCGGTTGAGCCCTTTGCCGTAGGAGACCAGGTTTGTGGGATAGACAGGGCGGTCTTCCAGGGGCGCCGTAGAGTAGTGGTCAGCGCCCTGTGCCTCCTCCGCCAGGATCGCAAGTAGATCCGCCGAGCGTGCCGTGGGCTCTAGGATGGCCTGCTTGTAGGGCCCTGAGATGTAGGGATAGTGGTGGCGTATGATCCGCTGCAGTGCGGTGACCACGATGTGGTCAAGAGACTTGTCCAGCGATGTGGCGATCTGGGCGGCGTCTGAAAACTCCACGATGAAGTATTTGAGCGCCAGCCCTTGACGCAGTGACCAATTCATCAGGTTGGCAGCCACCGCGGTGGGCTCCTCAATCTCCAGGAACTTGGCGATTTTGGTGAAGAGCCATGAGAGTAGCGCGCCGTCGCGCAGGCCCTGCTCACTGCCCTGCATCTCCCACGAGGCTGCCTGACGGGCCAGCATGTTGAGCCGTGGGTGATCGCCGCCGCCGTCGGCTATGCAGTTTACGATGCTGTAGACCGCGGTGACGTACCACTCGCAGCCAAAGTCGTCTGCATTGCACAGGGCAGGCCACAGCGGCCTCTGCTTCTGCCGCAGAGCGAGCGCCGCCGACCGAAACTTGCCAGGAAGCTGCCGCTGCAGAGAGGTGAGAGCAGAAATGTTTCCCTGGTCGACCTTGGTCTTAGGGAAGTGCTTCTCGTCCAGTGTGACCGCAAACCGCATGTTTGCATACCCCTCTGAGTCGAAGCCTGACAGGTCTCCCGCCCCTGCTGCCGCCACTGCTGCTGGTGCTGCTGCGGCCATGGAGGCGCGGCGCGCGCCGTCGCCACCACTGCTCGGGGCGCCGCTGCTGGAACCACCGTCATCACCACCATCGCCGCCACCACCATCGCCGCCGTTGCCGCCAATGCCATCGCCGCCGCGGCGCACACCACCTAGACTGGAAGTGCCGCCGCCGCCGGCGCAACTGTTGCGCGCGTGCGGCCGCTCAGACTTGGCCGCGTCCAGAGCGCGCCATTCAGCGCGTAGCTCAGCCTGTTGCGCGTCCAATGCACGCTGCTGCGCATCCCTTTCGCGCTGCCACAGCGCAGCCTGCGCGCCAAACTGTGACTGCTCGCTACGAAGCACCTGCTGCTGGTTCAGAGTCTGCTCCTGTTGAGCCCGCTCGCGCTCGCGACGCGCCGCCGCTGCCAACGCCTCTGCTTTCACGTCACGCTCACGCTGCGCCGCCACTGCCAGCGCCTCTGCATGCATCTGCTCCGCTAGGCGGCCCTGTGTGGTCTGCGTATGCGTAATCGTGTATGTAGTTGGGTGGCGTGCCTGGCGCGCCGCGCCCTCCAGCTGCGCGCGCGCATCCGACTTCAGCATGTCCATCTGGTCACGCTGCTGCGATGCCGAGTCAAGGTCAGTGCCGCGAAGGGGCACATATGGCTCTGGTGCGGCGAACATGGATTTGTAGGCAGCTGGCTGTGGTGCGGGCGCATTGACGGGTATGGTTGCCGCGAGCGATGATGATGGTGCGCCGGCCGAGAGCGCTCGCGCGGGCGCAATAGCCGCAACAGAGGGCGCCGGTGAAGCAAGCGACGCCGCAGGTAGAGCCGGAGGCCGAGGCAGAAGCGCGGAACGGGCGCTGCGCATGGAGCGTAGGTCAACGTCCTGACGGATAGCGCCACCCTCGCCAAAAGTGCGCAAGTTTCGCTCACTGAGCTCAGCGCGCGAGGTAGACTCAGGCTGCTCAAGCACGCTACGGTGTGTGGACTCCGACGCGGGTGTGGAAGAGCGAGGCGCCCGCGCCTGGCGTAGCTCATCTACCGCCGCCGTCAGCCCGTCTGTACGGCGTGTGAGGTTCTCAACACAGTTCATCGCAAGCTGGTGGTTGCCCTTGCCGGTCTTCATCACCTCATTGAGTTGCTGCTGCAGGACCTCAACCACCAGCTCTGCATTATCTGCGCGCGTTCCGTTGCTTTTGGCCCTAGATTCAGCCAATTCCAGACGCCTCTGGAAGTTATCCATCTCATTACGTAAAGCTGCTGCAAACTGTGCGTGCACGCGCTCCTGCTCACCTACAATGTCCTGTAGGCCGATGATCTGGTCTGTTGCTGTGGCGTACCTGTGCTGCAGGTCGCCGATCAGGCTGACGGCCATGCTAAGCGGGGCGAGAGTAAAGCCGGCTCTCAGCATCTCCCTGATTTGCTGGTTATAGTCCAGCTGCTCCTCACCCCCCCTTTCCCGCAGGCCGTCGGGTGTGGAAATGTAACCATCATGACGGTGATCGCGGAAGCAGCTGCTGCCGCCGGTATCGACGCTGGCGGTTTCCAGGGCGTCGTTGATGGTGTTGCCGATGCCCACGGCCTCGCCATGGACAGATATATGCTCCTCGCTACGGGGCGCCCCAGCGGCCAAGCCGAGACCACCACTGGCGATGGAGCTCCTCGCCGATGTGCTAGTTGCAGACAACTGGCGATCGTCTGCTGCTGCACCGACGTAGGTTGCACGAGGAGAGAGACCCAGGCCAACAAGGGCGTCCTGCCGGAGCACAGCAGGCGGCACAGTTGCGGTCGTTGTCTCGTCGCCGTGGCTAACTGGCTGCAGCGGATCCTCCGCCACAGCAGGGACAGCGAAGAGGCGGTGCCCGGCCTCTCCATTGTCGACTTCACGCGCAGTGGTCTCAGTCTTCGCCTTCTCGGCGGACCAATTGCCTAGGAGTGGCGAACCTCGGTCGGCAAGAGACGTGCGCGTGCCATGCGGGCGCTCTCTGTTAATCGGCATGCTGTCGCTACAGCAGTAACTGACGGTCTAATGGAAGGCCGCTTTCGTACCGGGAACCAACTAACGTGGTTGCACTACACGGTCAATGACGAACAGAGCAGACAGCACACTGACACCTCACAGCACCTCTAAAGCAAGTGTGTGTGTTATCAGGCTATCGCTCACTCTGCAGTGACAGAAGAGATCACCCAAATCAACCAACTGTAACCGCCAATCCAAGAACTGTCTTGGAACTGTCCCAAACTTGAAGAAGAGACAAGTTGAACCAGGTGGCACCAATCCAGTGGCACCACATCACAAAGTTTGAGTGCAAGTGCAAGATCGATGTACATCGCCAGAGATTATAAGCTACCATGTTTGCTGATGCCACAGCAAGACCAGCACAACACTAATCCAGCTTCCAGCTCTGGCTCCAGAAGCGATTACAAATCGAATGCTAATACATGTATGATGAAACACCAAGCGAAAGGCACCAGAACGCCCACTTGCTCGATGGCGGTTGAAGGCATCGAAGCGTCAGCCCGGTAAAATCTGTACCAGATTTCACTAAAGACCACGTTCGGCCATTAACGCACGCGGGAGCGAACAATGAAATGCAGGCTGCGCACTCACCGCAGGTAGCGCTGTGCGCAGAGTTCGACCCATCCGTGTTCCGCATTCGTGATGATCACCACCGGGCCAAGCAGCTGTGCAAGCCTGAGGGCTCGGCATGCCGCACCCTGTGAAGGTCAGGATACACAGCACAGCAGTGAGATACAGAGCTTTTGTACGGGCGCCATCAGCAGGTCATGCAGACATGCGTGTTGATTGCAACAAAAGCTTTGCAACCCGCAGTGCACCGGAGATAAGAAATTGTTGCTGCCAACTCACATCGACCCTGGCGAGCTCCAGAGCAGCGGCACGAGACAGCTTGGGGGGGTGTCTCCTTCCAGCCTGAGGCAGCAAACAGAGGCACAGCACACGCACAGCAGATCGTCAGGCCATCTATATGTTCAGTTCCCATGTTCGCTAACGCAAGATGTAAGTCCGACTGCATTGAAGGGAGAGATGACAGATACCGCTGTTGCTTACCTTGTACTGGGTCTGTTGGATGAAGGAGCTGCACATGAGTGTGTCGTCCCAGTCGAAGATGGTCAGCGTGGTGTCGTACGTGTACATGGCCACCTGTAGCGCGCGTGCTGATCTCTCTCCTGCTTGCTCGATATGAACCTCAGGTTCGAGGCCGGGGACCAAGCTGCTGTCTCGTTTGCGCGGTGGGATGAACGCCGCCGCAGACAGATCGAGCGTACTAGCAGAGCGGTTTGTCGAGCAGCCCTAGATCACTAAGTGCTGGGCTGTGTGAGGTATCTCGCAAGCTAGACACACAAACTCACTCGCTTTTTTAGCACGATGATGTTCCCCTTCGGGCGTTCATTTGTGGAACTCGCCCAAAACGTTCGTTGAAGCGCCAGGGATGTCACGCCGTGACATCTCGGCCAGAGATGGCGCTTGCAATGGTCGAGCGGTGTGCTGAACGACTCTGACCCACATGGCGCACACCATCTGCTTCACGGATAACCCACACGGCGCGTCCTGAGGGCTTCAGGCAGGACTTGTTCCTGACAGCTGTCACCCTTCGTCATGTTCGCCGTCACAGAAGGAACTCGTTTCACCTCGAATGGTTCCCCTCCGAGAGCGCATCCAACTTCTTCCCGAGGCTGCCTGACACGACACTTCAACACCGACGAGACAACCGACAACCGAGACAGACAGCCCGCCGAATCTCGGATGAGCGAGTGCAGCCCTGACTTGCGCAAAAAAGACGCGACATTGAAGTCTCTGCCTGTACACTCCTGCAAGACACACATTCCACTCTCAGAGTGACGCGATGCCCTTGTGCAATTACATAATTTGGTTTGGGTCAGATCACGACTTTCATGGCCTGACCGCGCTGTGCCCTGACATGTTATTGGGCCAAGTTGACCCCAAGCATTACTGTATGACAGCACGGAGAGACAAAGTCCAACTGAGTAGCACAAACGACCGCCTCCGCAAACAGCGACCGCTGTCATGATGCGTGCAATTGCACCACTGCTTATAAAGCAGGCTGGCTGGCCATCGTGACGACGCAAGCAAATCACTTCTCCATCGTCATGACGCAGAGGACTCAAGTCAAGGCACAGGAGAGCTCTTTTCTTGTTTCACACAATATCAGATGCACGTAACTGTTGGCTACTAGAGTAAGTAACCTAACTCACACAGTGACTGTACTATACAGAGCATTTTGAAAAAAATGATGTATGCATATGCGAGCATATGATCTTTATCTCCAATGGCTTTTCTCATCATGACCACTTCCACGGCATATGCACTGCATGCGCGCACACGCACAGATAATGGCTGACAAGGGGCATTGGCCACTTGAATTCGTATGATATTATACATGTCAATTCATCACCGCAGCCTGTCAGTCTGAGTGAGCAAACGTAAAACTGCCTCTTGGGGTACAGTCACTGAGTTGGGCTGTACATGTGCTGCCATGTCCATACATACCCCCGCTCAGCCGAAATGCCGGCTGGAACCGGCAAGTGATTCTATGCATCATTTAAACCTCAAAGTTTAACTCCGAAGCAGCTCCAGACAGCTCACAAGCTACAGTAACTGCTAGCTTGCTGCACGCTGCTGACTTCGGAACTGCCGCAGCTGTTGCATTGAATTGGGTGTCAGCAATGCGCATGTGCCACGCAGTGCATACACTGCCATGGTGTCGCAAATTGCGCTTGTCAATGACTGTTGACACCGTAGAGACGAGGAGCCAGCTGCTAGCACTTGCAAGAGCAGCACGCTGGCGAATCATGGTGCTGCAGCGCCCTCAGGCTGGTCAAACAGGTAGCCGTCCAGAGTCTTCACGTGGTCACCGGGTGCTGACACTGTGACAGCTCTTGGCCAAGTGTCATTGGTCCACATCAGCTTCTTCATATGCTTTGAGCACACGCTGCAGCGCTGGCCTGCATGACATCACAATGGGTTCATGCACCAACGCAGTGGATTAGAATGCATATGCCATGTAATATTCATGACTTATGTTGAGGTATGCATCGATGCAAGTAGCAGTAGACTAAGTGTAGGTTGTTGCCAGGTGAGTGTCCACATCCACTGCCTATGTGCAGCATGGCTCGCCCTGACTCTTGTGTGAGGATTCCGAACATTGTCAAGCATGCATCTCAACAAAGAACAATGACGGACGATGCTCAGAAGGATAAGACGACAATGACATCACGTGGTGGTAACATCCTGCAAGCACGCACAAAGCACAATTGGTGAGCACTGCTAACATGGCATGGCAATACGTCACGGGCATGTACACTGAAAATACCAGGCCATGACGACATTTTCTAGAGTAACACCAAGAAATAAATGTAGCATATTCAAGAGCATCGCTTCTGCCAGACGCAGAAGCACTGGATGCCTGCCGCCCCACATGGTAGCAGGAAAGCTTTAGTTTATACAAAAGAGATGGGCGGCGAGGCAAGTCGCTTGAGAGGTGTCCAGTCACATAGTACCGCGTGTTAGAAGATCTGCTGCAAGCGCCTGGATGCAACACCCCAGTCTCATTAAGCGTTCATGGTCTTGGCCGGGGAAGCATGGCTTGGACTAAAGCCCCTGGCTCCACGCTCATGCCATTCTGTCAGTGCAGAAACACCGTGTGTGAAGCAACTCATCACCCTGCTGATATTTCCGCTGCTGCTAGGGACGGAACATTATGTGTCCTGGGCAATCCCTGCCTTCTGACCGTGAATGTGATACCCGACAACTCAGATTGGCAGCAGCTTTTGCACAGTTGCAATTATCTGTGCACTTGCAATTACTAGTAGTATATATATATATATCTGCACATGAAATAACGATGCGCTTATTGTTCGCAATTCCATACCCTGCCTGGCGGGCACAGGGTCAGCCTCAGGTGCGCTGCTGCTGTCACTGCCACTGCTCAGCGGCTGCTGCTGCAAATGCTGCCATGGCAAGCGAGTACATTTCAGCCCAGCACTCGAAGAAAAGGGAGCTATGAGTGAGTGAAGACAAGCGCGCTTACCATAGCTCTTGGTCCTTGTTGGAGGCCTGTGCCATGATCGCAGACTTGTCCAGGAATATCGTGGACCATTTGCCCTTCTCAACCTGCATGTTCACCAATGAGGAGAAAGGCCATCAACATGTTCAGATGTGCACAACGCATTCTATCAGATGCAGCAGCACGGACAAGCTTGTGTATGCAAATGTTGGGATGAGCATCCCAGAGTATTACTAGGAATCCTCAACGCTGCAAGGCGGGGACGTCAACTTCAACTTCCTTACGTGTGCACCACCAAGTGGGTGCAGGCAACCTGTAGTGAGCATGCATGTGGTGCAACGTGCAAGAGAACGTGCATTGTACACAGTACATGGCGCCACAAAGCATTTGACGGAGGACTCTATGTGACATCATGCCCGTTGGCGCAGAAGCCAACAACTGTAGTTGCAAGAAGGAAGGTCTATGCGAGCTATGGTTTTGGCTTGCGCGCGTACCAGGGCATGGGAGGCTAGATCTGTGTGGCTAAAATGCTTATGCCTGCATGTTGCTGAACGCATGTAAAATAGGTTGCGGTGAATGCAGCATAACAACACAGTAACCAAAGTCACACACCGGTTCTCTCTCCTACCTGCTGGCTTGCGCACAGGCGATTTAAGCAACAAGCACAGAACGTACAATCACTGCGCCAGGTTCCTTAAAGCCTTCTGACTTCATGGTCTTGAAGTCATTCGCTTGCAGTAAAGAAAAACCGGAAGCCCTGCCACAATCAGTATCAGCTGAGCCAGGTCAACAAGCAGCAGTAAGAGTTTACAATAAGTCAAGAACTTAGTGGAAATGGTGAAGACTGCTACTTGAAGGTACTTCATGAACAAACCTGTTCTTCCAGTCCGCCAGGTGACCACCGCATGAAGTTGAAGAAGAACTTGAACTCTGAGGCCTGCAGACATACAGGAGTGAGTTATGTGACCCCGGCACATGTTGCGCGCACAAAAGCGATCAGATGAAGGCAAACAACGCATCACGCAGCTCCAATAGGCACGCCATACGCGATTTGAGACCATGTGAGCACAAAGCTGATCACATCATTGGCTTGCAGCTCAAATAGCTATGATCATACGTCATACGCGACTGTGACACACAGCAGCTCGGCAGACAACGCTGCCCTCTGACTCATACTTCGAAGTATATAGATAGTTGCGATCTACATGTGCTACACTAGCAGAAGCCATCAGGCGCTTTTGTCAGACTCATAAATCTCCAACCAACTGCCAACGGCAGCTGAGCAACAGCAGAAAGCTGACCCAACTGCAGAAGGCTGGCCAACTTCGAGAGCTCAAGTCCAACAGTTTCACATTGATGCATTCTCCGCAGCAGCAACAGAGGAGGTTCAAGCAGCACTATCATCGAGCACGAGCTATGTACTGGCAGAGATCGCTGGTGTGGTGAACTTCCAGTCTTGTCGCTGCAGTAAAGTGCATGAATAAGGTGCAGGATTCTGCTTGATACTAGCTACACGCTACGTCAAGCGCCGCCTGCAAAGCGCTGAAATTCTCAAGCAGAAGTACCCACTCGCGCACTTAACAGCCACTGCCAGTGTCTCAGAGGTGGGCGCACGCATGCAATCGCACATACTTCAAAGTTGATTATTCACCTGTGCCTGGCCACTAGCCACTGCCTCCTTGGCAGCTTGCAGACCTCCCACAAACAGGTCAGAGTCCCCTATTTGTTGAGCGCCTGCCAAGTCCCCTCGCATGTGGATCATTACCACTGCGGAGCCTCCATCCTAGGCAGCACACACGGTCAATTCTCAAGGTGATTGGGAGTATGTCAAATGTACCAGATGCCATCAGGGGACAGTTTCGGCCCATCTACGCAACGACACCTATTAAAGGGTGCACCAGTTCACTCATGAGCAGGCCCACAAGAACGTTACAAGCACCAATCGGCATCAGCACAATGTCCAAGCTGCTGAGAGGAAAAATCCGCATAGATGCAGGTAACAAACGTTCAAAGAGCGGCCTGCAGAGTTCAGTAAGATGATTGCAGCTGTCCTCGGCAAAGTCGCACAAACCACTTTCACTTAATTTAAGCCTGTGACCATCATCCAGGCAACATCAGCTCAGGTTCACAGCATACCTCTCCACCCCTGTACAGCCTGTTGTTGGCTAGTGGCCCCATATCTAGGCTTGTCATCTCGCCAATTGTGAAGGGCGATCCTCTGTCCAGCACCACCGCTTTACTCGCCTCCATGCTGTACTCGAACACCAGCGCCACCGACTGCACATAGACGGCAGATGTATATGCAGAGTATGAGCTCGAGGACTCACTTATTAGCAGAAACCTGCCAATGTGGAGCGAGAGCAACGCAGCATGAGGTGGAATGATGCGTACAGCGCAAGCAGAACACAGGTACAAAAGCCTCTGAGGATCATGAGGAGTGGCCGCTGCAGAGTTGCTGTAGTACATCACAACTGACCTTCATGGTGAAATGTCCATAGTCGTTCTTGGACGCGACAAGCACCACACCAGCATCCAAACCTTCCACAGGCTGCACGCTCAGTGCACACCGTGTTGAAGATGTCCGTGTTGCGTCGGCAGAGCGCGCAGCAGCTCTTGTAACTCCACTGGGGGCTAAAACGAAAGCTCTCGCAGCGGCAATGAAGGCCAGCCAGAGAAGCAGCAATGGCTTCATGATACCATGCCAGATGCGCTGATTTTCTTCACCCATATAGTTCAAGTCGTAGTTGAAGTCCCATCCACCCTCTCCCAGGTGTCTGTTGCCCCACGCCACAGCAGGCGGCATGCTGCGCAGCGCAATGAGCTGCCGCTGGGCTGCAAAAGCTCTGCGGGCAGCGGCGTCGCTGCAGCAGAGAGGCTTAGGCTCTCAATCGTCATCAGCTGATACCTCAGCGCAGGTGCTGCTCGACAGCGCCCTGATGGCGCCAGAGGATCCTGAGAGCTTGAAGACCGTCTTAAGAGCTCTGCTCAGCGCTGGCAAGGAAAACTCTCTGGCGGCGGTGCAACGATGGCAGCGCTCGGGGTTTCCGTTGCGGTTGGATGCTTGCAAGGACGCCATGATTTCCATGACTAGCACCTGCCACTCTGAGCTGCTGGCGGGTATGAGAGACTGGGGACTAACTCCTGATCTGGAGTGCTACGAAGTGGCTCTGAGGACGTGCGGCAGGAAGGGGGAGCCTCAGAAGGCCATGCGCTTGCTGCGTGACATGAAGGCTTCTGGATTTCCGCCCACCAACGGGCACTACAGGTGAAGGGCCCATCCTTGTGCATGTTTGAATGGTCTCAGAATGAATTGACATGCAGGCACAAACTGCTATAGTAAACAAGAACTTCTACAACAGCGGCGACGTTGGACACAAGCTTCTGCTTCTAATGACTGATTAGTCAATGCAGTGTGCCCATGCGCAGGACGACGGTGCATGTATACTTGAGCCCCCGCTCATACGCTTGCATGAACAGCTGACTGCGCACAGATGCCAATGCAACCATTGCCATCTACATCACGGATCGCTTCTGGATCGGCAGCGACCGCCAAGTCAGGTGTCTGACATCATGTCACAATTGCCTGCTGCTCCTGCAGGTATGTGATGCACGCCTGGAGCAATGGCAAACCGTCAGAAGTGGCTGCAGCGGGCGACGCAGCGGTAGCTCTGCTGCAGGAGATGCGCAGCGAGGGCGTCGAGCCCGACTCTGACTCTTACTTCAAGGCCATCAAGTCATGCCACGACGGCCGTGCTTTGGACATCTTAGCCCAGCAGACCGCAGCAGGGCTCGCGGTGGAGCCACGTACATACAAGGAGGCAATCGGAGCGTGCGCCAAAGTGGGGCTCTGGCGTGATGCGCTGCGGCTGTTTGACGACCAAGCTGCCGCTGAGCCCGGTGCGGTGGCGTCGCGCATGTACGAACACGCGCTGCACGCCTGCGCAAACCTCATGCTCGGCAAGCGGGCCGCGCAGTTGCTGCGCGTGCTGCGCCAGCGAGAGCATAGCAGCAGCAACAGCAGCAGCGGCGGCGAGCGCGTCTCAAGCAGAGCGTACCTGTTTGCGATCATGGCGTGCCGCGGCGACCAGAGCACCGGCGGCGACTGGCAGCAGGCACTGCAGATACTGCACAGCATACCCTGCGCGCGCGTGACAAAGCACCAGTGCCATGCCGCACTCGATGCGCTCGCCAGGGGCGGCCGCTACAAGGAGGCAAGCGATCTGATCTCGGTGTTCATGGCGCGAACGCTGGTGGCGCCGGGTGTGTGGGAGTACACGGCCGTCATCAATGCTTATGTCACTGGGGGGAAGTGGCAGCGAGCGCTGCAGCTGTACGACAGGATGCTGGACGCTCTGCCCGGCGCGTCGCTGCTGAGGTCTACGCACCATGCACGGATGAAGGCGTACTGGGAAGGCCACAAGGTACTGTGCTGAACAGTTCACGTACTGAACAATGCACTGTACTTCCCTGTTTTCAACAATGCACTGTACTGAACAGTTGACTGAACGTGACACACATACCTACCTTTCTATGCAGTGCATACGCATATTCTATAATATTCTACAGTCAGCCACGTGTGTGCATTTATTAGGAAGTGCACAGCTTGTTCTGCAAAGCCAGCGCTCATACAGCCCACTGGTAAACCGCCTTTGTGCATTTGGCATAGATCAGGTGGCGCCAGCGCACATTGTGCTCTTTAAAAGATATGCTTCATTTGGCAGCAATGTGATGGAGTTGAATACTGCAGATGGCGTTTGAAGTGTGCGTACTTCAAAATCCTCAAGTGCTCGTCAGACATCAGGTCAACCCTCTATTGCGTACTGGCAGCATCACCAGCATCTTCATAGTAAGTACATACTGAGCTCACAAGCCTGGTGGGCCTTGTTGTAGTACTGTGGCACAAGTTTGTGGCCGTCATGATTGATGTGCTGCGCATGACGCTGTGGCTGCCATTACGTGCTCAAGTGGTGTCGCTTTTAACAGCCATCAGCCACGGTAGTATGCGTCACTGATTATCCGTATTGTTGATACACCAGAGCCTTTTACGGCTGTTGGTGTACTTGTGTCTGCGCCATGTATGTGTGCAGCTTTGTCACGCAATCAGCGGCCTGGTGTAGTCACCGCCACACCTTGATCTACACAAACATAGTTTCATTGCTCATGATGACACTGCAACTACACTGAAGTAGCAGAATTACAGAAGGTGTAAACAAGTAGCAGAATGACAAAATGACTGGATTAGCAGAATGACAGTAGCAGAATGACTGCAATAGCAGAATGACAGAAGGTATAAACACCGCTAACATTGTCAGACATGAATTGTACAGTATGATAGGCAAGCACATGCTACTGTAGTGACAGTGACAAGCACCCTATGGTCCTGACCCTGATATCCGCTTGTGTCTCCATTTGCGCATGCAGCGCTTGGAAGTGCTGACAGCGTTCGAAGACATGGTGGAGGCAGGCATCGCCCCCACCCTCATGGAGTTCACGCTGGCGATGCAAGCGTGTGCAGCGATGGTGCAGCATGGCGATACCAAGCGCTATAAGGCCGCAGCTAACCTCTTGCAGGAGATGCAAATGCTCAAGGTCAAGCCCGATGCATTTCTGATGGAGCTGGCAGCGGACTGCTTTGCTGCAGCCGGACAGGCAGCCATGGCCCTGCAGGTGACATATCAACAAATTGAAGTTGTTGTGGCGTGAAGCACATGATGTCAAGTCAACCGCTCTGCAGCTGATGGCCGCTTTGCATCAATATGTTCGTGGGTGATTGCTCAGCAACATCGTGGGAGAGTCAAACCACCTATGGGCATATTGGCATGTCTGAATTATGTGCCCTGATGTTTTGTCGCCAGTGGCGCTGGCATGCACTGGGGCATTGACTCGACACGGCATCTACTGTACCATGATGAACATTGCCATACATGACCACCTCCTGGCTATCAGATCAGTGCTGGCACAGCTGCTTGGTGTGTGTTGCATTACGTGATGAGGTCCTTGTAGCAAGAATCAGCACACTAATCACTGTGCAAGTTTAATGGGGACTGTGATGAGAGAAGCACCAGTAGCCGAAAGCAAAGCTTCATGGGATCTTTTGCAGATCTATATGTGGGTGTTACCTCTGTTGAAGCTTCATGGCCTCGAGACAAACACACATACTGGTGGTGTGTTTCTTGCTTGCTTCAGGAGCCTTTGCAATGTCGAACTAGCTAACGGCTGGGCTTTGCAGACGTTGTGGGCGCGCCTTATTGTGGCACAGCACAGCATTTGCAGGTGCACACATCTGAGATAAGACGCCAGTGCGCATACTTCGACAAAGTAGGTTGAATTGCTCGGCCTAGCAGCAAGGCTCCGATCACATGTGGTGCCGCAAAGCTCACTTGTAGCACCGGAAAGTCAGACTGATGCAGCGCATTGCATGTTCTGCATGACCATGTCATGCTTTGCGCATCACGGCATGTATGGCATTATCTTTGCCCTCACTCCGGACAGGATAGGCGCATCATATCTAGCAACTCATATACTGTTGCAGCAGTGGTGGAAGGCTGATGCGCATTTTTCTCTGCGAATTCTGTCACACTGGTGTGTTTTGTCGCAGGTGGTGCAGGAGATGAAGCAGATGTCCATGGCAGTGCCCGCAGGCCTCAACACTGCTGTGCTGCGCGCGTGCGCCAAGAGCGACCAGTGGCGCAGCGTCCTTCGCGCCATGGAAGACGTCATTGCCGCCGAACCCACGCCAACGCAGGAGAGCTACCACCTTGCCATACTGGCCTGCTGCAGCGCTGGTCGCGTGCAGCGTGCCATCGAGGTCTTGAATGACATGCTGGCGCGTACAAAGGGGAAAGTGCCTCCCTGCGTGGAGCAGACGTATGGCGTCATCATCACCACAGCCGTGCAGCGCAAGCACTACACGCTCGTGCCTACTCTCTTTGAGTCCATGGCCCAAGCCGGTGTGGAGCCGCAGGCAATGCGGCGCAGCTACGACAGCGCACTCGATACGTTGCTGCCGCACGTCGTGTCCCTCGACGGTCGTGGCTCTCGCGAGCTGCGTCAGCCGGCCCTGCCGCGACGCAGGGGTAGCACCTGCACCAGTGCTCAAGCACAAGCAGGACCTGTCGCGGCAGTGCCACTTGCAGGCAGCGCTGCTCAACAGCTGTCTGACCGCCTGTACGCGGACATGCTGAGTCATGGTCTGGTGCAGCACTGGCAGCGCGACACGGCAGATCAGCCACAGTCACCGCCCGCTATGGACCTGCGCACGATGGGCCCAGGGGCGGCTTGCGCAGCGCTGCGGTGCGTGCTGCGAGGCGTGTCAGGCGACTCGCAACCTCAACGCTCAAGTGACGTGCACACGCACGACATGGAGCACGATCTGGTGATTCTCCCGCCCGAGCAGCGGCGTCAGCAGTTTCGCCAGCGGCAGGAGGAGCAGTGCACGGCACTGGCTGCGCTGGTGGCGCAGCTAGAGCTGTGGGGGTTGGATGTTGAGGTGAAGCACCCCACAGTGTCATCTGCTCAGCACCAAGGGAGTGTGTCTGCACCGTCGCTGCGCATAAAGTCCACTACCCTGATAGACTGGTACTACAAGCGTGCCGCCGGCAGCCGAGACAGGGAGTACCTTCTTTAAGATGTGTTTGTGTGGTATGCATTATAGAGAAGTCATCCAGTCGTCACCACATCTAGCAGCAGCTGCGAGCTGATTGCGACCAGAGCTGCGGCACAGAGGGATCGTACTACAGTAGCAGTAGGAGGCAGCTCGGCTGCTACGCCATTGCAATGTTCAGCCCTATATGAGCTCCTGTCATATTTCTTAGACTCCCATGCTCCGTTTTCAGGCATGCTCCATGGCAGTGCGTTTTGTTGACTCCCATCATAATGATTGCGATTTGCCTTCATGTTCATGCCTTCTGTTTCTCTGTATTTGCAATCACATCACATCGGATCCCTCAACACGATATGGGTGCGCAAGTATGCATTTATTTTTTATAAATAAAAGGCAGAGCGCAGTCCATGTTGATACTGAGCGACGTTCGATAGGTTTGCACAGTTTTCAGTTCTTGGTGAGAGCTACCACATGCACATGCTCTGGTGAATTGTGTCTCAGGCTGCTGCATGGCCACAGTCATTTGGTTGTCAATTGAGGCTGTTACGGTGAAGCTGCATCCCTCAGACTGGGCACCAGGCTCCCCCCCCCCCCCCCCCGTACACCCCCCCCCCCCCCCCCCCTCCCCCAGCCTGGCTGACCCACTCTCCCCCCCTCTCTCGTGCATGCGTTACCCACACCAGCAGTTGCAATACAGCAGCAGCAGCAGCAGCGCAGGCAGGCGCTCGTCCTCAACAACCCAGATGTTCGTCTCGGAGAGGCGGCAGAACTCAATGGGGCGCTTCTCCCTCAGCAGCAGCGCCACGCCGCACATGATATTGACAAATCCGCTGGTGTGGTCACAGTCACTTGCGACTAAAATGCTGCACCGCGACTCCACTAGATGCTCCAGCCTCGCGTTTTCGCAACGGAAGACCCTCGAGCCCGCGACGCTGCAGCGCAGGGGTGCGCGGTCCTTCGGGCGTGTGATTGACGACCTCAACTCGCCCGCCATCACTGTGGGGACAGGCAGGCAGTGTGGCAAATCAACCGCTTCCAGGGATGGGCCTGCAGGTGCCACTCCCGAACTATGTCTTCCCAAGGAACACAGTGCGGCGTACGCCCGGTTTGCGCGGCATGATGATGCCGCAGACCACGCGGGGCCACCGCCCACTTCAATGCACGGTTTGTGTTGAACGTGCGCATGTTCCGCTCCTAAGTGGAGTAGTGCGCGAGCACACAAAGAGCGTGTTGGAGGGCCTGTGGAGGGACGCCTCCTCCGTGAACTGCGCCTCTGCCGCACGGAAAGGCTGGTCCCTCCTCGTGCACTTCTCAAAGCACCGCCGCGAGTTCCTGGCCAGTGCCCTCAAAGAGCTTAATGCACAGCCTCCAAAAACTGTTGTCATTGTCATCAAGGCTACGAATAACGCAACTCGCTGCCAGCAGCAGCATTACGGCCCGACTGAACGCATTGTTGTGCAATGTTTTGCAGCTGCTAGGCCATATGTCAAGACGCCAACGGAGAAGGCTGACTGCTTTGAAAGAGTATCTGTCGGGTGCATTCACTGAAGGCGTTGACCTTTGACTCTAATGATGGTCATAGTCTGTACCTTGTAACGATGTCGTTTGCAAGTGATCATCTACGTGCATCGAGACTCTTTCAAGCTGTGCGCGCCTAGGTGTCACAAGATGCATGTCAAGTCTGATGGAGGTACTTGCTACAAACTTGTCACTTTGGCAATCGGGTCATTTGGCAGCATCAGGGAGCAGGGGCGGAAGCTGCTGGAGGCTGTGGCGAAGGAGTATGCCAGCAAGATGTTAGTGCCCGGAGGAGCGCGCCCTAAAGCTCTTAAAAGCATCGCCCTGGCGCACTTACGCTCGGCACTGTCGGCAGCGCTCCACATGGCGCACTCTGGCCGTGTCACGACACACATGGCAGAATCCAGGGGGGTGGGGGACATGAGGAGGATGTAGGGGAGGATCCCGAGATGCTATTTGGCGGCGGCGGCGTTTGAGTGGTTGTCGTTGAGACACTTTCAGACTGTCACACGACATGTTTAGATTCCGTACAGCAAACTTCAAGTTATATGCCATTCATCTGGGCTTTTTAGCGCCCTGTGCGAGCATTAATAAAAAGTACTTTAGATGCAGCAAGCTTGCATCCACACGTCAGGGCATTTTGGCGCCCTCAGTGAAACTTAATGATACAAAGACCTTTGTCTAAGGACTTCACTATCTGGACAAGTCTGATGTATCCAACGCACATGATGGCAGCAATGGATACTGAGTTGCATCCAGATTCAGTCCTTCCAACTTTATATGCATGCTGTCATTGCTGAGGCACAGTTCTGCATTCACACGGAACTAACAGGCAGTGCAGGTCCACAGTACAGGTCTACCTTGTGGACATGATTTATAGCCAACAGGAATCACGCCGGTGTGTGGCAGTCCTGTTCAGCGGCCGCAATCAGAGGAAGCACGTGGTCAGTCAGGGTGGCGATGTCCAGCAGCCTCCCGCACTTGCCGCTGTACAGCTGCAGCTTTCTGCGCGAAGCCAACACTCTGGCAACGCCGCTTTCCCGCTGCTTATTCCATGGCCACTGGCGAGTCCTCTGCGGCTAATTGCGCAAACTTGTCAAGCTGCTGGCGGGGCCTCACTAAAAAGGATTCCCCGAGCCCCCAGCCACAGCGCCACACTTTGTGTCACAATAAGCTGCAAGAGAGGAGCAGGATGCGTGCAGCGAGACGAGTAGCAGCCCTATTAGCGGTGTGCGGCACGGCACAGGCGCATCCATTGTGCCTGGATTCCAGCTCTCCTCAGGTTCGTTCGGTTACGTCAATGAAACCGAAAAAATAGTATGTGTTGTGAGCAGCGGGGCCACATGGCAGGGCCCGGAAGTGCCTCGCTGCCAATGCAAGGCATCCCTTTGCATCGCAGTGTTGTGTATCGGGCAGGGATGGTGCTTCAAATGCTGTGTAGCTCGAATGCACGCTATTATCAGCGTGAAGAGAGGCGCAGGATATATTTACGAGGATGCAAGAAGTCGCCTTTGTTGGCCATTTCTGTTTGGCCTGAAGTGCATATTGTAGATGCTTTGGGCGGCTCACTTAATAAAATTCCATCAACTGCATAGGAGCGGTTTCGACAACTGCATCGGATCGGGCATCGTGATGACGCGCCACGAACGCTAGCTGACTCTGCGACTCACACAACGTTGTGAGACATAGAAGGCTTCTGCTAGCTAGCTGCGCACATGCGCGCTTTAAGCAGATTGCATGCGTCTGGTGAAAAGTTCTTTGCTGCAATTTATTTACTGATGTGTCAAAAGGCTGTTTAGTGTGCCAAGCAGTTGCACACAGCCAACAGTGTGAATTTTTGCCCTTCCTTTGCAAAGTGGATGTTTGCTTCCGATACAACGTGCCCGTGACGCAGGTGTAGCAAACTCACATGCTGGTGTCTGCCGCCAATACCTTGTTTGCAGCGGTTGCGACTTCGCACATGCTGCTGTCTTGACAATGTCCATGTCTGAGTGAACTACGCCAGCATACTCTACCTTCACAACACCACCCACCAACCTATACTTGACATGCAGGCAGACACGTTAAGCCGCACTGGCGGCTGCAGCTACACCTGCACTTAGTAGGCTAGCAAATGCCGAATACTTCATCGTCACTTGCGTGAAGCAAGCACGAAGCAATCATGCAGGCTGCATACTGTAGCAAAATATGGCGCCTGCTCTTGTCATGCAGTAACATTGGTGCGTTGAAAGGCATGTGTATAACTCTAATGTATGCATTCAAAGATTTCACAATCATCGTCATCATGCGCTCTCTGCCGTGCACACTGACAGGTGTCCCTGCAAGCAGAACTGAGCTTCTGTCAAGAGGTGAAAAGCAAGGTCAACACCAAAGGGTCCTGCTGCACTGCCGACCAAGAAGCAGAGCTGAAGGCCACCTACTATGACCCGTATGTGCTCTCAGCAGCATGCGCGCCACTTCATCAACAGGTAAGAACCCGTGTTGAGGCTATGGGCCTCACGTTTGGGGTCAGGGTTAGTATTAGAATAAGGGTTAAGGTTAGGATTAGGGCGAGTTTTCACAACGCCACGTGCGTGCCAGGCACCAGCGTCAGCTTGTGCCGGTGTCCCGACGCGCAGTCACACGCCCGACTTGTGCTCTGTCCTGCGGCATTGCCACTACAGTCTGTGCCGCACCGCCGCCGCCTTTTGCGCCCTACTACCGCATGCACGTGCACAATTATCACCTTCACCCTCGCTGTCGCCGTTGTGGCCAGGCCACCTTGCAGTATGCGTTCTAGCAGCACCGACTATGCACACTGACCTGCCATCCTACAGCACGTTTTTGCAATTATGATCTTTCACAGGTCGTCTGCGCCAGGGAGTGCAATCCGTATGCAGTGCACTTGAACCCGGAGGGACGTGATGAGCCGCTTCTCTGCGCAAACTTCTGCGCCAAGTACTACACTGCGTGCGCTGCGGACTTGGGTCTTGCACCCGACTTCTGCCAGACGTACTCTGACAACAGCTACTACTGCTACCCGATCAATGACTCGGTGAGTGAACATGATTGTTGAGAGGGCTTGCATGAGTCACCACTTGCAGTGTGTATGCACAGCACTTGCAAACATTGACTGCTGTAGCTAGTTTACCGTGCAGGATTGCATTTGTAAGCATTTCGATCTCTCACAAGCATTGCTTTGTCATAACAATAAGCTCTCTCTCACGCTGAATGATTGGCTGTCTCCCATGCCAATGTTGATATTTGACGTAGGCGCCGTTTTGTCCTTGCTGTAGATGAGTGTTTTAATTGCTTCTGACCTGAAAGTTTTCCCGCGATGCTACTCTCCGGCATGGTTATCAAGTGCTTTGATACTGCTGGAGCACCCATGCCGCATGATGCAAGCATGTCAGTAGGTATACTTACACCAGTAGGTATGTAAGTATAGAGTCATGTATGCTCCACTACGCAGATGATTGCAGCACAAGAGCACTACAGCATCATGAAAGTGCAATGACTGGTGCTCAACCACTTGGCTGTCAAGTATATTCAAACGTTGTCTTCATCTACCAACACATGGCGCAATGCAATGGTGGATAGTATGGCTTTTTTTCGTAGAGTTACATAACGAATCAAAAAACAACGCGTTGCTTCGTTAGTTATTCGGTATTCGTTATACAACGAATAACTAACGACGCCTCTGATGGCGATTCGTTGTTGTCGCATTTTTGAGAAATGCCCCCCTGCAGCTCGTTGCCGAGCTTGTTACGCGGTGTAAACAGCGAAGACTGCACGCATGATGTTGCGCTGACGTGCTAGCAAGAGCAGCACCAGCACAGCAGCACATCTCCATCATCAAACCCGAGTTGTGTTTGCCAGCCTCGCCAAAAAGGCACTCGCCGAGTGCTTGCTTCATGCTGGTTGGCAGCAACGCACGCCCAAGCCTCCATGGCATTGATAGTCAGACTTCTGACCACCGGCTTGTAGCGTTTGCTTTCACACACACACACACACCGAAATGAGAACTTCAACAGTTGGTGACCCTAAAGTAGGGTTAATCGTGACCTACATTTGCACACTGTGAGACACCAGTGACTTTACAGGCTATATAACTGCTGAAGACAAGATAAGTGCAGCCACAATCCATAGAAGTCCGACAGAAAGAACTTGAAGGCGCTCTATCACCCTTGACCCATTTTGAAAGTGGCGGTAAGTGAAATTTGCTAGAGAAACCATCAATATCAATCAATAACGATAAAATAACGAATATATGTAAAATAACGAATAACTAACGAATAACTAACGAATGGTCCGGCATGCATAACGAATAACTAACTATTGCAATAGTTGCGCAACTCTATTTTTTCGTCCAGCGCTGTACACGGAGTGTTCACAAAGTAGCACCGCTTTGCTGTGCACTGTGTACATCCTGACCAAATCACCTGCGCTGTGTGTTCCACTTCACAGATCATGACTGCGACCATGGCTTTGCCGTCCTACTTCAAAAATGCTGTGCCAATGCCGGCCACAATGACTGGCATGATCATCAGGCCGGATGTCAACGCCTGGTGGTTGCTGGATCAGTCAGGTCAGTGTTTGGCATACCAATACACAAGCGTGACCCACTTTGTTAGGGGCATCGCCTCATTCAAGCAAGGGTTAATCATATTGACACAAGCACATCATCTCTGCCCAGATACGGGCCGGCACAGGGCACGACAGGGCAATCGCAAGCCTTGCTTGTAATGCGTCTCGTCGCTGTACGTACGACCGTCCACATGTCTAGTCACCAACACAGACGTGCTCGGCATGTCATTAGCCGGCTCGTAGGCTTCAGCGGCTGTTGGGCCAATCACGTAGACATTTGGCGCATTTAGTTAAGAACACACCGCTTGGATTTGAGCGCCTTTGAGTGAGCTTATACGTTGCCGCCACAAGCTGCCAGTGCGCGCTGACAGCATGAAATATGCCCTGCGGCATACGTCAGTGGGTGCTGGCTCATGCTCTGTGCTCAGCTTACCCACAAGTTACCTCTGCTCTCTTGGTGTTGCCACAGGCGTCATAATGGAGGTGGACAATGACCCCAATGCCACTGAAGTACGACCAATTCTGGACATCACTGATGAAGTTCAGTTCAGCGGCGAGATGGGCTTCTCAGTGTGGCCTTCCAACCCGACTTTGCAACTTCCAAGCGGTTCTATGCGAGCTTTGTCGACAATGACATGCTGCTCGTCATTGCCTACTTTGAGTGGGTTCCGAAGTCTCCACTAGCAACCGCGTCAAGCATGCAGAGGATATTCGAGCTGCCGAAGCCCTACCCCAACCACAACGCAGGCTCGCTGCTGTTTGCCCCTGGTGACTACCTGAGTCCTGGCGGCCGTGCTTACTTCGACCTATACATGTCCGTCGGCGATGGCGGCGGTGGTGAGTCACTCACTCACTCACTCACTTACTCGCTCACTGACTCACTCTCTACAATGGTGTTTCTACGCATCCAAGTAATGCATGCTGATGGTCGAGTCGAGTCAGTGGTGCTGCGCCACATCTGCACCATTTGTTGCTGACGCAAGCATTCGTAAGCTGATGAGCGGAACTAGTGTTAATGACATGTTCACTTACATAGAAGTCAAGGCGACCACCAAATCACTGGACTGTGCAGGTGCAGTGCTGCCGGTGTCACAAGAGCACAACTTTGGGTCCACTTCAGTGGAGTGTTCGACGTCATTTCAGCACTGTATGCACTAGTGTGCTGGATCGCACAGCCACCTCACTGTGTGACCATAAGCATACCAGCAACTTCTTCAAACCCTTCCGGATATGCAAAACAGAGTTAGGAAATGAATGGTTCTGAGCACATAGCACATGCCACTTTGCTAAGAAGTGTACACACACACATTCTGTCAGTACCAATAGTCTAGTGGTCAGATACAAATGGTCTCTGGCTTAAAGCAGGTGCAGATCATTCATTCTGGCTCCGCTGTCCTGGATCAGGGTACTTTGCAGTATACATATGAAGTGGCACCATGCAACCATACACGTAGGTCTTGAGCTTTTTGCATTGGATCGGGCGCGCACTCGCAGCTTCATCCTTTCTTATCAATTTTCTGCCTTGTCACAGAGAACAACCCAGGAGCCACCGCGCAGGACAAGCAGCAGCTGTATGGCAAGATACTGCGCCTGCGCGTGTCAACGCTGCCCGGCACTGCGACCTACACCATTCCTCCTGAAAACGAGTACGGGAACGAGGTTTTCTCCTACGGTAAGTACTTCTATTAGTTTTAGTATTAGGTTTGTGTCAGCAATGACCCTCTTATGCGGGGGATAAGCCATTGGCCATGGCCCTACCACCTCACATCCTCCTGTAGTACAACATGACATGTCAGGCGCTGACACGGTATCAGGAGTGTATGCTACTAGGGCTATTGGGTGATATGCCCCATCTTTGCGTCACGCATGTCTGACAGGCTGACTTTGCAAATGCACAAGGCTTGTGTGAGGTCATCAACATCTGTTGCCTGTAGACACGACCACAGACCACACTATCCAATCCTGTGCAGCGCAGACAGAACATAACTGACACCACTGGCTCATGCTCCCGCTGTCACTGCAATCCAGGCTTCCGCAATCCCTGGAAGTGCACATTTGACAAGGCCATGACAGATGAGCCAGAGATGTGGTGCGGCGACGTGGGCGAGGACTATGTTGAAAAGGTACCGCAACATGTACATAATGGGCAACCCTAAGTAGGGTTTGGTTTCGGGGTGTTGGTGGTAGTGTGAAGAGGGGGAAGCCTGTTTGCGTTTGAGTCTCTCTTCGGAGAAGGAATGTTGCATTGAGTGCACATCCAAAGAGAGAGGCTTTTCGCGCCCCTTGCGAAGCGAAATTAATACAAGTACATAATGTCTTTTGCTTCTGTGCTGCACCTGCAAAGGCCGCGCAATTCGATTATGAACGCAGCACTTGCTGGACATGCAATCAGTGGACTTGATGTGTACAGGTCACTGGCACAAGCTTTCGTAACCGTTTCGCAGTGTATGTCTTGTAGTGGTGTGATGGCTGCGCTGTAGATTTGAATTGTGCAGAACATACATAGCTGAACTGCTGATCAGGTTTTGTTGCGCATGTTGATGCACGACTTCCTCATACCTACATTGGTGACCTTCTGATCTTGCTGAGTGGCATAGTCACCGTTGTGAGTAAGCATACAGAGTCATGTTGACCTATGGCCATACCGGAATGAGAATTTCATGCTGGTTCTGCTAGAATCGTGCAGAGTCTGCCGGATAGTTCCGTGTACCAGTTTACTCCCTTGCAGGTGCGTGACTGACACTTTCCCTCTTCTTTTGACACACTGTGCATTCATGATGCAGATTACGCGCGTGATTCCCTTCCGCAACCACGGCTGGAGAAACTACGAAGGGTCACGCTACAACATGGACAACCCCAAGCTGGACTTCCATCACCCCGAGTATGAATGTGAGTGTCAGTTTTCAAGCTGTGCTTTTTGTGATGCAGCAGTTTTCTGCAGGCGTAGGGTGGCAACCTGTGCCTGTGGTGCTGATATGCAAATATGGCAGCACCCGTCATACCCTGAACATTGCCTCCACATATGCTCAGTTGTGTCATGGTGCGCATGCAGCAACGCACGTCTGTTGTACACTTCTGCGTTTTAAAGCATGAGGCTACTTAAAAATCGTGGCCTTGGGCCAGATCACACTGGTTCAGGATCTTGGTAAAGGCGTGGTCTCATGCCAGGTTGTACACTGCTGTGCACAAGCTGTTGCTGAACGTTCTGCTGTTGCCCTCTTTATCTGCAGACTGCCACAACAATGATGATGTCGACTTCTGCGCTGACAAGCCATTCAACGGCCTGAGCGTCATCGGCGGTTACATCTACAGGTATGTATGCAATGCACAATCCTTAATACTGATGTTATTACAAGTGAACTTTGAGTGGCAATACAGACGTGGTTGGTTATGCCAGTAGAAAGGATACCAGGTGAAACCTCATTTTGGAACCTCAAGCGTGCTTCTCTAGCAGCCTGATTGGCCCCGCCTGTGCACAACCCAAATCATCATCAACCCAAATAACCCTTGGCGAACGATCGCAGAGAGCTCAGTGTGGACCGGGAAGCAGCCGGCATCGAATGAGCGCGCAACCATTGCAACTGCATGCTAACGCTGCTGGCCTGATGCCAATGAGGAACGCGTAGCTCTTTGCGATGTCACATCACCCAAAACCGAAACTGGTAGACCAGCAATAATTTGAAGCATTGGTTTGATGATCAGAATCAATCATCAAGTAAATCAGCTTTAAGCCGTCCTCTCTAGCTTGCAGAGTAGAAGCACGTCGTTGTATCTACAGCTGTAATGGTGTCAACATGGACCTGGTTGCTGTTGCATGAGGTAAATGATGCATTTGAACACCAGACTATCAATCATTGGGATGCATCATGACTATTGCAGTGGCTGTTGTTGCAGGCCTGATTGTAGCAAGGCTATGCACAGCGCACCCTTTCGTGCTTGAGGCAACACTCAAGTTGCCATTGGGCACACAGAATGTGCCCTGAGAAAGCAGCCTGCTGCTCAATACACGCATTGATGACATGTGCGGGGGCATTGAATGCTGATGCCTTCAGATGGTGACCTCTTTGAGAGCCCATGTGCATCGCTACTTCATTTACAGCCGCTTGACTGGCAGGAACCCTATGCTGCACTCCAACATATACAACACAAATTCTGATATACCTACAACGTTGCAATGCCAGCAACTAATGCAACTGGACCTGCGTTGCTTCCGTGCTGTGCGTCGAACAGGGGGCAAGAGCAGGCAGCGCAGTACGCTGGGCAGATGATCTTTGCGGACTACCAAGAGGGCCTCATACTGCGTGCGTACAAGGGTGCTGATGGCGTGTACGTTGGAGAGATGATAGCAGCGGCTGGCATGCACATCTCCTCACTGGCTGAAGACGGCAATGGGGAACTCTACATCATCAAGTGGGATGGCGGTAATGTGTTCAAGCTGCCCAACCTGCCAGGCTACGCACCGGCGCAGCCAGCAGCAACAGCACTGCCGATGGCACCAGCACTGCCGACAGCACCTGCAGTGGTTCCGCCGCCAACTGTGCCCGCAACAGGTAAATGTCAGCACCAGTATGCACACGTTTCATCTGTGGCTGTAGCAGCCTACTACTAGTAGAAGAAGGTGCCATTCCACTGCTGCACAAGCATACTTCAAATTCTGGCTCACATACAAGCACGGCACATTAAGAAGCGTCGTTGTGCTTTGATGTTGCCTGCAGTGCCTCTGTTGTGCAGTTCAATGTACCACAGTTGGGATGGCGCCCCCACATGAGCATGGCATGCGTCTTGCTTTGAAGAGTGCTGCACACCAGCTTTGACTTATACATACCTTATATAATTGAAACTTTGCTGATCCTGCCTACCTGTGTCATTCTCCTGTGTATTGTCTTGCGTCATCCCAGGTGCCGTCTGCCCATTGGGACTACAGAGGGACAACTTCTGCTGCCCAGCAACCTGCGGCAAGTGTGGTGGACCAGGTAAGCTACATGCATACATCTTGAAGTACCTTTAACTTCATCAGACACAACTTGTGCGGCACAATAAGTCAGCAGCAGCATGTGTTGCAGATGCTGGCTAGCAGAGCACAAGGCTTTGCCAGCTGCCAGCTGTGCCAGCTACAAGGCATGGCCGAGGTGTTGCGCCATTGCATTTATTGCTTATGTACCTTGTTCCATGTACCGGCACAGGTACTGTTGTCAGACGAACACTTATACGTGACATGGTCAGCAGAGTACCTGGCATTGCAATATCGGCGCCGTGTACACATTTGAAGTTGCAGTGGAATCATCCGCATCAGGGCATGCTGACTGACCCCTGTGTCCCATTTTGGGCCAACAGCATCAGAGAGCCGTTGCCAGTGCAGACGCTCAAACACCAAGCAACCTTAAGCCGAGGATCTCATTGATGCCCATTTCAGTTGTTTGGTGACCCAAACCACCCTGAGACAGTCTCAGACGGGTCTGTTGACTCCAAAAGCTGGCAGCACATTGTCAAAGTACCAATTGCAGCAGTATGTTGTTGTACTACTGCCTGCTTGCCTTCGCTTACAATGTAACAATGCAAGGGACGTGAAGACTGTTGTCCTCAGAAACGATATCCTAGTGTCAAAAACTGCTACCAGTGGCTAGTGACATGTACTGCATTACCCCCTCCCCCCTTATGCCTGACCTCTCTCTACAGCAATCATCAGGTCCTTCACTCATGAGCTTAGTTCAACAGTAACTTCAATGTAAAACATTGTGAATACCTTCCGCAGCCATGCAGACTGCTCAATAATTGTCGGCAAACTGCCGAATTATGCACACGTGCTGGTCATGGTGTACCCAGCATAGGTGAATGTCAGCTTGACGTCCTGTCAGTGTTCTTGCCATTGGGCAGCATATCTACACATGCCAAGTCAGTAATGCCAATGGACAAAGCAACAGTGATTGTGCTGCTGGTATAGTTTTAACAGGCATTTCATATCACTCAAACAGATTGCCACAAACGCTTCATACTGCACACGCATCTCACCACGCCTGCACGCTTCCCCTGTTTGCTGCTTTGCTATATCAGGTTGCGAACTCCGACCTGGCGGCGAGTCAGTCTGCTGCACAAGCCACATCACGGCCATCTGCTCAGCAACGCAGCTACCTCCTTGCCAGCTTGCGGGAGGTACTGCTCGGAAGGCCAGCACCACATTCCTGCGCGTTATTGCTGACCCCAAACCCTAAGGACGCTTCAACAGCAGAATTGGAGATTTTTGAAGGCTTGGACGCTCACCCAAAGCGGGTGGCGCTGAGTGCGTCAACCAACTTGTGATCTGTGAGCGCACTGATGCTCAGCACACTGGCAAGTCTCGTGCTTTACTATCCCCTTCCCAGCAGTACAGTGATGTGCCCGACGTTGTCCCGGACTTGATGTTGAGTGTGAAGTGATGAAGCTCAGCCCTTCTTTGTAGGCTGTCACGCGCAGCTCCGGAGGGCGTACATGTATGTTGGAAGTACCAGCGTGGCGGCTGTCATTGGACACCGACACACACGCCTCACACATGCGTGCCTCAAGCAGATTCTGGCCTACCGATACCTGTACCTTTCTGCTGCTTCTTTGCGTCCACTTCTCTGTTAACAAGACAATGGACTCTGCACTGAGCCTGATTATTTCTGCCCACATGCTGCCTTTGGCACATTGCACAGTTGGCATGTATGCTGAATAGCGTCATCACATGTAATGTAGGGTTGATAACCTAGGTGAGGTGTGAGCATAGCTTGGCCAAGCTAGTTGTGGCTGCCTGTCTACTCTTGTACACCGACGACGAACGATGTGCTAATCGAGACTCAGCCATAGCTGATCTGGGTAATTGTAGGTGACACTTTTCTTCAGCAACCAGCTAGCACGTGTGCTCTGAATACACGGGCATCACAGCTGCACATCTTGCATGTTTCACAGAGTTTTTTCCCATCACGCGAAAGTAAGTGAAATATACCGATGACTGACATGCAGCAGTACTGCCAGTTGGGCATGGTGGCTTTGTGTCAATACTCTTCCAAAGAAGAAGCTTCAAAGTACACCACAAACACCAGCGCTATAGTGTGCTGCACTGCCTGCTGTTGAGGCCATGCGCCATATGTTGGACACTTGCAAAGTGCATGCACTGCATGCCCTGTGTACATCATGCAACACCTAAAAGCAGGATGCACACAGAGCCGAAAATTGCATCATGTGCCATGTGCCATGTGTCTTTGTGATGCAAGGGCGTTTCGCTTCATTGGGCTGCTTCAGTATAACAGCACTCTGCTCGTTAGCACCGAGAGGTGCGGCAGCGCTCGCGGTGGCGCTGATGGTGGCGAGGGTGCATCAGGCAGCAAGGGGATGGGAGATGCTGGCTGTGAGCAGGAGCTGCGGAGTCGCGTGTGGTGAGGATACGGCTTTGGGCAGCAGCAGGGGATATTGGAACATGGGGATACGGATAGCATCAGGGCACACTGTAGATCGTTTGCTTGAACACGCAAGAAAGAGAACCTCGGCCAGGCACGTCAGCGGCGTGCTTAGGCAAGGAATCGAGGACCGGGCGCCTCTGGCCCAAATGTATACTAGAGGCATAACCGCGGTCCTCCGGCGTTTTCGCTCAAGAGATGAGACATCGGCTACGATAGGTGTGGCTCAGACTGGGTGCCGCTGTGTCTGCCCCCCATGAGTCTAGTACACGCTCGGCACTGTCGGCAGCGCTCCACATGGCGTACACTGGCCGAGTCATGACACACATGGCAGAATCCAGGGGGGGGGGGCACATGGAGGAGGACGTAGGGGAGGACCCCGAGATGCCATTTGGCGGCGGCGGCGTTTGAGTGGTTGTCGTTGCGATACTTTCAGACTGTCATACGACATGTAGATTCCTTACAGCTAGATGCCAATCATCTGGGCTTTTTCGCGCCCTGAGCAAGAATTAATAAAAAGTACAAGCCTGGGCTTTTTCGCGCCCTGAGCGAGAATTAATAAAAAGTACGTATGGACTTGTATTTATAAGGGCCCAAGGGAGGCCGGGTTGCCTATGCAATCGAAAAGCTTGCGTCAACGCAGCAGCCTAGTCTGCGCTGTGCCCTAGGAGTTTGGATACCGGCGCCGAAACACAGCCCAGCATTCGCGCTCCACGTGTGTATGCCATGATGCGCTCCGCCAACTCCCGCGCCAGCGATATGCTCAGCTCAATGTGGATCTGACGCTTAGCTAACCCGGCCTTGCGTAACACATCTGCCTCCCCCCCCCCTGAGCACAGTGCTGAGTGCATTGCCAACTCCTTAACAAAAAGGCTTGTCTGCTTGCCCAGCCGTCCGTACGACTCCTGCACGAATGGCACAAAAGCCCGAGATGACGTCAAGGTGCCGGTGTGGTGCTTGACCTTCGCGTCCTCCCCCACCCCAGCAGCATAGCCGTCCGTGTTCAAGGCATTTATTTTGCCTGTCAGGTACGAGCTCGCTGTGGGCGCGCGCACACTTGTGTCTAGCACTATTCCCTTGTTACGGTATGCACTGCTAAAGTGCAGACACCCTGGGTCAATGACTGTGTCCGCCCGATACCCCGGTACCTTGAAGACGCTAGCGTCCTCATTGCGGACATGGTGCTGTCTCAAGATGCGCTGTAGGCACCGCTTTTGGGCAGTGTGTGTCGCGTTGTGCCCCCGTATGTGCTGGCTGGGGCAGCTGATCGCATGCGTGGAGGTGGGGCTCACGTCACTGCACCGCCATGGGCACACCTCGCCCTGTATGCCCCACCCGTCTATAAAGATCGCAACCAAAATCATCGTGGCTGCTGCCATACTGGACATGGGCGCCGCACCCGGGCGGTCATTGGCAGCGGGTGGCACGCTCATCCACGCCATTGCCCCGGACGCACGCTGGCTGCGCAGCTGCGCCAGGACCCGCGCGCTAGCCTGTTGGCGGCGGCGGCTGGTGTCACGCGAGTCACCAATAAGTGTAGCCTGCGTCGGCTTGCCCACGGCACCAGCCGAGGCAGCCTCTAGGCCCTCCACCAGGCAGTCCTCGTATTGACGTCGAAGAACATTTGAAAGGCCGGCTTGTAGTCCGTGCGTGGAGTGACCGCGCCGGCGGCGGGGCACTACCTTCCTGCAGATCTCGTCAGCATAGGCCTCCCAGTCGTCGTCGTCGTCCTCCTGCCCGCCGCTGCAGCTGCTTTCTTCCGCGCTAGTTTGTGTTTTAGCGGGCGTGGAAGAGGCAGCCGCGGCAGCGGCTTGAGGGCCAGGTACGGTCGCCGCCGCAGCGGCCGCCTCGGCGCCAGGCACAATGCCGTGGGTGTGTGGGGCTGGCTCAGTGGTCCCCGTCTCCGTGACGGCAGTTGCGGCGTAGATCGCTTGCACCGCAGTGGGGAGCGTCGACGCTGCGGCCGTCGTATCTGCTGCCCACCGTAGTAACGATGCTGGGAGCTGCTTGGCCACAGCTGTGCGTGATTTTTCGCCACCATCAGCTGTCAGCGCTCGCGTAGAGCGTCGCACGGCCTCGATGATTGGCGGCAGTCCCTGGTCCTCGCGTATTGCGCATGAGTGCTGCGCGAACCAGGTGACTGCGCCGTGTTCGTCAGTGCCGAGTCTCAGGGCCCCTGCTGCCACAGTGGCATGAGTACAAGCCTGCAACGCAGGGCTCTAAGGGCCCGTCCGATTTTAGTTTTTTGCAATCTTATCCAACGCATCAAGCCCACCTTGGGGCTGCTATAAATACAAGATCATAAGTACAGCTGCAGTATACTATTTTGCCCCCCCCCGGGCCAGCTCGCCAACATCGAAAGGTGTGGCGGCGCCATGAAGTGGAGGGTGGGGGCTGCTTGTCTGGCGCGCCTAGCATGTTTCACCAGCCATGGTGCATCTGGCGCGCCGCAGCAGCACCTGCCACATTTCAGCCGCACATTTGGAGCCCCTTATCACACAGCACCAGCAGGCCAGAGGAGCATTACGTTCGAGCTCGCGGCATCGGCAAGGGCATCGGGCAAGGACATGGAAAGCTTTGCAGTTCGCCTCTCAAGCAGCACGAGCAGCTACTTCCCTCCCCTCACGCCACCCAAGGATACTATCTTCGGGCCTTTTGGCACCGTTGATTGTCATACCAATTGCTCTTCGAGCTGATCCGTGGCTGAAGCAGACGGAGTGGGGCTCATGCAGCTGTGCGCAGCTGCTGCAGACTACGCCTGCTCGGCCGTCGCCAGGGCTTGTGCCTTTTCCGCCATGTGCCGACCAACCTGCGCTTGAAGTTCGCCACCAAGGACACTATCCCGGGGCTTCACGGCACCCTGGATTGTTGACCCTACTCCTATGGAGTGTTGTTCGTGTGGCGGCAAACCGCAGCTTCTGCTGGCACCTCTGGCCCCGACTGCTGCATCGGCGACTGTGGACATCGGACCTGCGCTGCCTCCACCAGCACTTGCCGCCGTACACCGCATTTGCTGCCCCAGCACCTCACATCTGGACACTATCTTGGGACCTAGCGGTACCCTTGATTGTTGTTACACACACTCTTTCAGAGTCTTGTCCGTGGGGAGGGTCAGCGATGCGGCGACGGCGCAGGCAGGTGGCGGCTTCGCCTGCTTGGTGGCCTACGCCGACGCAGCGACCGAGTGTCAAGCCTGCTGCCTGCTGCGCCAAGATCATCAACGCGAACACCAACACCTGCAACCACACCGTCGAAGACCGGAGCCTATCCTCCGCCGTCCCTGCCGCCGGCGATGGCGCACGCCTTCAACCCACAACCGACACAAGGACACTATCTTGGGGCCTCGCGGCACCCTTGATTGTTAGTCATACAACTCTGCGGAGTGTTGTCCAAGGCATGTGGTTAGAGAGCGGCGCCTGTGCGCGGCGACGGGGCAGGCGGCGGCAGCTGCTTGGCGGGAGCGGCGCGGAGGAGCAGAAGCAGGAGCAGCAGGAGGAAGGAGGTCGCAGCAGGGGTTCCAGTGTGCGGCCGGGGACACCGGGGGGGGTAACACTAGCAAATAGAAGGGCGGGTTTTAGTAGATATGCTTGCTGGAGTGACAGCATCAGCCTTTGCAGCACCAGTGCCTGGCACTTAGTGATCCATGACCATTGTCCTCAGTTCTGGGCGCTGCTACCAGTAGCCCAGGCCTGCACAAAGCTGTTCACGGTTAGGACCATTTTGGCAGAGACACGGGAGGCCTCAAAGTGGGTCTGGTCGTGTAGAGGCAGTAGCTTAGGCACTTTGGTGCAGCATGATAGTGGGGACCGATTGGGGTTTGGGTGGGGTTTGTTGGGGTTGGGTTGGACTCTTCGTAGCAACAGCATTGATACCATTAGCACCAGTGCCTAGTGCCCAGTGATCATTTTGCCTAGAGGCGTGATTCAGACGTGTCAGCATGGTCCTCAGTTCTGGGCGCTGTCAAAGGCGACCCAGGCCTGCATGAATCTTTTTCAAGACGGGACAAGTGTGCCTCACGGCTGGGCAACCCTAAGTAGGGTTTGGTTGTGGGGTGTTGGTGGTAGTGTGAAGAGGGGGAAGCCTGTTTGCGTTTGAGTCTCTCTTCCGAGAAGGAGTGTTGCATTGAGTGCACATCCAAAGAGAGGGCTTTTCGCGCCCCTTGCGAAGCGAAATTAATAAAAGTAAGCTGCAGTAATCCCAAGATGATTCAGATTCGAGTCATTCAAGTCACATGTTATCCGTATTTTCAACTTTGCTACGTGTGGCATGAGGAAATGACGGAATTGCATCCCGTTCCCCCAAATATACATGTACGTCTACTGCAGGTTTTTGGCAATTCTCACTTCAAGGCACCAAAAAGTCCAGATGGTGGATGTCCATTGGCAGGTCCGGCTCAATACAAGAACCTACATGCATCCTGAAAGCTTGAAAGTGTCTCAATGCGCATTGACGATCATTGCTACACGACATCGCCAAGTGGTCGTTTTCCCCATACATGTACCTAACTGTACTCTTGTACTCGCTGGACAACTAATCGCCACTGTATGCCAGATGGAACAATGTTATCATAGCACATCAACCTTCGCTAGTCAATCATCCATGAAAATGCTTCTGAAGTCTTTGCATCACATAGCGGCAATCAGTGGCTACTGTTCACAGGACGGAACGCCAGGGCATGGGTGGTAAAGCAGTGCCCACGTTACACTAACTTCTTTTCGGAGTAAAGCAGAAGGACAGGTAGAGCCAAGTCCGCTCAAGGTGCTGTGCCGGCCAGCACACAAACATGGGAATTTCTAAGTGGCACCAACACCGTGTGAGATTCAGAAGCAGCTTTTGTTCAATCCGTCGGGCCAAAAATGCGTCAACAAGTTTTCGACCTGAACGCACAGCAGGTCAAACACAGCATTACGCTGAAAGTCTCCTCGATGCACAATTGAAGGTGATTAACCCTATCCCTAACCCTACCCCTAACCCTAATGGCAGTCGCCCACACAGAAACGCGCTACCCAACCGGGGACGTCAACCCGCTCCAGCTGGCTCCACTGCTGCGATGCCAGAAGATCGCTGATGACGCTGCCGTTTGTGCACAGTTCAATACCTGCCATGGCTCTGCAACCTGGTGCTGTGGCGGCAAGCGGCAGGCGAACGCTTAGTTCTCGTTGAAGTAGGTGGAGAAGGTGGAAACAGAAAAGCGGACACCAAGACCTGGTGACCTGGTCAGAGACTACGCCTGCTGATGCTGCAAGGTCATCATTCATGACAAAGGTAAGAGCCTTCTGGTGGGAGCTCTCGTCCGTCGTGTAATGACTTCAACTTGCGTGTTGGATCCTTTTCCTTGAGGTAGCCGTGCACATCTGCGTTTCCGCCGCTCTGCCCTGGCCCGGATGAGGGCAGGACTGACTTGAACATGCTCACCTGCTGCCTGCATTGCTCCATTGTCACCGGGACCGACTGTGCTTTTGCTGGACTGTGCTTCGAACATATCCACAGAACAAGAAAGAAAGCTCGAGGCCGGAGGCCCGTCAAGAAGCTGCGGGAGAAGTTGTTCATCCTGCTCCAGTTGGCGACGAGGAGGATCGGTACGTTGGTCTTTCCCGTACATGTCTGCACCTCGCAGCCCGGCGTCTGCATGATGGTTTTTAGGCCGTCGGAGGAAACATAAGCTGTCACAGCGTCGGGGTCGTTCGAGTGCAGCGTGTCAAGGCTGATCGCGTGTGCTAGGGTGTTTAATGTGTGCAAGCTAGGCTGGCAGTCACCTGATGTGGCAGGCACAACAATCAATTTTTTTCAGAGTTCGGTTTTTGTGGTAGCATGGTTGCCGTGTTGGCACAGTGCGGCGCTGATGCCTGACCATTTGTGCTGCTCGCTATGAGATGGTCGGGATCATCAGCCTGCTGACCTACTACAGGAGGTTTGCGTCAGAACGCTTGGGTTGGGTACAACTGTTCTGCATGAGGGGCTGAACCCCGTAGTGTACATCCTTCCTGACAATGTTCGTTCACTTGGTGGAAAACAAATAGGAGGATCTCAATCGCCCCCTTCCCCCCCCCCATTATACCCCACCCTGTCTATACGCATGGCTGGTACATGATGCAGGTTTCGCACCATCGTCAGCAGCTACCGCGCCTCTCGCAAGCCATCGGCACTGCGCGGACTGAGCGATCGTGTGCAGGATGGCCTGGAGCAAGCCAGCGATGCCCACCGCATCGCCTCTCACCTGCTCTCCATGGGCATACACAGAGTGGCGGAGATGCGCATGGCGGACGTGCAGGCAGCCCCGAATGCGGTGGCGGCCCGGGCAGCCCTGAACGGGCTGTGGTGGCTGCCGAACTCACATAGCTGCATTCGGGATACGCGTCGCCGGTCAGCGCGCAGGCGGCGGGGCGCAGCAGGTCCTGCTTCAAGATCAACATGTTCAGGTGAGCGCGATATCGTGTGTGCTACAGGTGATTGGAAGGTTCATATCGCGGCCTCAGTCATTACAGGTGCGAGGCTGATTAATGGGCGCAGTGACGACACACAAGCAAATGCGTGTCTGCGGCTATGAGATTTGCCTTCGATCATTGCGTTTGACGGCACCACTGCGACGCTTGGCGCGTAGGCGTTCTCTGCGCGCTGTCAGCAATCATGTCACAATTTGAGGTCAAAGTGTGAGTGCACGCACAGGGGCGTCACGGTACCAGCATGTAAGCCTCCGTGAGCACGTTGTACAGGCAATTGGTGGCTGCTGGTGGTTGATGGAAAGGTCATCATCATGAATGATTATCATGAATGACTACCACACTTTACACCATGTTGCATAGTCTTGCATCTAGTCCGCGACTGGCATGCTCCCAGGCGGATTTAAAACGGCCTTATCTGCCATTACACCGGCAGTCGCTGAAGCACATCACCTCAGTCATATGTTTGTTGTGGGCGTGGCATGCGCATGACGCTGGGAGCACTTGTTGATGTGAGCTGCATGCCCCCCCCACCCCCCACCCCACCCTCCCCCTCCCCTTTCTCCATGGCACCATCGCACACATGTCACCTGAAATGACAGCCTCTTCATGCATCATCGGTGCTGATCTTCAAGTTTATGTCATTGCGACAGGCGTACCTTGCGGGGTCCAGGCCGACATGCCTGCTGACATGCAGCGGTTGCTTGACCAGTGGCACATCACCAGCTTCACGAACGCTCTATCGCGGCAGTACCTGACGGCGGCGCGACGCCACATCGTCAAAGCCAACTTCGACACGCATCTTGGCAAGCAGGCGCCGCACAGCCTGGAGGTGCGCATGCGTCTTCAAGTCCTTCTCGCGGACATTGGCGTCGGGCGGGGTCGCTGCCTACAGAGCTGCCACTGTGCTCGACGAGCATGAGGTGCGTTATTATATGACTCTGTGTGACGGCCATGACTTTGTACTGCATCGCGAAATCTAAACGCACAGATATCCCTTTAGCTTTAAATCCATCAAGCGGTGGCCAATATGCCACAGTATTCACGTGTTCTTAATTCATATTCACGTGAAAAGCGTCAGCGCAGATCAGCCCCTTAACCTATGCAAAAATTCAGAGCAAAAATATGGTATCAGTGGTAATGTTATTGGTCAAAGCACAACATTAGCATGGAGAACTTCTTGAGTCGTAGTCTTCGCACCTTGACGCAGCGGCATGGCCTCTAAACTTCAAACTGGATCTTGTTGATGTCTGTAGCTGATCGCGAACAAACGGTCGAAGCAGAAATGCAACAAGCAAGAGCCTCATGTGCGCATGCATAATGAGCCTCCCCTTTGCAGGTATGTGTAACCACCACAGGGCAATACCAGTCATGCATTTGTCTGCCGCTGCAGGACCTGTTGGATGCAAGGTTTACCATGCTATATTGTGTGGTCCGCTCCTGGCTGTCTTGATAACACTTTCATTGTTTGCCGTTACCTTTGATACGTCTGCAGTGGTGGAGCTGCATCGGAGGTGGCGTTGCTCATATGCCACATCCAGCGCGCTGCAACAGGCACTGGTGATGGTACAGCTGAGGGAGATGAATGAGTACTTCAACAAGCGTCACACTGAGGCAAGTCACTGTCTTCTGGACCATGTTAATTCAGCAGCGCTACATCATCATGCTCCACTCATGAAGATATTCGCTCACACACACACATACACACACACACACACACACACACACAACATACACACACAACTTCGTGCCTGCCTTGCGCCCACATTGAGCCTGCACTACTTGGTGAAGGAATGATGCCACTGACCGAGGCCCGTTATTGCAGTCTAGCGCTTGGGGTGCGATAGCCCAGTAATTGAGTGAAGGACTGCTTTGACCAGAGAAAAGATCAACAGCGGAGATATAGTAGCATCTCAACACACTACATATGTTCATAGTTCTGGGATATGCCTCGCCATAGTACACAATCTGGCACCTGCTTCTTGACTGCCTGAATGTTGAGTGCATCAGAGTATGACGACACCGTCAGACATCACGCGCTGACATTTACAGCACGACTAGTGATCGCACATGGCAGGTACAGCAATTTCATGACACAAATCACGTCATGCTCGAGTACGTCTTCCAAACCTCATGGCCCTGGTTGCACTTGTAGACTCAAAAAGAAAAGACGCAACACTAACGACCTCGCATGCTTGTTCAACAGAGGCAGCTCTGTTCTTCTGGCTAAATACGTTCCTGGCTGCTCCCTTCTCCTGACTATCAGGCGAGCGGCTTGAAGGACAACAATAACAGTGGCGCAAGTGCTGACAATGAAGCCAAGCCTGCTTTGCAGCCCCAGGTATGCCAGCAACTATACTGTGGTCACAATTGACATACTTGACGTACGTCAGAGATGGCGCATCGAGCCATCATCGAACAGGTCGCGTGCAGCTCGAAAAAAAATTGGCAAGTATGCGTACGAGTATCAAAATGCTGGTGAGAGTGACTGCGGGTACGAGTAAAGCTTGTGCTCTGTGAAACATGTACGCGAACACTTGTAGAACGGCTGATTGCTGATCGAACAGGTTTTGAGTCTGTTTCAACGAGTTCTTGAGCTGTTTACCAGATTGCATTCAGCAATGTCCTATGTCGTGTACCGCAATATAACATTGAATCTGCGCCGCGAACATCTGCTGTTGAGGCTCCTTGAGCCTCGAAAGCCGTGCGAACTTCGAAAAGCACGAAACACAGATGGATGCAATGATTTATTTTTACAAGCATTCGGTAGCTGGCATGCACAATATACGTGCAGCTTCCCAGCATGCACATCTCTTTGGCAGTACTAATAGGTTTGGGCCAGCACAGCGTGGCGTTGAATTTTGAGCCGATGAGAAAACGATCGCTGCTATATATGCTCGCTACAAAAGGCAAATGCCACTATGTCCGAGCCGCTACGGTCTCAGTTATTTGGGACTGTTAGATGACCTGCTGCCTCTTCAGTGCTAGCAATCACGTGGCAACGCTTACAGCTGTGTGAAAGTGTGGCTCAAGCCAACTTCAAAGGATGTGTTCTCTCGCAGTGTGCTAAAGCAGTGATGCAACCACGAACTTGTACCGCGAATGTATCAGGTGTGGACCAATACAGCTTTCACGCGCTACTTCATACAACAGGTTACTCGTACGAGTTATTCCGCGGCCACAAAATGAGGCAAAACGCGCGTCAAAATCTTGTACTCGTACGCGTGCCATGGGTGTAGACTACACGCTATCTCTGTGTAGCAAGCAAGTAAACACAGCCGTTGAAGCTTCAGTGAATGCAGCTCTGCTTTACCACTGCAGGGAAAAACCACTGCTGCGCACCAAGCCGCATTGGACCACATTTTATAGTGTACTGGAGGACTGGACTGCTATCGCACTGCCTTGGGCACTGTGTACCTAAAGAGATTGCTGCAGTGTGACTTGTATTTCTCACTTCCCACAGATCATTCAGTGCGTATGCGAAGCTCAATCATGCTCTGCAGCACTGGTTGCAATCACATTTCCTTGACATCTACCACTACGAATAGTATGCAGTGATATGATACACAACGCACAGCAGCGAAACTTGAAGCTTGAGCTGTAACTTCATATGCAAAGCACATAGCAGTACACAGACTGCTATGACTTGACAACTTGAGCTCGGATTATAAGCTACCTTGTACAAGAGTTTTGAGGTGATGCAGTAGTGACGTGGGGTGCTTGCATTTGCTTGGACGTAGAAACAGAGTGCTGTTGTCATTTTCAGCAACTTTCATTTAATGTACACCAAAGAGTGCACCTGTGCTGCGTGACGTCTCAATGTAGGTGTGTGCAGATCACTGTCGTATGTTGTACAAATGCTGATATTCCACATCTAAGACCGTTGTTCATCCTTCTCCAACATATGTTGTGCTTATACCATGTTTGTTGGCGCTCATTCTTGACGATTTCTGCAAGAGCACTCATCACTGCTGGCACACTTCTATGTCGCAGGAGCCAAACGCCAAGCCTCGCCATGACAAGGCACTGCAGCTTCTCACTAAAGGACGTGCTGACCACTGGTGAGCCAACGTTGTATCGAAAACCGTTTGCTTGCTTGCCAGTGTGTGTCAGCAAGCTTGCATTCGCTGGCCCAATGGAGCTGTTGAGTAGCTGGGTGTTTAGAAGGTTTGCAGCAGCTGGCGCGCACAGATGGTGTCCACGAAGGCAGCAACGGGAGCTCATGCGCTTGGTCTTGGTCACCATGCGCAAATCATGCTGCCACAATGCACTTCATTGCGGCAGTTACGCAGTTTCTCAGCAACTGTCCAGGATGCACAGCGGCTGCGCTAGGTGTTCCGTCATGCTAGCACTGATGCTCCCGCCTCTTTTGCTGGTGCGACTGATCTTGAAGGATAGAAAAGACTAATTTGAAGTGAAGTAAGAACAGCCGACGCGTTTGCCGTCAGGCAAAGGCATTTCACATCTCTTGTATAGTACAGTATGACATGCAGCTGCTGCAGTGCCGCTCTTCACTCTACACTTGTAATACTGAGTTTGCACACGCTGAAACTTTGTTTCCTTGTGTTGTGCTGATCCACTGTCCACAGACCAGCGACCCTTGCATTCGGTTTCCGCCAGTGGCATCGGCGTGCCGTCTGTGGCATCAGGCGTACACAGCCACCGCATGCACGAGGGGGAGCCCGAGGTCAACGAACGCCCGGAGGACAACGGTCGTCCTGACCGCCCTGTCACGACCACAGCCATAACGGTCATGGCCCTGTCAGGGTCATTGTTGCGGTGGGCATTTGCCAATGCGTGCCCGAAAGTCACGCCAACCTCACAAGCCGTTCTTGTCCGGTACGAGGATGCAGTGCCCACGCTTGTTTTTACCGTGCTGGACCTGCAGGACATCGATTACCAGCTGTACTTCTCCAGCACCACCGTGTTCAATACGGTGGTGACCACGTATGTTGCTGCAGCAGAGAGGGCAGGGGGCGCTGATGCTCTCCCTCCGGAGAGCTTAAGCGCCCTTGAGGCGGTGTTCCGCAGTGGCTGCATGCTCGACCACAGCACAACTGTGTTGGCTGTGCTGTCTGGCAACCTGCCCCTCCTGCAGTGGCTCAGCAAGAAAAGGCTGCCACCATTCCAGTGGCAAATTCAAGTACCACTTCTTGCTGCAGCATGCGGTCACACCAGTATGTTCATGTGGGCAGCAGTGCAGGAGCGTGCCACCTGGAGCCCATGTGTATATTTCGATGTACTGTTTGATAGGAACTACGACCTGCTGAATTGGGTCAGGCAGTACAGTTTGCCCGGTTTTCATGAGGTCTCCACTTTGGCCAAGGGCCCCGGGGGGTAGATAAGTTGACTGCAACTCCTCAGATCATGGGAGGCGCTCCTGAATCCAAGCGCGGACCTCCTCACTGGTGGCATGCTCCAAGCAAGTGGCAGCATCAAATGGGCAATGATTTTCAACTGCCCAGATGAGAACTTCAAGGTTGCCGCTCTCGGCAGCTGCGCATGCAGTTTGGGCTTCCCAAGGGTAACCCAGCTCCACCACCCTCTGCAGTATGTGCAAATCACCGGATTCAGCGGCCATAGTGGTGACCTCATCAAAACCGGGCAAACTGTACTGCCTGACCCAATTCAGCAGGTCGTAGTTCCTATCAAACAGTACATCGGAATATACACATGGGCTCCAGGTGGCACGCTCCTGCACTGCTGCCCACATGAACATACTGGTGTGACCGCATGCTGCAGCAAGAAGTGGTACTTGGATGTGCCACTGGAATGGTGGCAACCCCTTCTTGCTGAGCCACTGCAGGAGGGGCAGGTTGCCAGACAGCATAGCCAACACAGTTGTGCTGTGGTTGCCCATGCAGCCACTGCGGAACACCGCTTTAAGGGCGCTAAAGCTCTCCGGAGAGAGTGCATCAGCGCCCCCTGCCCTCTCTGCTGCAGCAACATACATGGTCAGCACCGTATTAAACACTGTGGCGCTGGACAGTTAAAGCTGGTAATCTATGCCATACGGGTCCAGCACAGTATAAACGCTCTCGGGCACTACTTTCTCAAACCGGTCAAAAACGGCTTGTGAGGTCAACATGATCTTGGTGCATCCATTGGCGAATGCCCACCGCAGCAGTGACCCTGACAGGGCCATGGCCGTTATGGCCGTGACCCTGACAGGGCAGACTGTGCGATCGTTGCCCCCCGGTCAGCCGTTGTCCACTGGCACGGGCTCCCAGGTGCATGCGGTGGCTGTGTACACCTCACGCCACACACGGCACACCGATGCCATCTGCAGAATGTGGCTGGGACCCACAAACGCCATACAGTCCCTCAGGGGTCGCTGCTCTGTGGACGGAGGATCAGCACAACAGCAGAAAAGGAGATATCATTGTATGCCGCATCAGTTTTGCATGTGTATGAATTAGAGGCGACACTACTCACCAACGTTCAGCTTTGGATGAGGTTGCCAACACGCTCAAGCCTTGTATTCAATTAAATTCACATGGTCACCATCACACAGCATGCCTTGGCCTGCTGTACAGACCCTGACTCCATATTCCATAAATATATACATTTATACACTCAATTACAGTATATGCTATTGTATTTCTGATTGTTGCCGTATAGTGACTTCTGCTTTTGCATCTTGCCATCTTGCTGTTGTTGCCCACGTCCATGTTGCACGGGCATGCCAACTTGAAGGCTTGTGCACAAGTTGCGGTGCACTTGCATGCACCGCCGAAAGTCTGGAAGTCAGTACAATATTTACATCTTAGTGTTGATTCCAGCGGCACATCGACGCTGACGCTGGCATGAATTTGGATGTAAACAGCATCTTTGCGTTGGACGCTTTGGTTGAAATTCATTGCATTGATGTACTTCGTTTCACGCCCAGTTGTTTTCAATTATTATTTATAATGCTACCCCGGTTTCTGTACGCCACTAGTAACATTAGCGCCACTGGTGTCATACGGCACCTGTAAGGACAATCGGGACAGTAGTGCCACTAGTGCCTACAGGTACAGCATGTACTTTTATTAATTTCGCTTCGCAAGGGGCGCGAAACGCCCTCTCTTTGGATGTGCACTCAATGCAACATTCCTTCTCCGAAGAGAGACTCAAACGCAAACAGGCTTCCCCCTCTTCACACTACCACCAACACCCCACAACCAAACCCTACTTAGGGTTGCCCAGCCGTGAGGCACACTTGTCCCGTCTTGAAAAAGATTTATGCAGGCCTGGGTCGCCTTTGACACACGCCCAGAACTGAGGACCATGCTGACACGTCTGAATCACGCCTCTAGGCAAAATGATCACTGGGCACCAGGCAGTGGTGCTAAGGGTACCAATGCTGTTGCTACGAAGAGTCTGACCCAACCCCAACAAACCCCACCCAAACCCCGATCGGTCCCCACTATCATGCTGCACCAAAGTGCCCAAGCTACTGCCTCTACACAACCAGACCCACTTTGAGGCCTCCCGTGTCTCTGCCAAAATGGTCCTAACCGTGAACAGCTTTGTGCAGGCCTGGGCTACTGGCAGCGCCCAGAACTGAGTACAATGGTCATGGATCACTAAGTGCCAGGCACTGGTGCTGCAAAGGCTGATGCTGTCACTCAAGCAAGCATATCTACTAAAACCCGCCCTTCTATTTACTCATACCAGGATTCGGTGGGTGCGGGGGGCCCCATCCCCCGCCCTCCCAGGGTCACCCAGGGTCACCCACTTGGTTCTCTGCACCTTGCGCTCACCATAACGCTGGCGATCGGCGACAGCGAAGATGGATGTGTCGTTGTCTTCGATTGGCGGTCGTGCACCTCTTGTGAGTGTGTGACAAAGGTTCACTGCAGCAGGTCACAAGTGCAACTGCCACCAATCTGCAGCCCGGAGCGCGTGCCGTGCTGTGACACAGTGGCGTTCGAAGACGATCTGCTGAAAACGTCGTGCACGGTGATGAACCAGCTGCTGCCTGCTGTTTTGCTGTGAAGACAACTGATACCTGTAGACTATGCACGTATGGACTTGTATTTATAAAGGCCCAAGGGAGGCCGGGTTGCCTATGCAATCGAAAAGCTTGCGTCAACGCAGCAGCCTAGTCTGCGCTGTGCCCTAGGAGCTTGGATACCGGCGCCGCAACACAGCCCAGCATTCGCGCTCCACGTGTGTACGCCATGACGCGCTCCGCCAACTCCCGCGCCAGCGATATGCTCAGCTCAATGAGGATCTGACGCTTAGCTAACCCGGCCTTGCGTAACACATCTGCCTTCCCCCCCCCTGAGCACAGTGCTGAGTGCATTGCCAACTCCTTAACAAAAAGGCTTGTCTGCTTGCCCAGCCGTCCGTACGACTCCTGCACGAATGGCACAAAAGCCCAAGATGACGTCAAGGTGCCGGTGTGGTGCTTGACCTTCGCGTCCTCCCCCACCCCAGCAACATAGCCGTCCGTGTTTGAGGCATTTGTTTTGCCTGTCAGGTACGAGCTCGCTGTGGGCGCGCGCACACTTGTGTCTAGCACTATTCCCTTGTTACGGTATGCACTGCTAAAGCGCAGACACCCTGGGTCAATGACTGTGTCCGCCCGATACCCCGGTACCTTGAAGACGCTAGCGTCCTCATTGCGGACAATAGAGACATGGTGCTGTCTCAAGATGCGCTGCAGGCACCGCTTTTTTTTTGTGTGTCGCGTTGTGCCCCCGTATGTGCTGGCTGGGGCAGCTGATCGCATGCGTGGAGGTGGGGCTCACATCACTGCACCGCCATGGGCACACCTCGCCCTGTATGCCCCACCCGTCTATGAAGATCGCAATCAAAATCATCGTGGCTGCTGCCATACTGGACATGGGCGCCGCACCCGGGCGGTCATTGGCAGTGGGTGGCACGCTCATCCACGCCATTGCCCCGGACGCACGCTGGCTGCGCAGCTGCGCCAGGACCCGTGCGCTAGCCTGTTGGCGGCAGCGGCTGGTGTCGCGCGAGTCACCAATAGGTGCAGCCTGCGTCGGCTTGCCCACGGCACCAGCCGAGGCAGCCTCTAGGTCCTCCACCAGGCAATCCTCGTATTGACGTCGAAGAACATTTGAAAGGCCGGCTTGTAGTCCGTGCGTGAAGTGACCGCGCCGGCGGCGGGGCACTACCTTCCTGCAGATCTCGTCAGCATAGGCCTCCCAGTCGTCGTCGTCGTCCTCCTGCCCGCCGCTGCAGCTGCTTTCTTCCGCGCTAGTTTGTGTTTTAGCGGGCGTGGAAGGGGCAGCCGCGGCAGCGGCTTGAGGGCCAGGTACGGTCGCCGCCGCAGCGGCCGCCTCAGCGCCAGGCACAATGCCGTGGGTGTGTGGGTCTGGCTCAGTGGTCACTGTCTCCGTGACGGCAGTTGCGGCGTAGATCGCTTGCACCGCAGTGGGGAGCGTCGACGCTGCGGCCGTCGTATCTGCTGCCCACCGTAGCAACGATGCTGGGAGCTGCTCGGCCACAGCTGTGCGTGATTTTTCGCCGCCATCAGCTGTCAGCGCTCGCGTAGAGCGTCGCACGGCCTCGATGATTGGCGGCAGTCCCTGGTCCTCGCGTATTGCGCATGAGTGCTGCGCGAACCAGGTGACTGCGCCGTGTTCGTCAGTGCCGAGCCTCAGGGCCCCTGCTGCCACAGTGGCATGAATTATTGCCGGCCTCAGTGTTGTGCATGCCTGGGCCGTGTATGCGGCTGGTGCCAGTAGCCCCACTGGCAAAAGCGGCATGCCCAGACCGCCTCGTCGCTCCGGCAACCGTGACGCCCGCAGTGGCACTGCGATGTCCGTGAGTTCTGGCGGGCCCAAGCGCGGCAATACCAGCACGCTGCCACTGCTGGCTTCCTCATTGTCACCAGCAGTGCAGGCGGCCAGCAGGTGTGACTTCATGGCTGCCGCGGTAGAGCAGCCGTGCAGATGCAGCATGCGTTCGAGCGTCCATGCACAGAACCCGTCAAACGCGTGCAACCATGTCTCACTCAAAGCCGTGTCAACGACCCGAGCTAAGAAGCCCATGCGCTTCGTCAGTGACCTGCGTAGAATGAACTGTGCTGCCTGTAGGTGATGCCGCGCCATTCCAGCTAGCTGCCACGACAATCGCCATGTCCCTGCGTCGACAAGATGCTTGCTCATGGCAGCGTGCACATAGGCTGGGTGCCCTACCGGTACCCCGACCGACGTAAAGCCCTGACTGGATTCTGGCATGGTGGTGTCCACAAACGGTATGTCAAGGGCGCGCAGGCGTGCTCTGGCCGCTTCATCAAACACTGTGCCGCGCATGGCGATGGCCAGCGACTTGTCTGGTCCAACGCGTAGGCCCCCTGCCGCCAGCCGGCGGATCACCTCTGCCACCCCAGCGGCCGCTGCATCGTCGAAGTAGGCAGCTTGCAGCACGTTGAGGTCATCCAGGAAAGCGCAGTGCGGGGCTGGCGGTTCCGCTGTGCTGTGGCCGTAGGCCGGCATACTGCCGGGCGTCGCATTCACTCCATCAGGGTAGAAGAGTAGGAAGGCCGCTGCCACTGCAAAGTACAGCGGCCCTAGAGGGTCCCCTTGCTGGCACCCTAGGTGGGAGCAGATAATGCGAGCTTCACCGTTCACCTCCACTCGCATCTCTGGGGCAGTGTCACCACAGTATACGGACTCAAAGTGCGGGAGCAGCTCCGGACAGAAGAGCATAAGCCCCCGCACAATGGCGGCGCGATCCACACTGTTAAATGCGTTCTCACAGTCCAGTTGGATAGTGGTGCCATACAGCTCGTGCCACACGCGCGCGCGCGCTGCTACATGCTCGACGCCAGACCGGTATCCTACGCCAAACTGCGACATGGAGGCCAGCAGCCCCGATATCTTGCCCTTGACACTCCGTGCCGCTGTGGACCCGAGGAGTCTGCGCCAGACACTGGAGCAGGCGATCGGACGCCGCTTCTGTCCTATGCCTGAGAGGGCCGCGGCGCGGAGAAGCCGTTGCGATTGCTCCGGCAGCAGTTCGGGCTCAACAAGCAGCGTCGTGAACACCTTGGCCAGGTGATGGGCGAATGCCGGTCCCATCACATCTGATTCTGAATCACCAGCTAGTCCTGGCGAGGCACTGCTCATGGGGCGGGTGGCTGCTTTCACTGGTGCACCAGGCCCAGCGGCCATCAAGAGGTGTTCATAGCGTAGGCCGTCCAGCCCTCCTGCCTTCCCCGCCCCTGCTGCGGACAAGGTCGACAGTATGTCTGCCGCCTCCACCTCGAGGCGCCGTCCGGCTGCGCTGGCAGCATCCTCAGGCCTATCGCTGTGATCATGTGCCTGACCCGATTCGAAGACAGGACTGCCGCTGCCAGCTGGCCCGGTGGTCGTTGCCACCCCTGCGCTGTGTAAGCAGTGCCGCCGGGCGTCGCGTACCAGGCCGCGCACTTGCTCCATTGGCGTATCGGCTAGCCCCGGCCAGGTGCCAGTTTCAGGGTGCTTTGCTGCCAGCACCTGTGCCGTGACCTCGTCTGCTGGGGCGCATGCTTCACGCGCCTCTAGTCGCGCGGCAGCCAAGCCTACCCCCCGTCGCTTGCCTGAGAGGGCAGCGCATGCTGTTTGCTGCCTGGAGTCAGCCTCCGTCCAGTCGGCATCGAAGTTCGTTTGTGCCGACGCCATAGCTGCGTTGTTTGGTTTGGGGGCCCGCAGCGCCGCTGCTGCTGACAGCGTCTTTCTCAGTAGCTCCGCGAAGTCGCCAGACAGCAACGCTGCCAGCCGGGCCGCAGGCGGCATACCGGTTCCCTCCGGTTGCCTACCAAAGGCCATCGCTGCTAGCAGGTGCAGCAGCCTGTAGCCGCGCTGCACTAGAGTCTGAGAAACCTGATGAGCAAACGCCCCGGCACCATGGTGGAGGCGCACCCGTGCCGCCTCACGTGCACTGTCTGTGGCGTCCGCCAGTAGTCGTGTGGCGTGCTCCACTAGCCGTGCCCACTGGGTGCACTGCAGCTGAGTGCGGAAGGGGTTGGCAGTCGTGGTGAACCGCAGCAGCAGTAGATCCGCCTCATTGGTCTGGTCAAGTGCGTGGACGACCGAGGGCGTCGAGAGGTCCCAAGCCAGGGATGCTCGTGCCTGGGGCTTTGAGGGCCTGCCACTGGTGGTGGTGGTCGGGGCGGGCGGTGACGCGGCATCGTCCGGCGGGTCCACGTCCATGTCCGCCCATCCCACGGCCGTCCCGTGGGGGGGGCTGCTGTCCTGCAGCCTCAGGCTGTCAGACTGAGTGCGGCTGCCGGCGCTGCTAGGCGGTGCCGCAGCAGCTGCCGTTCGGCGCCGGCGTTGCGCGCCGGTTGCCGTGGCGGCCGGGCGTTTCTTGCTAGACTTTGAGTTGGCAGCGCCACTAGCCGGCACCGCCGGTAGTTTTGGAGGTGTCGCTGCGGCAGCCCCCGCCGCCGCGCCCTCGCCGTCGCTACCCGCACCCCCGCCCTCGGACTGGCCCGGGGGTACTGCCGGGCGTGCGCGCGTGGGGGCGCTTCCATTCCGTCGACACGTGTGGCATGGCGAGGTCAGCGCGCATTGCTTCTGCCCCGCGCTGGCTGATATATGGACCAGGCCGCAGGCACCTGTGCATGCACTCAGCTTCCTTACCGCCCGTAGGAAGTCTTCTGCCGTGCAACCATACATGGTGCTCATCTCCTGCACATGCTTGGCATGGTGTGCCCCAGTGCTGCAGGTACTGCTGCCTGAAGGGGCACGGTCACCGGATGGGTCGTGATCAACCTGCTGCCGGATGCCCTTGGCGTATGCTGCCGCCGGATTTTGCTGACAGTGTGATGTGCTCGCCTCAGGGTATGCACAAAGCAATCCCGCCCTTGTGAGGGTAGTGCACTCATTGCCGAGGACACTGCGCAGCGCTCGTTGACATGGCGCCTGATGGCTGCAATCCTTTTAGATTTTTGTGATACTATCAGGTCAAAGGTACAGCTGTCTACAACGCCTATAGCGATTGATCTAGTACAGTACTGCAACAGCTTAGGGTACCATAATGATTTTACCTCACTGACAGGCTGCCTGGTCGCTGATGCACGTTCACTGTGATTGACAAGATGAACAAGCAAATACATCAGCACGTACGCCTCTGCTCCTGACACCTAGCAGCTGAGGATCGTTTCAAGTTGTATGTTCTAAAACCACATGTCATTATAGCTGCTTTACGTTGCATCTGAATCAGATTCACGATGTCCGTCGTCGCCCAGTTGTTTCGATGCAACGCACATTGCACTATGTTGTACCCATTGGCAAGAAGCCTTGACATCAACATCTGTCAAATCTGGGCGCACATAGTGTCAGATGTTACTTGAGTTATGGAAGACTAAGTCATAATTCGTAAGTACTCGATGCCATCAGTCACTGTGCTCATTGACAATTCAAATCAGCGACCAACAGCACACCATCACTGCACTCACTGACAGTCTGCAGGGCGTGGCGTCTTGAGTGCAACAATTGTTGACTGGGGACAAAATTCAATGCATGTATGTCACAGTGCCAACACAGCAATCAATGACAATCATGTCACAATGATTAAATTTTACTATGGCAGCCAACAGCCAGTGCAAGCACTGCGGCACGCCGTGGCACGTGCACCTTGTACTTTCAGTAACTGTCACTCAGCTATTAGTTACGTGCTGCTTCAGATTTCACCACATTGGAGCAAATCGGATCAAGCAAGACGGGCGATTTCAAAGCAAACAACATGCACTTGAAGCTACCACCAGAATATATCGAGTCGCAGGATCCGCTCCGCTCGTCCGCGACCCTGAAAGCCAAGAAGCAACCGAGGCCCTTGTCCAGTAGTAAAGTCTCCAGGGCAGAACTGTTATTGAAGTTGGGTTATGGCATGCTGTAGCCTATGTCAGGGGCATCTGCTGACTACTCACTTGTTGAAGTTGATATTGATCCTAATGTGATATTGAACTTCAACGGTGATATTCAAACTTCAACTTCATGCCAACTTCAACTGTCATGTCACTGCTCAACGTGCAATAGCACGGCTCCACCCATCTCAACTTCAACAACCAAGAGCTCTTCTGGTGCGTCTGAGTGAGGCCAACAACCTACTATTATCTAACTTCGACAGTTTGAGGGTCTTGACTGACCTCACTATAGCATAAGTGCTCGGTTGCTTTTTGGGTTTCAGGGTCGCGGATGGGCGGAGCGGATCCTCGACATATAACTGCATTAAAATGATTGTAAATTGACTGGCTGTCTGCTACCAGAATACCTCTATTATATATAACTGCATTAAAGTGATTGTATAACTGCATTAAAGTGATTGTAAATTGACTGGCTGTTTGCAGTCACTCAATCAGATGCTGCATCATGCTTCTAGCGGCGGATTGAGGCGGGCCCGCTTGTTGTCCGCAGCACGCTTTGTCTCATAATTTTTAAGTACAGTGGTCCACTTCAGCTGGTCATGCCGACGCTTGTGCCTTTGGCCTTCTATCTCAATGTCAGCTCTAACATCGCTGTACAGAGCTCTTGCCTGCGCATCTGTCATCGTTGGGTCCTTCAAGGTCCAATTCTCATGGCGTTGGGCCACATGGCCCTCTATGATCTTCATGAGACTCGTAAACTTCTTCCAGTTAAGCTTCTCAGGGGCAGGAATCATACCATTAAGTAAATGGAACGGCCCAATGTCATCCACACCCACAACCCATGCCCGCCATGCATCCTCAGCCTTGAACGGAGGGATTGTCCATGTGTCACTAGGACGCTGGTAGCTGAGCGATCCTGGACCACTCGAAGGCGATGTGCTTTTGAGCAGCAAGGAGGAGGGGGAAAGGGGGGGAAGGGGGGGGGGCGTTATTTCATGATGCTGCCAGTGGTTGAAAAACAGAGACATCCAGTCTGCAAGTATCTTTAAGTTACAATTCTGCAAGGCGCAGAGTCACTGTGCAACTTGCCAACAGTGTGTAGGAGGGGGAAAAGGACGGGGGGGGGGGGCGGGGGGGGGGGGGGGGGGGGGGGGCATCATTGTGATGACAACGATTGTCATAATGGTTTAGAAACTACTAAGACATCCAGGACTAGTCTGAGCGTGTAACATTCAGGCAGCAAGGCCCAAAATCCAACTTCAGAATGATTGTCATAATATGCCACGTTGGAACACCGTGTGACATCACAACATGATACAAGATAGAAAGCTGGCGACAGCAGTCTCAGACGACATGCAATGCACTCAGTCTGCCAGTGTGAGCAGCAATGCTCTCGTACACGTCAAGCGGGAAGTTAGTGACTACACTGATGTCTCAAAGAGCGACAAGCAAGAGCATAGTGCGCGCAGTGAGCAACTTGAAGTTGAGGTTAAAAAGTCGACTGGCCACACCAGCCGGCAGCGAATATTATATAGTGTTTTTCTCACTCTACTTGCTTTTCTCCTCTACTAACGTTCAAACAACGTTCAAATACTAAAAAAAGCTCGCTGCAAAGTGACCTTGATGGGGTTTAAGTGGTTTGCTGCCAGACTGCATGACATTTAATATACTTGACTGTGACTGCGCTACGATCAGTAGTGGGAATGTGAGGATTTATAACAGTATGTAGACCTTCAACACAACAGTGACTTGAATATGACTACATACAGAGTACTTTTGTTGGTGGGTGTTACTTAAGCAAGAACGTTCCAAATTGAATGTGAAATCTGGATACCTGAGCCCCGAGGATGCAGCTGGAGCTGCTGCTGTGCCGCCTGCTGCCTGAGCAAACGCCCCATTCCTCATGCCCTGCACAAGCTCTGGCAGGCCACTCGCAGAGAAGCAGTCAGCTACAGTACGCATCAGGTACTGTGGAGTGAGCTGACCAGGTTGAATGGAGCCATCCTCTATTAACGCCCGGAGGTCCAGCTGCACCTGGGCTGGCAGTTGGCCAATGTCAGAACCAAGGCTTTTCACCAAAGCTGCCACTTCAGCACGTGTCTCCCTCATCTCCGCCAGCAGCATCACATGCGGGGGAAGCCCTGCGGAGGGTGATGGCATACTGTCAGGGCAAAGAAAGAGCGGTGCACGCCTACGTCATCACAGTACCTACTGCCATGTGAGGACTTCAGATTCAGAATCAATGCATGTTGCAACACTCCAGCAAACATGCATGGCATGCAACGACAAATCGTCCACTTCAACTTGCACTCTTGAGTTCACTGAAATCATTGTGATCATTGTGATGGTCTTTTGAAACAGCCCTGAAAGTCAAGTCAAACGCGATGATCGACACGTGCAACTTGAAGTAGCATCGCTTACCCGCTTGCGACATTGTTACAGCCCACGTATACTACTGCAACTGTTACAGTATTTCAAGGTAAGTCTTGGTGTCACTTGTCTCTGCTGCATTGGCTTTTTTATTTACAGTGAAATGAACATTTAACAAATCGCTGAACCAGCACAGCTCACTGACAGGCTACCATTTGAGAACTAAGCGAAAAATTCAGCAGAGTCACCTGTTGGTGTCTGCTGTTCCCGCCGGGCTTCTGCACTGTTTCCCATGAAGCAGGTGACCAGATTCTGCAGCTGCGTGCGCCGCATGTCGTCCAGGAGAAACACGTTTGCGAACAGACGGTGGTTTGCGGGCAATGTTGCGCGCAAAAAGTCCCAGTGATACAAGACTGAAGCAAGCGCGTGCTCTGCCACTTGCAATAAATTGTCGGGCACGCGTTCGCCAAAGCTTGCCGTGATGGCATCCATGACGAGCTCTGTCACTCCTGATCGTGGTACACCCCTCTCGTCAAAGCGGCTGATGATAGGTGGCATGATCATGAACTCGGGCGAAGTCATAGGTAAACCTGTCATGCAAATCAACAGTAATTGTGCAGCGCAAACATCAGAGCCTGTGCTGTGACATGAGTAAAAGAGTTGCACCATTGAACGAGAACGAGAAGGACATGCCCAGCACATGTCATCATGTCATGGCAGTGGGTACACAAACACTTGCAACACCTGCTAGTAGTTCTTCACCAAGTCTCATGGAACACTGACCACTGGCAATGGCATGCGCATTGTAACCTTCGCATGTTGGTGAACTGGATGTTGGAGAGTCACCTGTGACTGTTACAATTGTGGCAGTTACACGATTCTTCGTTGTTGGTTGTTTGGCTCAGATACGAGCAGCAGCCCCGTAATTCACATAGCACAGATCGGTCAGCTGTGTTGTGTTTGGTCAGCTGTGTTGTGTTTGGGTGTATTGCCTGCATTATTCCCTGCGCTTGCTGAAGTGTAGTACGGAAGCTAGTTGTTTCCTCAATGCTGACTCTCTAAGCTCGGGCCTTTTGAAGTTCAACTGGTGCGAAAGCACGGTGCACACATACGCAAGTTGTGTGCCGTGATGCACAGCAAAGGTGCCACAGTGACAGCAGAGGTGCCACAGTGACTGCTTTGTGAGCATAAAGTGAGTTCAGAGCATAAAGTGAATTCAACCTGAACACTCAGACTCAGTGTGGTACGCAGAAGATCATGCAATGCAGAGCTTGAGAGGTGATGTGGAGCCTGGAGCAGAAGCAATGACACTTCAAGTGACAGTGTCCACTCCTCACCTGCGCAGCATCTCCCCACATACTGATCCCTGGCAGCCTCAAACCGCTTGTATGTGTCCTCCACGCCAGGCTGCACCCATCCTGCACGCAAGCTGACCGCAGTACTGGATGGGCAAGCTGATGATCCTTAGGGTTAGGGTTAGGGTTAGGGTTAGGGTTAGGGTTAGGGTTAGGTTTAGGGTTAGGGTTAGGGTTAGGGTTAGGGTTAGGGTTAGGGTTAGGGTTAGGGTTAGGGTTAGGTTTAGGGTTAGGGTTAGGGTTAGGGTTAGGGTTAGGGTTAGGGTTAGGGTTAAGGGTTAGGGTTAGGGTTAGGGTTAGGGTTAGGGTTAGGGTTAGGGTTAGGGTTAGGGTTAGGGTAGGGTTAGGGTTAGGGTTAGGGTTAGGGTTAGGGTTAGGGTTAGGGTTAGGGTTAGGGTTAGGGTTAGGGTTAGGGTTAGGGTTAGGTTTAGGGTTAGGGTTAGGGTTAGGGTTAGGGTTAGGGTTAGGGTTAGGGTTAGGGTTAGGGTTAGGGTTAGGGTTAGGGTTAGGGTTAGGGTTAGGGTTAGGGTTAGGGTTAGGGTTAGGGTTAGGGTTAGGGTTAGGTTAGGTTAGGGTTAGGGTTAGGGTTAGGGTTAGGGTTAGGGTTAGGGTTAGGGTTAG